>OY757020.1:37582405-38782405 GCA_963580285.1 Lucinisca nassula
TTAGATAAAAGTACTTGGGAACCTTATGGTGTCTTTTGTATTTGTACTGTGGGGTAAGATGTTTATGATTATTTATCGAGATGAGGCCCAATTGCCCGAAACTAGCTAGTCTGGCCCTGAAAACATGTACACTCTGTGGCGAATTCCTTGTTGCTAAAGGATACATGGATTATACAACATAACGAAAACATACATATTCAAATTTATTTGTAAAGTTTTACCACCACAAAATGAGAAAAATCAGATATAAATCCTGATTTTTTTCATACTTCTGCTCAAAACATAGATTGTGGGTACTCGTTAGAACCGCCTCATGCCGGAGGCCTCAGGACTCCCAATTTGTCGAATCATTCCATTACTTACTATTTATGTAAAAAAAAATAATAGCCATGCACAGCTGATTAGCTGTTCCACTTCAGGAAAAAATGTTATGGTTTTTTTTTTGGCAGTTTGGCAAAAAAAAAAAAAAAAAAAATGATCCATACATATACTTGCAAATGATGTGTTACTCACATATATAGGTCTTATTTCTGGTGATCGGCCCCCGCCCATCGGGGCTTGAAGAAATATATGAGCTGCAATGCTGCTGCATGATGCTTCCACGCAGAGCTGAATCCGAGCGCACACGAGTACTGGTAAACAACTTAGAGGATCTTAGCCTGCCCAGGCAAAGCGGTGCACGAGTCAGACCGTCCATGCTTATAAACCCTATTGGTTTCATTCGGTGACAGGACTTCAGATGTCATTTCATCTCAATGTCGGGTAAAAGTCACACAAAAATTGGAAGCAACGTCTCCAAAATGACCTTTACAGTGTTGACTGGGACGTTAAGACCTCAAATTAAACAAAATTTCTGGTGACAGAGCTGTTTTTTTTTTCTATTTTTTTTTTTGTTTTTAAGTGATGTGTAACTCTTCTGTCAAAACTATTTAGGTAATTTTGGAGATAGTGGCACTATTACCCGACATTGAGATGAAATGACATCTCAAGCCTCGTCGTCCAATGAAACCTTTTCGGTTTCATTGGTTTGTAGAGCTTGATGAAATGATATCTCAAGCCCCCCTTGCCAAATGAAACCTTTTCCGTCATTGAGATGAAATGACATCTCAAGCCCTGCCACCCAATGAAACCAAAAGGTTTCATTGGGCGACGGGGCTTGAAATGTCATTTCATCTCAATGTCGGGTAAAAGTCCCAAAGAATTGGAAGCAACGTCTCCAAAATGACCTATACAGTGTTGACGGGGACTTTAAACCTCAAATCAAACAAACAAATGAAGGGACTACTGCAAATATTGTAGTAGGGGGATAATTAAAGAAACCTATTTATGTGTTATTTTTAGGAGAGGACAAGCTTGTTCACATGTAGGGGCCCTTTTATTCCTCCTTTGTGAACTGGTATCCAGTGGAACTGAACAGCTGCCTGAAGATCTGTCTTGTACAGATGTTTTATGCCAGTGGTCGGAGACGAAGAATGCGAATGTCACCCCTAAGATTTTGGAGGAAACTGCTGTCCGGGATGGTCAGTATACAATTTTGAATCATTTCAGAGTGGGTAGGGAATGGCTGATAGTCCCTACATGAATGCTCTGTAAAAAAATGGTGTCTCTTTTATAAGCATATATTTTCGGCTACCTTACATTGAATGATTGATTTATGGTTTAACAGCCCAGTCATCAATATTTCAGTCATGTTGAGCTGTCCCCAAGGGAGAGGGAGAAGGAAAGGAAAAATAGGATAGAGTAGAAAAAATAGGATAGAGTAGGAAAAAAAAAACATGCTACAATCACAACAGGCCCCTACTTTAGCCTAAGTAGTAGCATGCCTTGGCACTGAACCTTCACAAGACTCGCTTTAGTTACAAATGTAATATAGGCATATTTCATTGTGAGGAACAGCCATAGATCTATGTTGTTAAACAAAAATGCGTCCATAGGTCACGGATGCCCCCTTCTGAAAATATGTCTATGTTCGTATTCATCCATTGAAACTTTTTTGACCCTTTTTTCACATTTGACGTCCAAGTATGACCTTGACCTTGGAGGTAAGGACCTTGGTTTTGTAAGAGGCAGATTGTCTTATGATGGCCAACATTTCTGCCAAGTAATTTCACCCAGAAAATAAGTAAGTTATTGACTGCGTTTAAGTTTCCGACCCTTTTTGGACTTTTGACCTCTAAGTATGATCTTGACCTTGGAGGCACGGACCTGGGTTTTGCACATGACACATCGTCTCATGATGATTAAAATTTCTGCCGAGTAATTTTAAAATCCAACAAGAAACTAGAAATGGTGTTTGTAAAACACAATGCCCCCAACCTTTGCTTGTCCCTAGATGGCAAAATATTCAACAAATATTGATTAAGACTCAAAAACATACAAGAATTCCGCCGAAGGCTATGTCGCGCCTGTGGGAGCGCAAAGTCACCAAACCAAGAAATCTAGGTCAAGGTCAAACAAGGATGCCTGCATAAAAATTTCACTCCTAGTTGCAAGCATGTACTAAGTATCATCAATGAAACTCTTAAAAACAGACTCTTACATCAGGGTGAAAATAAGGGTTGTCACTCTATTTTACAAAGTCAGTGAACCATAAAATGTAGGTCAAGGTCAGAAATGGATACTTGCATTGAAGTTTCAATTCCTAAATGATGAAAATATACACGTGTGTGTGCGTGTGTTGGGATTGCATATATGCGTGTATATATATGCATGCATGTGTATATGCATGCATGAGTACATGCATGTTTGCATGTGGGAGTGCATGGATGCAGGCATGCATGCATGTGTGTGCATGGATGGATGCATGTGTGTATATGGATGGATGCATACATGAGTGGGTGCAGGCATGTATGTACATGCATGCATTTGTGTATGCATGTATAAGTGCATGTGTGCTTGCATGTTTGCATGCATACATAAAACCATGCATGTGTATATGCATGAGTGCATGCATGTGTGAGCGCATGTTTGGGTGCATCTGTGAGCGCATGTTTGGGTGCATCTGTGAGCGCATGCATGTGTGCATGTTTGTTTTCATGTGGGTATACATACATGCATGAAAATGTGTGTGCATGCATGTGTATGTTCATGCATGAGTGCATGCATGCATGCGTGAGTGCATGCATGTTTGCATGTGGGCGTACATGCATGCATGAAAGCATACATGTGTATGTGCGTGTGTGTGTATGCATGTGTACATGCATGAGCGCATGCATGTGTGAGTGCTATGCATGTGTGCATGCCTCAGTGCATGCATGTTTTCTTATGGCATGCGTTAATGCTTGAGTGCATGCCTTCATGTGCATGCATGTGTGTGTATGTGTAAGTACATGTACGTGCGTGTGTGTGAGTGTATGCATGTGTACATGCATGAGCGCATGCATGTGTGAGTGCATTGCATGTATGCATGCCTGAGTGCATGCATGTTTTCTTATGGCGTACATTAATGCGTGAGTACATGCCTTCATGTGCATGCATGTGTAAGTGCATAAGTGTGCATGCCTGCATGTGCATGCATCTGTGTGTGTGAGTACCTGCATGTATACATGCAAGCATCAGTGTTTGTGTGTGTGCATGCATGCATGTGCGTTTGTATGTTGGTGTTCAAGCATAAATAAGTGATTGTGTATGAGCATACATGTTTGAGTGTAAATGCATGTGTGTGTGCATGCATGCATGTGTAAGTAATGTTAGCCGGGTTATCGTGGGGTGGGGTGGGGTAGGGTGTCATGGGGTAGGGTGTCATGGGGTAGGGTGTCATGTGGTGGGGTCGAGGGGGTAGGGTCGAGGGGGTGGGGTAGGTATATATGCATGCATGTATTTCACACTGGTAAAGGCAAGCGCGCAGGGTAAGGAACAAACCAACAGGATAAGGAAATTTTTCCGCTCAGGATAAGGAAGAAAATGGCGGAATAGGCATCACATGTGCAGGTTTGTTGTTGTTCAGGATCTCGTGTTATGGTAACTAATCAATACGGCTGCTCACATTCGCTTCACGGAAGGCACATATTCACAAATTTATCGTCGATGGTCCGAATTCGATAGTTACAGCCAGTCAAACGGCATACACAGTGGAGCTACTCAACCACGAAATCTCATTATTTTACATGAAACGCTCTTCTGGGAAGATAACATGCACTTTTTTGTTGGTTGTAGACATACACATGATAAATCGGACTGTTGCAAATACGATAAAGGGAAAATTGGAAGGCCCTCAGTGAGAAATCCGAGTTCCATTTTCAATACAACGCCCATGGGCCAGGAAATGGGTACAACGCATATGATATGACACAAAATTGTCCGGGGAAAATGGTAGTTGTATGGTCGTAGCTCTAGTAAATTTCCATCTCAGATTAGGTTTTCCTATATTGATAATTAGGCCTACATAGTTTAAAGCACCAACTGTGACCTTTAGGAAACGTTCAAAGTTTTTGTGCCTTGTCTTGGCATGCGCATAGCTCTGGTTCTAGCAATATAATCAGCCCCTATGGGCGATAGATGGATTGGGTTCGTCGCGATCATGAATTAGAGAAACGATATATGTCAATGCAGTATTTCTAGAAGAATATTGTATGTTTCTTCTTTAGGCTGAAAATAAGGTAGATAACCTCGACAAATTCGTGAGAAATACCTGTTGCATGGTCATTAAAGGGCCTGATATGATTTGGTTCCTTTTTTGTCCCCCACTCAAATCCTCTTCAGTGTGCATCGTTTCACTTGCTAACAGGCTTAGTTAATGGAAACATACAGAAACAAATTGTTTCATCTTCATGTATATTTAGAATAACTTGACTTTTGATGTGTCTGTATTGAGTTGATAAATTGTGACGAAAATAGTAAGAGAAATGTGATAAAAGTATATCCCTTCGAAAGAAAAAGACAACAGAACGTGCCTTTGGAAGCACCTGATTATATAGGTTTCAATTGGCGCATTAATATATCAGGTAGCACTGCTACCCATTAGTCGTATCTAGTTACCCCACCCACTTGCATTATCATGGAGATATACGAAAAATGAAACATTACAGGATCAAAATGAAACAGGTACCAAATTATTCATTGGGTTCTAAGAAAATGAGTAAAAACAACCTATATATATCCTTACTATGAACGGAGTTATGGCAAGTTTTATGTTGAAATTTCTGAGAATGACCAAAAATTAAGTTATGAAAAATTAAAAAATAAACACAGAGTCCACCTTTCATTTTTTTTTATTTTCACTACATGTTAACATATCAAAACTTTATCTGTATACAAAATATAAATTATGCACAAGCATGGCTAGGCTGGTATATTTTGAAAGCCAAAAAAGATGGCAAAATTTTTAATTTTGGTCAAAATCAGATGGAGGTAGGGGTAAAGTCATGGTAAAAACCTACCTTATTTTTGAATGACTAAACATTTTTATTTATTCGTTTTTCTGTGAATTTGTATTCTTTTCATTAAACTTAATTTGGCTATCGCCATTAAACATTTTATAAAACAAATATTCAGTGGGGGTGGGGTGCAAATATAATGGGAAATATCTTACCAGGCCCTTTGTCCGCAGTTAGTTGTCGGATATAAGGCAAATATTAAAGTATGTCAATGTATTGGTAACTGAATTGTTATGCCTGTCTCGGTAGTGCGTCTGGTGATCAGGAAGACGTGGGTTCGATACCTGCCGGGGTCAGCAACAATCTTTCGTGGAGATTGTCAATTTCTGGCGAAAGAATGTGCACTGACTGGCTAACCGCTTACGTATATGCTTGCCCAGGAAAAATGTGGGTAGGTAAACTGACTGACTGAAAAATGAGCAGGTCAGTTTACCTGAACATAAGCGGTTAACCAGAATTGTGCAATTCTTGATCAATCTCCACGAAAGAATGTTGCCGACCCCGGTAGGTATCACACACACGTCCAGTCTCACGCGCACCCGACTCGGCCGACTGAGCTACCGAGGCCGGCCTAGAGAGATAGGGGAGAAAAAAATAAAATAGAACAGAAAATACTCAGACACCTTCAATTCATTTAATATACCGTCAAACTAAATTGTGTTTATTTCATTCAAACGTGTGTGCGCAGAGTGAACTTGATCCAAACTGTTTGCAAACATTATTCAAAACATTGTTGTGGGTACAGATGATGATGATGATGATTTCGTGTTTAACGACGCGGCAACCCTCTTTGTGGGTCATAAGCGTCAAACGGTTAATGGTTAACGGCATTGAGAATTATGAGGATATAAAAAGTAAAAAAGTTAGTTTGATATGTATAAAAATCTTAAGCAGGTAAATCTTATGAAAAAGTCCAATTTCTTTTAAGAATAAAATAAATTTTTCAAAAGGTACATCTTGAAACAATTGTTGCAAAGTGTCAGCTTTGTAGTATAAGTTACGGGACTGTGAAAAATCTACACATTCAATTAAAATGTTTCACAGTGAATGGCTGATCACAGCCTACGCAGGAAGGCTGTTCATCATCATTTAAAATATAAGAATGAGTAAGTCTAGTATGGCCAATGCGCAGTCGTGTTAATACTACATCCTCTTTCCTGGAAAACTGTGGAGGAGAGCACCTTGTTCCAACGACAGGTTTAATGGCATGGAGTTTGATATTTATTGCACGGTCCCATTCGCCTTGCCATTCCGACAAGATGTATCTGTTGATAAATGGTTTAAAATTATTAAAAGGAATTTTAAAAACAGACGGATCAAGATTGAGCGATTCCTTTGCTTTCTTGTCAGCATATTCATTGCCGACAATGCCAATATGGCTCGGAAGCCAACGAAACAAGATTTGGTGTGTTTTAGAAATTTCATGATGTTTTTCGATCAATTTTTGATGATGAATGGTCTAAAGCCTTAAGCACAGAAAGTGAATCAGAAAATATAATTGATTTTTGATTTGTTGAAGAACTGATAAAATCTAAAGATAGGTCTATTGCTTTGGCTTCAGCTGTAAAAATAGATGAGCCATCTGGAAGGCGCATGGTTTTGTGCGTATCTTTAGAAACATACGCACAACTAACTTTATCTCCTTCTTTGGAACCATCAGTATAGACTTGCTGGTAATCATTGTAACGTGACTGCAGTACCTGAAAGTTTTGTTTGAGAAGTATCGGATTTGATTCGGATTTTTTGCCATCATGTAAGTCGAACAGAATAGATTTTTTTTAATACACCAAGATGGAACTTCGGCCGTTTCATGTTTTTGAATATTTTTAAGGTCGATACCTGAATTTTCTAGCAGTGGTAAAATACGTAATCCAAAAGGTTTGATTGCTGTGGGTTTTGTTTCATACTCATCTACAAATTGAGGTGGAAATGAAATTTTGGATGCCGGGTTAGATGGATTTGCAGCAAGTCTAATAGCATACTGAAGAGAAAGCTTCTCTCTACGCGAAGTTAAAGATGGTTCACCTGCTTCTACATAAAGGCTTAATACGGGAGAAGTACGAAAGGCTCCCATAGCCAGACGAAGGCCTTGGTGATGGATAGTATCCAAGGATTTTAAATAGGACTTTCTGGCAGAACCATAAACAACAGACCCATAATCTAATTTAGATCTTATTAAAGACCGGTAAAGATGTAATAAAGTATACCGATCTGCTCCCTAACTTGAATGAGCTAAAACTTTCAAAAGACTCAAAGCTTTTAAGCATTTCGCTTTAAGATATTTAATATGGGGAATTAAAGATAACTTTTGGTCAAATATGACCCCAAGAAATTTGGCTTCTTCAACAACAAGAATTTGTGATCCGTATTAGAACAGGGAAGGATGGTCGTGTTTCTTCCGTAGCTTACAAAAATGAACACACTGCGTTTTCGACTTGGAGAACTTGAAACCATTTTTATCAGTCCATTCTTCTATTCGTTTTAAATTTTGTTGTAACTTTCGTTCAATTGTTTTCATGTTTTTTGAACGGTAACATATACAAAAATCATCAACATACAATGAACAGTCTGTTTTGTCGTTCAAACATTGTACAATATTATTTATTTTGATGTTAAATAGCGTAGTTGAGAGAATACTACCTTGTGGGACACCCTGCTCTTGTGCAGAGATCTGACAGGGTAGATCCCACGCGGACTTGAAATACACGCTCACCTAAAAAACTTTGAATAAAAATGGGAAGTTTTCCCCTTAAGCCGAGGTTATGGAGATCTCTCAATATTCCATAACGCCACGTGGTATCATATGCTTTCTCCAAGTCGAAAAAGACAGCTACTACGTGTTCTTTGTTAATAAAAGCATCTCGCATAAATGTTTCTAGTCTTATTAAATTGTCGTTGGTACTACGTTCCGAACGAAAACCTGACTGATATTCTGAAATGAGGTTGTTGGACTCTAAGTACCAGACTAATCTCTTGTTTATCATTCTCTCCAATGTTTTACACAAACAACTTGTCAAAGCTATCGGTCGATAATTCGTAGGTTCTGCATGATCTTTCCCTGGTTTTGGAATTGGTACAACTGTAGCAAAACGCCAGCTCTCAGGACAGACCCCCGTTTCCCAAATATTATTATAGATATCTAAAAGTGTTGAAAGAGAACTTTTTGGCAGATGCTTAAGCATCTGATAATGAATTTCATCGGGGCCGGTTGCTGTATCGTGTGATTTTTCAATGGCTTCCAATAGTTCGGATAAGTTAAAAGGTTTGTTGTATTCTTCGTGATTGTGGGATTTGAAGTTTAGATTTCTTTTCTCTTGGTCCTTTTGGAAATTTCTAAAAGTGTCAGAATAATTTCGCGGTGATGAATTGCTCAAAAATGTGCTACCAAGAGTATCTGAAATATCTTTTTTAGTTGAAGCTTTTGTGTCAAAACCAGTATTTAAATGTGTAAAACTAGGGGACTTTGTTTTTCCTGAAATTTTTCGTACCATATCCCAAACCTTTTTAATGGGGGTTTTGTAGTTCAATTTGGAGACATATTCTCTCCATGACTTTCGTTTGGAAGCTCGGATTGTTCGCCGAGCTTTAGCTCTAAAAACTTTTACGTCATTTAGCTTTTCTGAAGTGGGACTTTTGCAGAACTTATTTAGAGCCTGTTTGCGCTTTTGAATAGCTTCTTTACAGTCATTATTAAACCAAGTCTTGCTTTTCTTAGTATGTATGGAGGTCTTTGGAATGCATTGTTCTGATATATTAATTAGTGTATCTGTGAAATCAGAAACAATGTCAGATGATTCATTTAAGTGATCAACTGATAACTCTTCTTCACATAAATTACGGAATAATTCCCAGTCGGCTTTATTCATTTTCCATTTCTGGTTACAGTCCTCATCTGGTTCATTTACGCTCTCAATTATAACAGGGAAGTGATCACTTCCGCACTGATCACCATGAACAGACCAGTCATAGTCCAAGAAGAGAGATGGGTGACACAAAGAGAGATCTAAAGAAGACAAATGACCTGTCGCAGGGTGAAGGTAAGTATAAGATTTATCATTCATCAAGCAAAGATCGCTCTTTGCAATAAAATCTTCGACAAGTGCTCCTCTGTTATTGATATCTTTACAGCCCCATAGAATATTGTGACCATTGAAGTCGCCAACTAAAAGATATGGCGATGGAAGTTGACTCAGCAATGAGTCAAGGTGTTCGGGCTTTAAAGAAAATGAGGGTGGGATATATAGAGAGCAAATTGTAGTTTCTTTATCCAGAGAAACCGATACTGCTATAGCATGTAGGTCTGTTTTTAATTTGATCTCTCTTTGCGGTAAACATGATTTTACAAAAATTGAACTGCCACCAGATGGTTTGTTACCATCAGAATAGATATAGTTGTATGTATTGAAACCCCTGACATCAATGCTGTCATCAGTTTTTAAAAAAGTTTCTTGCAAACAAAAAGCCGATGGGTTTAATAACGAAATAAGTAATAAGAGTTCATTATAATTTGATTTAAGACCTCGACAATTCCATTGTATTATTTTGTGTTTTAAATCCATTTTATGAAGAGATTAAGACTAGAAACTATTATGGAGCTGCAATTGGTGATATAGATCTGCTACCAACAGCTCGTGGTGTTGCTGACCTCGATCTGTTTTTGCCGCTTGGTGATGATGGAGTTTCAGTGAGCTCCATATCACTGTCACTCAAAGATCCGAATCTGTTCTGGAATCTTATATTGTCTCTTTCCATTTTACGTTGTCTGTCTGTTTGTTTTTGAGACAAGTGTTGTTTCTTCGGATCTTCTGATCCCTTATTAGTTCGACCTAAGTCGAGTTTCTCTTTTGCATGCGGCGCTGGCTTCGGTACGGTCGCTGTCGACCGATCCGAAACAACCTGGATTGCGCCATTTGATAAACTGGTTGAACTGTTTGGTGCTGGAGTGGATTTACTCCATGCACCAGATTTTTTTCAGTTCAGCTATGTATGATTCAGCAGTCTGTGTTGCGGAGCTGGAAACTTTTACACTAGCACCCTTTGTGATGCTGGCGTAACTTGTGGTTGGTGTTGTGTATCGCTCATCAACAATTTTCCGAGCCTCTGGGAATGTTATCCCCCTTTGGTATTTGACAGTGAGTATTTCTTTTTTCCATGCCGGACAATCTCGAGAGAAAACAGCATGCTTGCCACCACAATTGACGCATTTGGCCTCATTCTTGCAGTTTTGATGGTTATCGACATGTTTTTCATCACCACAATTTGGACACAGTTGTTTCTTCTGACATCTGCTTTCGTGGTGACCGAAAACCTGACAATGATAACATCTGAGAGGGTTTGGTATATACACCTCTACGTTAACAGATAGATATGCAACTTTTATTTTCTTGGGCAGAGCTGGTGTATTAAATGTCAACACGTAGGTACTTGTTTGCTTTAATACACCACTTCTACGAACTTCGATGTTACGTACACCAATGACGCCTTCATCTCTTAAATTCTCAACAATCTCGGCATCGTTGCACGGACGTAGCTCTGGGCTGCGGATGACACCTTTACATGAATTGAGTGTTTTGTGCAACGATACTTTGACTTTGAGATCAAACAGCTTTGTGGTACCAAGCAGGTATTTGACCTGCTACTCTCTCTCGACTTCCAAGAGGAGATCACCTGATTTCAGTTTTTTTTATACTTTTTGGATGTCCGGCAATGGACACTAAACTCTTTTCAATAACAAAGGGTGATAAATCTGACACCACACGTGTATAATCGCGTGATGTCATCACCATGAAGCGTGGCAAACTGTTGAGCTTTGGAGTTTCAAACTGCTGACTTGACTGCGGTCTTGACTGCTGACTTGACTGTTGACTGGGTTCTTCCGTTTCGGATGAATCCTCGTCTTTTTTACGTTTAGCTGCGTTGCGGTTATGTTTTTTTCCATGAGGCATAAGGAAAAAATTCTAGTTTCGTCCCAAGTGCTCTCCGCCCTCCGTGGAGCCCTACAAGGGAACACCATAATGGAGTGGTTATCCAACTCGCAGGTGTTAGAGATACACGTGAGATATACTCGTATAAACAAAATGCCTACACGACTGATCCGTTTAGCCACCGCCTTTTAGAGATAAAAGACAGAAAAGGGTAAGGTAAATGGGCATGTGGTTGGTATCAGGAAAAATACAAAAAGAGTTGAAGAGAAAGCAAAGCGGTATCTCTAGGGCTCGGCGCGACCAGCCGATTGACCGTGCCGGACCGCACGGCCACCAGTCTACACCGAAAAGCCAGGCCAAAGAGGCGTGTTGGGTACCTTAACCACCGAGATCTCAGGTAACCCTCAACCTCCAGGATCCCTTCTTCCGGCTTACAAGACGCCACCCACGGCAAACGGGTGGTACTTCCTTTAGCTCTTCCCAGTGGGCACCGAGACCACAGCGGCAATGTGCCCAGTGGGAATTGAGCCCCCAGGGCCACGGCAAGGCAGGAAGTCTAATACCTGGGGGTGTTGTGGGTACAGAGTAAACTGTTGCCTCATCCGAGGCGATTATAACGTACAGCCACAACATATACTACTGACAAGAAATAAGGAAGTTTATCCAATATTATCCTTGGAACACAACCTAACAGGGGTTTGTTTTACAAAATCCTAAAAATATGTTGTGGGTCCATATTAAGAGTTAATGAAAAATATCACAATGTATACACAAACAAAACCAACAATTTAAGTGTGAGAAAGTTAATTAAGAAAGCAAGGAAACATGACCAGTCAACAAATCAGTCAGCCAGTTGACCAACTGCTGATTGATCTTGTCTTCCAACAAATTTAAACAAAATCATTAAATTTATCTACGGTAAAACCTGTCTTAAGTGGCCACCTCTATTAAGCAAGCAACCGGTCTTAAGCAAGCAACCGGTCTTAAGCAAGCAGGCATTCAGTTCCCAGGAAAGGTGAATGTGTTAAATTCCACCTGTATTAAGCAAGCACATTTTGGTTATCCCGTAGGTGCTTACTTAATACAGGTTGGACTGTATTTTTTGTGTGTAGTTATCAATTATTATGTCTTTGCTGCTAACGGTTTTTGCAAGTCATAATATCACAGGCTTAAAGATATAGTTTAAAATCAAAATAAAATTTCTAATTGATTTTGATTAAAATCTTCTTTAAAATGTTCCTTCCACAAGCATTACTGAAAACAAACCCAACACAATAAATTGTCAATTTGAACTGGACATTATATTAACCTGGCCAAATTGTCCTACCCATTTTTTTTGCTGGACGAATTGTCCAAGGTCAAATCGTCCCGGCCACATCGCTCTAGATTAATAGTGTGTGTGTGTGGGGGGGGGGGGGGGGGAGGGGGGGGGGGGGGGTTATTATATTGCTAGAACCATAGCAATGCAAATGCGAAAACCAGGCACACAGACTTTGAATGTTTCCTAAAGGTCACAGCTGGTGCTTTAAACTATGTAGGACCAATTATTAATATCAGAAAACCTTATCTGAGATGGAAATTTACTAGTGCTATACGACCATACAACTACCATTTTCCCCGGAATAGTTTGTGTCTTATCATATGCGTTGTACCCATGTCTTTGCCCGTGGGCGTTGTATTGAAAAGGGAACTAGGACTTCTCATTGTGGTCCATCCAATTTCCAATTTTCCCTAAATCGTATTTGCAACAGTCCAATTTATCATGTGTATGCCTACAACCAACAAAAAAAGTGTATGCCATCTTCCCAGAACAGCGTTTCATGTAAAATAATGAGCTTTCGTGGTTGAGTAGCTCCACTGTGTTCGGTTCTCCGTTTGACTGGCTGTAGCTATCGAATTCGGACCATCGAAGATAAATTTGTGAATAATATGTGTCTTCCGTGAAGCTAATGTGAGCAGCCGTATTGATTAGTAACCATAACATGAGATCAGGAACAGCAACAAACCTGCTTATGTGATGCCGATTCCGCCATTTTCTTCCTTATCCTGAGCGGAAAATGTCCTTATCCTGTGGGTTTGTTCCTTACCCTGCGCGCTTGTCTTTACCAATGTGATTTATGCATGTGTGTGTGCATGTGTGAGTGCGTAAGTGTGCATGCCTGCATGTGCATGCGTGTGTGGACATGACATTGTGTGAGTCAATAAGTGTGCATGCATGCATATTTGTGTACATAAATGCATGCATGTGTGAGTACCTGCATGTATGCATGCAAGCATCAGTGTGTGTGTGTGTGTGCATGCCTGTGTGTTTGTATGTGGGTGTGCAAGCATAAATGAGTGATTGTGTATAAGCATGCATGTTTGAGTGTAAATGCATGTGTGTGCATGCATGCATGTGTAATTGGAGTGGGCCGGGTTGAGGTGTGTTGTCTTGGGGTGGGGTTTTGTGGGGTAGGGTGTCATGTGGTGGAGTGGGGTAATGTGGAGTAGGGTAGGGTAGGAATATATGCATGCATATATTTATGTATGTACAGGACAAATGGCATATCACCACCCACTATCAACTTTTGTGTAGGGGTATAATTTGTTGTGTTTATGAAGAAAAAGACAAAAAAAATTATTCCTAGTCAACAAAGGATTTGTGCATAACTGCATGCATGCGTGTGTGGGGTGGGGCAGGGTGTGGTGGGATGTTGTCGGGTGGGGCATGGTGGGTGGGGTGTAGTGTGGAAGGGCATGGTGGGGTGGGTTGTAGTGTGGAAGGGCAAGCGCGAGTGTTGTTCATTGTGTTTGTTGTTTTTACAGTCCGTAAAGTAGATATATGAAAATTTAAAATGTCTGAGTGTTGCATAGGTATTGATCAATCGAAATGCATTATGGTAGGGTGACAATGGGCCAAAAAGTCCACTATTTCTGGTAGTAACCCATACCCCCCCGTATAACAAAACATGTCATATACCAAAATGTTCGACAGCATCTGTAGTATCTGAAACTGCCGGCATAAATTGGCATAAATGATGGCGAGCTGAGAAATCCAAGATGGCGTCCAAGATGGCCGCCATAGCTGTAAATTCCAGTTTTTCGTAAAATATGAATATAAATACCACAAATCATCTTACAAACTTATTTTAATTTATTTTTCTGGTGTAGAAAGAAGATTTGTGCTAGAATATAGATCAACTTTTTAGGTTTGACTTGAAAACCGGCGAAAAAAATGATATTTTATTGTTTTTGTGTCTAGTTTCATAGGTGGTACATAAAAGAAGTTCTGATGTTTCAAAATTTAAACAGTTTTTACACATCTATTGTTTTATTTTAACTAAGACACTATTCTAAAATACATTTAACACTATTCTAAAATACATTTATGGTTGGTTATGACTTTTTTACCATCAATTTAGCCCCAGGATTACCCCACCCACTCATTTTACCAGTAAAATTCATTCACACAATATTGCCACAAATCAACTTACAAACTTATTTTAATTTATTTTTCTGGTATAGAAAGACGATTTGTGCTAGAATATTTATCAACATTTTAGGTTTGACTTGAAAACCGGTGAAATAAAAGACATTTCATCGTTTTTGTGTCAAGTTTCATAGGTGGTACATAAAGGCAATGCAGATGTTTCAAAATTTTAAACAATTTTTATTTATCTATTGTTTTATTTTAACTAAGACACTATTCTTAAATACATTTAACACTATTTCCAAGTACATTTATGATTTGTTATGACTGTTTTACCATAAATTTAGCCCCAGGATTACCCCACCCACTCAGTTTACCGGTACAATTCATTCACATAATACTCACACTCAAGGGATTTGCAGGCGAGGATTTCATTTTACACAACAAGTAGAAGAAGGCATTGAAACTAATGCTTAGTTCTGTTTTCATACTATATTATATGATCAGCCATTAGGAAACGCCACCTCTTTATAACACTGTTTTCGGGATCTGAGCATTGACCGTCTTAATTAAGCAGTGCTATATCCAAACAAAATAGCAAAATAGTGTTTATAAAGTTGATCCAAAATGACTTTCATTGTCATTTAAATTGCTGTGTAACTGGCTAGATTTTTGGGGTTATAAAGTGTTATATCCAAAACTGTGTTATAAAAACGTGTTATAAAGTGGATATGCTATGCAATTAGGTTATATTTTGTTTGATTTGAGGTACAACGTCCCCCGTCAACACTGTATCAGTCATTTTGCATTTTGGAGACATTGCTTCCAATTTTTTGTGGGACCTTCCCCGATATTGAGATGAAATGACATCTCAAGCCCCGCCACACATTTAAACCAAAACGTTTTATATGCAAGGATGGTCCAACTCGCACCACATTTCCTGGGCATGCTTAGAATCTCTAAGCGGTTTACTCTGTATACCCTAGGTCTACTGGGCTAGGAAAATTAATCTTAGATTTTGAAGCTCCCCATCAAATCGGTAGCTGATATGCACACCTGTGCACTAAAAAGAAATTGCTACTGCTTTAAGTAGCCCTGAGACATTTGACTCAGTCTCAAGATCTGAAATCTCTTGAAGCTGGAAGTCTGGTTTAGGCAGAACATGAATTGCCTTCTCCTTGCCTGTATTATGTAAAGAAGAGCAGGTATCACAACCCATAAGGCAATACAGACAGCATAATTGCCCTCTTATCTGGCTCTAGCTTCCTGAAAACAGTGTGAACTGAAATATACCTGGTGCAGTCAGCATGAATACCTTTTCTGCCTGTCATCAGCATAAAGTAGGTTAAAGTGATGCACAAGTAGAAAGAAAACATCGGTATCAGAACTGACAACAAGAGAACCTGCAACGGCTAGTTGCAAATCATTCTACTATCAGCTTCTTCACGGTTGGAAAAGTTCATGCTGAACAGGAACAACATGATAATAATAATAATAATCGACCTTATTTATAGAGGATAACACATTTAGTACTAGTACAAATCTTCCATGTGGCCCTCTTTTCCTGGACAGGAACCAGTACTAAGCAATGTGGATAAAGTTCCTTGCTCAAGGAAACAACACATGGCGCATGCTGGGATCGAACCGGCTACCTCTCGATCTCAAATCCGATGCTTTACCACTGCACCACAGCGCTCCATCAGCGGAAACTTCAGAGCCTTGTTCTCAAGTCAACCTGCACCAACAACAGTAGCATTCTTCTTAAGAAGCTCATGACAATTTTCAGTAAGGTATCTAGTGTAAAGTTCTTGCTTTTACTGTTTGAAAGTATATATCAATCACCAGTTACTATATTTTTCCTCGTAGACACAGGCACGTGTGAAGAAACATTCTTTCCACACTTTTGTTGGGTCTGTGATTTGAGACTGTTTTCCTCATTCCTGTCAAAACCGACGTGAATGGTAGCTACCCAAATAATGGTAAAAAGACTGTAAGACCAAAACATAGCAGCCATCTGTTGATATGTCAGTTTGAGACATGATGAATGCTGCAACATTTTAAGTACAGACGTCCCGTCAAATACTATACAACCAGCAAGTCTTTCTAGTTTTTCAAGGAAATCCGACTTATTGGTAGACATCATACATTCTTCAACTGTAAACAAACTCGCGTGATCATGAGCATTTTTGAAAGACAAGACCTTGGATGAATGAATTGATGTATAGAGAGCATATATCTCTTCACCGGTGGCAGTCAGTTCCTCAGACTGGTTTCCCCAGACACCTGTGCCATTGACCTGATATCACTCATACTCTGGAGTTTTGACCCAGGCAAAGGCTCATAAGACTGTTCTTTGGACTGCCTAACTAGCTATGGGTATGAGCCTTTCCTGCATGAATGACTCAAATGGCTTTTGACCCATTTTGTGGCAACTTATCAAACTTCTTATCGTATCTCTTGAGGAACTTCATCTCCAGTAGCTATATTGTCGAAATGTCTTCGCCCCCCACCCCTCCCCCCCCCCCACCCACCGCCCATCAGGTGCATGATGCTTCCACGCAGAGCTGAAAACGACCGCACATGGGTATTGGTAAACCCCTTAGAGGATCTAAGCCTGCCCAGGCAAAGCGGTGCGAGTCGGACCGTCCATGCTTATAAGCTGTATTGGTTTCAGTTTCAGGTATTCAGGTTCACACTGTTTTCAGGAAGCAAGAGCCAGATGAAAGTGCAATTATGCTGTCTGTATTGCCTTACAGGATACGATACCTGCTCTTCTTTACATAGTATAGGCAAGAAGAATGCCTAAATCAGACTTCAAGCTTCAAGAGATTTCAGATCTTGGTATTGAGTCAAATGTCTCAGGGCCAATTAAGGCAGCAGCAATTTTTCTGTAGGTTTGCTGTTCAGCCAAACACATTAGACAACAATGGTGCTTCAAAAATCCGGAGTTAGACCTAGTCATCTACCACCAACTAATAGTTTTTTGCTCCATTTGTACAGGTGTACATATCAGCTACTGATTTGATGGGGAGCTATAAAATGTAAGATTAATTTGCCTAGCCCTATAGACCTAGGGCATATGGTTGATCCTGAAACTGGGTTATTCATTCCACAGCTCATAACACAGATGCAAGCAGCCTCTCTCTTTTAACTAATATGGTTGTAAATAGCCTGATCAGTATAGTGATGACTGCATTTGCTCATAGAAAGTACAACCATGTACTCAAGCTTGCAAGTAGTAAAGCATGTTTGAATAGGTCTTACATTTGTAAGCGCCTAAATGGTGATCAGGAGGACGCGGGTTCGATACCTGCTGGAGTCGGCAACATTCTTTCGTGGAGATTAATCATGAAATCCTTTCAACGGTCATTCTCTCCTTTCCGCTGATTCAAGAAGGGCAGTTTCAGTTTCTGGCGAAAGAATGTGCACTGTTCTGGTTAATCACTTAAGTATAAGCCTGCACAGGAAAAGTGTGGATAAGTAAACTCACAAGCTCAAAAATGACCTAAATAGTGTTGACTGGGCCCTTAAACCCCAATACAAACAAGCAAACTAACATCTGTAAGTTGCCCCCGCCCATCGGGTCATGCAGAAATAGCTTGGGCTGCATGGTGCTTCCACGAAGAGCTGAATCTGACCACACACGAGTACTGGTAAACCGCTTTTAAGAAGGACTAAGCCTGCCCAGGCAAAGCGGTGTGTGTCAGATCGTCCAATGCATATAAGCCTTCTGGTTTCATTAGGTGGTAGGGCTTGAGATGTCATTCCATCTCAATGTCGGATAAAAGTTCCACAAAATTGGAAGCAACGTCTCCAAAATGACTTTAATAATGTCGACGGGGACGTTAAACCCCATTCAAACAAACAAACAAACAAACAAAAACTAACATTTGTAAGAACTTGTTTACAATACTAGCTCATGTTTATACCGAGGACTATGACAGTTTTAAATCATGTACTTGGAGTCTGATATGGCCTATTAGTACAGCACAATCATTTTATCACAACACATTTTTATATAACACTGTTCAAAGCCCAAACCCCTAACTATTTGCATAGAAAAAATGACAAAAAAGGAACTTCTTTTACACTATTCTACCTTTTTCTTGGATATAACACTGTTTAACTAAGAGGTTTATGCTTGGATTCAGAAAACAGCATTATAAAGAGGTGGTGTTTCAAATGTCTAAATACATAACATTACGAAAACACGCATAATTCAAATCCATTGGAAGATTTTACTACCACCCCCTCACCCCCTCCCCCCCAAAAAAATCCAGATAATAATGATAGTTTTCTTATTTCTGTTCAAAACATAGATTGTGGGGACTCTTTAGAACCCTCTCAATGTGGCGATGCTGTCAAACACCACAAGCTATGTCCTTAAGCATAAATTCGAAAAATAATGCTTATCCCTGAAAACCCTAGTTTTCTATAAAACAAAGTGAGGTTCAAGGGGGTCAAAAACATATGGGCATGTTTTTGAGACGATATGAAAACAGAACTAAGCATTATTGTGAATGTCCTCTACTACTTAATTGTCTAAAATGAAGCACACACCTACAAATCCCTTGTTTGTGAGCATTTATGTGAATGAATTTTACTGGTAAACTGAGTGGGTGGGGTAATCCTGGGGCTAAATTGATGGTAAAAAAGTAATAACAAACCATAAATGTATATTAGAATAGTGTTAAATGTATTTTAGAATAGTGTCTTAGTTAAAATAAAACAATAGATATGTAAAAACTGTTTAAATTTTGAAACATCAGAACTTCTTTTATGTACCACCTATGAAACTGGACACAAAAACAATAAAATATCATTTTTTTCACCGGTTTTCAAGTCAAACCTAAAAAGTTGATCTATATTCTAGCACAAATCTTCTTTCTACACCAGAAAAATAAATTAAAATAAGTTTGTAAGATGATTTGTGGTATTTATATTCATATTTTACGAAAACTGGAATTTACAGCTATGGCGGCCATCTTGGACGCCATCTTGGATTTCTCAGCTCGCCATCATTTATGCCAATTTATGCCGGCAGTTTCAGATACTACGGGTCCTGACGAACATTTTGGTATATGACTTGTCTTGTTATACGGGGGGGGTATGGGTTCCCATTTTTTTGGTCCAGATTGTCACCCTACCATTAGTCTAATGATTAGATAAAAGCAGTTGGGTGCATCCCGTAAAATCTACATGTTATTCAGGTGTGTTTAAGTCTTCGATTGTCACTAGTGCTCGTAATTACCAGCAAAGACAACGTGTCTTTTAGAATAGATTTGTTATTTTCAATATTGTAGCGAGGTAATGGCCAAATATGACCGACTCAGTATCGAGAGATAGATAGATAGTGAGACCTTTGTAGTACAAACTGCCTCTATCCAACTTCAACCGTGATACCCCCTCTACAAATCTGCTGCCCGTGTGGGTAGTTTGAGGTGTTTTGAAATGATAGACGACATTTTATTTTGATTTATATGACATAACATGAATATAAACAACAATCATTTATATACATTATTTACATTTCAGCTCTAAAACATAGGTTGTAGGTACTCGTTTGAACCGTTCACTCATTGAGGCCGTTCTAATGAGCACCCACAATCTATTTTTGCAACAGAAATAAGAAAAATATCGCTATTTATCATCTGACAAATGCTATTCCTACAGCCCTAAAAAATTGCCCTTTTTGGCATGTTAATGTAATAGGAAAAGCCACAATCAAAGACCACAGCCATCCCAAGCCATCAAAGAAAGTTACAAAAAAGTGAGATGACGGTAAACACACAATCAAAACTGCATGTGTACCAACAGTTTCAATTTGGTTGGGGTGGTTTGCGTGTTTCCATGGCACTCCAACCAGGAATGTTATGGTAAAATTTGGCTAAACCTAAAGCACGAAATGTTCCCAGTCTGTATCAGCTGATTAATAGCCTCAGTTTCTTAAGAGGTCCTGAGCAGTGATATTGTGATATATCTTCAATTGTTCACTCATGCAGATGGATGCTGAAAGTGAACTCGATTTTTGATTTTTATTTGCTACATTTGCCACGTAAAAGCTCCAGAACACTCGTTAGCATCACTGGAAGCCCAGGAAAAGTCAAAGAAGACAGAAATTTTCATTGACGGTGATTATAGGTACTCATAGTGTAAACTTACCTATATATATCACATATCTTATGGATAATGACCGAGAATTCTGGACAAATATAGTTGGTATTTCCTTTTGGGAATATTTCCTGGTGTGATAAATAATAAGATGATGATGATGATGATTTCGTGTTTAACGACGCGTCAACCCTCCTGGTGGGTCATAAGCGTCAGTCGGTTAACGGTTAAACGGCATGAATAATTATGATGATATTAAAAGTAACAAGTCAGAATGATAATGTATAAAAATCTGAAACAGTTAAATCTTATGAAAAAGACCAATTTCTTTTAAGAATAAAATAATGTTATCAACAGGTACATCTCGAAACAGTTGTTGCAAAGTGTCAGCTTTGAAATATAAAATACGTGAGGGTGAAAAGTCAACACAGTCAATTAAGATATGTTTCACAGTGAATGGCTGATCACAACCTACACAAGAAGGCTGATCATCACCATTAAAAATATAAGAATGAGTAACTCTAGTATGGCCGATGCGCAGTCGTGTTAATACTACGTCCTCTTTTCTGGAAAACTGTGGAGGAGAGCATTTTGTACTAACGACAGGTTTAATGGCATGGAGTTTGTTATTTATTGCACGGTCCCATTCGCCTTGCCATTCCGACAAGATGTATCTATTGATAAATGGTTTAAAATTATTAAAAGGAATTTTAAAAACAGATGGATCAAGATTGAGCGATTTCTTTGCTTTCTTGTCAGCATATTCATTGCCGACAATGCCAATATGGCTCGGAAGCCAACAAAACAAGATTTGGTGTGTTTTAGAAATTTCATGATGTTTTTCGATCAATTTTTGAATTTGAGGATTTTTAGATGATGAATGGTCTAAAGCCTTAAGCACAGAAAGTGAATCAGAAAATATAATTGCTTTCTGAATTGTTGAAGAACTGATAAAATCTAAAGCTAGGTCTATTGCTTTGGCTTCAGCTGTAAAAATAGATGAACCATCTGGAAGGCGCATGGTTTTGTGCGTATCTTTAGAAACATACGCACAACCAACTTTATCTCCTTCTTTGGAACCATCAGTATAGACTTGCTGGTAATCATCGTAACGTGATTGCAGTACCTGAAAGTTTTGTTTGAGAAGTATCGGATTTGATTCGGATTTTTTGCAATCATGTAAGTCGAACAGAATAGAAGGTTGTTTAATACACCAAGATGGAACTTCGGCGGTTTCATGTTTTTGAATATTTTTAAGGTCGATACCTGAATTTTCCAGCAGTGGTAAAATACGTAATCCAAAAGGTTTAATTGCTGTGGGTTTAGTTTCATACCTATCTACAAATTGAGGTCGAAATGAAATTTTGGATGCCGGGTTAGATGGATTTGCAGCAAGTCTAATAGCATACTGAAGAGAAAGTTTCTCTCTGCGCGAGGTTAAAGATGGTTCACCTGCTTCTACATAAAGGCTTAATACGGGAGAAGTACGGAAGGCTCCCATGGCCAGACGAAGGCCTTGGTGATGGATAGTATCCAAGGATTTTAAATAGGACTTTCTGGCAGAACCATAAACAACAGACCCATAATGTAATTTAGATCTTATTTAAGACCGGTAAAGATGTAATAAAGTATACCGATCTGCTCCCCAACTTGTATGAGCTAAAACTTTCAAAAGATTCAAAGCTTTTAAGCATTTCGCTTTAAGATATTTAATATGTGGAATAAAAGATAACTTTTGATCAAATATGACCCCAAGAAATTTGGCTTCTTCAACAACAGGAATTTGTGATCCGTATAAAAACAGGGAAGGATGTTCGTGTTTCTTCCGTAGTTTACAAAAATGAACACACTGCGTTTTCGACTTGGAGAACTTGAAACCATTTTTATCAGTCCATTCTTCTATTCTTTTTAAATTTTGTTGTAACTTTCGTTCAATTGTTTTCATATTTTTTGAACGGTAACATATACAAAAATCATCAACATACAATGAACAATCAGTTTTGTCGTCCAAACATTGTACAATATTGTTTATTTTGATGTTAAATAGCGTAGTTGAAAGAATACTACCCTGTGGGACACCCTGTTCTTGATCATAGAAATCTGACACGGTAGACCCCACACGCACCTGAAACATGCGCTCCCCTAAAAAGCTTTCAATAAAACTGGGAAGTTTTCCTCTTAAGCCAATGTTATGTAGATCTTTCAATATTCCATATCGCCATGTTGTATCATATGCTTTCTCCAAGTCGAAAAAGACAGCTACTACGTGTTCTTTGTTAATAAAAGCATCTCGTATAAATGTTTCTAGTCTTATTAAATTGTCATTGGTACTACGTTCCGAACGAAAGCCCGATTGATATTCTGAAATGAGGTTGTTGGACTCTAAGTACCAGACTAATCTCTTGTTTATCATTCTCTCCAATGTTTTACACAAACAACTTGTCAAAGCTATCGGACGATAATTTGTAGGTTCTGCATGATCTTTCCCTGGTTTCGGAATTGGTACAACTGTAGCTACACGCCAGCTCTCAGGGCAGACCCCCGTTTCCCAAATATTATTAAAGATATCTAAAAGTGTTGTAAGAGAACTTTTTGGCAGATGCTTAAGCATCTGATAATGAATTTCATCGGGGCCGGTTGCCGTATCATGTGATTTTTCAATGGCTTCAACGAGTTCGGATAAGTTAAAAGGTTTGTTGTATTCTTCGTGATTAAGTGATTTAAAGTTTAGATTTCTTTTCTCTTGGTCCTTTTTGAAATTTCTAAAAGTGTCAGAATAATTACGCGATGATGAATTTCTCAAGAATGTGTGCCCAAGAGTATCTGAAATATCTTTTTTTGTTGAAGCTATTGTGTCAAATTCAGTATTTAAATGTGTAAAACCAGAAGACTTTGTTTTTCCTGAAATTTTTCGTACCATATCCCAAACCTTTTTAATGGGGGTTTTATAGTTCAATTTGGAGACATATTCTCTCCATGACTTTCGTTTGGAAGCTCGGATTGTTCGCCGAGCTTTAGCTCTAAAAACTTTTACGTCGTTGAGCTTTTCTGAAGTGGGATTTTTGCAGAACTTATTTAGAGCCTGTTTACGCTTTTTAATAGCTTCTTTACAGTCATTATTAAACCAAGGCTTGCTTTTCTTAGTATTTGTGGAGGTCTTTGGAATGCATTGTTCTGATATGTTAATAAGTGTATCTGTGAAATCAGAAACAATGTCGGATGATTCATTAAAATGATCAATTGATAACTCTTCTTCACATAAATTATGGAATAATTCCCAGTCGGCTTAATTCATTTTCCATTTCTGGTTACAGTCCTCATCTGGTTCGTTTACACTCTCAATTATAACAGGGAAGTGATCACTTCCGCACTGATCATCATGAACAGACCAGTCATAGTCCAAGAAGAGAGATGGGTGACACAAAGAGAGATCCAAAGAAGACAAATGACCTGTCGCTGGGTGAAGGTAAGTATAAGATTTATCATTCATCAAGCAAAGATCGCTCTTTGCAATAAAATCTTCAACAAGTGCTCCTCTGTTATTGATATCTTTACAGCCCCATAGAATATTGTGACCATTGAAGTCGCCAACTAAAAGATATGGCGATGGAAGTTGACTCAGCAATGAGTCAAGATGTTCCGGCTTTAACGAAAATGAGGGTGGAATATATAAAGAGCAAATTGTAGTTTCTTTATCCAGAGAAACCGATACTGCTACAGCTTGTAGGTCTGTTTTTAATTTGATCTCTCTTTGTGGTAAACATGATTTAACAAGAATTGAACTGCCACCAGATGGTTTGCTACCATCAGAATAGATATAGTTGTATGTATTGAAACCCCTGACATCAATGTTGTCATCAGTTTTTAAAAAAGTTTCTTGTAAACAAAAAACCGATGGGTTTAATAACGAAATAAGTAATAAGAGTTCATTATAATTTGGTTTAAGACCTCGACAATTCCATTGTATTATTTTGTGTTTTAAATCCATTTTATGAAGAGATTAAGACTAGAAACTATATTGGAGCTGCAATTGGTGATATAGATCTGCTACCACCAGCTCGTGGTGTTGCTGACCTCGATCTGTTATTGCCATTTGGTGATGATGGAGTTTCAGCGAACTCCATATCAGTGTCACTCAAAGATCCGAATCTGTTCTGAAATCTAATATTGTCTCTTTACATTTTACGTTGTCTGTCTGTCTGTTTTTGAGACAATTGATGTTTTTTGATCGGATCTTCCGATCCCTTATTAGTTCGACCTGAGTCGAGTTTCTCTTTTACGTGCGGCGCTGGCTTCGGTACGGTCGCTGTCGACCGATCCGAAGCAATCTGGATTGCGCCATTTGATAAGTTGGTTGAACTTTGCGGTGCTGGAGTGGGTTTACTCCATGCACCAGATTTTTTCAGTTCAGCTATGTATGATTCAGCAGTCTGTGTCGCGGAGCTGGTACATTTTACACCAGTACCCTTTGTGATGCTGGCGAAACTGGTGGTTGGTGTTATATATCGCTCATCGACAATTTTTCGCGCTTCTGGGAATGTTATCCCCCTTTGGTATTTGACGGTTAGTATTTCTTTTTCTTTTTTCCATGCCGGACAGTCTCGAGAGAAAACAGCATGTTTGCCATCACAATTTACGCATTTGGGTTCATTTTTGCAGTTGAGGTGATTATCAACATGCTTTTCTTCACCACAATTAGGACAGAGTTTTTTTCTCTGACATCTGCTTTCATGATGGCCAAAAGCCTGACAAGAGTAACATCTAAGAGGGTTTGGGATGTATACCTCTACGTTAATGGAAAGATATGCTACTTTGATTTTCTTTGGTAGAACTGGTGTATTAAAAGTCAACACATAAGTTGCTGTTGGTTTTAGTACACCATTTCTACCGCTTTTGATGTTACGAACACCAACAACTCCCTGATCTTTCAAGTTATCGACGATCTCTTCATCTGTACAAGGGCGCAGTTCTGGACTGCGAATCACTCCCTTAGACGAATTTAACGTGTTGTGGAGAGAGACTTTAACCTGAAGATCAAAGAGTTTATTGGTGCTTAGCAGGCTTACAACTTGCTGTTTTTTCTCGACTTCCAAGAGAAGGTCACCTGATTTGAGCTTTTTGATACTCTTAGGGTGTCCGGCTATGGAGTTAATACATTTCTCAATTACGAAAGGAGAAAGGCTGGATACACTTCGTGTATCGTCAAGCGACGAGACAACCAAGAAGCGCGGAACATTGTCGAAATTTGGTTCAGCGGACTGCTGACTGGTTTGTTGACTTGACTGCTGACTGGCTTGTTGACTGTGTTCATCCGATTCGGATGAATCGTCTTGTTTTTTACGTTTAGGTGCGTTGTGTTTAGATGCGTTGCGGTTATTTTTTTTTCCATGAGGCATAAGGAAAAAATTCTAGTTTCGTCCCAAGTGCTCTCCGCCCTCCGTGGAGCCCTACAAGGGAACACCATAATGGAGTGGTTATCCAACTCGCAGGTGTTAGAGATACACGTGAGATATACTCGTATAAACAAAATGCCTACACGATTGATCCGTTTAGCCACCGCCTTCTAGAGATAAAAAGACAGAAAAGGGTAAGGTAAATGGGCATATGGTTGGTATCAGGAAAGATACAAAAAGAGTTGAAGAGAAAGCAAAGCGGTATCTCTAGGGCTCGGCGCGACCAGCCGATTGACCGTGCCATACCGCACGGCCACCCGTCTACACCGAAAAGCCAGGCCAAAGAGGCGTGTTGGGCACCTGAAGCACCGCCACCTCAAGTAACCCTCAACCTCCAGGATCCCTTCTTCCGGCTTACAGGACGCCACCCACGGCAAACGGGTGGTACGTCCTTTAGCTCTTCCCAGTGGGCACAGAGACCACAGCGGCAATGTGCCCAGTGGGAACTGAGCCCCCAGGGCCACGGCAAGGCAGGAAGTCTAATACCTGGGGGAAAAAAAAAAATAAGAAAATGTTACTCAGGGAAAGCCACAATCAAAGACCACAAGTCATCAAAGAAAGCAAGAGAAGGCGAGATGACGGTACAAACACCATCAAAAGTGTGCGGGCACCAACAGCACAAAACCGACAAACATATGAGACTGCAAATTATCAATGCATAAATGACGCCTTGTTATAACACTATATCACATCAGGAAACATACGTTTGAAGCAAAATATGGTCATTTAATTATGTAGGATATAAGGTTTTGATCCAAAACCATAATATTTCCCATTGTAAACCCCACTTTTCTATATACATGTACAGAGTGCAGTTTTCTAGGGTGTTCATTAAACTGGATAATTGTTTTTCTTTGACATTAACAGTTTAGATGAAAGCATTTATAAATGATCTATAATGCTAGCAGCTTTATAATTCATGCACTTTTTGGAGTTCATTCTTTGTGTTCAGGAATGAAGTCTGTGCTCACTTGTTTTTGGTTGGTCATAATTATTTGAAAATGAGTGTAATTTTGAGCCTGAAGAATAACCTCAAAATGTTTATATAAACCTTAGAGCCATGTGCAGTATGATTGAATCATTACTGTGGAACAGTGCCTATTGTTTTGAGGTTACATCAACCAAATTTTAATATAGAGCTCTATTACCCATTAAAGATTCTTAGATATGACATTTTCTGGCAAACACTTCCTACCGTTTTCATCTGATCAAGCTGACATTTGGTGGTTAAGAAGACTGTGATGTGAAGCGGTGAATATTATCTTGATGTTACTGTCCGCCAAACTATCCCCATGCTTTATGTAAATTTGCGGTAGCGTGGTATTCTGCAGTTGCTCCTGCCATGTCTTAATTGCTTTTTATACTTCCGGTATACAAAGTATGTCGAGCGGTATATAGTTTTCGTCATTCCATCTGTTCATTTGTCTGTCCGTTTATCCGGCATGTTTTAAAGTTTTGCATCACAGTGAAATTCCGCCTTCAAGCTTTAAATAGCACATTTTGAAAGTTCAACAGAGAAATTCCGCCTTCATGCTTTTAATAGCACATTTTTAAAGTTCAAGGCACATTTGCGTACTGTGTTTTTGACGTCCAGCCTGCTCTCGGGCGGGATCCCATTTGGGACTTTTTAAAAGTGGTCTTAAAACCACTTTTGAAGAGTCCCAAAGATGGTCTTAAACCACTTTTGAAAAGTCCCAAAGATGGTCTTAAAACAACTTTTGAATAGTCCCAAAGGTCTTAATATAGGAATTTTGCTGTATAAACCTCGTGCTATATTCGGCCAGATAATTAGAATTGTTGTTTTTCACTTTCATATACTTCATGTACCAATCAGCCAGAGCATTGGAGATTTATTTTTTCTGGGGGCGGGGCGGGGCAGAGAATATTCAGCATTCCATATGTGACATTCCGCTTTAATCTAATGCTCATAGAAAAATATCAGTAAATATTCTGGTTTACAGCCCTTTCAAGATAATTTCACTCGTATCTAACCAGTCGTTAATTAGAGAGTGTGAAAACCGGAGTACCCGGAGGAATATCGCTTAACCTTCCGCTGCAGAACTTGACATCTCACAGGTGACACGAACCAGGCTCGAATCTACAGCAGTGAGATACCTGACTAAAGTCAGCGCTCTTAAACCATTAGGCAATGGAAGTCCGTATTCTTTATTAGAGGTTGTGAAAACCGGAGGAATATCGCTTAACCTGCCGCTGCAGAACTTGACATCTCACAGGTGACACGAACCAGGCTCGAATCTACAGCAGTGAGATACCTAATGACTAAAGTCAGCGCTCTTAAACCATTAGGCAATGGAAGTCCGTATTCTGCATACTCATAGAAATTTACAAAAATCAAACATCACTGAAAATAAATCCACAGAAGTACACACAGCCCTTGACGTACAGATTTCTTGAGAGTTAGATTGAGTGCCATTCACCGTCAGATTATCAAAATCTTTCCCACTTTTTGATTTTGACATTCTCCTTCTTACGAGGATCCTTCAAACCCGAGTGTTTATTTCCAAGTTTGATATTTCCGTCTCTTCAACCAAAAAGCTTCTTGCAACATTTATCTGCATGAGAGCTTTTGAAATTCCTTATATTCCACTGACACTAGCACTCAACAAATCTAGAATGTTCGAAGCAGGGAATTTTGTCCCCAATTTCGTAAAATCGTTCGTCGACATATAAAGATTGGGTACAACATAAATGTTATAAAATAGACTGCATGCATGGTGCTTAATCCAATCACGGTTGGCAACTTTGCATCCCTCTTTGATTGCACACCAGTGGGTCGGGCTTAAGATTATATGACCGTTCCAGCGTAAAAACAGATGGAATTTTATTTTAGTATTCTTTATGTTGGTTGGCGTCTGATGCTCCGTCTTTGGTTGGGCACCTTGGAGTCTATCTGTTGGTTTTCTTTTGCTCCAGCAATTCTGTTGTTGTAAGCTGTCGAGTCCTCAACCTTGTTTCATCTCTGTAGTTTTTTTTTATTTGTTTGTTCTCGGAGATGTTACACCGATGAGTCAGGAAGCCTTCATGCGGACTAAACAAAATTAGTATATACCGCGACAGAGGTAAAGGCGAGGATTATGGCCATGTAAAATCGATTTAAGCCCCCAGTGGAATTCTTTCCACTGACCGCTCCAAGGCGGTTCTGCTGTGGGGGTTTATTTATATTGTTGTTTGTTACTGACAGTGTGTATCACTTGTGTCTTTTTATTTTGGATGGCCATTTGGCTATTTTGTGGGAAAGTAACTGTCCTTATGGCCTTCCTTTGTATAGGTTTCCATTATGGTCTGGTCGCTTCATGTTTGTGTTTCTTTCCCTTTGGTGTATTTGATGGGTGGAGTAAGTAGATTGTATCGATTCCTGATCTTTGTTTTAAATCTCCTTTTCATGCATCGATTTCGATTGAAAACGTTGCCATGATGGTTGCTGGTGATCACATGAGAGCCGAAATTCAACATGAACAGTAACAGCCTGGTGCGTTTGTCCCTTACAGGCTTTGAGAAGCTGCTTTTAACGATATGCATTAACTTCCTCGCAAGCTGGTCGGCTGTCATCATCACTCGAAATAACTGAATAATTCGGCTGATCATGCGATGCATCGACCGCACTGGGCTTAGCTGCATCGACCGCACCGGGCTTTACTTCACGCTCTGATACATCTGACGCAATACTAACATTGCTTGAAGTGCCCCTAGGGGCTTGAAGAAATATATGGGCTGCATGATGCTTCCACGCAGAGCTGAATCCGGCCCACACACGAGTACTGGTAAACCACTTAGAGGATCTAAGCCTGTCCAGGCAAACCGTCCGTGCTTATAAACCTTATTGGTTTCAAAGGGCGACAGGGTTTGAAATGTCATTTCATCTCAATCTCGGCTAAAAGTCCCACAAAATTGGAAGCAACGTCTCCAAAATGACCTAAATAGTGTTGACGGGGATGTTTAACCTCAAATCAAACAAACAAAAACACTGCAGACATTTTCCTGCTTTTCCTCTTCTGCGGACTAGGTTGAGGGGAACTAGCTTGACTCTGATGGCTCTTTAGCAGTTGTTTGTAAAGTGACAGTGGTACGAGTATTAAGTTTTGAATCTGTTCTGATTTAAAATCGTCCCGATCTGACAGTGACTCGTGTTCGTGCTTAAATAGAAGTGGAGGCAATGATCAGGAATGGCTACAATTAACCCACAGCTCCCACTAGATACCAAAGGAAAGAAACACAAACATGAAACAACAGACCCTAATGGAAATATCAATAGCGCCAAGCTAAAAGGACAGTTACTTACCCACAAAATGGCTAACAGGCTATCCAAAATAAATAATATAAGCGACACAAACATCCAAAGACAAACCATAACAGAATAAATAAACCACGACAGAAGAACCGCCTTAGAACAGTCAGCGGAAACGAATTCCACTCGGGGGCTTAAATCGATTTTACGTGGCCACAATCCTCGCCCTTACTTCTGTCACGATTAAAACAATTTGTTCAGTCGGCATGAAGGCCTCCTTACTCATCAGTTAACACAAAAATCAAACAACCACAGATATGAAACAACGGTGAGGAACCACTGAAATGCTGGAGCAAAAGAAAACCAACAGTTAAGATGCTATTGACCCGACCAGAGACAGAGCATCAGATTCCAACCTACATACTTTCTCACAAAATGGCCAATAGGCTATCCAAAATGAACTAATATAAACGACACAAAGACAAACAATAACAAAAATAAACAGAGACAGAAGAACCGCCTTGGAACGGTCAGCGGAAACGAATCCCACTCGGGGGCTTAAATTGATTTTACGTGGCCACAATCCTCGCCCTTAGTTCCGTCACGATTTAGACATAATTTGTTCAGTCCGCATGAAGGTCTCCTAACTCATCAGTGCAACATCTCCATTAAAACATTAATCAAACAACCACAGAGATGAAACAACGGTGAGGACTCGACAGCAAAACAACTGAAATGCTGGAGCAAACGAAAACCAACAGTTAGACTCTGATGGGCCCGACCACAGACAGAGCAAAAGCTATCTTCCAGCGAGTTTCATTGTTTTCTAGTTCAAAGGCGATAAGTGTTTCGCACCGAGTGTTGGAGACAATTGATTTGTCAATATCGCAGGACTGCACCAGGTAGTATTACCCTAAATATTGGGACTGAAAAAGACAGTGTAGACCCCGATCACCCTGACCAGGCTCTGCACTGTTTGTCATACCACCAGAACATGTTTGCTACATCGCTTGAGATCAAACTTCATCGGAGTCTAACTGTTGGTTTTCTTTTGCTCCAGCATTTCAGTGGTTTCTTGCTGTCGAGTCCTCACCGTTGTCTCACCTCTGTGGTTCTTTGATTTCTGTGTTCACGGAGATGTTGCACTGATGAGTTAGGAGGCCTTCATGCGGACTGAACAAATTTTTTGTCTAAATCGCGACGGAAGTAAGGGCGAGGATTGTGGCCACGTAAAATTGATTTAAGCCCCCTAGTGGAAATCTTCCACTGACCGTTCCAAGGCGGCTCTTCTGTGGCGATTTATTTATGTTGTTGTTTGTTACTTACTGTGTGTATCACTTGTGTCTTTTAATTTTGGATGGCCATTAGCCATTTTGTGGGAAAGTAACTGTCCATATGGCCTTCCTTTGTTTAGGTTTCCATTATGGTCTGGTCGCTTAATGTTTGTATTTCTTTCCCTTTGGTGTCTTTTATGGATGGAGTAAGTTAATTGTATCAATTCCTGATCTTTGTTTTACTTCTACTTTTAAGATAATTACGGTGACCTCCCTTCAGGTGCCCCATTTTTTAGGATAATTGCATCTGATTAAGATCCTATCATCATTTGGTGACAGCTATTTTAGGTAACCTTTCTCCAAGTGTTAACGTGACTTTGTGTTTATATATAATTCACATGAAGCGATTTCTCACATCCGCATGCATTGCACATTCAATTGCAGCAAAGATCTTGGCATAAATGGATATTCGCCTGACTAGGATGTCTTCTTATTAGTTGTTCACAATCCAATTCGAAGGAAGTTTATTCAATTATATCTTTAGAAGTGTTTTTCATTGCAAATTATTAACAGACTAGAAGTAAAGGCAATTCTCAGGAATTGACATAATTAACCCACAGCTCCCATCAGTGACACCAAAGGGACAAGTTTAGAGAATTTGTGTATTTTGTATGAATCCTTTTATACAAAGGTCTAAAGGGTGCTGCCAGTATTCCAACAGATGACCTTGTTCCCACAGCTAGACACTGTAGAAGTCACCATTCGTTGGCGTTTCAGACCCTTACTGCAAGAACTGATAATTATAAAGAGTCGTTCTTCCCCAGAACCATTAGAGATTGGAATGCCCTTCCCGATTCGAGCATATCGACAGCTGAAGGTGCTGATGATTATGTAGCTAAATTTACCTCTTTGGTTAGAGCTAGTGACTAAGATCCCACATCACAGGCCCTGGTGTATCAATGTCAATTGACGTGTCACCAGTAACAATTCTGATGATAGAATCCGCTTCACACCCCTTTTGTCAATTGTAGCGGTGTGTTTATACTGAATAATTTGTAATCTGTGGCCCACTCTGGCATTTTCTCAGCATCAACATCTCTCGGCTTTTGTTTATTTGTTTTGAGGTTTCACCTCCCCGTCAACACTATACAGGTCATTTTGGAGACGTCGCTTCCAATTTTGTGGGACTTTTTCCCGACATTAAAATGAAACCCTGTCGCCCAATGAAACCAAAATGGTTAATAAGCATGGACGGTCCGACTCACACCGCTTAGATCCTGTGCGGTCGGATTCAGCTCTACAGCCCATCTTTTTCTTCAAGCCCAAAGGCCGTCTGCTGTGTTTAATTGCTATTGTTTTGCTGGCCACTGGACGTGGGTATACTTGTGCTGGGTAACGCAATGACACAAAACGTGTATGCTCTAGTTAGAATCTCTATTCAAAAGCGCAAACAGGCTCTAAATAAGTTCTGCAAAAGTCCCACTTCAGAAAAGCTAAACGACGTAAAAGTTTTTAGAGCTAAAGCTCGGCGAACAATCCGAGTTTCCAAACGAAAGTCGTGGAGAGAATATGTCTCCAAATTGAACTACAAAACCCCCATTAAAAAGGTTTGGGATATGGTACGAAAAATTTCAGGAAAAACAAAGTCCTCTAGTTTTACACATTTAAATACTGGTTTTGACACAAAAGCTTCAACTAAAAAAGATATTTCAGATACTCTTGGTCACACATTCTTGAGAAATTCATCATCGCGTAATTATTCTGACACGTTTAGAAATTTCAAAAAGGACCAAGAGAAAAGAAATCTTAACTTCAAATCCCTTAATCACGAAGAATACAACACACCTTTTAACTTATCCGAACTCGTTGAAGCCATTGAAAAATCACATGATACGGCAACCGGCCCCGATGAAATTCATTATCAGATGCTTAAGCATCTGCCAAAAAGTTCTCTTACAACACTTTTAGATATCTTTAATAATATTTGGGAAACGGGGGTCTGTCCTGAGAGCTGGCGTGTAGCTACAGTTGTACCAATTCCAAAACCAGGGAAAGATCATGCAGAACCTACAAATTATCGTCCGATAGCTTTGACAAGTTGTTTGTGTAAAACATTGGAGAGAATGATAAACAAGAGATTAGTCTGGTACTTAGAGTCCAACAACCTCATTTCAGAATATCAATCGGGTTTTCGTTCGGAACGTAGTACCAATGACAATTTAATAAGACTAGAAACATTTATACGAGATGCTTTTATTAACAAAGAACACGTAGTGGCTGTCTTTTTCGACTTGGAGAAAGCATATGATACAACATGGCGTTATGGAATATTGAAAGATCTACATAACATTGGCTTAAGAGGAAAACTTCCCAGTTTTATTGAAAGCTTTTTAGGGGAGCGCATGTTTCAGGTGCGTGTGGGGTCTACCCTGTCAGATTTCTATGATCAAGAACAGGGTGTCCCACAGGGTAGTATTCTTTCAACTACGCTATTTAACATCAAAATAAACAATATTGTACAATGTTTGGACGACAAAACTGATTGTTCATTGTATGTTGATGATTTTTGTATATGTTACCGTTCAAAAAATATGAAAACAATTGAAAGAAAGTTACAACAAAATTTAAAAAGAATAGAAGAATGGACTGATAAAAATGGTTTCAAGTTCTCCAAGTCGAAAACGCAGTGTGTTCATTTTTGTAAACTACGGAAGAAACACGAACATCCTTCCCTGTTTTTATACGGATCACAAATTCCTGTTGTTGAAGAAGCCAAATTTCTTGGGGTCATATTTGATCAAAAGTTATCTTTTATTCCACATATTAAATATCTTAAAGCGAAATGCTTAAAAGCTTTGCATCTTTTGAAAGTTTTAGCTCATACAAGTTGGGGAGCAGATCGGTATACTTTATTACATCTTTACCGGTCTTTAATAAGATCTAAATTAGATTATGGGTCTGTTATTTATGGTTCTGCCAGAAAGTCCTATTTAAAATCCTTGGATACTATCCATCACCAAGGCCTTCGTCTGGCCATGGGAGCCTTCCGTACTTCTCCCGTATTAAGCCTTTATGTAGAAGCAGGTGAACCATCTTTAACCTCGCGCAGAGAGAAACTTTCTCTTCAGTATGCTATCAGACTTGCTGCAAATCCATCTAACCCGGCATCCAAAATTTCATTTCCACCTCAATTTGTAGATAAGTATGAAACAAAACCCACAGCAATCAAACCTTTTGGATTACGTATTTTACCACTGCTGGAAAATTCAGGTATCGACCTTAAAAATATTCAAAAACATGAAACCGCCGAAGTTCCATCTTGGTGTATTAAACAACCTTCTATTCTGTTCGACTTACATGATGGAAAAAAATCCGAATCAAACCCAATACTTCTCAAACAAAACTTTCAGGTACTGCAGTCACGTTACAATGATTACCAGCAAGTCTATACTGATGGTTCCAAAGAAGGAGATAAAGTTGGTTGTGCGTATGTTTCTAAAGATACGCACAAAACCATGCGCCTTCCAGATGGTTCATCTATTTTTACAGCTGAAGCCAAAGCAATAGACCTAGCTTTAGATTTTATCAGTTCTTCAACAATTCAAAAAGCAATTATATTTTCTGATTCACTTTCTGTGCTTAAGGCTTTAGACCATTCATCATCTAAAAATCCTCAAATTCAAAAATTGATCGAAAAACATCATGAAATTTCTAAAACACACCAAATCTTGTTTTGTTGGCTTCCGAGCCATATTGGCATTGTCGGCAATGAATATGCTGACAAGAAAGCAAAGGAATCGCTCAATCTTGATCCATCTGTTTTTAAAATTCCTTTTAATAATTTTAAACCATTTATCAACCGATACATCTTGTCGGAATGGCAAGGCGAATGGGACCGTGCAATAAATAACAAACTCCATGCCATTAAACCTGTCGTTAGTACAAAATGCTCTCCTCCACAGTTTTCCAGAAAAGAGGACGTAGTATTAACACGACTGCGCATCGGCCATACTAGAGTTACTCATTCTTATATTTTTAATGCTGATGATCAACCTTCTTGTGTAGGTTGTGATCAGCCATTCACTGTGAAACATATCTTAATTGACTGTGTTGACTTTTCACCCTCACGTATTTTATATTTCAAAGCTGACACTTTGCAACAACTGTTTCGAGATGTACCTGTTGATAACATTATTTTATTCTTAAAAGAAATTGGTCTTTTTCATAAGATTTAACTGTTTCAGATTTTTATACATTATCATTCTGACTTCTTACTTTTAATATCGTCATAATTATTCATGCCGTTTAACCATTAACCGACTGACGCATATGACCCACCAAGAGGGTTGACGCGTCGTTAAACACGAAATCATCATCATCTAGTTAGAATCTATTATGTAACTGCTGCAGGAGAATAACATCCAGAGCTGGAGCGGAGGATAGAGCATGCGCAGTGAGGAAGCAGAGTGAGTCAGTAGTAGGTAAATAAAGTAAAGTACATGTAGCTTAAAGTACATAATACAACATCCCCTTTGTTTTGAAAAAGAAGAATGCAGGTGTGCATAAAATATTGCAAGTTAAAATTTATGAATGAATTGTTCAAAGAACTGTAGTAAAATCAGCTGTTTCGTTTTACTACGAAATTCCACAAATGTTTTTCTTCTGTTCAAGTACTTGAAAGCTGTAATGTTAATCAGTGTCAGATTCTAAGATAAAAGTTTATTTCACCCATTCGTCACCACTGTACTTTTGGTTAGGCCTCACTTCCCGACCTGATCTGGTTTTCAGACAAGTAGGCGGTTGCTGCTTTGTGTTGGCATCCGGAACCTTGTCCTGGATCTTGATTGCAACATTTTGAGGTTCTGGCCGGGAGCTTAAATTTCCAGCTAAATCCTGCGTGCTGGAGGGAGTGTTGGGAATGGAACCTTGTGACCTAGTAACACGTTTTTCAAATTGCTGACTCCTAATTTGGGGATGTGGCATTACATTTTGCGTAGGTGTTTTGTTTAGGAACTTTCTGTTTCGGCGGTAAACAGCGCCTTCTGGTGTTCGCACATTGTATGAATGCTCATTGTGCTGCGAAACGACCTTAGCCGGTTCCCAGAGCTTGTCTCTCTGCACGTGCACCGATTCACCTATTTTGAGAGGTGAAAGTTTCCGCGCTGTTCTGTCATATTGCGCTTTTGATTTTACTTGATGTTCCGTCATTGACTTTCTCGCCTTTTTTGAATCAATTGCTTTGGGTGCAAGTTGTTCATTTGTTGACGGTAAGAGAGATCTAAGACGGCGGCAAAACATCAGTTCGGCAGGTGTCAGTCCACCACACGATTTTAACGGTGAATTGCGGTATTGCAATAATGGCAAGTACGGATCTCGGTTGTCATCTTTTGCTTTTTGTAGCATGCGTTTTGCAACTTTTACGTATACTTCGGCGAGGCCATTCGAACTAGCATGAGTAGGGCTTGATATCTCATGCGTGATACCCCAGTCGCTACAGAACTGTTCGAATTGTTCAGATGTGAAGTAGGCACCTCCATCGGTTTTTAACTTTTCACAAATCCCATATCTGCTGAAGTGCACTTTAAGTTTACGCACAATCGTAACACTTTTCGTGTTCGGAAGTAAGTCAATTTCAAACCAATGACTGTACGCGTCTACCAAAACCATGTACTCTTGATTGTTCCACGTGAACAGATCCAATGACAGGTTTTGCCAAGGTCTTTGAGGCACGTCATGGGAGTGTAGCGGTTCATTACGATTGGAGTCTTTGTACTTGTTGCAAATTAAGCAACTTTGCACAAATTCTGTGATCTGTTTCGCCATGCCTGGCCAAAACATTATATCGCGTGCTCTACCGACTGATTTGTCGATGCCAAAATGACCAATATGCACAGCCTTGATCATTTCGTCGCGCATTGAGGACGGAATGACTAATTTCTGTCCTTTGAACACAATGCCATGTTCGCATGCAATCTCGTCGCGATGGTTCCAGTACTGCAGCGCAGTTTCCGGACAGTCCTGTCTTCTTTCCGGCCAACCAGTTTCTATGACTCGGATAAGCGCTTGCATTTGTTCATCTTCGCGCGTCGCGTCCTGAATCTGTTTTATCTTGATATCGCTTACGGGCAATGACCTAATAACGGTATGTACATGCGTGTCAAGTCCTTGAATCAGACTTGGGAAGGTCTCGCTGACATAATTCCTACTGAGGGCGTCGCCTAGCGGTATGTTCTTGCCTCTGCAATGTATGACTTGAATGTCAAATTGTTGCAGTTGCAAAATAAGTCTCTGTAGCCTCGGCGAGGCACTGCAAAGAGGCTTTTTCATGATTGATTCAATCGGTTTGCAGTCGGACTCTACTACGGTTCTGCGGCCGTATATGTAATGTTTGAAACGTGTGCATCCAAATAGGATCGCAAGCATCTCTTTTTCAATTTGTGCATACCTAACCTCAGTTTGCGTCAGTGTTTTAGATGCATATGCAATCGGCTTTCCGTCTTGCATGCAACATGCACCTAAGCCCTTAGATGATGCATCAACCTGCAGGCGCACAGGTTTGTTACTATCGTAATAGCTCAGTACGGGCGTTTGCGTAAGTGCTGTTTTCACTTGCTCAAATGCTGCAGACTGTCGACTCGTCCATCTAAAGTCAACGTCATCATGCACAAGCTCACGCATGGGGCTTGTAATGTCGGACAGATTCTTCTGAAACTTTGTGAGATATGTTATCATGCCTAGCAATGTCTCCAACTCGGAGCGATCTTTCGGATCCGGCATGTTCAGAATAGCACTGACTTTTTCCGGGTCCGGGCGAAGACCTTCTGCCGAAATCACGTGACCGAAATACTTGACCTCAGACAAGCCTATCTGAATTTTCTCGGCGTTCCAACGCAATCCGCGTTCCCGGGATTTTGCAAGCATGTTCAACAAATTTCGGTCATGTTCCGCACGTGTGCGTCCAAAAATCAGGCAGTCATCGCAAATCGAGGTTACTCCTTGCAAGCCCTCGAAAATTTCATCAACCTTTCGCTGGAATATGTCCTGGGCGGACCGGATTCCCATAGGCAATCTGAGATAGCGGTAACGTCCAAACGGCGTATTGAACGTGGTCAACATTGACGACGGTTTGTCCAGTCGAATAGACCAGTAACCTTTCGTTGCATCAAGTACGCTGAAGTACTTAGCACCACTCAATTGTGATGTGATATCATCAATGGAGCGCATAGGGTAATAAGGCCTTTTGATATTGTCATTTAACGCCTTTGGGTCTAAACAGACCCTCAATTTCCCATTGCTCTTCTCAACGCATACCAGACTATTGACCCAACTTGTAGGTTCGGTCACCTTGCAGATTATTTGCTTTGATTCCATAGACTCTAACTCGGCTTTGAGTTTGTCTTGCAGACCGAAAGGTACTTTTCTCGCGGGGCATACTACAGGTACGGCATCTTCTTTCAAATGCAGCGAGCATGTTCCAGGTAACAAGCCAATGCCTTCAAAAAGGTCCTTATGACTCTTAAGGATCGCTGACTTGTCTAGACCTTCACTCGAAAGGTCAACAGAATGGGTCAACTGTATGAGACCAAGATCTAGTGATGTTCTAAGGCTTAACAGCGGCGGTGCAGAGCTCTCTACGACATAGAATACTGTGTTAGTAGATTTGTTTTTGTACACGCAATCTAACGTAACTTTCCCACGCACTGATAAATTATCACCTGTGTAGGCGGTTAAGGTTGCTTTAGACGGTTCTAAGGGGAGATCAAACTCAAGTGATTCAAAGATGGAATACGGGAGGCAGTTAATTTGTGAACCTGTATCAATTTTGCAATCAATTTCCTGACAATGATTTTGGGTGCCAACCGAGACTTTGACAAATACTTGATCAGGTGAGGAAGAAGAATTTTGGCCTACAGTGTGAACGAAAAATCTATCCAAGGTATCATCACTATAGTCACTGTCATAAGACACTTCACCGCTTACTTCATGCACTGATTTTGACGATCTACAAAGTTTTGCAAAGTGGTTGTACTTTGAACATTTGTGACATTTTTGTCCATACGCTGGACAGTCTGTTTTTGTCTTATGTTTATTTTTGCCACAATAGTCGCATGTGTCCCTCGTTTGTCGGGTGCCCTGATTCGTCTGATCCCGCGATTGTCGAGTGCCCTGTAGCTTACTGCTCTGGTCCCGCGATTGTCGAGTGCCCTGTCGGGATTTGCCTCGTCCTCTGCCACGACCCTGGTAATGCGTGACAGTGTCAACAGCCGCATTGGCCGCCTGATTGCCTATAGCCTCTGCTTGTGGAAGGCTTAATTCGTATGAATGGGCAATATCCAAGCACCTTTGTAGTGTTAATCCTGAGCCTTCAAGGATTAGCTTTTTGCGAATCGTAGCTGATCGTACACCAAACACTATGTGATCTCTTATTTGTTCGTCATTCATCGTCGCTGGATACTCGCAATCCTTAATTAAAGTTTTTAATTCTGTGACGAACTGCTCGAACGTTTCTCCTTCTTTCTGTGTTCGGGACTTAAACAAGTATCTGTTGTAAATTGTATTGCTTTTTGGCTTGCAATATTCTTCGAATTTGTCATAGTACGTTTTCAGTAATTTCTCGTCTCCCTCTGGAATTTCCCATGTACTGTAAATGTGCCTTCCTTTGTCCCCTACCCACAGCATTAGGTAGTTACACTGGATAGCTTCTGTTTTATTTGACAAAGGTCCTTTAAACATAAATTCAGCATGTTCTTTGAAGCGCTTAAATGCTGTTTTCAAGTCTTTGGACTCCCAGTCCATACGCGGAGATTCCTGTCTATTGTGATTATCCATTCTTGCACTTTATCACAATTATGTTACAGTTTTGCACGATCCAAAATTCAGCACAAATGTCCTTTAAACGTAGCTGTCCATTCTGACACCATGTTTAATTGCTATTGTTTTGCTGGCCACTGGACGTGGGTATACTTGTGCTGGGTAACGCAATGACACAAAACGTGTATGCTCTAGTTAGAATCTATTATGTAACTGCTGCAGGAGAATAACATCCAGAGCTGGAGCGGAGGATAGAGCATGCGCAGTGAGGAAGCAGAGTGAGTCAGTAGTAGGTAAATAAAGTAAAGTACATGTAGCTTAAAGTACATAATACAACATGCTGTACTGTACATGCACCATCTATCTTTATCCTCATCAGTTTTTGTTGCTTGATGAGTTTAGCTTTTCAGAACCTCCGGCTTATGCTGGATGTCTGAAATGGGTTCTCCAGCTCGATCTTTGTTAAGAAGAGTGAGCTGTTGCATTTTTTTTTTTTTTTTTTTTTGTTTGTTTGTTTTTATACTTGGGTGGCATTGCTGATTCTTACGCCTTTGAGAAAGCCAAAACAACTACGATACGAATTTACCTTTTCAACATTTACGATTCTCATGGCAGTAACCCTGTCGCTGTTGGTTGAAAAAAGAAACTAAGGTTCCCAATTAATATGGATTTATCTGATGCCCAGTAACCAATATTCCCACTATGCGAAGGTTGCTAAAGTAAAAAAGAGGACCAAGATGGCCCTATTTCGCTCACCTGAGCTAACATATTCAAAGTTTCAGGAAGTGTCAACCTTTGCCGAAGGATTTATGCGAGGACAAGGTGATGACACCGTTAGCATTTTCTGCAATCTTCTATCTTCGAATACTGCTTACGCCCTCGCGAGAATTTTTAGCAGGTCTGCGCGTAGTGTTGTGAAAAAGAAAAAGTAAAAGCATGATAGTGAAGTAGAAGTAAAACAAAGATCAGGAATAGATACAATTAACTTACTCCATCCCATCAAAGACACCAAAGGGAAAGAAACACAAACATTAAGCGATCAGACCATAATGGAAACCTAAACAAAGGAAGGCCATAAGGACAGTAACTTTCCCACAAAATGGCAAGTGATACACACAGTAAGTAACAAACAAAACCATAAATAAACCGCCACAGAAGAACCCCTGGAACGGTCAGTAGAAAGATATCCACTGGGGGGCTTTAATCGATTTTACGTGGCCACAATCCTCGCCCTTACTTCCGTCGCGATTTAGACAAATAATTTGTTCAGTCCGCATGAAGGCCTCCTAACTCATCAGTGCAACATCTCCGTGAACACAAAAAAATCAAAGAACCACAGAGGTGAAACAACGGTGAGGACTCGACAGCAGGAAACCACTGAAATGCTGGAGCAAAAGAAAACCAACAGTTAGACTCCGATGGGCCCGACCAGAGACAGAGCATCAGGCACCAACCAATATTACCTTGAATTAGATCTCTCTAATTCTCAATAAGCCTTTACGTTGGAGCCGTCATAGAATCTGAGGCCTGACCCACAGGCGTGCAATTAAAGAGGGAAGCAAAGTTGCCAACCGTGGTTGGGTTAACTACCATGCATGCAGTCCGTCGTATAACATCCATGTTGTACCCAATCTTTTTATATCGAAGAATGATTTTACGAAATTGGGTGCTGAAGTCATTGCGGTTATATATTTTTCTGAATTTATATACTAAGTCACCATAAAATTCAGGTTCCGATAGACCTTGTTGCAGAAGTCCAATATTGAATTTTGAAATTAAATCAGAATGGCGTCTATAAAATTTTGAAAAGGCTTTGCGAAGTTTATGGTACCGATAACCCTGATTAAGGAGTTTAGCCGTTAATAATTTATTACGAGTGTTGAAGTCAGTTACATGACTACACACTCTAGCAAATCGAATTAATTGCGAAATATAAACGCCATAGGATGGCGCACGAGGAACATCACCATCCAAAAAAAGAAAAATTTACTATCTCAAAATCAAAGTCATCGGGTTTATCATAAATTTTGCACGAAACAAATCCATCTACAATAGATAGATGTAAATCCAAAAACGGGGCCTCGGTATCAGAAGAATTTGCTTTATTTAACTGAAGTTCTGTTGGGTAAATCTGACTGATCAAACCATCGAAATAGGTATTATCAATATTTAATAAATCATCTAAATATCTAGAAGTGGAGCTAAAAGCTTCAATAATTTCAGATTGGTTATCAATGGAAAGCGACAACATGAAGTCTCTTTCATAACAATACAAGAACAGATCAGCCACAAGAGGTGCGTAATTCGTACCCATCGGAATACCCACAATTTGTCTAAATAACTTAGTCCCGAATCTAATATAAATATTGTCAAGTAGAAAGGTGAGGGCATCACACACTTTCTGACATGACCAAAGTGTATAATTCTTATGCTCTTTAGAAGTGAAAAACGCATTTCTGACATTACATGCAAGATAGAGAGAATCTTTTCTGTGAAAAAGCCCATTCAATAAAATCATTAAGCTTTTCTTTTATAAGATTATGAGGAAGTGTAGTGTAAAGAGTGGAAAAATCGTAAGTAGACAGACTTGAAGCACGAAAATGTCTGGATTTCAATTTATTTAAAACCTCATTCGAATTTTTTATAGACCAAAACAGATTTCTTCCTGATCTCTCAAAGACTTTATCACAATATTTAATCACATGCGTTTTAATAGCAGTAAGACAGGAAGTTAATAATGTAGAAAGTTCAGTGGTAGTGCAAGAGCTAGAATTTGCAATAAACCGTGCTTTGTAAGGTCTTTTATGAAGTTTTGGTAGCCAGTATAGCGTAGGAAGCTTGTCTTGGCCTTCGGTAACACACACAGCAAACTTGGTGGCTGAATGACAAATATGTCAAGTAGAAGTAAAACAAAGATCAGGAATTGATACAATTAACTTACTCCACCCATAAAAGACACCTAAGGCAAAACTGAATTACGGTCATAAAAAGGCATTTTCTGCAATACAAGGGGTGTAACTCTATGATCATCAGTTCACGAACGCTTCCATTTTATCACTGGCTTACTCAAGAAGTTCCAATAAAATTGAAGGAGCTACGGTGATGACAAGGCAAAAATAGGCATTTTCTGTAATGGGGGGGGGGGGGGGCATAACTATCTGAAATATAGGCTGACCTCACCAAATTTTGAAGTCAGCCGAGGTTGTATCCCTTACTTACATGTAAGTTCCCCCAGGTATTAGACTTCCTGCCTTGCCGTGGCCCTGGGGGCTCAATTCCCACTGGACACATTGCCGCTGTGGTCTCTGTGCCCACTGGGAAGAGCTAAAGGAAGTACCACCCGTTTGCCGTGGGTGGCGTCCTGTAAGCCGGAAGAAGGGATCCTGGAGGTTGAGGGTTACCTGAGGTGGCGGTGCTTCAGGTACCCAACACGCCTCTTTGGCCTGGCTTTTCGGTGTAGACGGGTGGCCGTGCGGTCCGGCACGGTCAATCGGCTGGTCGCGCCGAGCCCTAGAGATACCGCTTTGCTTTCTCTTCAACTCTTTTTGTAACTTTCCTGATACCAACCGTATGCCCATTTACCTTACCCTTTTCTGTCTTTTTATCTCTAGAAGGCGGTCGCCAGACGGATCAATCGTGTAGGCATTTTGTTTATACGAGTATATCTCACGTGTATCTCTAACACCTGCGAGTTGGATAACCACTCCATTATGGTGTTCCCTTGTAGGGCTCCACGGAGGGTGGAGAGCACTTTGGACGAAACTAGAATTTTTTCCTTATGCCTAATGGAAAAAAAAAACATAACCGCAACGCATCCAAACGTAAAAAAGACGAGGAATCATCCGAAACGGATGAACCCAGTCAGCAGTCTAGTCAACAGTCAAGCCAGCAGTCTGCAGCACCAAAGCAATTTTATTTTCCACGCTTCTTGGTAATGTATTCATGTGAAGATACACGCACTGTGTCAAGTTTATCCCCATTTGTGATAGAAAAGAGCATCATGTCCATTGCCGGACATCCCAAAAGCATTAAAAAGCTTAAGTCAGGTGACCTTTTACTAGAAGTCGAGAGAGAACAGCAGGTGAAAAGCCTGCTTGGTACCACAAAAAATCTTCGATCTCAAGGTCAAAGTATCTCTGCATAATACACTTAACTCATGCAAAGGTGTTATCCGCAGCCCAGAGCTCTGTCCTTGCAGCGATGCAGAGATAGTTGAGAACTTGAGATCGGAAGGCGTCATTGGTGTACGTAACATCCAAGTTCGTAGAGGTGGTGTATTGAAACCAACGGGTACTTACGTGTTGACTTTTAATACACCAGTTCTACCCAAGAAAATCAAAGTAGCATATCTTTCAGTTAACGTGGATGTTTATATACCAAACCCTCTTAGATGTTACTCGTGTCAGGTTTTTGGCCACCACGAAAGCAGATGTCAAAAGAAAAAAACTCTGTCCAAATTGTGGTGAAGAAAAACATGTCGATAATCATCAAAACTGTAAAAATGAGGCCAAATGTGTAAATTGTGGTGGCAAACATGCTGTTTTCTCTCGAGATTGTCCGGCATGGAAAAAAGAAAAAGAAATACTTACTGTCAAATACCAAAGGGGGATGACATTCCCAGAAGCGCGGAAAATTGTTGACGAGCGATACATAACACCAGCCACCAGTAACGCCAGCATCACAAAGGGTGCTGGTAAACAAGTTTCAAGCTCCGCAACGCAGACTGTTGAATCGTGCATAGCTGAATTAAAGAAATCCGGTGCATGGAGCAAATCCACTCCAGCACCACAAAGTTCAACCAATTTATCAAATGGCGCAATCCAGGTTGCTGCGGATCGGTCGACAGCGACCGTACCGAAGCCAGCGCCGCATGTAAAAGAGAAACTCGACCCAGGTCGAACTAATAAAGGATCGGAAGATCCGAAAAAGCAATTGTCTCTAAAACAAACAGACAGACAACGTAAAATGGAAAGAGACAATATAAAATTTCAGAACAGATTCGGATCTTTGAGTGACAGTGATATGGAGTTTGAAGCTCCATCATCACCAAGTAGCAATAACAGATCGAGGTCTGCAACACCACGAGCTGGTGGTAGCAGATCTATATCACCAATTGCAACTCCAATATAGTCTCTAGTCTTAATCTCTTCATAAAATGGATTTGAAACACAAAATAATGCAATGGAATTGTCGAGGTCTTAAATCAAATTATAACGAACTGTTATTACTTATTTCGTTATTAAACCCATCGGTTTTTTGTTTGCAAGAACTTTTTTAAAAACTGATAACAACATTGATGTCAGGGGTTTCAATACATACAACTATATCTATTCTGATGGTAACAAACCATCTGGTGGCAGTTCAATTCTTGTTAAATCATATTTACCACAAAGAGAGATCAAATTAAAAACAGACCTACAAGCTGTAGCAGTATCGGTTTCTCTGGATAAAGAAACTACAATTTGCTCTCTATATATCCCACCCTCATTTTCTTTAAAGCCCGAACATCTTGGCACATTGCTGAGTCAACTTCCATCGCCATATCTTTTAGTTGGCGACTTCAATGGTCACAATATTCTATGGGGCTGTGAAGATATCAATAACAGAGGAGCACTTGTCGAAGATTTTATTGCAAAGAGCGATCTTTGCTTGATGAACGATAAATCCTATACTTACCTTCACCCTGCGACAGGTCATTTGTCTTCTTTAGATCTCTCTTTGTGTCACCCATCTCTCTTCTTGGACTATGACTGGTCTGTTCATGATGATCAGTGCGGGAGTTATCACTTCCTTGTTATAATGGAGAGCGTAAACGAACCAGATGAGGACTGTAACCAGAAATGGAAAATGAATAAAGCCGACTGGGAATTATTCCATAATTTATGTGAAGAAGAGTTATCAGTTGATCACTTAAATGAATCATCCGACATTGTTTCTGATTTCACAGATACACTTATTAACATATCAGAACAATGCATTCCAAAGACCTCCACAAATACTAAGAAAAGCAAGCCTTGGTTTAATAATGACTGTAAAGAAGCTATTAAAAAGCGTAAACAGGCTCCAAATAAGTTCTGCAAAAATCCCACTTCAGGAAAGCTCAACGACGTAAAAGTTTTTAGAGCTAAAGCTCGGCGAACAATCCGAGGTTCCAAACGAAAGTCATGGAGAGAATATGTCTCCAAATTGAACTATAAAACCCCCATTAAAAAGGTTTGGGATATGGTACGAAAAATTTCAGGAAAAACAAAGTCTTCTAGTTTTACACATTTAAATACTGAATTTGACACAATAACTTCAACAAAAAAAGATATGTCAGATACTCTTGGGAGCACATTCTTGAGAAATTCATCATCGCGTAATTATTCTGACACTTTTAGAAATTTCAAAAAGGACCAAGAGAAAAGAAATCTAAACTTTAAATCCCTTAATCACGAAGAAACAACAAACCTTTTAACTTATCCGAACTCGTTGAAGCCATTGAAAAATCACATGATACGGCAACCGGCCCCGATGAAATTCATTATCAGTTGCTTAAGCATCTGCTAAAAAGTTCTCTTTCAACACTTTTGGATATCTTTAATAATATTTGGGAAACGGGGTCTGTCCTGAGAGCATGCGTGTAGCTACAGTTGTACCAATTCCGAAACCAGGGAAAGATCATGCAGAACCTACACATTATCGCCCGATAGCTTTGACAAGTTGTTCGTGTAAAACATTGGAGAGAATGATAAACAAGAGATTAGTCTGGTACTTAGAGTCCAACAACCTCATTTCAGAATATCAATCGGGTTTTCGTTCGGAACGTAGTACCAATGACAATTTAATAAGACTAGAAACATTTATACGAGATGCTTTTATTAACAAAGAACTCGTAGTAGCTGTCTTTTTCGACTTGGAGAAAGCATATGATACAACATGGCGTTATGGAATATTGAAAGATCTACATAACATTGGCTTAAGAGGAAAACTTCCCAGTTTTATTGAAAGCGTTTTAGGGGAGCGCATGTTTCAGGTGCGTGTGGGGTCTAGCGTGTCAGATTTCTATGATCAAGAACAGGGTGTCCCACAGGGTAGTATTCTTTCAACTATTTAACATCAAAATAAACAATATTGTACAATGTTTGGACGACAAAACTGATTGTTCATTGTGTGTTGATGATTTTTGTATATGTTACCGTTCAAAAAATATGAAAACAATTGAACGAAAGTTACAACAAAATTTAAAAAGAATAGAAGAATGGACTGATAAAAATGGTTTCAAGTTCTCGAAGTCGAATACGCAGTGTGTTCATTTTTGTAAACTACGGAAGAAACACGAACATCCTTCCCTGTTTTTATACGGATCACAAATTCCTGTTGATGAAGAAGCCAAATTTCTTGGGGTCATATTTGATCAAAAGTTATCTTTTATCCCCATATTAAATATCTTAAAGCGAAATGCTTAAAAGCTTTGAATCTTTTGAAAGTTTTAGCTCATACAAGTTGGGGAGCAGATCGGTATACTTTATTACATCTTTACCGGTCTTTAATAAGATCTAAATTAGATTATGGGTCTGTTGTTTATGGTTCTGCCAGAAAGTCCTATTTAAAATCCTTGGATACTATCCATCACCAAGGCCTTCGTCTGGCCATGGGAGCCTTCCGTACTTCTCCCGTATTAAGCCTTTATGTAGAAGCAGGTGAACCATCTTTAACCTCGCGCAGAGATAAACTTTCTCTTCAGTATGCTATTAGACTTGCTGCAAATCCATCTAACCCGGCATCCAAAATTTCATTTCCACCTCAGTTTGTGGATGGGTGTGGGATTGGACCCACAGCAATTAAACCTTTTGGATTACGTATTTTACCACTGCTTGAAAATTCAGGTATCGACCTTAAAAATATTCAAAAACATGAAACCGCCGAAGTAAGGTGTATTAAACAACCTTCTTTTCTGTTCGACTTACATAATGGCAAAAAATCCGAATCAAATCCGATACTTCTCAAACAAAACTTTCAGGTACTGCAGTCACGTTACGATGATTACCAGCAAGTCTATACTGATGGTTCCAAAGAAGGAGATAAAGTTGGTTGTGCGTATGTTTCTAAAGATACGCACAAAATCATGCGCCTTCCAGATGGTTCATCTATTTTTACAGCTGAAGCCAAAGACCTAGCTTTAGATTTTATCAGTTCTTCAACAATTCAAAAAGCAATTATATTTTCTGATTCACTTTCTGTGCTTAAGGCTTTAGACCATTCATCATCTAAAAATCCTCAAATTCAAAAATTGATCGAAAAACATCATGAAATTTCTAAAACACACCAAATCTTGTTTTGTTGGCTTCCGAGCCATATTGGCATTGTCGGCAATGAATATGCTGACAAGAAAGCAAAGGAATCGCTCAATCTTGATCCATCTGTTTTTAAAATTCCTTTTAATAATTTTAAACCATTTATCAACAGATACATCTTGTCGGAATGGCAAGGCGAATGGGACCGTGCAATAAATAACAAACTCCGTGCCATTAAACCTGTCGTTAGTACAAAATGCCCTCCTACACAGTTTTCCAGAAAAGAGGACGAAGTATTAACACGACTGCGCATCGGCCATACTAGAGTTACTCATTCTTATATTTTTAATGGTGATGATCAGCCTTTTTGTGTAGGTTGTGATCAGTGGTGATGATCAGCCTTCTTGTGTAGGTTGTGATCAGCCATTCACTGTGAAACATATCTTAATTGACTGTGTTGACTTTTCACCCTCACGTATTTTATATTTCAAAGCTGACACTTTGCAACAACTGTTTCGAGATGTACCTGTTGATAATATTATTTTATTCTTAAAAGAAATTGGACTTTTTCATAAGACTTAACTGTTTCAGATTTTTATACATTATCATTCTGACTTTTTACTTTTAATATCATCATAATTATTCTTGCCGTTTAACCATTAACCGTTTGACGCTTATGACCAACAAAGAGGGTTGACGCGTCGTTAAACACGAAATCATCATCATTACATGTAAGTTTCAAGACGATCCGATGAAAACTGAAGCTATGGTGATGACAATGTCAAAAATAGGCATTTTCAGCAGTAAAGGCGACGCAATTTTACGATAGATAAACCAACCTAGTCAGTTTTCTAACTCATCCGAGCTTTTATCCCTGACGTGCTTGTTTACAATTGTAAGTTTCAAGGAGATCCAATCAAAACTGAAGGGCTTACGGTGATGATAAGGTCAAAACTAAGCATTTTCAGCAAACTAGAGGACATAACTCCATGAGTAATCGACCTACTACGCTAATTTTCGAAATTATTCAAGCTCTTAACCCCAACAATATGCTCTTAACCCCAACATATTCGCATATAAGTTTCAGGAAGATCCGATCAAAACTGAAGGGGCTACGGTGATGACAAAGTCAAAATCGGGCATTTACAAAAATCAAGGGGGCCATAACTCTCGGCAATATAGGCCGACCTCACTTGTATACAACATAATATGAAATTAAGGCATTGCCTTCTTTGCGACACCGCATTGTACACTCTTAGTGCAATAAACTAGACAATCACTTAAGGTGATGAGTGTCCCTGTCATTTGCCTCACTAGATGAGTAATTTGTTTGGCATATGCAGTCGCCATGTAGACATTCTAGAAACTAAATTTTTTCCACGAAACACATGGCCACAATGTATACATCGTTCCAGAGGACATCATTCTGCAATAAGGGGTTGGATCAAAATTCTGGTTCCTGTATGCACATCTTAAACGCATGTCTAAAATGTATTGCAGTTTCAATGTCCAGCGCCAAATACTACAGGAGTTGCGGACAAACAAAAAGTACTATTTACCCTGTGATAATATGCTGGATCATAATTCTGTAGTTAAACATTTCTTTTATGCACATGTTCAGTGTCTGAACTGTTTTGTTAGTTTCAAAATCTGGAATCAAATACTGTAGGAGAAGTTGCAGAGACACGAACAGTCCTATTTAACATTCTATGCTACCCATATACATGCCTGACCGAAATGTCATTCAAACGGACATAATTCTGCAATAAGGGCTGGATCAGCATCCTGCTTCCTTTATGCCTATGTGCAATGAATGTCGGAAGTGTGTTGCAAGTTTCAATGTCCTGCACCCAATAATGTAGGATGAGTTGCAGAGACAAGCATAGTATCTAAAAAGTGTGACATATGGATAAGTGGAAAACTATATGGCTCTCATACTTCGTGACGGTAACATAAAAAAAACTCGACAATCACTAGGGATGATGACTGCACGTGCAACACCGTATGCCTCAAGATGAGTATTTCAATTGGGCTAAATCAGAATCCTGTTTCCTTTATGCAAATGTCCAATGCATGTCTGAACTGTGTTGCAAGTTTCGAAGTCCAGAATCAAATGCTGTAGGAGAATTTGCTGAGACATGAACGGTACTATTTAACCTCCAATGCTAAACATATGGCCAACACGTTATTTTTTAAGGGCACATAATTCTGAGATAAGGGACTGTATCAGAATCCTGTTTCCTTTATGCATATCTAATACTTGATATATGGTTATCAAATATTAATTTTTAGATATCTATATATGCAAAGGAATAGTAGATATCATAAAACAAATCTAAAGAATTCAAGAAATATATAATACATATCATTGATTACATTTTATGATATCAAAAGTACTGATAATTATAGATACCAATAATGTTAATTAGAGATATCTATAATTCTATTAAAGAAACGTACCAAAAGCGCGGGCCTTCTGCTATTTGGCAAGAAAATTATAAGTGACCACCTAAAGCAGGGCAATGTTTGACCATACTGATATGATTGGGGCAATGCTACACATAAAATAAAAGGCCTGGTCATTTTGGTTTCAAAGCAGAGTTTTGTAAACGCCCTTGAACATTAACAAGTTCAAGGTCAACAAGATCTAATCAAATCTATGGTAGGTTGCATGAACATGTTGCACCAAGTTTGAGCAGACTTTATGAATTTGTTTACATAGGGTGCAGACAAGCCAAAATTGATGGTTTTCAGACACCTGTGTCCCTGAAAATAAGGCCAAGATCACCAATATCTACTAAAATCTTTGGTAAAGTAGAAGTAAAACAAAGATCAGGAATTGATACAATTAACTTACTCCACCCATAAAAGACACCAAAGGGAAAGAAATACAAGTTGCAGTGGCATAATGTACAAAGTTTGAGCAATTGTCAACACTTCATTCATGGTGCTGACAAGCCATTTCTGTCCAAAAAATGACAGATTTGAGGGCCTGTGCCCTTGAGAATAAGGTCAAGAGCACCAAAATCTAATTAAATCTTTGATAGATTCAATGTTATACTGTAACAAGTTTGTTCATATGTTGTGCACGTCGTCCTATGGGCCTTTACATATTTGTGTAGTTTCATGAAAATATCTCAAATAGATTGAGGGAAGGATGGATGGATACCCTAAGTTTCGGATGGTATACATCCTACCCTGTCACTTTTTGTGGCAGGGCATAAAAATTGATCTATAAATTTGTCTAGTACATTGAAATTGAACTATTCAGACATGCTAAAATCGTTACTTATATTATTCTTCTTTTAAACACCTATTTAAAAGGCTTCAGTTTTCATCACGTACTTTCTACAGCCTGTGTCCAATTATGTAACATTATGAAAATATGCCTTTTCAAATATATCTTTTTTTTCACCAAAAATGAAAATTTTCAAATAATAATGTGATATTTTTTATATTTCTCCACAAAACAGATTGTGGGTGCTGGTTAGAAACGACTCGACAAGGCAGTTGTAACGAGTACCCACAATCGTTTTTGAGCAGTTTACATGTAAGAAAAATGATATTTATATGTACCCGTGTTAACCCCATTAAAGTAGGGTTTAAACCAGGTCAATATATTAGGCATGCTTTCATGATAGACAGCATTATTGGGCTGTTCAAAAGTAGTCTGGGTTAAAAGCAGGTCAAATTTATTAGGCATGTTTTCATGATAGATGTAGCATTTGTGGGACTGTTCAAAAGTTGTCTAAATGAGTCCCAAAGGTGGTCTTAATATATAGGAATTTCACTTCTATCAAAGTACTTGAATTGCGAATGTCCAAACAAGTCATCACCATCTTCTATGTCACTTTTCTGGCTGTTAAAATATATTAATGTTAACACCGAAACTATTCAAAAGCTATTGATCTTTCTTCCATTCTTTATTGTCAGTCAACGGCTCCCGCCCATCGGGGCTTGAAGAAATAGATGGGCTGCATGATGTTTCCATGCAGAGATGAAACCGACCTTCACACGAGTACTGGTAAAGTAGAAGTAAAACAAAGATCAGGAATTGATACAATTAACTTACTCCACCCATAAAAGACACCAAAGCGAAAGAAATACAAACATTAAGCGACCAGACAAAAATGGAAACCTAAACAAAGGAAGACCATAAGGACAGTTACTTTCCCACAAAACGGCCACATGGCCATCCAAAATTAAAAGACACAAGTGATACACCCAGTCAGTAACAAACAACAACATAAATAAATCGCCACAGAAGAGCCGCCTAGGAACGGTCAGTGGAAGATTTCCACTGGGGGGCTTAAATCGATTTTACGTGGCCACAATCCTCCCCCTTACTTCCGTCGCGATTTAGACAAATAATTTGTTCAGTCCGCATGAAGGCCTCCTAACTCATCAGTGCAACATCTCCGTAAACACAAAAACCAAAGAACCACAGAGGTGAGACAACGGTGAGGACTCGACAGCAAGAAACCACTGAAATGCTGGAGCGAAAGAAAACCAACAGTTAGACCCCGATGGGCCCGACCAGAGACAGAGCATCAGGCACCAACCAACATTACCTTGAATTAGATCTCTCTAATTCTCAATAAGCCTTTACGTTGGAGCCGTCATAGAATCTGAGGCCTGACCCACCGGCGTGCAATTAAAGAGGGAAGCAAAGTTGCCAACCGTAATTGGGTTAACTAACATGCATGCAGTCTGTCGTATAATATCCATGCTGTACCCAATCTTTTTATATCGAAGAATGATTTTACGAAATTGGGTGCTGAAGTTATTGCGGTTATATATTTTTCTGAATTTATATACTAAGTCACCATAAAATTCGGGTTCCGATAGACCTTGTTGCAGAAGAGATTTAAGTCCAATATTGAATTTTGAAATTAAATCAGAATGGCGTCTATAAAATTTTGAAAAGGCTTTGCGTAGTTTATGGTACCGATAACCCTGATTAAGAAGTTTAGTATTTATTACGAGTGTTGAAGTCAGTTACATGGCTACACATTCTAGCAAATCGAATTATTTGCGAAATATAAACGCCATAGGATGGCGCACGACGAACATCACCATCATAAAAATGGAAAATTTACAATCTCAAAATCAAAGTCATCGCGTTTATCATAAATTTTGCATGAAACAAACCCATCTACAATAGATAGATGTAAATCCAAAAACGGGGCCTCGGTATCAGAAGAATTTGCTTTATTTAACTGAAGTTCTGGGGGGTAAATCTGACTGATCAAACCATCGAAATAGGTATTATCAATATTTAATAAATCATCTAAATATCTAGAAGTGGAGCTAAAAGCTTCAATAATTTCAGATTGGTTATCAATGGAAAGCGACAAAATGAAAAGTAGAAGTAAAACAAAGATCAGGAATTGATACAATTAACTTACTCCACCCATAAAAGACACCAAAGGGAAAGAAATACAAACATTAAGCGACCAGACCATAATGGAAACCTAAACAAAGGAAGGCCATAAGGACAGTTACTTTCCCACAAAATGGCCATATGGCCATCCAAAACTCAAAGACACAAGTGATACACACAGTAAGTAACAAACAACAACATAAATAAATCGCCACAGAAGAGCCGCCTTGGAACGGTCAGTGGAAGATTTCCACTGGGGGGCTTAAATCGATTTTACGTGGCCACAATCCTCGCCCTTACTTCCGTCGCGATTTAGACAAATAATTTGTTCAGTCCGCATGAAGGCCTCCTAACTCATCAGTGCAACATCTCCGTGAACACAAAAATCAAAGAACCACAGAGGTGAGACAACGGTGAGGACTCGACAGCAAGACACCACTGAAATGCTGGAGCAAAAGAAAACCAACAGTTAGACTCCGATGAGCCCGACCAGAGACAGAGCATCAGGCACCAACCAGCATTATCTCTCTAATTTTCAATAAGCTTTTACGTTGGAGCCGTCATAGAATCTGAGGCCTGACCCACCGGCGTGCAATTAAAGAGGGAAGCAAAGTTGCCAACCGTGATTGGGTTAACTACCATGCATGCAGTCTGTCGTATAATATCCATGTTGTACCCAATCTTTTTATATCGAAGAATGAATATTACGAAATTAGGTGCTGAAGTCATTGCGGTTATATATTTTTCTGAATTTATATACTAAGTCACCATAAAATTTGGGTTCCGATAGACCTTGTTGCAGAAGAGATTTAAGTCCAATATTGAATTTTGAAATTAAATCAGAATGGCGTCTATAAAATTTTGAAAAGGCTTTGCGTAGTTTATGGTACCGATAACCCTGATTAAGGAGTTTAGCCGTTAATAATTTATTACGAGTGTTGAAGTCAGTTACATGACTACACACTCTAGCAAATCAAATTAATTGCGAAATATAAACGTCATAGGATGGCGCACGAGGAACATCACCATCCAAAAAAGGAAAATCTACAATCTTAAAATCAAAGTCATCGCGCTTATCATAAATTTTGCACGAAACAAATCCATCTACAATAGATAGATGTAAATCCAAAAACGGGGCCTCGGTATCAGAAGAATTTGCTTTATTTAACTGAAGTTCTAGAGGGTAAATCTGACTGATCAAACCATCAAAATAGGTATTATCAATATTTAATAAATCATCTAAATATCTAGAAGTAGAGCTAAAAGCTTCAATAATTTCAGATTGGTTATCAATGGAAAGCGACAAAATGAAGTCTCTTTCATAACAATACAAGAACAGATCAGCCACAAGAGGTGCGCAATTAGTACCCATCGGAATACCCACAATTTGTCTAAATAACTTAGTACCGAATCTAATATAAATATTGTCAAGTAGAAAGGTGAGGGCATCACACACTTTCTGACATGACCAAAGTGTATAATTCTTATGCTCTTTAGAAGTGAAAAATGCATTTCTGACATTACATGCAAGATAGAGAGAATCTTCTCTGTGAAAAGCCCATTCAATTAAATCATTAAGTTTTTCTTTTATAAGATTATGAGGAAGTGTAGTGTAAAGAGTGGAAAAAATCGTAAGTAGACAGACTAGAAGCACGAAAATGTCTGGATTTCAATTTATTTAAATAAAAAATCAAAAATGAGTTCCTTTAAGAGCAATGAAAATATTCATGAGAAAGAAGATGGGTCATACTACGGAGTTTCAGCTAATAAAGCCTCATCAGTGACACTGTAATGATCCGGCAATGAAAGCCAGAGGAAGCATACTGCAATTTTGCGAATTTCGAATAGCCAGTCGATTCAAAGACTGAAATAAATCAAAATGAGGCCCAAATAATTAAAAACCTGTCTAGAATTTGAGTCTAAACTAATAATTTATTTCTGATATCTCGGAATACTCACGCCGATCTCAAAGGACCAAAAGTAAAATATAAACTGCACTATGGTTGATGTACGGGGAGACGTTTTACTGCCGCCACACGGCACAACACCAGCTGCAGTGAAGGCAAATAAAAATAAAAAATGAGTTCCTTTAAGAGCAATGAAAATATTCATGAGAAAGAAGATGGGTCATACTACGGAGTTTCAGCTAAAAAAGCCTCATCAGTGACCCTCATTCGAATTTTTTATAGACCAAAACAGATTTCTTCCTGATCCTTCAAAGACTTTATCACAATATTTAAATAGCAGTAAGACAGGAAGTTAATAATTTATAAAGTTCAGTGGTAGTGCAAGAGCTAGAATTTGCAATAAACCGTGCTTTGTAAGGTCTTTTATGAAGTTTTGGTAACCAGTATAGCGTAGGAAGCTTGTCTTGGCCTTCGTTAACACACACAGCAAACTTGGTGGCTGAATGACAAATATGTTATCTACTATAGCTCTCTCTTCAGCTAAAGGCTGAAGTTCATAGGCCTTAGTACCACCAAGCTCCTGCTTAAGCGTGTTAACATAGTGGAGCCGTCACACAACGACGACGTTGTTAGCGGCCTTGTCTGCAGGGGCCAAAACAAACTTCTTATGAAATTCTTGAATACCTAGTTTAAGATGACGTAAAGACGTCTTGTGCTTAGGAGGTAATAAGTAAGTATTTTGAGAATAGAAAGAAATGCGTTTATTCACTAGTTTTAAAATGCTAAGTTTCCAGTCCTTAAGGGCTTTATGCTCAACATACTCTCGCTTACACCATCGATTACCGAATTCATTTAAGGAAGCAGCGATTTCATCTCTACATTTACTGAAATCAATTTTAGAAGGAAACCGATATTTCGGTCCTTTAGAAATTATATTCCTTATCCTAGAATCAGGAATAATTTTCAAATTGCCAGTAATTACATGACCAGCAGCAGGATAGCAATACTTTGAGTTTTTACAATCACATGAATCAGGAGTATTAGTATCAATATCAAGATCTGAAACAAGTTTATTGAAATTAAAAATGATAGATCTAACAGGTTTGTTATATTTATAGCAAATTATAGGTGTTTCAGTATTTTGAAAATAAGCAGGAATGGAAGAAAGCACCAATCTCTCAAGGAAGATACTGGGCAAATCTATAAAATCCATACCCTTATTAATGAAGGATATTTTGAAGAAATGGCGTTTATGATTAATTTCAGAATCAATGTAAGGACGGAGAGTATGCTGAGTATAGCCTCTAGTTAAGAGAGCCGCATCATATAACTGATGAGAACTATCGTAGAATTTATTCGCCTCGGTGTCCAGAAGACGTAAAACAGAAACGGGTAATGAACTTAAAAATGAAAGCATAGAGTGGCGTCCATGATTTAATAATATAATTGACAGTCACTTCAGTCTAGTATTGTTTCGTTTAAACGCACGTGATTTACGTTTAAGGTTACCATTTTTCCTGGTGCCGTGAGATCTAGTTCTGCGTTTTCGACATTCCAGGAGTGAGAAAATATCAAAGTCCGGCATTCTGGAAATATTACCCTCATGATAAATGTTGTCATTTAATCCCAGTGGAAAAGGGGTCTGTAAAAATTTAATCCATTTCAGTTCAGCTTCATGTCTTTTGATTATTTTGAATCTAGATGTAGAATTTGCATCGTAATAAAGTTTTTCCACTGGTTGTATAACAATGTTATTTACAGAATGACCTGTACGTCGAAAGTGACGGTACAAGAAAGTGTCAGTTTTCTTAGGCTTACTCATTCTACGATAATGCTCGTTCAATCTAGTTTTAAGCATGCGGTTAGTTTGACCGACGTACTGCATATTACAGTTTGCAGCACGTCAAGTAATTAGATAAATTAAATCTGTAGACTGTCATGTCAAATCAGACATGTTAACTACAGAGAAGCGTCTACCGTTTACAGATGAAGTAACGGTAGACGCAGTGCTTAAATGCGAACAACATCTGCACCTCTTGGCATTGCACTTAGAAATACTAGGATACATTCCACTTCTTTTCCACGGATTAGTATATTTTCGAAGGATGGGCGATTTGAGAGGAGATAGTCTTATACGAAGAAACTCCCAAAAACATTGGTATTGCCTGCTCCTTTGAGATTAACTGAACGTACAGAAGACAAATTTAAGGGTCTAACCAATACCGAAGGCAACATAGTATTAAAGTTCTTAATAGAATGGGGAATCCGTACAGAAGAAGCAGAGTGTAACCTAAGGGGTGATATTGATATTTTAAATGTATTTGTGATACTCATTTGGGTTAATAAGGTTGTGATACCGTCAAAACTAAAGCGATGTTCATACCGGTTATTAAATAAATAAATAAAACAGCATATAAAATTACTGAAGAAGATTCCTTCGAATAGAAGGAAGGTACAACAAAAGCCCACAAAACATCCTAGTCTACTTAAAGTACAGGGATGTCAAACAAGCAGTTGTTATACAACGAGGAACGAACATCGGTTTAATAATGACCTTCAACAGGTATCTAAAGGATGTCAATTGATGGAACAGTGAAAAGCAATTGCATAAGCAATCCCTGAGGATTGGAAAAATAAGAGCATTAAATGCAAGTACGGGGAGACCTTTTACAGCCGCCACACGGCACAAACAAAACAGCCCTGATATGCAAAGTAGAAGTAAAACAAAGATCAGAAATTGATACAATTAACTTACTCCACCCATAAAAGACACCAAAGGGAAAGAAATACAAACATTAAGCGACCAGACAAAAATGGAAACCTAAACAAAGGAAGGCCATAAGGACAGTTACTTTCCCACAAAACGGCCACATGGCCATCCAAAATTAAGACACAAGTGATACACACAGTAAGTAACAAACAACAACATAAATAAATCGCCACAGAAGAGCCGCATTGGAACGGTCAGTGGAAGATTTCCACTGGGGGACTTAAATCGATTTTACGTGGCCACAATCCTCGCCCTTACTTCCGTCGCGATTTAGACAAATAATTTGTTCAGTCCGCATGAAGGCCTCCTAAACCGCTTAGAGGATCTAAGCTTGTCAAGGCAAAGCAGTGCGAGTGTCAATGCTTATAAACCCTATTGATTTCATTGGGCGACAGGGCTTGAGATGTCATTTCATCTCAATGTCGGGTAAAAGTCCCACAAAATTGGAAGCAACGTCCCCAAAATGACCTTTACAGTGTTGACGGGGACGTTAAAGCTCAAATCAAACAAATTATTGTCAGTCATGATCCAGTGGTTCAAAAACATAGCTCCCATCTAGCATTAACAAATAAGAAGTTCTAGGCATTAAATAATTCAGTCCTTTTTTTTCAGTGGATAGTAGGACCACATAGGCTGTCAGCTGTTAGCTACTGGTGAAAGCAGGGTTCCTCTGTTTTAAACTTTATGTGGGTTTTTCCATGCTGAACCTACAACAAAAATTGGAACAGATTTTTAAAAAAAGAAAATCAGGAACAGAACAAAATAATTGTACATGTGACCATAACAACGACTAGAAAGGTTTTTAGAAGAAAACTGCATCCTCCAATCCCATCCCAACGATAAATTTGACTGTTACAACCACTTGGACTTGGAAGGTGCACACCGTAAAAATCCAAAAAATTCACACACCTTGAGGACGTGCTGTAATTCTCCTAAAATGTTAGCAAATTTGTTTCCCGGTCCAGCAAGGAGTCCAAAAGGTGGAGACAGAATGGCAAGCAGTGAAGATCTGATCAGACTGCTTCCTGAGCAGTCTGATCTAGGTCTGCACTGTTTGCTTAGGCCTGAATGTCCCAATACTAAGGTTCATTATGGTACATGCAAAAATTGAGCAATCTATAAATTCGAGAGACCTAGGGAAAAAAGTCTAACCTGTATTAAGCAAGCACCTAGGGGATAACCAAAATTTGCTTGCTTAGGACATGTACTTGTTTAATACATGTCAATCTTAATGCATTTGCCTTTATCGTAAACCAAAAGCATGACTGCATTGGGCAGGTTGCTTGCTTAACAGTGGTGGCCGCCATAACAGGTTTTACTAAAGTTAATGGCCTCTAAAATCCAATCAAGTCTTTATATATGTTCAATTTGCCAGAATTCATCCACTGTTGTATGAGATATGGTGCAGACAAGGCAAAATTGGTAGTCTTTGCATCATTTGGACATCAAAAGAGATCACCAAATTCAAGTTTTTGATATCTGAGCCGGGGCACAGTATTTCCTTTAATGTCCATGTGCACCCAGTGAAGAATCAAATCAGCCTGCCCATCCATATAGTCTGACCAGAGACTTCTCTTTCTGCATGAAGGCGCATTTGGCCCTTAGCTATGATTTGAGTGTACAACAAAGACAGTGATCAGACTGTGTGGATGCACAGGTTGATCTGAGTTTTCGCTAGGCAAACATGTAAATTGTAGGGAATGCTGTGCTCCGGCTTTTTTGTAATACATGTACTATATTACACTAATTCTTAGCATAATCTAAAATTTGGAAGGTTTCAATGACATATACTACAGATATCAACGAATCTGTACACTTGAAGATAAATTTTTACCCAAAATTAATTTTGTCAGTGTGTGTGTGTGTGTGATTGACCTTAAAGCTGAGGTAAATGACTTAAAAATCTATTGTTTAAGTTTTTGGTTCATGTAGGATGCAATGGCAAGCATGCTACGTATAAAATTTGAGCACCTTGTGGATGAGGTGATGGTAACAAACCTGATGGTTTAAAGTTGCATGCATATATGCATGTTTGATTAGAAACCACCTGTTGATTAGAGAACTATTAAAGTGCTTCAAACAGCCAAAATGCAGACACCCAACAGAATCACAGCAAAAAATGCTACCCCAACACACACACACACCCTCCAATGATAGAGAAAACAAACCATCAAATAAGGTGAAAAATCTACCCTTTTGAACCTAAATATTCGAACAGACAGACCTATACAGACAGTGCAGACCCAGATCCAGTCTTCCCAGGGTCTGCACTGTTTACTATTCTGTCTAAACCATTTGGACTTTTTGCTGGATCATGAAACAAATTTGTTAAATTTTACAATCAAAGTAACTTCTCCAATTCCATCGCGGCTTGAAGAAATAGATTGCGCTGCATGATGCTTCTACGAAGAGCTGAAACCGACTGCACATGGGTACTGGTAAACTGCTTAGAGGTTCTGTGCATGCCCGGAAAACTGTATTGGTTTCATTGGGCAACAGGGCTTGAGATGTCATTTCATCTCAATGGTGGGTAAAAGTCACACAAAATTGGAAGCAATGCCTCCAAAATAACCTTAAAAGTGTTGAAGGGGACGTTTAACCGCAAATCAAACAAACATTAACTCCTGAAAGTGTCCTTTTTTTTTTAGGTTTTTTATGGTATATCTTATGAGTGGATTTAGTGATATTAATAAGAAAAAGACAGCATTATGTTATTGTTTTTTATTTTTCTTTGGAAAAAAGGCATGACATTACATGTGAATAATTTATTGGGCAAGACAAATTCAGATGAAATGTCAAGCCTGATTTTCACAGAAAAATAATGAGAAAAAAAAAATAATAAAATAAAACAACAATAAATCAAACAAAAAACAATCACAATCTTCTATTAAATTAACACTTCCTTAACTTTATAACAGCTCCCTGATCATATTTATCAAATATATTTCAGAAATTCTTTTAAAGATTTGTTTGTTGAGGTTTAGCCTTAATAGCAACCGCCAACAATAGGTTCGGTGTCATTGCTTTCAAATTTGTGGTCTTTTTTTCGTGATCCAGGGCCTGGCAGATAAAAGTTTCAACCACTTGCCCGGCATTCCACAGCATCTTAAAAATAGCTTAGAATTACCTATTTCTTATATGTTCTATATATTTTTAAATAAAAAATCTCTTGCCGAGCCAAAATTTAGACTTAGCCATTCTGATTTAATTTCAATATTGGACTAAAATCTCTTCTGCAACAAGGTCTATCGGAACCCGAATTTTATGGTGACTTAGTATATAAATTCAGAAAAGTATATAACCGCAATGACTTCAGCACCCAATTTCGTCAAATCATTCTTCGATATAAAAAGATTGGATACAACATGGATGTTATTATACGACAGACTGCATGCATGGTAGTAAACCAATTACGGTTGGCAACTTTGCTTCCCTCTTTAATTGCACGCCGGTGGGTCAGGCCTCAGATTCTATGATGCTTCCAACGTAAAGGCTTATTGAGAATTAGAGAGATCTAATTCAAGGTAATGTTGGTTGGTGCCTGATGCTCTGTCTCTGGTCGGGCCCATCGGAGTCTTAACTGTTGGTTTTCTTTTGCTCCAGCATTTCAAGTGGTTTCTTGATGTCGAGTCCTCACCGTTGTCTCACCTCTGTGGTTCTTTGATTATTTGTGTTCACGGAGATGTTGCACTGATGAGTTAGGAGGCCTTCATGCGGACTGAACAAATTATTTGTCTAAATCGCGACAGAGTGAATGAGTGTGCGAGTTTTACGTCCCACCAACAGCTCAGGTCATACGGAGACGGGACCTCGGTTTAAAGACTCATCCGAAAGTCTGGAGAAGCCCGGGATCGATCCTGCGATCCCTGGTTTTCAAGGCGAGTAGCGTAACCACTGCACCACGGAGGCTTCTATAAATCGCGACAGAAGTAAGGGAGAGGATTGTGGCCACGTAAAATCGATTTAAGCCCCCCAGTGAAAATCTTTCCACTGACCGTTCCAAGGCGGTTCTTCTGTGGCGGTTTATTTATGTTGTTTGTTACTTACTGTGTGTATCACTTGTGTCTTTTTATTTTGGATGGCCATATGGCAATTTTGTGGGAAAGTGATTGACCTTATGGCCTTCCTTTGTTTAGGTTTCCGTTATGGTCTGGTCGCTTAAGGTTTGTGTTTCTTTCCCTTTGGTGTCTTTGATGGGCGGAGTAAGTTAATTGTATCGATTCCTGATCTTTGGTTGACTTCTACTTTGTATCGGGCTGCCGGGCAGTGAATTTGTCAGGCCCCGTCTGATCTGAGAACAAAGAATTGTTGTTCAAGTCCTGCAGTAACTATTTCTACCATTATGTACATGTATAACTACATGTTAGTTAAAAAACTTAATTATTGGGGCAGCCACAACCAAAAATCACTTTTCTTGAACATATCTAAATTATCTTTCTTGAGCATACTTGAATTATCTATGCAGTTAACCCATATTCACTCTTGCAGCTCTGCCATGGATGGATCCAGCTGTCGGTCCATCCATCCATTTCACAAAGCCTTCAAGGGCTGGGGCAAGCCCCAATGGGCGGAGGTACTTTTGAAAAGTAACTCTCCAGATTTTAAATTTTATAGTGATAAGACATCTAATGCCACATTAGTGTTAGTAAAATTATTACTATAAAATTTAAAGTCGGGTAATAGTATTTTGTTTGTTTGATTTTGGGGTTAACGTCCCAACGAAGGCGTCAACATGGTACACGTCATTTTGGAGACGTCACTGCCAACTTTGTGGGGTTTTTACCTCGCATTGAGATGAAATGACATCTCAAGCCCTGTCGCCCAATGAAACCAATATGGCTTATAAGCATGGACTGTCCGACTCGAACTGCTTTGCCTGGGCAGTCTTAGATCTTCTAAGTGGTTTACTGTCGGTTTCAGCTCTATGTGGAAGCATCATGCAGCCCATCTATTTCTTCAAGCCCAAATGGGCGGGCGCTGAAATAGTAGTAGTACCTCTGATCTAGGCCAGATAATAATTAACATTTGTTGCTTTGCTTGGGCATTCATATGCAGTCAACATTTTGACCATCAACTAGGCCCTGGTGCAGCCATTCACCTAGAATACACTTACCTTCATTAGGTGTGTCTGGTTTCCAACCCAGAATGGCTAATATCTTGTAGAACAGTTTGGGGTTAAAGTTGATAAATTATCTGTGACTGTGATGTTTCACCGAGAATGTGCCTTATGCAGCTCCTGTGTCACTTGGTCCCCAATGTTCTGAGACAGGCTCAGAAGTCCCTGTCATACCTGTTGGAAATTAGACAAAAGTCTGTGTTAAACATTTCAACCATATTGACTGGTACAGAAACATATACATGCTAAACATGTAGATCCAGAGTAGACAAGTCATAACAAGTCATCCAATTAGGATCAACATCTTGTTAATAAAGCTGATTTTGAAAAAACACTCGATGAATCCAATATCAAAGATGTCCACATTGACACTTCAGAAATTCGAGGAAGACGGGCTAATTATTAACTGCAAATGCAGATCTATGTAGTATTTATGACCATTCTGATGTACCATAAATATTCAATGGCTCAAACACAAACAGTGTGTTTGCTTGCATGAATTGGGGTTTAACATTCCCGTCAACACTGTTTAGGTCATTTTGCAGGCGTCATTCCAATTTTTTGGGAGTTTTCGACGACTTGTATTACGAGGTTATCTCTTCTAAGTGATCTCACAATAATGCTTTGCCACCACTTGAATATAAGCTGCATTTTTACCTCGCATAATATATTTACCAGTGGTAAATTTTCGAAGACAATCGCAGCGAATTTGCATTACATTCTGTTATGCACCTTACGAAATCGACTTCAGCTTGTGACATTAGCCACACAGTTGTTCTGTCACAAGAACAAATCCAGAAGTTTCATCAGAGTATACGACCGGGTCATTAAAGAATATCCGTATTCACCGCTGATAATCGATTTATCTCCCAAGTGTCAGAACTCGCGGTATATGCTGCGAATAAACGTTTTGCCGGGCAATATCCTATTATTTTCGAACTGGAATGATAGATAGGTGTGTTTGCAAAATGCTCCACAGTTTAGTCAGCGTAAGCCATGAACAGAGTGGAGACGCATATACACTTCTTAAGGTACTTGAGAGTTACGACAAGCTATCAGAGAAGAAATTTACTTCAGACAGCTACAACAGAACAACTTAATGTGCTCTACGAAATAGCGTTTAACGTACTTCAAGGATATATTTCTCTGACAGACCAGGACTTTTCAAGACTTTATAAACACAGAAACGTGCTTAGGAAATTAGCTTTGAAGGTAATAGATAGATACACAAAAAGGCTGTTGCTAGGTAAACATTCGTGCGCGGTTAAAGAACTGTTAAGCGTATTCTTCCATTACTATCCAACAAAAGGCACAGAACCTAACTCGACAATACCGACTTTCACGGACAAATCCAAGGACGATAATTGGGAAGAAAAAGAGGAGGAAGAAGAAGAGGAGGAAGAAGACCAGAATAAAAGGCAGACAGACCTTGAGAGTAAGGAGGTGGACGTTCAGTCGGACCATGACAGACCAAAGCGGATACAGGACCTCGATACTAATACCCATGTCACGTTATCGACAACTGATGAAACAGCACCAGAGTCCATCCATTCCCAGCCCACAGAGCCTTCAGAAATCGAAGTCTGAAATCCACGGATGATGGAAGCTCTCTTACTCCTGACAGTGAGGAGGAGGCGTTAATAAAGGACAGTAAATTCGGTGATGCCGAGGTGTCACATGAGCAGCCGAAATCTTCAGTGGCATCCAGTGGTGATGATGATGATGATGATAGTAATGATAATGAAGAAGGGCGACTTGCCAGGAAACTGATACGTTCCATTAAACAAAACTTTTCTGTACCATTGAAGGATAAAATATTAAGGCTTTTACTTTTCGTGTTCAATTTCGGCTCTTATGTGATCACCATTAACGAACAAGGCAGCGTTTTAATTCGCGACCATATTCTGGATCCAGCATCAAATATTCTGGATCTGTTACAAGCTAGTGTCAGTGCTTCTTCTTCTAGGCCTGTGGGATTCCAGGAATTTCGGAAGGCCTTGCATCAAATTAATGTACCAAAGATTTTTTTGGCCTCTGCCAACACCAACACTAAAGTCGAGAAGGCAAAGTCCAACACAAAGGATACCCAAGCTGCTAGAAGCGGTGCAAAAATATCCCGGTGGGAAGCATACTGATGACTGACATTAGCTTGTAAAAAAGGTTAAAGAAGCACTCAACACATCTGTAAAAGAGCAAGGTGATTTATTCATACTTCTATAGATATGTTGTTTTACAATTGAAATTTTGTAATGTTTTGTAATTGGCTCTCTAATTTCTGCTAACCGTTTGACGCTTATGACCCACAAAGAGGGTTGACGCGTCGTTAAACACGAAATCATCATCATCATCTAATTTCTGCTAAAAATATATATTGTGGGTGCCGATTTGAACTGACCCATCGAGGCGGTTTTAACAAGTACCCACAATATAGATTGTGGATACTCTTTAAAACCACTTCAATGAGGCGGCTCTAAAGTATATCCACGATCCACGTTACTTTAAAATAAAAGCAGGCCTCTGTGGCCTAGTGGGTAAGAGCACCGACTAAATCATTAGGTCTCTCACTGCTGTGACAGGGCATGGGTCACATGAGAGACTCCCAAGTTCTGCAATGGAAGGTCAGGTGTTTTTTTCTCAGGTTTTCGTCCACCTCTGATTAACCATTGGCTCAATATGAGCAAATATAATCTTGAAAGGGCAGTAAAATCAAAACCAAAAAAACTTACGTAAACATTTCATGGACTTTTTTTACTCTTAAAATGCTGTTGATATGTTTTCTTATTTCTGCTTAAAACACAGATTGTGGGTGCTCATTCAAGACAGTTTAGATTGTGGGCGCTTATTAGAACTGCCTCGACGAAGCTGCCCTAATATGTATCCACAATCCACATTCTGAATTAAGATTCTAGCAGTATCCACAATCTGCATTTTTGAGCAGATATAAGAGAAAAATTATGTATACCCATTGTGTAACTCATTGAATGAAAACGGCCCCCGCCCATAGGGGATTGAAGAAATATATGGGCGGCATGATGCTTCCACGCAGAGCTGAATCCGGCCCGCACACTAGTACTGGTAAACCGCTTAGAGGAACTTAGCCTGTCCAGGAACCGCGGTGCGAGGCGGACCGGCCATGCTAATAAATCCTATTGGTTTCATTGGGCGATAGGGCTTGAGATGTCATTTCATCTCAATGTCGCTTAAAAGTCCCACAAAATTGGGAGCAACGTCTCCAAAATGACCTAATGCCTTCTCAAAACTACTGGTATTAAAAAGCAGGAAAAAGTAATCAGTCTTGCTTGTGAACTGCGAATAGTTCCACAGACTCGTAACTTCCAGTCTCTCGTCTTCTAACCCTTGACTCTGTAGGTGGCGTGAAGTTGAGCTGACCTCGTTGCTTTGGATGGGCTGTCTGTTTCCTCTCACCCTTTTCGTATGGTACCGAATACAAATTATGGTTCCTATGGACGTGATGGCTAGCCCGATGGAGACAAACCACATAGTATCATTGAACTGGAAGCCAGAGCTGATGGCTGAAAAGAAACATTGCATTTGATTATTAATCCAATTTTTACCGGAAACCCCCAAAACGGTAAAAAGTGCAGGCCCAGATCAGATGACGCAGAATGCAGCATCTGATCAGGGCCTACACTTTTTTCATAATTTTCAGCCATTTTCGAGTGCGACTGTCATATACATATTTATGCCATTGGTTTCGTAGGGTGGCAGGGCTTGAGATGTCATTTCAACTCAATATTGAAGGAAAATGCAACGTCTCCAGTACGACCTATATAGTGTTGATAAGGACAGTCGTTTAACCCTCAAATCAAACAAACAATCAGAGTGACCTTAGTCTTTGCTGGGTACACATATTAATATGTATTTAGTACTCTGTAAGCAACTCATTGCACAGGCAAACACAATGCGCAAAAGAGCAGATTCTGTAATGCTGGACTGTGTTTGATTTGAGGTTTAACGTTCCCGTCATCACTATTTAGGTCATTTTGGAGATGTTGCATCCAATTGTGTGGGACTTCTACCCGACATTGAAATGAAATGACATCTCAATCCCTGCGTGGGGTCTACCCTGTCAGATTTCTATGATCAAGAACAGGGTGTCCCACAGGGTAGTATTCTTTCAACTACGCTATTTAACATCAAAATAAACAATATTGTACAATGTTTGGACGACAAAACTGATTGTTCATTGTATGTTGATGATTTTTGTATATGTTACCGTTCAAAAAATATGAAAACAATTGAACGAAAGTTACAACAAAATTTAAAAAGAATAGAAGAATGGACTGATAAAAATGGTTTCAAGTTCTCCAAGTCGAAAACGCAGTGTTTTCATTTTTGTAAACTACGGAAGAAACACGAACATCCTTCCCTGTTTTTATACGGATCACAAATTCCTGTTGTTGAAGAAGCCAAATTTCTTGGGGTCATATTTGATCAAAAGTTATCTTTTATTCCACATATTAAATATCTTAAAGCGAAATGCTTAAAAGCTTTGAATCTTTTGAAAGTTTTAGCTCATACAAGTTGGGGAGCAGATCGGTATACTTTATTACATCTTTACCGGTCTTTAATAAGATCTAAATTAGATTATGGGTCTGTTGTTTATGGTTCTGCCAGAAAGTCCTATTTAAAATCCTTGGATACTATCCATCACCAAGGCCTTCGTCTGGCCATGGGAGCCTTCCGTACTTCTCCCGTATTAAGCCTTTATGTAGAAGCAGGTGAACCATCTTTAACCTCGCGCAGAGAGAAACTTTCTCTTCAGTATGCTATCAGACTTGCTGCAAATCCATCTAACCCGGCATCCAAAATTTCATTTCCACCTCAATTTGTAGATAAGTATGAAACAAAACCCACAGCAATCAAACCTTTTGGATTACGTATTTTACCACTGCTGGAAAATTCAGGTATCGACCTTAAAAATATTCAAAAACATGAAACCGCCGAAGTTCCATCTTGGTGTATTAAACAACCTTCTATTCTGTTCGACTTACATGATGGAAAAAAATCCGAATCAAATCCAATACTTCTCAAACAAAACTTTCAGGTACTGCAGTCACGTTACAATGATTACCAGCAAGTCTATACTGATGGTTCCAAAGAAGGAGATAAAGTTGGCTGTGCGTATGTTTCTAAAGATACGCACAAAACCATGCGCCTTCCAGATGGTACATCTATTTTTACAGCTGAAGCCAAAGCAATAGACCTAGCTTTAGATTTTATCAGTTCTTCAACAATTCAAAAAGCAATTATATTTTCTGATTCACTTTCTGTGCTTAAGGCTTTAGACCATTCATCATCTAAAAATCCTCAAATTCAAAAATTGATCGAAAAACATCATGAAATTTCTAAAACACACCAAATCTTGTTTTGTTGGCTTCCGAGCCATATTGGCATTGTCGGCAATGAATATGCTGACAAGAAAGCAAAGGAATCGCTCAATCTTGATCCATCTATTTTTAAAATTCCTTTTAATAATTTTAAACCATTTATCAACAGATACATCTTGTCGGAATGGCAAGGCGAATGGGACCGTGCAATAAATAACAAACTTCATGCCATTAAACCTGTCGTTAGTACAAAATGCTCTCCTCCACAGTTTTCCAGAAAAGAGGACGTAGTATTAACACGACTGCGCATCGGCCATACTAGAGTTACTCATTCTTATATTTTTAATGGTGATGATCAGCCTTCTTGTGTAGGTTGTGATCAACCATTCACTGTGAAACATATCTTAATTGACTGTGTTGACTTTTCACACTCACGTATTTTATATTTCAAAGCTGACACTTTGCAACAACTGTTTCGAGATGTACCTGTTGATAATATTATTTTATTCTTAAAAGAAATTGGACTTTTTCATAAGATTTAACTGTTTCAGATTTTTATACATTATCATTCTGACTTTTTACTTTTAATATCATCATAATTATACCCCCGGCGTATGCCATGGGGGTATATAGTTTTTGTTTTTTCCGTCTGTCTGTCCGTAAACAATTATTTTGTGTCAAAGATATCTCAGGAACTGCTTCACATAGAAACTTGAAATTTTGTACACATGATCAGTATGACTACTTGTATTGTGGGAAAGAAAATAAGGGCCAAGGGGTCAGGCCTTTTATTTCCCTTTGTAGTTCGGCACTGGCCGGGGGTATACGTGCCCCACTGGGCACTTTTGTCTAGTTATTCATGCCGTTTAACCATTAACCGTTTGACGCTTATGACCCACAAAGAGGGTTGACGCGTCGTTAAACACGAAATCATCATCATCATCATCTCAATCCCTGCCAACCAATAAAACCAATAGGGTTTATATGAATGGATGGGCTGACTCGTAGCAGTTTTTCTGGGCAGGTTTAGACCTTCTTAGCGGATTACCAGTACTCGTGCGGTCTGTATCAGCTCTGCCTAGAAGTATCGTGCACCCCATCTATTTCTTCAAGCCCCGATGGGCGGGGGCAATACTAATGCTGGACTGGCAGGGAGGCATAATTTAAAGTACAGGGGTTAGTTTCCATGCTTTTTTTTTCAGAGGAAAGCTATTCAATCCTGTAATAATAATAATCATATTATTGCAGGATTCTTAAAGGAACTCATTTTTGATTTTTATTTGTCAAAAAGCTTGAAACAGGACCCTGTGTTGTGAAGGAAGAATGCCAAATTGCAAAATTTGCCCGATTAACTTATTACCTTTTCTTTTAACAGTTATTTTGTTTTTCGCGTGTGACGTGGTAATCGACGACACATTAGTGAAAAGCATCTTATTTATCAGAATAACTCCCGAGAATATTTCGCCACACACGTGCACGAAAGTACGAAAGGTTGAAAATCGCGCTTTGTATAACTGCAACTGCAACATTGCGAAAACGCGCCTTTGCAAAAATAATGAGAATAAAATAATAAAAAAAAAATATGATGAAAAATTCTGATATTTTCACAATTTTGCTCAAATCATAGATTGTGGGTACTCGTTAGAGCCGCCCTCGACCAGCCGTTTCTGACGAGTACCTACAATCCATGTTTTTAAAGAAATGAGACGCCGTGAGATGATTTATACCCACCGTCTTAAACAAAAGTTTTTACTATATGAAAGTGTGGTCAAGGGGGTCATAATCATGTAGGCGAGATCCAAGATGAAAGGTTTTAGCTGCGATACTTACCAAGCATGACAGTCGTTGTTTCCACTCCAGTGTTATTCAGGGATGTTGTTGCATCTGTGGTGGTGGTGGTTGTGGTGTTTTCAGCATCATCGCCCTCAATGTAAAATGGGAATGGCCATCTGGAATTCCACGGCTGTAAAAAAAAAATATAAATTATCAACAATTTTCTGTTTCTGCAAATACGCATTTTGCGTTGCCTAAATCCGAGTTAGGCAATGTCGTATCAACGTCGATGCATTGTATTGACGTTGCAACGCTACTGATGCGACGTTGCTTTTTACATATTGTAGATACTGATTAGGCTGTACTCGCCCCAGAGCCTTCACTGTTTGCGCATGCCGGACTTTCTTAATTATTTTTTTTGTCTGACTTTGTCGGCTTGACAGTAAAATATATTTTCTCGTACTGTGCTACAGCAAAGTTTAACATATAAAATAAATAAAAACTTGCCTGAATACTTTTTGTTTATATAGAAAAAAAGAAAATTATCATCCTTATTTCCCAAAATAGGCTACTGCGAAGTCGAGCCTTTCATTGTTTCATGTACTTAAGAGTCCAACAACCTCATTTCAGAATATCAATCGGGTTTTCGTTCGGACCGCAGTACCAATGACAATTTAATAAGACTAGAAACATTTATACGAGATGCTTTTACTAACAAAGAACACGTAGTAGCTGTCTTTTTCGACTTGGAGAAAGCATATGATACAACATGGCGTTATGGTATATTAAAAGATCTCCATAACATTGGCTTAAGAGGAAAACTTCCCAGTTTTATTGAAAGCTTTTTAGGGGAGCGCATGTTTCAGGTACGTGTGGGGTCTACCCTGTCAGATTTCTATGATCAAGAACAGGGTGTCCCACAGGGTAGTATTCTTTCAACTACGCTATTTAACATCAAAATAAACAATATTGTACAATGTTTGGACGACAACACTGATTGTTCCTTGTAAGTTGACGATTTCTGTATATGTTACCGTTCAAAAAATATGAAAACAATTGAACGAAAGTTGCAACAAAATTTAAAACGAATAGAAGAATGGACTGATAAAAATGGTTTCAAGTTCTCCAAGTCGAAAACGCAGTGTGTTCATTTTTGTAAACTACGGAAGAAACACGAACATCCTTCCTTGTTTTTATACGGATCACAAATTCCTGTTGTTGAAGAAGCCAAATTTCTTGGGGTCATATTTGATCAAAAGTTATCTTTTATTCCCCATATTAAATATCTTAAAGCGAAATGCTTAAAAGCTTTGAATCTTTTGAAAGTTTTAGCCCATACAAGTTGGGGAGCAGATCGGTATACTTTATTACATCTTTACCGGTCTTTAATAAGATCTAAATTAGATTATGGGTCTGTTGTTTATGGTTCTGCCAGAAAGTCTATTTAAAATCATTGGATACTATCCATCACCAAGGCCTTCGTCTGGCTATGGGAGCCTTTCGTACTTCTCCCGTATGAAGCCTTTATGTAGAAGCAGGTGAACCATCTTTATCTTCGCGCAGAGAGAAACTTTCTCTTCAGTATGCTATTAGAATTGCTGCTAATCCATCTAACCCGGCATCCAAAATTTCATTTCCACCTCAATTTATAGATAAGTATGAAACTAAACCCACAGCAATCAAACCTTTTGGATTACGAATTTTACCACTGCTAGAAAATTCAGGCATCGACCTTAAAAATATTCAAAAACATGAAACCGCCGAAGTTCCATCTTGGAGTATTAAACAACCTTCTATTCTGTTCGACTTGCATGATGGCAAAAAATCTGAATCAAATCCGATACTTCTCAAACAAAACTTCCAGGTACTGCAGTCACGTTACAATGATTACCAGCAAGTCTATACTGATGGTTCCAAAGAAGGAGATAAAGTTGGTTGTGCGTATGTTTCTAAGGATACGCACAAAACCATGCGCCTTCCAGATGGTTCATCTATTTTTTTACAGCTGAAGCCAAAGCAATAGACCTATCTTTAGATTTTATTAGTTCTTCAACAATTCAAAAAACAATTATATTTTCTGATTCACTTTCTGTGCTTAAGGCTTTAGACCATTCATCATCTAAAAATCCTCAAATTCTAAAATTGATCGAAAAACATCATGAAATTTCTAAAACACACCAAATCTTGTTTTGTTGGCTTCCGAGCCATATTGGCATTGTCGGAAATGAACATGCTGACAAGAAAGCAAAGGAATCGCTCAATCTTGATCCATCTGTTTTTAAAATTCCTTTTAATAATTTTAAACCATTTATCAACAGATACATCTTGTCGGAATGGCAAGGCGAATGGGACCGTGCAATAAATAACAAACTCCATGCCATTAAACCTGTCGTTAGTACAAAATGCTCTCCTCCACAGTTTTCCAGGAAAGAGGATGTAGTATTAACACGACTGCGCATTGGCCATACTTGAGTTACTCATTCTTTTATTTTTAATGGTGATGATCAGCCTTCTTGTGTAGGTTGTGATCAGCCATTCACTGTGAAACATATCTTAATTGACTGTGTTGACTTTTCACCCTCACGTATTTTATATTTCAAAGCTGACACTTTGCAACAACTGTTTCGAGATGTACCTGTTGATAATATTATTTTATTCTTAAAAGAAATTGGACTTTTTCATAAGATTTAACTGTTTCAGATTTTTATACATTATCATTCTGACTTTTTACTGTTAATATCATCATAATTATTCATACCGTTTAACCGTTTGACGCTTATGACCCACAAAGAGGGTTAAACACGAAATCATCATCATCATCATCATCATTGTTTCATACATGTGATTCAGAAAAAAAAATACATTACCTTAGCAGTTGTGGTACTTGTGGATGCCATCTCTGCCTCGTTAGTATGTTGCTGTAATGAGAAAAGGAAAACAAATATTAATTTTTATTCTTGAAACGAAACTTCGACTATCAATACAAACACTTATTTGGTAAACAACACTAGATCCAGAGCGGCGTCTGATCACGATCAACACTGTTTGCCTAAAATAGTGGAATTTATTTGAAAAATGACACACGCAGGGAATAGTCAGCACTCAAAAAGTGAAATGGATTTCCACGACCAGGCGTCTTAGCATCGTCTGGTCCTTAGTTCCTGTTATGCATAAGAATTTATTTTTCTGATTCCCACTTGCACCCCACTGTGACCTAATAGTGCTATAAATATCTTGTTAATCTTCTTATAGAAGATTCTAGAAAACTGAGTCACAGATTAATTTCATTTTTGTAAACAACATGTTTACAAGGAAAAGTACTTCAGAACCTTCCAGAAAGTTCAGGTTTGCATTATTTTTAGAAAATTACCTCATCTTATTCCACAGCCCTCTGGAATGTTCTAGAGAAATCTTAGGGTCTATAAAAGAGCTTGATTTTTCTCACTGAGGGAGACTTTGGAGTTTGATGTTTGGGCATTTAAGAAAAGTTATTTATAAATTCTGTGTGGGATTGTTAAAGGATATTACTTTTCATTTTGGACTGTGAATTCTGTGGGATCAAGGAAAATAGATTCATTCAGGATATTTCATAACAGAGCTAAGTACATTTAATTTTCTTACTTCTACAGGTTAAAGTTAACTTGTAAATAAATTTTGTTAAAATTTTCCAAAAGGCTTGTTTGCTTTTTCTTTCTGCTACGCCTGGCTCGTAACAGAAATTGGGGGCTCGTCCGGGATAAACCATTTCGAGCATTTTAAAACCGACATTTCATGTGACGGCAGGTAATTGTCATTTCTTGTCAAATATAGACTTGGCAGTTGCTTCACAGGATTGGTGTTTCCCTATAGGCATATGGGGGATTGTCATTTCATGTGAATGTCATTTCAGGTGAAATAGTACTTGTCATTTCATGTGAAATTCTTATTGGGCTTGTCATTTCAAAAAAAAAAAATATATATATATATATATATAAAAAACTTGTCAAATTAACCTCAATCTTTATTACCCTAATTACTTAATAAAACATACAAAAAGCAAACATGTCGTTTGATTTGAGAAGCTTTTTGGCTCAGCCTACTCAGGAGTTGTTTAATCTGGCCAAAAGGACAGATTTGTTAGATATTGCTTCCCATTATGGGGTTACTGCTGTCAAAACAAGCATGAAGAAGCATGAAATTAAGAATATTTTGGTACAGTTTTTTGTTGATGAAGAACTTTTCGATCCATCTGCTTTGTCTCTCATTATGGTTTCACATACTGAATTACAAATGAGACAAATTGAAATAGGAAGGCAAATTGAATTAGAAAAGTTAAGATTAGAGATGGAAGAACGAGGCAAAGAAAAAGAAAGAGAAATGCAGAGACAAATGCAGATGGAAAGATTAGAAATGGAAGAACGTGTTCGAAAAGAAAAAATAGAACAGGAAGAAAAAAATAGAGAAATGGAAGAAAGGGAGAGGGAAAAACAAAGAGAAATGGAAGAAAGAGAGAGGGAAAAACAAAGAGAAATGGAGGAACGGATTGAGTTAGAAAAGGAAAAAATGAGATATAGTATTGAAGAAAAAGAAAGGGAAAGGCAATTTCAATTAAGGCTGAAAGAAATGGAACTCCAGGGTCAGGATAGGTTGAAACATACCCCTGTTTTTGACTCTGGCAGTTACTTTGATGCCACAAAGCACATAAGATTAGTTCCGCCATTTCAGGAAAAAGAGGTAGATAAGTATTTTTTGCATTTTGAAAAAGTTGCAGAAAATTTAAAATGGCCAAAAGAGCATTGGACCTTACTTTTGCAAAGCGTTGTTGTTGGAAAGGCTCGAGACATTTACACTCAGCTGACTGTCGAGCAAAGCTCAGACTATGATCTGGTCAAGGAGCTTATTCTTAAGGCATATGAGTTGGTCCCTGAGGCTTACAGGCAGAAATTTAGGAATTGCAAAAAAGAAATTTCCCAGACCCATGTAGAATTTGCTCGAACCAAAGAACAGCTATTTGATAGGTGGTGTTCTTCTAAAAAGGTAGGCTCTGATCATGACAAACTTAGACAGCTTGTCCTTGTTGAAGAGTTCAAACGGTGCATAAATTCAGACATTAAATCTTTTCTCGATGAAAGACAGGTTGAAACTTTGGAGGAAGCTTCTCGTTTGGCAGATGATTATGCTTTGACTCATAAAGTCTCATTTGTGAACAGGCCTTATCCTCGAAAACCTTATAATCCACAGACAGGTCCAAGATTCTATCCCAGTAATCCTTCTGGTAGTTATAGCCATACATCTAGTACTATGCCCAAACTTTCTGGTGAAAATAAAAGCCAGAATCCGTCCAAACCTTCTGGTGAAAACAAAAGCCAGAATTTTTCCAAACCTTCTGGTGAAAACAAAGACCAGAATCCCTTATCTCAATCTCAAGTAGTGTGTTATTATTGTAAAAATACAGGTCATTTGATCTCTGAGTGTTTAAAATTAAAGCGAAGGAAAGAAAGAGAAAGACAAGAGGAACTTAAGCCTACAGGCTTGACTTCTATAAGGCCAAAACCACAGTCTTGTGTAAGGGAGGAAACTCTTTCTGATACCAAATTATCTGAGACTGATACAGTTATGGAGTGTTATGAACCATTCTTATCAGATGGTTTTGTGTCACTAAATGGTGACAGTTATGCCCATCCTACCCCTATTAAAATCTTACGAGATACCGGAGCTTCTCAATCTCTTATTCTAGCAGATACTCTGCCTTTTTCTGAGAAGACTTCTTTGGGCCAAAGTGTCCTTATTCAGGGTGTGGAATGTGGATTTGTTAATGTTCCGCTCCATAACGTTTATTTGTCATCAGACTTGGTATCCGGTTCAGTGGCTGTTGGTATTAGACCTTCTTTACCTTTTAAAGGTGTTCATTTGTTGCTAGGCAATGACTTAGCTGGAGATAAGGTTGTGGTAAACCCACTTTTGACTACTAATCCTTGCATAGACCAACCGCCTGATCCCATTGAGCAGGAAATTCCTGATCTTTATCCGTCTTGTGCAGTCACAAGGGCGATGGCACGTAAGGCCAAGCAAACTGATGGGAAACAGGATTTTGATTTTACTGATACCTTTTTGGGTCAGTCTTTTAATGACGAGATAACAAGGTCTCTGTCTTCAAGCCTGCCTGATAAGCAGACAGATTTTCATGAGAATAACTCATCTTTAGATCTAGGCCATGACATAATGTCTGGGTCTCAACTAGCTATAGAACAGCATAAGGATCCTGAAATTTCGCCTTTATTTGAAAGGGCCTTAGATGAGCAGGAAGTATCTCAGGTCCCAGTCTGTTATTATGTCAAAAATGACATTCTTATGAGAAAATGGCGTCCACCAGACGTCTCAGCAGAAGACGAGTGGACTGTCAACCATCAGATAGTGGTTCCACGGGTTTACCGTTCCCAAATATTAAACTTGGCACATGAAACTCCCATGTCAGGACATTTAGGTGTAAATAAAACCTATCACAAGATTCTTAATCATTTTTACTGGCCTGGGTTAAAATCAGATGTTTCTCAGCATTGTAGGTCCTGTCATACATGCCAAATGGTAGGAAAACCCAATCAGACTATACCTAAGGCTCACTTGCAGCCTATACCTGCTTTTGATGAACCTTTCAGTCGAATAATTATAGACTGTGTGGGTCCCTTGCCCAGAACTAAGTCTGGCTGTGAATATCTTTTGACTATTATGTGTGCTTCCACACGTTTTCCGGAAGCCATTCCCTTAAGAAATATCAAAACTAAGACAATCGTCAAGGCATTAGTGAAGTTTTTCACATTTGTTGGGCTTCCTAAATCTATTCAGTCAGACCAAGGCTCAAATTTTATGTCTGGAATATTTCAACAAGTAATGCATGAACTAGGCATTGTACAGTATAAGTCATCAGCCTATCATCCTGAAAGTCAAGGCGCCCTTGAAAGATTCCATCAAACACTGAAAAACATGATAAGATCATATTGCTTTGACACAGAGAAGGATTGGGATGAAGGCATCCATCTCCTTTTATTTGCTGTTAGAGAATCTGTGCAAGAATCTCTTGGCTTCAGTCCATTTGAATTAGTATTTGGCCATACTGTTCGTGGTCCTTTGAAACTTCTCAAAGAGAAATTTCTCTCCAATGATAATACCTCCCTGAATTTACTTCAGTATGTGTCCGATTTCAAAACTAGACTTTCAAAAGCTTGTGAGGCTGCTCGGACCAATCTTCAGTCAGCCCAAAGGAAAATGAAACAGCTATATGACATAGGGACAAAAGAAAGGAATTTTAAACCAAGTGATAAGGTACTAGCTCTTTTGCCTATTCCAGGAAAATCGTTGCAGGCCAGGTATTATGGTCCATACACTGTAGACAAAAAGATCAGTGACGTAAACTACATAATAAACACTCCTGGGAGGCGCAAGCTAAAGCAGCTATGTCATATTAACATGCTTAAGGAATACATAGATAGGGACAATACATCTTTAACATCAGTCAATCTAGTTAGCTCTGTTCCACTTAATTCATGTGACAATGACTGTGAGGATATTAATTCAGTGAAGTCGGATCCCACATCATCAAAACTTCAGAATTCTGACATTCTACGCAATCTTGACCAGAAACTGTCACATCTAGAGCCAAATCAGCGGAATGAACTGAAACAGCTGATTTTTGAATATGGACACTTATTTCCTGACATTCCAACACGGACAGACAAAATATTTCACGATGTGGACATAAATGGTTCCAAACCTGTAAAACAACATCTATACAGGATGAATCCTATAAAACAGAAAAATCTTAAAGAAGAAATTCAGTATTTGCTGGACAATGACTGGAATGGAGTTCTCCTAGTATTCTTATACCAGAACAAGAAAGGACAAAAATGTTTATAGACTCTTAGAAGGATTAATTCTCGAACATAGACAGATGCAGAGCAAGAATCAGTCTGCAACATTTCGAAGTTTATCTTACCCCTACTAATGCACCGATTGTTGTTTTCAGTGATCACAATCCACTGACTTTCATACATAAAATGAAAAACAAAAATCAGCGGTTGCTCAGGTGGAGTCTTATGCTACAAGAGTATAATTTAGACATAAGACATATCAGAGGGAGAGATAACATTATTCCTGATGCCCTTTCAAGAGCTTGAGCAGTGTCAGGAGTTGTGTTTTTCTTTCCTATTAAAGTGGATTGTAGATACATGTAATTTTATATGCTATGCTCAATATTTTATTATTCTTAAAGCAAAAGAAAGCTTTATTACATAAATCTTTCTTTTCCTCGAAGAGGGGGAGTGTTATGCATAAGAATTTATTTTTCTGATTCCCACTTGCACCCCACTGTGACCTAATAGTGCTATAAATATCTTGTTAATCTTCTTATAGAAGATTCTAGAAAACTGAGTCACAGATTAATTTCATTTTTGTAAACAACATGTTTACAAGGAAAAGTACTTCAGAACCTTCCAGAAAGTTCAGGTTTGCATTATTTTTAGAAAATTACCTCATCTTATTCCACAGCCCTCTGGAATGTTCTAGAGAAATCTTAGGGTCTATAAAAGAGCTTGATTTTTCTCACTGAGGGAGACTTTGGAGTTTGATGTTTGGGCATTTAAGAAAAGTTATTTATAAATTCTGTGTGGGATTGTTAAAGGATATTACTTTTCATTTTGGACTGTGAATTCTGTGGGATCAAGGAAAATAGATTCATTCAGGATATTTCATAACAGAGCTAAGTACATTTAATTTTCTTACTTCTACAGGTTAAAGTTAACTTGTAAATAAATTTTGTTAAAATTTTCCAAAAGGCTTGTTTGCTTTTTCTTTCTGCTACGCCTGGCTCGTAACAGTTCCTCATGTGCACTGTTTACACGAGAGAAGTATGCACTCAACATTCACGAGTAATTTTACATTGAGAAAATATAATTTTCAAACTATATATATATATATATATATATATATATATATATATATATATATATATAATCTGCATTAAGGAGAACACATGTACTATATTATCTGGAATAGGGTGACCGCAACATTAAGGGGAACAATGCTGGTCCCCCTAATGTTTCAAGCGCAAATATGAGAATACTCAATCCAGATAGTAGTAGTTTCTTTCAAGTTTCTGTTAAATAAGGATGGTTTATTAATATTTTAAAGTTTTTAATTACTTGTCCGTTGTGTTTTGGACAAAAAAGGGTCAGTTTTAGACAACCGCTATATATTGTGGAATATTTTATTTTCTTCATTAGGGCGTCCACAGAAAAAGTGCTTATTCTACTGCTTTTTGACTATATATTCACACAAATATGTTTGAATGATGATATTCAATATGAGCATAAAGTTATTTAATATGTTATATCATGGAAAGCCCTTTGTTTAAAAAAGTCGACGTTTCTTGGGCCCTCACGGTTTGAATGCGGCGGGCTGGTCAACGAAAGTACATACCGGTATTTGCCGGACTGGTACCGGATTTATGCAGATCTTGTTTTTTTCCTTCAAGGAATATTTTTTTAACTTATTCTGTGTTGCTATATTTCTAATTTGACAATGAAGCACCCAATTTTAAACCTTCTCTTCAGAGTTTGCTTATCTCCGTCTAATACAGATCGCCAAAGTATCGTTACTGGCAGCGCCATACCGGCAAATACACCGGCAAATTTCGGATATGCCATTTTCGAGAAAATACATGCCTGACAACTTCCGAAGTTCCGTTGTAGAACAACAAACAGTAACTGTTTTGTCGATGAAACAGTTGTAGATCTTCTGAATGCGTATGTTTTCTTATTGATAAGGGCAGATAGTCGATTTTCGTAGATTTATCAGGATAGTTGTGGCTTCGGGTCGGTTGATGGGTGTGGGGGGGGGGGGTAATTTGTTGATTTAATGCTGCCGTTATCAGGTTATGGTCAGACGAAGGTGCAGGGCACAAAATAACTGTAATGGTTCATCCCTAATATTATATAGCCTTGGCTGAAAGATTGTTGGCTAGGATCCATGTCCATGTATTAGGTGAAGGCAGCAGGCAGAGTGTGATTTTTACCCGACATCTTACTGCCCCTGCCCATCAGGGCTTGGAGAAATAGATGGGCTGCACGATGCTTCCACGCAGAGTTGATACCAACCGCACATTAGTACTGGTAATATGCTTAGAAGGTCTAAGCCTGCCCAGGAAAACTGCTGCGAGTCGGGCCCGTCCATGCATATAAACCATATTGGTTTTATTGGGCGGCAGGGATTGAGATGTCATTTCATCTCAATGTCGGGTAAAAGTCCCACAAAACTGGAAGCAACGTCTCCAAAATGACCTAAACTATGTTGGCGGGGACGTTAAACCTCAAATCAAACAAAACCCGACATCTTAATACAGTACACTCGGCGTGTAGTACAACACGTTAGACGATCACATGCACCCATTTAAAGATTTTTTTTTTTTATTGTTGTGCACACGTTAATCCGAATAAAAACAAAAAACGTAAATATCAGCATATGAATGTAAAATATAAATGTCCGGAACGCAGAACTCTCATGTATGGGAGTACAGTCGAGTAAGGCTGCCACTATTAATCGGATAATCGATTAATTGATTGATACATTCAAGAAATATGATTATCGATACTGATTTTTCGTAATCGATTATTTTCTTAGTAGAATTTACCAGCCAAAGATGTTTCTTAAATAGCTGGATGAGTGGAAAACAGTGCAGATCCTGGTGAGAAGCCACGTTCTGCGGCGTCTCATCTGGGTCTACACTGTTTGCTCCGGCCTGTCTGGGCAAAACCCTAGAGTGAAGTTCAACACATGGTAAGAGTCATGTTCAGCCAGAAAGCCAGACAGGTAACATTGTGACAAAATCTTCAGTGATTTCTAATCGATTATTGATCGGAATGACAAGACTGATAATCGATTATCATTTCAGCTCCGATTAGCCAGCCCTACAGTCGAGTCCATTAACATTGGGTAGCCGTTAATTTTGTGCACCCTGCATTCTAGTTTTCAGTATCTTTATCCCTCATAATTTCTTCCACCACCACCAGCGCATCGGCGTTACGTTTTAACTTAGCCTTGAAAAGATGGAGTTGCACGTGCAGATGTGACAGTTTTGCAGAATTTTTCAATTTTGTCAAATTGTGAAAAGACCGAAAATATCCAAGCCAAACTTTGAAAGACTGAGTTTAAAAATAGGCAAAGGGACAAACATTTTGTATGTAATTTTCCTGCATCTAACAACATTACAGAATATCTAATATACAACTTGTTTGAGTCAACCTTCGTGTTCAATCAGCTCAAAACAGTTATTGTGCGCAGTGTTAGGCGACAGAATTTGTAATTCAGTTTCAAGGGGGTATCCCTTTTCTTAGCATTAATTTTCCTGCCTGTTAAAGCTTCAGAGGCCAGTTTCTATTGCAGTTGGTAGATAGGACAGTATTGCAATCGTTTTGATTGTGAGTTTTTTATTGGTTGTTTCCACAAAGTCACACATAGCTATCAAAACTTTATGTGCGCAATGTTACCGGACTACACCGTAACTCGGCGTGTTGGTTATTTCGTCGACTGTCACAGGAAAAATCACAGAAGCCAAGCAAATTATTTGCATGCAAAACGCGTGAAACTTTAATGGGTGTGCCTCAGTGCGTAAATTTAACAGAACGGACCTAATTACCGGAACGGACCCATTTCTACCCAGATTCCCTCCTATTTTAGGATATTTTGATAATATACAAATTGCTTACACTGCTGTTAAAGTTAGCTACATTCTTCATGCATCTTTTCATGCAAATTTGGTCGCATTGGGAATATGTTCCAGTACACCATTTAGACTTGACTCAGTGAAGCAGAGAAAAAAGATGTGCCATATTTTCTGGTTCTAGAAATATTACATGGAGTTTAACAGCCCAGTCAACATGGTCATGTGAAGTCCGTTAGTTTACCTATCTACACTTTTCCTGGGCCCACTTACATGTATGCATAAGTGGTTAACAAGTAAAGTGTGCATTCTTTCACCAGAAACTGACAGAGCTGTCCTTTCTTGACTCAGAGGAACAGAGGAAATAGTACTTTCTGAATCTAAGATAATTACTAAGAGTTAACAATGTTAAGGTCATATCAAGCCAGTCACTCTACCTATCCACACTTTTTCTGGGCCATCTTATGCTAATGCAGTTAACCGGTATTGTTACAATCTGTCGCCAGATTCTGACAACTGCCCTTCTTGGCTCAGCAAAACAATTCTTTTACGAAAAGGGGCATTCAGAATATAGTTAACAATGACAGCAGTGTAAGTAGACTGTATATTATGGAAATATCCCAAAAATAGGGAGAAACCTGGGTAGAAATGGGTCCTTTCCGGTTCTTTCCGGTAATTAGCATTCCGGTAAATTTATGCACCTGATGTGCGTGAAATCGCTTGGAACGTGGAGCAGTATATGCGAGTCCACACAACAGTGGCATGGAAAGGATTAGCAGTTAGAGCTTGGAAGGGATTAAAAATCAATACTACACAACAACTTTCCAAGTTGACATGAATAAATGTTTCATTGTGATGACCTGTGCAAGAATGAGAAATAGGTTGTGGATACAGATACCACTAGATTGCAAAGGGTCATTTGCAGTATCAGGGTGCAGGTTCCGTACCCAGATATTAAACCTGGTGGCTCAGATGCCCCTTTCACATTGACAGGTAGATACTGACCAGTATAGGGGTGTAAAAATAATAATAATAAAATAAAGTTGCGTGAACAAAATGTATATTCAGGAGATAGTCATCCCCATAACAAATACATGCCTTATTTTGTGGGGTGGGCCATACTGGGGTGGTTTTATGGCCCTTACAATATAATTTCACTCATATTGAGCAGATTGTTAAAGGAGCAGTCTGATCAGGGTCTACATTGTTTGCCAGTCAATCTATACAACTCTTATAATTAATGGTCATGAAAAGAGTTTGTCATCCATCTCAATGGTATTTACCGGTAATTACAGTCCTGGGAAATACTCCAATTTTTAGCAAAAATGGGAAATACTGGGAAATAGTGGGAAATATGATTTTTGTTCTTTTATTTTATTGAAAAACACTATTATTATTTGTGTAATTGTATTGAAATAATGAACAATTAGCTGTTTTGCAACATACCATACCCTACATAGGTATAAGTCTTGCAAATTGCAAGCTCTTACTAAACCAGACACATGTAATTAATATGAAGTTTACTTGTAAAATGTATCAGTAACTCATTTTTATTGTATACTGAAAAACATATTATGGGAATCTCTTCAGGAAAGGAGGAGAGACAGTAGGCTTATACTTATGTATAAAGGTCTAAAGGGTGCTGCCAGCAATCCAACAGATGACCTTATATCCCCAATTAGAAATGGCAGGAAGCATCATTCTTTGGCACTTCAGGTGCCCTTGTCAAGAACTGACATCTACAAGGGATCCTTCTTCCTTCAGACAAGTACAGATTGGCCTGCCCTTCCAGATTTGGTCATTTTGGCTGCGGAAGTTGCAAAGGATAATGCAGCTAAATTTACTTCTTTGGCCAGAGCTAGGGACCAACTCCCCTTTACAAGAATGTCATTGAGCATGTCACCAATAACAATGCAGATTCAGATCAGGGTGCAGCTATTTAAAATCCCTCACATTCAATAGATAATTATCCTAAAATTGGGACAGACAGGCCTGAGCAAACAGTGCAGACCAACTTCAGAATGATCTTTCTATCATTGGAACTTTGTTTTTCATGCTTTAGTGAAATGTTAAAGCCACATTGTTCTATTTGTTTTGAGAATTACAACAATTTTTTTGGTTGTCTGAATTTTAAGGATGTTTACACTAACTAGAAAGGTTTGTTTGCAAGTTTGTCAAGTAATTACTCCTATTTAAAAAGGTGTGAAAATTAAACGGTTTGTTTAAGACAGGTATTAAAAGAACAAAAGACAAAGGGCATACATTGTACATTTCTTAAATAACCTGCAGGTACTGTCTAAAGTATTTTTATTACAAATCAAGTCAAATCCCAGTAGCTGAAAGTTAAAAACTGATATAATTCAGAATCATCTTTTTGAAAACAAATTATATACATACTATAATGAAGATCACAGACAATATATATCTTTCATGCAATTCAGTATCTGCAAGTTTATAAAATTCTTCAAAATTTCACTTGACCTGCATGTAGACTGGAAAATGTCGTAGGGACTAGACAAAAGTTTTTACTGTCTTTCAAAAATTTTTCTTGTCATGGAAAGCAGACAAGTGAAATTTGCAAGCCCTGTATGAAATGATTTTGCTTTCAAATACCTAGGTAGGAAGGGTATAGTTATTAAGTAAATCAGTAGGACCCACCTATGTTAATGTTTATTTCCCAGTATTTCCCGGGAATTCCCTGTATTTCCCGGGAATTCCCTGTATTTCCCGCCGTCCTGGGAAATATGAGTATTTCCCGCTTTTTTGCCAACCTTGTCCATCTGGGAATATATTCTCCTGATTAGGAGATTTCATACACTGCAGCAGCATATTGTACTCCTAAGTTATCATGTGCAAACAATCCTTTTAAGAACATTGTTTTACCATATTGATCCCAAGTATTGGGACAGACAGTTCTATCCGAACCATGGAACCCAGATCAGACTGGTCCAGGGCCAACACTGCTTGTCACCCCATCTGCACCCATGAGTTTGTCATAACATCATAAGCCCTCACAGTGTCTGAATTCTTAGGACCTTTATGCACTAGTCATTTACGTTGATGGATGGGGGATAGCAGGGCTAATGAGCAGGGTACTTAACCTCTGTGTTCCCCTGCAGTGACTGGTTAATGCAGGGGTTTTGATATTATGAAATATATCCCCAGTGGAATTAACTGTTATAAACAGTGGGGCTGTGACATTCTGGAGGTCCCCACAGTGCAGGACTTCTAGCAGGGCTGTGAAAAGTCTTAGTCCCCGCTATTCCCCGTAGGTGTGTGTGGGGTGTTGGGCAGTGGTTACAAATGACTGACCATGCATTGTTGCAATATGAATCCCTATTGTGATTACAATGCCAGAGCACATTGTGCCCTTTGCAGGGTTCTCACTAGGATTTTGAAAATTGGAGTAAAAATGCTGTCTCCAGAAAAAGTTGTAGTTTTACCCTACTTTTCTATTGAGACTTTCCAAAAAGTTGGATTCAGGAGTAAATTCAGCCAAATTTGGAGTTAACAAGAAGTACAAAAATTGTAAGTTAATAATTAATTTCTTTAATACATCATTGATTTATCGTAGTGAAGAGACAGTCCTAACCAAACTGTCCAGACTCATATCAAATTGCTAAGGTGATCCTCCTTGTGATGTAAATAAATTCTGAAAAGTTAGATCCTCTGGATTCAGTTGAGATGTTTATATTACAACATCAGCTTATGTTGTGAACCATAACCTCTTCTGGTCCAAAATTGCTGCATGTAGATTTTTTTTTACCCTAATGGTCCTAATCATTCGGACAGATGGTGCAGACCCTGATCAGATTGTTCCAAAGGGAGCATCCTGATCAGTGTCTACATTGTCAGTCACTATGTCTGTTTTGCCCTGATATGTCATGAAAGGATTTTGTCAACGGGCCTCCGTGGCCTAGTGGATAAGAGTGCTGACTCTTAGTCATTAGGTCTCTCACCGCCGTGGGTTCGAGCCTTGCTCGGATCACGTGTGAGAAGCCAAGTTCTGCAACAGAAGGTCAGGTGGTTTTTCTCCGGGTACTCCGGTTTTCGCCCACCTCTGATTAACGATCGGCTCGATATGAGTGAAATAATCTTGAAAGGGCCGTAAAACCCAAACCAAAAAAAAAAAAAAAAGGATTTTGTCGGATGAACAGCGGCTAGCCCTGAAGTTGTCCCAATTATGAAGATCCCTATGATAGTACTCTACCCACGTTTTCTCCGCAGGGACTATGTACCAAAATCCCCTTCCCTCGGGCCCCAATCTGCCGCTAGGGTCAAAATTTTACTTGTATTTTATTCTGCTAATCATACCCTTCAATTTGATATGCAACATGACTATGTTTAAAAAATTCTTAAATTTTGACCCTTTGACCCCTCCCTAAGGGCCCCAATCTGACCCCAGAGTCAAACTTTTACTTATATTGTATTCTACTAATCATACTCTTCCATATGATAATATCCCACATGACTATTTTGAAAAATTTCAAATTTGACCCCCTCCTCCCCCGACCCCCCAAGTGTGACCCCGTGGGGCATGACCCAGGGGTCGCAGCCAAAATCCTGTTCAATATGTTTTACATATTTCATTAATAATTACTTATGCAAAGTTTGGTTGCAAAATCTATAAAATTGACTTTGTATTTGAATTTTATTGGTATTTGTCCTTTTGACCCCTCTCGAAGGCCATGAGGGTGGGGCCCAAAGGTAAATGTGCCGTTGCGCGAGCCACTCATGTAAGCAACCTGCACACCAAATTTGGTTGGATTCCAATCAGCGGTTTAGGAGGAGATAGCCGGACAGACGTATGGACAGAAAGAGAGTCAGCCGATAACAATATCTTCGAAAAACGTGGGGATAATTACAAAGTCTGTTTTAATAGATTTTGATACCAAACATTGCAGAAGTAATAATTAGTAGTGTAAAACATATTGAATGTGGCATATCAAAATGAAGGGGATGATTAGTAGAGTGTAATGCAGATAAAATTTTAACCCTAGGGTCAGATTGGGGACCTAAGGGGGGGGTCAAAAGGTCAAAATTTAAGTTTTTCCGAACATGGTCATGTGGCATATCAAATTGAATGGGAAAACTCATAGAATATTATACAAGTAAAAGTTTGATCCTAGGGGCAGATTCTGGCTCGGGAAGGGGATTTTGGTACAAATGTACTTAGACCATGTGGAGAAAACATTGGGATTTGCAATGGCACACCATCGACTGCATTCTAGTTATCCCCATGCTTTCGTGTAGGGGATATTAAAATCGTCTCAGTCCATTAGTCCGTCAATCTGTTATGCTATCTCTTAAACCATTAGTCAGAATCCAACCAAATTCGGTGTGTAATTATAGCCCCACTATACTGGATTTGCCTCGTCCTTTTGTGATTCCGTAATTCCGTTATTTATGATAACTAAAAAAACGTTTGAGGTATTTTCACGAAACTTCACACAAATGTAAACCACAATAGGACAATGCGTAGAGCGCATGAACCATAACTCTGGATTACCTTCTTTTGGAGTTATTGCCCTTTGAACATATAAAAAATGCAATTTTAACCTTGTTTGCTCCATTACTCAAAAAGTATTTGAGGTATTTTCATGAAACTTAATACAAATGTAAAGCACTATGAGACAATGTGCGGAGTGCATAAATTGTAACTCTGAATTGCCTACTTTTAGAGTTATTGCCCTTTGAACATTGAAAAATTGCAATTTTAACCTTGTTTGCTCCATTACTCAAAAACTGTTTGAGGTATTTCCATGAAACTTAATACAAATGTTAAGCACTATGAGACAATGTGCAGAGCACATACATTGTAACTCTGAATTGCCCTCTTTTGGAGTTATTGCCCTTTGAACATTGAAAAATGTCAATTTTAACCTTTATCCGCGTCATAACTAAAAAAAAGTTTGAGATATTTTCATTACACTTCCCACAAATGTAAAGCACTATGAGACAATGTGCAGAGTGCATGAACCATAATTCTGGATTGCCTACTTTTAGGGTTATTTCCCTTTAAACATTGAAAAATACCAATTTTAACTTTGTTCGCTCCTTATCTCGGAAACTGTTGGAGATATTTTCATGAAACCTCACACAAATGTTAAGTACCATGAAATGATGAAACGCAGAGCTCCATCACACAAATCTAAAGCACCATGAGACGATGTGCAGAGCACAGGAATTGTAACTCTGGATTGCCTTTTTTCCACCTTTAATTAGAGGTCGAAAGCTGAAAACATTTGTTTTATTGTATTTTTGTCTTTTCCGATAGTGCTGTGTGGGGCTATAGTCAGATCTAGTTAGTTCCTTACATGAGTGGGGTGGGCATCATCACATTTTTTTTTGTCCCACCCCCAGGGGCCTTTGGGAGGGGTCAAAAGGTCAAATACAGTGCACTCCCTTGAAAACACTATAATGTATGTTTGGGATGCATAAAATAGGACTGTGTTATAAGTGAACCGTGTTATAAAGGGATAATTTTATTCAGAAATAATAGTAAAATGACAATTTGGGAGGCAAGACTTGACCGTGTTATAACCAAAACCGTGTTATAAGGAGAGGAGTACTAAAGGGACTGAAGTGTACCAATAAAATTCAATTACAAAGTCTAAGCCTCCTAGCAAAACCTATAAAACCTATAACAATAAGCTACATGTACATATATAATTTTGTATTAAACTTTTTGGATTGATTTGGTTCATATTTGGTATGATGGTACATACAGGTCCAAAGTATTCACCAATATCCCCACTCATGCCAATGTCCTCATGGTCAAGGTCATGGACTTAGAAATTTTTAATGATATAGACTCAGGTTAAGGTATTTGTGACAGGTAGAAACTGAACATTTATGATGACATTGGTTCATATTTGGTATAATCATAGATATAGGTCTGAAGTTTGATTTACCAATACCCCCGCCCATGGTCATGTTGTTTTTCTAGGTTGGCCCCTGGTGAGGGCATCTGTGTCGTGGGGACACATTTCAAGTTTTTTTATTAACCTCTTATTTTTCGAAGAAAAACTGGGGATATTGTTATCGCCTCTGTCTGTCCGTTCGCCTGTTGTCCGGGGCTAGGGTTAGGATTGGATAACAATAAGAATTCCGCAAAAATGCGGCGTCGCACCTGCTGGGGCGAAAGCTAAAGGAGCCACAATCATAACGTAGAAATTAAATAAGCTTATTTGTATGAGTGGAAAGGCAATTTTACAAGGAACCTACATGCCAAACTATATAGGCTCTATGTCAAATGGTTAAACCTTGATGATAAAGTAGGTCAAAGGTCCAGGGTAATGGTCAAATTATTTGTATGAGTGGAAAAACAATGCCATAAGGAACCTACATGCGAAATATGAAGGCTCTATCTCAAATGGTTAGAAAGGTATGATCCCCCAGGTATTAGACTTCCTGCCTTGCCGTGGCCCTGGGGGCTCAATTCCCACTGGGCACGTTGCTGCTGTGGTCAATGTGCCCACTGGGAAGAGCTAAAGGAAGTACCACCCGTTTGCCGTGGGTGGCGTCCTGTAAACCGGAAGAAGGGATCCTGGAGGTTGAGGGTTACCTGAGGTGGCGGTGCTTCAGGTGCCCAACACGCCTCTTTGGCCTGGCTTTTCGGTGTAGACGGGTGGCCGTGCGGTCCGGCACGGTCAATCGGCTGGTCACGCCGAGCCCTAGAGATACCGCTTTGCTTTCTCTTCAACTCTTTTTGTATCTTTCCTGATACCAACCATATGCCCATTTACCTTACCCTTTTCTGTCTTTTTATCTCTAGAAGGCGGTGGCTTAACGGATCAATCGTGTAGGCATTTTGTTTATACGAGTATATCTCACGTGTATCTCTAACATCTGCGAGTTGGATAACCACTCCAGTATGGTGTTCCCTTGTAGGGCTCCACGGAGGGCGGAGAGCACTTGGGACGAAACTAGAATTTTTTTCTTATGGCTCCTGGAAAAAAACATAACCGCAAATCACCTAACCGCAAATCACCTAACCACAACGCACCTAAACGTAAAAAACAAGAAGATTCATCCGAATCGGATGAACACAGTCAACAATCGAGTCAGCAGTCAAGTCAACAATCTAGTCAGCAGTCTGCTGAACCAAATTTTGACAATGTTCCGCGTTTCTTGGTCGTTACGTCACTTGACGATACACGAACTGTATCTAGCCTTTCCCCCTTCGTCATCGAGAAAAGTATTCTCTCCATTGCCGGACACCCTAAGAGTATAAAACAACTCAAATCGGGTGATCTTCTCTTGGAAGTCGAGAAAAAGCAGCAAGTGGTAAGCCTGCTAAACACCAACAAACTCTTTGATCTAAAAGTTAAAGTCGCTTTACATAACACGCTCAATTCATCTAAGGGAGTGATTCGCAGTCCAGAACTGCGTCCTTGCTCAGATGAAGAGATAGTCGATAACCTTAAGGATCAGGGAGTTGTTGGTGTTCGTAACATTCAAGTTCGTAGAAATGGTGTACTAAAACCAACAGCAACTTATGTGTTGACTTTTAATACACCAATTCTACCCAAGAAAATCAAAGTAGCATATCTTTCCATTAACGTAGAGGTATACATCCCAAACCCTCTTAGATGTTACTCTTGTCAGGCTTTTGGCCATCACGAAAGCAGATGTCAGAGAAAAAAACTCTGTCCTAATTGTGGTGAAGAAAAGCATGTTGATAATCACCTCAACTGCAAAAATGAACCCAAATGCGTAAATTGTGATGGCAAACATGCTGTTTTCTCCCGAGACTGTCCGGCGTGGAAAAAAGAAAAAGAAATACTTACCGTCAAATACCAAAGGGGGATAACATTCCCAGAAGCGCGGAAGATTGTCGAAGAGCGATACATAACACCAACCACCAGTTTCGCCAGCATCACAAAGGGTGCTGGTGTAAAATGTACCAGCTCCGCAACACAGACTGCTGAATCATACATTGCTGAACTGAAAAAGTCTGGTGCATGGAGTAAATCCACTCCAGCACCACAAAGTTCAACCAATTTATCAAAAGGCGCAATCCAGGTTGCTTCGGATCGGTCGACAGCGACCGTACCGAAGCCAGCGCCGAATGTAAAAGAGAAACCCGACCCAGGTCGAACTAATAAGGGGTCGCAAGATCCGATAAAAAAACATCAATTGTCTCAAAGACAAACAGACAGACAACGTAAAATGGAAAGAGACAATATAAAATTTCAGAACAGATTCGGATCTTTGAGTGACAGTGATATGGAGTTGACTGAAACTCCATCATCACCAAGTGGCAATAACAGATCGAGGTCTGCCACACCACGAGCTGGTGGTAGCAGATCTATATCACCAATTGCACCTCCATAATAGTTTCTAGTCTTTAAATATCTCTCCTTAAAATGGATTTAAAACACAAAATAATACAATGGAATTGTCGAGGTCTTAAATCAAATTATAATGAACTCTTATTACTTATTTCGCTACTAACCCCATCGGTGTTTTGTTTGCAAGAAACTTTTTTAAAAACTGATGACAACATAGATGTCAGGGGTTTCAATACATACAACTATATCTATTCTGATGGTAACAAACCATCTGGTGGCAGCTCAATTTTTGTTAAATCATGTTTACCACAAAGAGAAATCAAATTAAAAACCGACCTTCAAGCTGTAGCAGTATCGGTTTCTCTGGATAAAGAAACTACAGTTTGCTCTCTATATATCCCACCCTCATTTTCTTTAAAGCCCGAACATCTTGACTCATTGCTGAGTCAACTTCCATCGCCATATCTTTTAGTTGGCGACTTCAATGGTCACAATATTCTATGGGGCTGTAAAGATGTCAATAACAGAGGAGCACTTGTCGAAGATTTTATTGCAAAGAACGATCTTTGCTTGATGAATGATAAATCTTATACTTACCTTCACCCTGCGACAGGTCATTTGTCTTCTTTAGATCTCTCTTTGTGTCACCCATCTCTCTTCTTGGACTATGACTGGTCTGTTCATGATGATCAGTGCGGAAGTGATCACTTTCCTGTTATAATAGAGAGCGTAAACGAACCAGATGAAGACTGTAACCAGAAATGGAAAATGAATAAAGCCGACTGGGAATTATTCCATAATTTATGTGAAGAAGAGTTATCAGTTGATCACTTAAATGAATCATCTGACATTGTTTCTGATTTCACAGATACACTTATTAACATATCAGAACAATGCATTCCAAAGACCTCCACAAATACTAAGAAAAGCAAGCCTTGGTTTAATAATGACTGTAAAGAAGCTATTAAAAAGCGTAAACAGGCTCTAAATAAGTTCTGCAAAAATCCCACTTCAGAAAAGCTCAACGACGTAAAAGTTTTTAGAGCTAAAGCTCGGCGAACAATCCGAGCTTCCAAACGAAAGTCATGGAGAGAATATGTCTCCAAATTGAACTATAAAACCCCCATTAAAAAGGTTTGGGATATGGTACGAAAAATTTCAGGAAAAACAAAGTCTTCTAGTTTTACACATTTAAATACTGAATTTGACACAATAGCTTCAACAAAAAAAGATATTTCAGATACTCTTGGTCACACATTTTTGAGAAATTCATCATCGCGTAATTATTCTGACACTTTTAGAAATTTCAAAAAGGACCAGGAGAAAAGAAAACTTAACTTCAAATCCCTTAATCACGAAGAATACAACACACCATTTAACTTATCCGAACTCGTTGAAGCCATTGAAAAATCACATGATACGGCAACCGGCCCCGATGAAATTCATTATCAGATGCTTAAGCATCTGCCAAAAAGTTCTCTTACAACACTTTTAGATATCTTTAATAATATTTGGGAAACGGGGGTCTGTCCTGAGAGTTGGCGTGTAGCTACAGTTGTACCAATTCCGAAACCAGGGAAAGATCATGCAGAACCTACAAATTATCGTCCGATAGCTTTGACAAGTTGTTTGTGTAAAACATTGGAGAGAATGATAAACAAGAGATTAGTCTGGTACTTAGAGTCCAACAACCTCATTTCAGAATATCAATCGGGCTTTCGTTCGGAACGTAGTACCAATGACAATTTAATAAGACTAGAAACATTTATACGAGATGCTTTTATTAACAAAGAACACGTAGTGGCTGTCTTTTTCGACTTGGAGAAAGCATATGATACAACATGGCGTTATGGAATATTTAAAGATCTACATAACATTGGCTTAAGAGGAAAACTTCCCAGTTTTATTGAAAGCTTTTTAGGGGAGCGCATGTTTCAGGTGCGTGTGGGGTCTACCCTGTCAGATTTCTATGATCAAGAACAGGGTGTCCCACAGGGTAGTATTCTTTCAACTACGCTATTTAACATCAAAATAAACAATATTATACAATGTTTGGACGACAAAACTGATTGTTCATTGTATGTTGATGATTTTTGTATATGTTACCGTTCAAAAAATATGAAAACAATTGAACGAAAGTTACAACAAAATTTAAAAAGAATAGAAGAATGGACTGATAAAAATGGTTTCAAGTTCTCCAAGTCGAAAACACAGTGTGTTCATTTTTGTAAACTACGGAAGAAACACGAACATCCTTCCCTGTTTTTATACGGATCACAAATTCCTGTTGTTGAAGAAGCCAAATTTCTTGGGGTCATATTTGATCAAAAGTTATCTTTTATTCCACATATTAAATATCTTAAAGCGAAATGCTTAAAAGCTTTGAATCTTTTGAAAGTTTTAGCTCATACAAGTTGGGGAGCAGATCGGTATACTTTATTACATCTTTACCGGTCTTTAATAAGATCTAAATTAGATTATGGGTCTGTTGTTTATGGTTCTGCCAGAAAGTCCTATTTAAAATCCTTGGATACTATCCATCACCAAGGCCTTCGTCTGGCCATGGGAGCCTTCCGTACTTCTCCCGTATTAAGCCTTTATGTAGAAGCAGGTGAACCATCTTTAACTTCGCGCAGAGAGAAACTTTCTCTTCAGTATGCTATCAGACTTGCTGCAAATCCATCTAACCCGGCATCCAAAATTTCATTTCGACCTCAATTTGTAGATAAGTATGAAACAAAACCCACAGCAATCAAACCTTTTGGATTACGTATTTTACCACTGCTGGAAAATTCAGGTATCGACCTTAAAAATATTCAAAAACATGAAACCGCCGAAGTTCCATCTTGGTGTATTAAACAACCTTCTATTCTGTTCGACTTACATGATGGAAAAAAATCCGAATCAAATCCAATACTTCTCAAACAAAACTTTCAGGTACTGCAGTCACGTTACAATGATTACCAGCAAGTCTATACTGATGGTTCCAAAGAAGGAGATAAAGTTGGCTGTGCGTATGTTTCTAAAGATACGCACAAAACCATGCGCCTTCCAGATGGTTCATCTATTTTTACAGCTGAAGCCAAAGCAATAGACCTAGCTTTAGATTTTATCAGTTCTTCAACAATTCAAAAAGCAATTATATTTTCGGATTCACTTTCTGTGCTTAAGGCTTTAGACCATTCATCATCTAAAAATCCTCAAATTCAAAAATTGATCGAAAAACATCATGAAATTTCTAAAACACAACAAATCTTGTTTTGTTGGCTTCCGAGCCATATTGGCATTGTCGGCAATGAATATGCTGACAAGAAATCTTGATCCATCTGTTTTTAAAATTCCTTTTAACAATTTTAAACCATTTATCAACAGATACATCTTGTCGGAATGGCAAGGCGAATGGGACCGTGCAATAAATAACAAACTCCATGCCATTAAACCTGTCGTTAGTACAAAATGCTCTCCTCCACAGTTTTCCAGAAAAGAGGACGTAGTATTAACACGACTGCGCATCGGCCATACTAGAGTTACTCATTCTTATATTTTTAATGGTGATGATCAGCCTTCTTGTGTAGGTTGTGATCAGCCATTCACTGTGAAACATATCTTAATTGACTGTGTTGACTTTTCACCCACACGTATTTTATATTTCAAAGCTGACACTTTGCAACAACTGTTTCGAGATGTACCTGTTGATAATATTATTTTATTCTTAAAAGAAATAGGACTTTTTCATAAGATTTAACTGTTTCAGATTTTTATACATTATCATTCTGACTTTTTACTTCTAATATCATCATAATTATTCATACCGTTTAACCATCAACCGTTTGACGCTTATGACCCACAAAGAGGGTTGACGCGTCGTTAAACACGAAATCATCATCATCATCATAGAAAGGTATGATAAAGTAGGTCACGGGTCAAGGTCACAGGTAAAATTTTTAGTATGAAAGGAAAGGCAATGTCACAAGGAACCTACATGCCAAATATGAAGGCTCGATCTCAAATGGTTAAAAAGTTATGACAAAGTAGGTCAGTGGTCCAGGGTCAAGGTCACAGGCCAAAATTTTTTGTATGAGTGGAAAGGCAATGTCACAAGGAACCTACATGCCAAATATGAAGGCTCTATGTCAAATGGTTAAAAAGTTATGATAAAGTAGATCAAAAGGTCAGGGGTCAAGGTCACTGGTCAAAATTGTTTGCATGAGTGGTATGGGAATGTCACAAGGAACCGACATGCCAAATATGAAGGCTCTACCTCAAATGGTTAAAAAGTTATGATAAGTAGGTCAAAAGGTCAGGGGTCAAGGTCAGAGGTCAATTTTTTTGTATGAGTGGGAAGGCAATGTCACAAGGAACCCACATGCCAAATAACAAGGCTCTATCTCAAACGGTTGGAAAGTTATGATAAAGTAGGTCAAAGGTCACAGGTCAAGGTCACAGGTCAAAATTGTTTGTATGAGTGGTATGGGAATGTCACAAGGAACCTACATGCCAAATATGAAGGCTCTACCTCAAATGGTTAAAAAGTTATGGTAAGTAGGTCAAAAGGTCAGGGGTCAAGGTCACAGGTAATTTTTTTTTTTGTACGAGTGGAAAGGCAATGTCACAAGGAACATACATGCCAAATATAAAGGCTCTATCTCAAACGGTTCCACTAAATAATATAATATTTGTCATGGTCACTGGAGCGTAAAATATAGGTCAACGCCACGAGATGAAAGCCCCAGCTTGGTTAGGAGCTTACGAAGATGTTTCATGTAAAGTATGATGGTTATTTAGTCTTGTAGTTGAGTATATAACAAACTTTGTCGAACTTCGACATAAATGTCAAACTTTGACGTAATGGTCGAAGTCACTGGAGCACAAAATATAGGTCAAAGTCACTAGGTCAAGGGGTCTACAAAGTCAGAAGCTCAGGGAGATGTTTCATGTAAGGTTTGATGGTAGATGAGGTTTGTAGTTGACTTAAATAAAAACTTCGACATAAATGTCGAAGTTATGTCGAACTTCGACATAAAGATCAAAGTCACTGGAGCGAAAAATATAGGTCAAAGTCACTAGATCAATTTGCCTACAAAGTCAGAAGGTCTGAGAGATGTTTCATATAAGGTTTGATGGTAGATTAGGTTTGTAGTTGACTTAAATAAAAACTTCGACATAAATGTCGAAGTTATGTCGAACTTCGACATAAAGATCAAAGTCACTAGAGCGAAAAATATAGGTCAAAGTCAGGTCTCTCACCGCCGTGGGTTCGAGCCTCGCTCGGGTCACGTGTGAGACGCCAAGTTCTGCAACGGAAGGTCAGGTGGTTTTTCTCCGGGTACTCCGGTTTTCGCCCACCTATGATTAACGATCGGCTCGATATGAGTGAAATAATCTTGAAAGGGCCGTAAAACCCAAACCAAAAAAAAAAAAATAGGTCAAAGTCACTAGGTCAATGTGCTTACAAAGTCAGAAGGTCTGAGAGATGTTTCATATAAGGTTTGATGGTAGATTAGGTTTGTAGTTGACTTTAATAAAAACTTTGACATAAATGTCGAACTTCGACTTAAATGTGACAGACGGACGCACGGACGAACGGACGGAAAAGTTGATGCCTATGTCGCACCCTGCTACAAGCAGGTGCGACAAAAAATGATTGGGAAATAATAGATTTGTTCCGTAAACAAAAGGTAAAAGAGGTTAGCCCCTAAACCAAACAAAAGAAAATAACAAAAGAAATAGCCCCTAAACCCGAAATGTTAGAACGTCCGTCCATCCGTCCAACTATCTCCTCCTAAACCGTTGATCGGAATCTAAACAAATTTGGTGTGTAGGTTGTTTACATCAGTGGCTCGCGCAATGGCACATTTATTTTTAGCCCTCATATGGCCTTGGAGAGAAGTCAAAAGGTCAAATATCAATAAAATTCAATTACAAAGTCAATTTTATAGATTTTGCTACCAAACTTTGCATAAGTAATTATTAATGAAATATGTAAAACATATTGAATGGGATTTTGGCTGCGACCCCTGGGTCTTGCCCCACGAGGTCACCTTTGGGGGTCGGGAGGGCAAATTTTAAATTTTTCAGAATATAGTCATGTGGGATATCAAATCAAAGGGGTTGATTAGTAGAATACAATAGACGTAAAATTTTGACTCTGGGATCAGATTGGGGCCCTTAGGGAGGGGTCAAAAGGTCAAAATTAAAGTTTTTTTCAACATAGTCATGTGGCATATCAAATTGAAGGGTATGATTAGTAGAATATAATACAAGTAAAATTTTGACCTAAATTTAGCGGCAGATTGGGGCCCAGGGGATGGGGATTTTTTTGTAGCGTGTGAGACCCAGGTCCGTACCTCAAAGGTCAAGGTCATACTTAGAGATCAAAGGTCAATATTTTTTGTCTTGTCCGATCAATAACTTTCTTATTCTTGAATGGATGTAAAAATTATTTGGCAGAAATGCTAATCATAATGTGACAGTGTGTCACATGTAAGATCCAGGTTGGTACCTCAAAGGTCAAGGTCTTACTTTGAGATCAAATGTCAAAACAAGGGTCTTTTTGTTGTGTCCGATCAATAACTATCTTATTCCTTGATGGATTTAAAAAGTTACTTGGGAGAAGTGTTAACCATATTATGACAGTTAATCATGCACAAGACCCAGGTTAGTACATCAAAGGTCATGGTCTTACTTTGAGGTTAAATGTAAGGCTGGCTAATCGGAGCTGAGAAGATAATCGATCATCCTTTATGCCATTGTGCTCCATAACCAATTAGTAATCACTGGAGATTTTATCATAATTTAACTAGAATCGCGCAGTCGATGGTGCACCATCGCAAATACCCACTTTTTCCATTGACAACACAATTAACAAGTTTCAGGTGTGTAACCCAAATAGTTTAGAATATACAGCAAATTCCTAGTTTTTGGCTTTTGACCTTGAGGTCCAGGTCATGCCAAATACAGCATGCAGTACCTTCTACATTCAAAGGGCTATCCATAACCAAAGTTTCAGGAGTGTAACCCAAATATTTGTGAAGATATGGCAAAAGTCCTAGTTTTTGACCTTTGACCTTGAGGTCAAGGTCACACCAAAAATAGTCCAGTGCATTCTAAATTCCAAGGACCATCCAATAACCAAGTTTCAGATGTGTAATTCCATCAGTTAGGAAGATACTTCCAAGTCCTACTTTTTGACCTTTGACCTCGCCCATGACCCCAGGGGGTCAGATGAAAATTTCGACACCTTCATGCACATCGGCAGTCCCTAAGCAATGTATGTACCAAGTTTGGTCACCCTAGTTCAAGAAATAAAAAACTAGTTAACATTCACAAGATATCCTTAGAAATTTGACCTTTGACCTCATCCCGTGACCCCCAGGGGGTCAGATCAAATTTTCGACACCTTCATGCACATCTCCAGTCCCTAAGCAATGCATGTACCAAGTTTGGTCACCCTAGGTCAAGAAATAAAAAACTAGTTAGCATTCACAAGAAACGTGACAGACGGAAGGACGGACAGACGGACGGAAGGACGTACGTTCTTACAGATGGACACTTGTTGGGTACCGCCATGTTAAATTCCCATTCAAAAATACCCAACAAGCAACAAAGTACCCAACAGGCTACTGGCTACTTATCTCGGACAACAACGGAATAAACGGCAAGTACCCAACTTGTGTCTACCCAACATGTGCCCACGGATGCGCTCGGACTGACTGACGGACGGACACCCGTGACGAAAATAATATACCCGTTTTTTTTCAAAAGGCGGGTATAACTAGCCTGGCTTTCTTCTTAGCATAAATTTTACTATATTTAACCTACACATGAGGACATACAGGCCTGTGCAAACAGTGTAGACCCAGATTAGACATCGCGGAAAGCGGCGTCTCATCAGGGTCTGCATTGTTTGCGATTCTCCCAGCTATTTTATGCAGTATGTTGTGTAGTTAACTGTACTTATTGCATAATCAATTATTAACAGATCAGTAGCAATAATCATTTTTGTAAAATGTATTGATCAATTAATTGATTATCCGGTTAATAGTGTCAGCCTTAGTTAACCCTTTCCCAGTCAGATACGTGTTTTTACGTGTCTGGAGCCCCCCCCCCCCCCCCTTTGTTCCTAGAACCACCTTCAAACCTGCACTCCCCACCCCTGGATAGCAATGTTTGCATTAGAATAAGTTGGCCTAAAAAAGTGACCGGGGCGACAAGGGGGGCTGTCGCCCCCCTCACATCCGAAAAAAAATGGTTTTTTTGGCCCAGCCGGTCGCTGAAATGAGGTGTGACGGTGTCTGGGGTCAAAAATGCCTTCGAATTGATGCAGCCTGACAAAACATGCTGCAAACAGTGAAAATCCCGGGTGCCAAACTCTTTATTTGTTGCCTTGCCAGCGGGCTGAAAATAAAGATTTAGTCAAAAATTCATGTGAAATAACACTTTTTGTCAACTTTGAGATGCCCCCTCGTTACCATGGCAACAAAGATTTAGTCTAAAATGGTGTCATTTGAAAGGCTACTACCCAGTGAACATTCATGCCAAGTTTGGTGTAAAATGGGCCATCCATGATGAAATAATGGCTTTATGAATTTGCTACCCTAGGCAACTCTGTAAAAAACAGCAAAAATCACAAAGTCCCCATGTGGGAATGGGTTAAATGTAAAATTTTTTTTTTAACATGCCTGGTCAATATATTTCTATTCCTGGATGGCTTTAAAATTACTTGTTATTGTTAACCATAATGTGATGATGTCAAGACCCAGGTTGGTACCTCAAAGGTCAAGGTCATACTTAGAGGTCAAAGGTCAGGAAAGGATCTTTTTGGGTGTTTTGTCAATAAGTGTATTACTCCTGGATGGATTTTAAAATTACATGTACTTAGAAGAAATGTTAACCATCAAAAGATTGCCAATTTAGGGTCAAGGTAACAGGTTATGGTCTTACGACGTGACAGTCGTAACAAAGGAAAGATGCATAGCGTGAAAAAATCCCCGTCTTTGGTGGGATTCGAACCCGGTTCGCTCGGGTAGAAGTCCACTGCTCTTACCCCTGAGCCAAAGAGTCGACTCCCTGATGCAGTTGTCAGAGAGTGGTTATAAACCTAGAATCTATGCATATGGATCTACCAAGGTAGATAATGGAAGGGAGGTAACAAATCCCGGTAGAGCCCCCACATCTTACGACGTGACAGTCGTAACAAAGGAAAGATGCATAGCGTGAAAAAATCCCCGTCTTTGGTGGGATTCGAACCCGGTCCGCTCGGGTAGAAGTCCACTGCTCTTACCCCTGAGCCAAAGAGTCGACTCCCTGACGCAGTTGTCAGAGAGTGGTTATAAACCTAGAATCTATGCATGGATCTACCAAGGTAGATAATGGAAGGGAGGTAACACACCCCCTCTTAAGGAAGTCATCATTTATGATGACGTGAAGGATGCCAACTTCGGCACGAAGCCATTTCTGGCATATAAAATCCGATCCCGGACGAGCCCCCATCTTACGACGTGACAGTCGTAACAAAGGAAAGATGCATAGCGTGAAAAAATCCCCGTCTTTGGTGGGATTCGAACCCGGTCCGCTCGGGTAGAAGTCCACTGCTCTTACCCCTGAGCCAAAGAGTCGACTCCCTGACGCAGTTGTCAGAGAGTGGTTATAAACCTAGAATCTATGCATATGGATCTACCAAGGTAGATAATGGAAGGGAGGTAACAATGGTCACAGTTACTGAACGGAGGCAGGGGATTATGGCCATTCCACAGGCTGCTTTTTTTTTTTTTTTTTCATTAAATTTCTTTCCTATTGTTCCTTTTTATTTTAGTCCCAAAATAGTGATGAAAAACTGTAAAGAAATGGTAATTTTTCCCCGCTCGCTTCACTCACTCAGACTCAAAATTCTTATCAACTTTTTTTAGCAATCGTGACGTAAAAGACATCTTTTTTTTTCAGCAGAATTAAGTGTTAGTGTGTCGAAGATCCTTTTTAACCTATATTTTTTATCGAACAATCTGTTATTAGCCATTATTTTCTGTAAGACAAACCTATATAAAAACCTATATTTCCAAAGTGGGCCACTAGGAGGCTTGAAAGTCAATTTTATAGATTTTGATACCAAACATTACAGAAGTAATAATTAATGGAATATGTAAAACATATGGAACAGATTTTGGCTCAGACCCCTGGGTCATGCCCAAGGGTTCAGACTTTTGGGGTTGCAGAGCCAAAATGTTTTCGAAATATAGTCATGTGGTATATCAAATTCAAGGGTATGATTAGTGGAATACAGTGCAAGTAAAATTTTGACCCTAGGGTCAGATTGGGGCCCAGGTTTGGGGATGGGGTCAAAAGGTCAAATTTTAATTTTCTTGGAACATAATCATGTGACATTTCAAATTGAAGGGGATGATTAGTAGAATATAATACAAGTTAAATTTTGGGGCCTTGGTTTTTGGTACTTAGCCTGTGAGTGGAAAGCATGGGGATTTGCAATGGCGTTCCAATTTAACCACATTCTAGTTTTCTTTAAAAATAGCTCCTTATGGTGGAAACATTCATATGTGGTGAAATACATGTATTTCTAAAATAATGTGTTGTTGCATGGGCTGTTTGGGCTAGTATAGTAAGAATTTCAATATGACCTCCCAGACAGGTTGGGGCCCCGACTTGCCTGAGGGTAAAACTTCATTTTCTTCAAATATAGTCATGTTTCATATCAAATCAAAGTATTAATGGAGAGTAAAAGCTATGGCGGAAAAAATGCAGGCGGGGGGAATGCCCGGGGTCATGATAAGTCAAAAAGTAGGGTTTTAGGTCATATTGTCAAACAACTCATCCAAGGCTAGGTATTTGTGCTAGAATCTTATAAAATCTTGAAACTTTCCCAGAATGAGGGCTGGAGGAACATAATTTTTCAGAATTCTGATGTGACTTCCTTTGGTGGGGGGGGGGGTGCAGTGGGGTGAGCCCCATGGGTCAAAATTACTTTTTGCACAAACATATTATTATTATTATTTATGCAAAGGTAATGGAGAGTGGAATACAGTGGTGCAAAACTTTGCTGGGAGGCATGTATTTGGGTTACCCAAGGTAAAAAATTTTGGGTCCTTTTATTACATGACATGATTTCCACAGCACAGGGATATCAACTTGCTCTAGTTTAATAAATTCAATGGAACATATTCATGATCTTCTATTTATTATTTTAAATATTTACAGATGAAGACTACAGCTTAGAAGAAGAAATCCCTGAAAGAAAAAAAAAACAACTGGTAAAAAATTTAATCATTTTTGTTGCGCCTGCATGGCGCGATATAGGTGTCAAATTTTCCGTCCGTCAACATTTGCGACCACCCTAACTTCCACCCTGATGTAAGAGTCCATTTCTTGAGAACTATTAGAGCTTCCTTAATTATATTTGGTACAAGCTTGCATCTAGAAACTGCGACTTCAACAGAAGCATCCGTATCTGACTTTGACCTATATTTTATTGTTCACTGACTTTGTAAATTATTGCGACGACCCTAACTTTCACCCTAATGTAAAAGTCCATTTCTTGAGAATTATTAGAGCTTCATTAATTATACTTGGTACAAGCTTGAATCTAGGAACTGCAACTTCAACGCAAGTAACCATATCTGACCTTGACTCATATTTCATGGTTCAGTGACTTTGCGCCCCAACAGGCGTGACATAGCCTTCGGCGGAATTCTTGTTTAATCTGTATTTGGGAAAAGTAACATTTCTCACGTTTCTTGTAGAAAAAACAGATTGTCAAGTATGTTTTAATAGTCATTTTAATTTTTCCAATAGAATTTTTACATTTTTGTCACCGCCATTGGCATGATGTCCGGAGTATATTTTTTCAGTTTTTCACTTATGCTTTCAACCTAATTCAGAATAAATAAGCTGGTCATCTACAAACTGGTATTCAGAGTGTGTATACTCGTAAAATGTCAAGGTCCGGGGGCATATAGTTTTTAGGTTTGCCGTACATGTAAGGCTGCCACGATTAATCAGATAATCGATTAATTGATTGATAAATTCCAGAAATATTATTATTGGTACTGATTTTCCGTAATCAATTATTTTCTTCTTAGAATTTACCAGTTAAAGATGTTTCTTAAATAGCTGGATGAGTGGCAAACAGTGCAGGCCCTGATGAGACGCCGCATTCTCATCAGGGTCTACACTGTTTGCTCTGGCCTGTCTGTGCAAAACACTAGAGTGAATTACAACATGTATATGATAAGAGTCATGTGCAGACAGAAAGCGGGACAGGTAAAATTATGACCAAATCTCCAGTGATTACTAATCGATTATTTATCGCAATGGCAAAACTGATAAGCGATTATCATTTCAGCAACGATTAGCCAGCCCTAGGTACGTTGGTACGAATGTACGTCCGTCTGCACGAATGTGTGTACGTACGTTTGTATGAATGTACGTCCGTCTGCACGAATGTGTGTATGTACGTAATTGACCTCAAAATATATATAGGTCAGTGTGACCTATATTTCATGCTAGAGTGACTTTGCCTTATATCTTGAATACTATTTGATGGAGAAATGTCATGCCTGGTTTATTAGCTCCTTGTGACCCAATGATTGATTCAAAAATATAATTACATGTATATTGGTCATTGTGACCTATATTTCATGGATGAGAGATTTTGCCTCATATCTTGAATACTATTTGATGGAAAAATGTCAATCCCGGCTTATTAGTTCCATGTGATCCAATGATTGACCTCAAAATATACCTAGGTCATTGTGACCATATTTCATGGTTCAGTGATTTTGCCTAATATCTTGAATACTATTTGATGGAGAAATGTCATGCCATAGATTATTAGTCCCATGTGACCTGCTGATCAACCTCAAAAGATATCTAGGTCAGTGTGACCTATATTTCATGGTTCAATGACTTTGCCTTTTATTTTGAAAACTATTTGATGGAGAAATGTCATGCCTGTGTTATTAGTTCCATTTACCCCGCTGATCAACCTCCAAATATATCTAGTTTGGTGTGCTTCAGTGATTTTGTCCATTATCTTGAATATTATTTTATGGAGAAATTTCATACCATCTGACCCACTGATTGATCTCGACAAAATATATCTAGGTCAGTGTGACCTATATTGCATGGTTTAGGGAGTTTGCCTGTAATCTTGAATACTATTTGATGGAGGAATGTCATGTCTGGGATAATACTTGAATGCATCCAGATGATTGACCTCAAAATATATCAAGGTAGGTGTGACCTGTATTTTATGGGTCAGTGACTTTGCCTGAAATCTTGAATAATATTTGATGGAGAAACTTCATGTCTGAAGTATCAATTCAATATGACTTGATGAATGCAACAAAGATATATCTAGTTTAGTTTGACACTATTCCAGGTGTGTTATACTGTTCAGTGACGGCTGTTGCTGCAACATAAGTTTTCAGCGTGAGTTTGGCCCCTGTGCGGGGGCATCTGTGTCATACTGACACATGTCTACTTTATATATTATCCTACAGCATTTAGAAGCAGATAGATACAGAATATGGATTTATTGCATTTACAGGGTAAAATGTCATTATTAATATAATGCTTAGCAGAAATTAAAATATATACAAAAAGTCTACCTAATGCAGAATAAATAAGCTGGTCGCCTTAAGACTATCAGAGTATATACTCGTAAAATTTCAAGGGGTCCATCATTTTTGTATATTTTATCCCACATCATTGAGAAGAAAACAGAACACTGATTTAATGCATTTTAGGCAAACAAATACATTATAGACATGATAGATTTGATGCATAGTAGAAAATAAAATATATACGAAAAGTCCACCTAATGCAGAAGAAATAAGCTGGTCGCCTTAAGACTGGTATTCGGAGTATATATACTTGTAGAAATAACTTTATTTTTTTTATATTTATTATAAGGGGCCTAACATTTTTGTAAATTTTATCCTACAGAATTTAGCCGAAAACAGATACAAAATATTACACTGATTTAATGTATTTTAGCATATAAATATATTCTTTGTACATGTTGTACAATGTATGTTGCATGTAGCAAAAAATGTATATACAATAAAGTCCACCTAATGCAGAATAGATAATCTGGTCGCCTAAAGACTGGTATTCGAAGATATATTTTTTAATGTTTGTTCATTGTGGAAGTTTGAAGCCCTACACTGAGATTTGCACAATGTGAGAGCCCTTCAGAATATCTTACTTGGACTCAAGCTCAAGGTCACATTTGATAGTCACCAGTTCTTTTTATGTATGGGGGTTTAACGGCCAGTGTTAACTAAAAGTTTGAGCCAATTATCTATCCACACTTTACCTTGGCAATTTTATCCGTAAGCAATTGACCAGAACAGTGCACATTCTTACACCAGAATTGACAAATGCCCTTCTTGAATCAGCTGATGGGAGAAATGACTGTAGAAAAGATTTCATGATCAATATCCACGAAAGAATGTTCCTGACTGCGGAAGGAATCAACCTACATCTTCCTGATAACCAGTCAGAGGTGGCTTTGGCTGAGCTATTCTTTGAATTTTGTGTTTGTTCCATATCTCCACCCCTTAAAGGATTTTCATCAAACTTGGTCAGTTATCCCCCTCAGAAAGTTCATGTCCAAAGCTAGGTTGGTAAAAAAGCTGAAAATACACATATAGTTTCATGGACAGTGGGAAATACAGGGAAATCCCGGTAAATACTGAGAAATACTGGAAAATGGACATTAATGTAGGTGGGGCCAATTGAGACTGCTTAATATACCCTGCCTGCCTAGGTATATGTATTGTAAAGTAAAATCATTTCATACAGGGCTTGCATTTTACCTTACCTTTACGAAGTACAAGGAGAACTATTGTAGTCACCACGGTCGTCCGCGTTTGCGTTAGCGTGTGCGTGTGCGTTCCCGTCACACTGCGTTAAAGTTTTTCAAATGCTTATATCTAAATAGCCATGCATCACAGAGTACTCATATTTGGAACTTTAGTACCTGGGAGGGTCTTCTAATGTTCCAAGAGAGCAAACCCCTGGATCCATGCCCCGAGGTGGGGCTAGGGGTCAGAATCTAGAACACCTTTATAAAACTGTGTTAAAGTTTTTGAAATGCTTATATCTCAACAGTCACTCATCACAAAGCATTCATATTTACAACTTGGGTACTTGGGAATGTCTTCTGAGAATATGCGGGATTGTCTTCTGAGATTCCAAAAGAACACACCCCTGGGTTCACGAATGGGGGGGGGGGTGGGGCTAAAGGTCAAAATCTAGGACACCTAAGTTATTCGTTAAATACATTATCATTATGCTAACAAGTTACAAACTGAATTTGTTATACATCAGCCAACTTTGTGACGTTGGTTTAAGTGTAAAAGGGTGAAGGTCATGGTGACCTACATTTTACAGTCCAGTGATTTTGCCTTATATCTTGAATACTATTTGATGGAGAAATGTTATACCTGGGATATTGGTTCCATGTGACCCCATGATTGACCTCGAAATATATCTAGGTCAATGTGACCTATAGTTCATGATTCTGTGATTTTGCCTTATATATTGAATACTATTTGATGGAGAAATGTTAAACCTGGATTATTACTTCCATGTGACCCAGTGATTCACCTGAAAATATGTCTAGGTCAGTGTGACCTATATTTCATCGTTCAGTGATTTTGCTTATATCTTGAATACTATTTGATGGAGAAATGCTATACCTGGATAATTACTTCCATGTGCCCCAAGGATTTACCTCAAAATCTATCTAGGTCAATGTGACCTATATTTCATCGTTCAGTGATTTTGCCTTATATATGTTGAATACTATTTGATGGAGAAATGTCATACCTGGGATATTAGTTCCATGTGACCCCATGTTTGACCTCAAAATATATCTAGGTAAGTGTGACCTATGGTTCAGTGATTTTGCCTTATATCTTGAATACTGTTTGATGGAGAAACATCATACCTTGGTTATTAGTTCCATGTGACACAGTGATTGACCTCAAAAAAATCTAGGTCATTGTGACCTATATTTAATGGTTCACTGATTTTGCCTTATATGTTGAATACTATTTGATGGACAAACATCATACATGTACCTTGGTTATTAGCTCCATGTCAGTGTGACCTATATTGGTTATTAGCTCCATGGCAGTGTGACCTATATTTCTCCCCCATCCCGAAAATGTAGGTCATTGTGACCGATATTTCATGGTTCAGTGTTTTTGCATTATATCTGGAATAGTATTTCATGGAATAATGTCATACCCAGATTGTTAGTTTCACGTCACCCAATGATTGACCCTGAAATATATATAGGTCAGTGTGACCTATATTTCAGGGTTCAGTGACTTTGCTTTAGATCTTGAAAACTATTTGATGAAAAATCTACATACCTAATTATTTGTTCCATGTAACCTGATGATTGACCTCAAAATATTTGTAGGTCAGTGCGACCTATATTTCAATGTTCAGTGATTTTACCTTATATCTTGAACTGCGAAGCAGGCGAGCTACGCTGACATGCGACAGCTCTTGTAGAGTCTACATGCACTTGGTCATGCAGGTCGAATGAAATGTTTTAGGATTTTCCAGACCTTCTGATAATGAATTGTTTGAAAGATTAATAATCTGTTACCTTCATAATTTTATATTTGAAGTAATCAAGTATGTATTGAATTTGTTTTCAAAAGATACTGAAATACTAGTTTTCAGACATCAGCTACTGGTATTTGACTTGACTTGTAAATAAAAATACTTGAGAGAGTACCTGCAGGTTAAGAAATGTATGCCCATTGTATTTTGTTCTTTTAATACCTGTCTTAAACAAAACAAATTTTCACACCGTTCAAAAGTAGGAGTAACTACTTGACAAACTTGCAAACAAACTTTTTTTTAAAGTACACATAAAAAAGTTCGGACAACCACAAAAGTTGTTGTAATTTCCAAACAAATTTAACAATGTGTTTTATCATTTCACAAAAGCATAAAAAAAAAAAAAAAAAAAAAAAACACAAAGTTCAAGAAAACATGCCTATACAAATGTAATGAACATTTTACAACCAAAAAATGAAAATTTTCTGATTAAAAATTCCAATATTGTAGTATGTCTGCTGAAATTATAGATCATTCAGTGAGGCAGTTCTATTGAGCACCCACAATCTATATTTTTAGCAGAGATATGGAAAATAGTGTATATCCCTCTTAAACCCCATCTTTATTATATATATAAAAGTGGTGTTGGAGGGGTCAAAATCATGTGCATATGTTTTTGTGATGCATTTACAGACTGATGGAGCAGTCTGATCTGGGTCTGTCTGTTTGCTCAGGCCTGTCCATCTTAATTTTAGGATCATTATCTATTGCATATGAGTGATTTTAAATAGCATTCCTGCCACTGGTATTTACCTACCAACCTTGGTGCAAAGCCCATAAATGAATCAGGCTGACTCTAGGTCAAGGTCACATTTGAAGATCACGGCTTTGAATTTTGTGTCCATTCCTTATATCTCATTTACCCTAAAATGATTTTCATTTACCTTTGGTCAATTATCCCCCTCAGACAGCTGATGTGCATAAAGCATACATGAATCATGCTGACACAAGGTCAAGATCACATTTAAAGGTCAGTCACGAGTTTGAAACTTTGACTTTTATGCCTATTTATTTACCCCTGGCAGGATTTTTAATAAACATTGGTAAAATATCCTCCTCAGTGAGCTGATGTGCAGAACCCATAAATAAAACATGCCAACTCAAGGGCAAGGTCACAGGTGAAGTTTTTCAACTTTGAATTTTATGTCTATTCCATACCTCCTTTACCCCTGGATGGATTTTCCTTTAAACTTTTAAGAAATAATTCCCCTCTGAGCTGGCGTGCAGAACCCATAGATAAACCATGCGGACGCAGGGTCAAGGTCACAGGTAAAGGTCACAAGGTTGAACCTTGATTTTAATGGTGGGGGGATTGGGCTGTCCTTCAGACTGCTCCTTGTTGCAAAATTAAAACACTTTTTGCTTGATAACTTAGATTATGTTTGTGGCCCAACTTTGATGAAACTTTTACTACACAATGTCATGGTCTCTTAGATAAGGAAGGTGTAATACTAGCAGAATAAATACCAAGTGCCCATAACACCCATTGATGATAGGTTTCAAATTTCAGTTCAATGATTTATTAATCACATACAGTAGATGGTTGCGTTTACATTTACACCCCTTTTAACAGTTTTGTCAGTCCTATCAAAGTCATGTGTGGCTGATAATGAAACACATGTGCATTGTAACCCCAGATTTTTATGCCCCCGGAATCGAAGATTCAGGGGGGCATATAGTTTTTGGTCTGTCCGTCTGTTTGTCCGTTAATCCGTTTGTCCGTTAATCCGTTTGGCCGTTTGTCTGTTTGTCCGTCTGCAAAAACTTTAACATTGGGCATAACTTTTGAATGGTAAATGATAGAGCCTTTATATTTCACATGTGCATTCCTTGTCACAAGACCTTTCAAGAGGTACCATAAATTTTGACCTCGTGACCTTGACCTTGACATTTGACCTACTTTTGACCTCCTTTTTAAAAAGTTTAACATTGGCCATAACTTTTGATTGGTAAGTGATAGAGCTTTCATATTTCACATGTGGATTCCTTGTCACAAGACCTTTCAATTGGCACTATAATTTCTGACCTCATGACCTTGACCTTGGCATTTGACCTACTTTTTAAAAACTTTAACATTGGCCGTATCTTTTGATTGGTAATTGGTAGGGCTTTCATATTTCACATGTGCATTCCTTGTCACAAGACCTTTCTAATGGTACCGTAATTTTTGACCTCATGACCTTGACCTTGACATTTGACCTACTTTTTAAAAACTTTAACATTGGCCATAACTTTTGATTGGTAAATGGTAGGGCTTCCATATTTCACATGTGCATTCCTTGTCACAAGCCCTTTCTAGTGGTACCATAATTTTTGACCTTGTGACCTTGACCTTGATGTTTGACCTACTTTTTAAAAACTTTAATATAAAGTCCATAACTTTCGATTGGTAAGTGATAGAGCTTTCATATTTCACATGTGTATTCTTTTTCGCAACACCTTTCCATTGGTACCATAATTTTTGACCTTGATACCTTGTGGCCTTGACCATGACATACTTTAGTGATGGGGCTTTCATATTGCACAGGCGCTGTCCTGGGGCATCGGTGTTTCACAAACACATCTTGTTTCCTCTATTACACATCTTCATGGGGCATCCTTTGGTGTCTCTGATTCTCTTGTTTGATATTTGTTTTCTTTTTACAGTTTGATGGTCAGTTGTTGACACAATTCTAATCAGAAGACACTGGAGACAAATGAGAAAAGCAAAGGCTTCTTACCAGGCAAGTCTCTGCTGAACATGAAACATATTTATTTGGGTTTCCTATCCTTTTTTAACTCTCAGGAAATTTCGTCCCGGTAAGCTTTTCTACTACCCCAGGCATCGACGTCCACAAATGTTAAAGTTTTTGCGTTAAAGTTTTTTTAGAAGCTCATCTCGTTTTTATGACTACACGGATTAAGTTCATATTTAGTATGATGATATTTTCTGTTATCAACTTCTTTCCCTGGTGATTTTGTGGGGAGGATTTGGGATTTGATTGTATCAGTTCCTGATCATTACTATTTTTAATTTTTACACATTGGTTTATCACCTGAGGGGTTCAGCAAAAAATGGGAACTGTAAAATAAAAATGTAGGCAGTGATCAGGTATCAAAACATTTGTCAAACAACTCTGATCAGAGTCATCAAAGGGAAAGAAACATGAACATGGAGTAACTAAACACTGTTGAAATCTGATCACAAGCGGGCAGCAGAACGAGTTACTTTCCCACAGAATGGCTACGGTAAAAGGCTATCCAAACTAAAAGGATATAAGCAATACATAAATGCAACATAAATAATCCAGGATAGAAGAACAGCCTTAGAATGGTCAGCAAAATGTATTTCACTGTGTGTTTTAATTTGTTTATATATGGCCATGATTCTCATCCTTGATTCTGTCATGGTCTAAACAAACACATGGTTCAGTCTGCATGAAGTTTGCTAACTCAACAGTGCTATATCGGAGAACAAATATCAGTCAACTACAGAGATGAAACAACAATAAGGACTTGACAGCATGAAATAACATAAATGCTGGAGCCAAAGAAAACTGTTAGAATCTCGTAAGCCTGATCAGAGAAAGTAATTTTTGCTTACTATCTTTTGAAGCTGTGGCCCTTTGAACATTGAAAATAATCATTGAAATTTATTCGCGGAAAGAACAATGCACCTTCACTTTGAATTCCTTTCTTACAATCTTATAGTACTTGTTTGTAAGATGTAAGTGTAATGGCGGGGCATTTCTTACATTGTTACTCTTGTTTTTGTAGGTCACAAGATTTCATGAGTTCCAATGAATTTCTGCCATTGAAAGACCTGAATGTGAGAGGAAAGGACTACAAGAAAATTTGTGTAAAATTGTTCAGAAAAGCCATAAGAGAGAAGCGAGATGCAAAGCCAGAAGAACTAACTATTGCTATGAAAAAGTAAAGGACAAGCAATTTCATATCCAGGCATTGGCTACAATGATAAAATAAAGGAGATGCAATTAAATATCCAGGCATTGGCTAAAAGTAAAGTAGAAGCAATTTAATAGCCAGGCACTGGTTACAATGAAAAAGTAAAGGAGAAGAAACTTAATATCCTGGCAATTATGTTTGACCACAGACTATGGATGATGCATCTTTTGCTGTACAGCTGCACGAGATGAGCTGCAGGACAAAGGAACCATAACTCTGGTGTTCTTACTTTCAGAGGCATTGCCTTTTGACAAATGAAAATAGCCATTTCTATCATTTAGTCTTCTGAAACACTGTATCTCCTGAACCGTTTGATGGATTCTGAAGTAACTTGCTTGGTTACAACACTAGGATGGGGAAAATAGCCATAAGGTTTTGATGACCTTGACCTTAACTATAAAACTATCAAAAACTATAAAAGCTATGGCATTGAAAGTTGATGAGTGCATTGCTAGAAATCTGTAGATGACCTTATTAACTTTTGAAGAAATTCTGAATACTACTTGATGAGTTATGGCCCTTTGTTACTGTAGGCATTTGTACATCACATGCTTTTGGGTCGTATGTGAGAAGCAAAACTTATTTTACATTTGTTTTTAGCTCACCTAACCAATGGTCATGGTGAGCTTTTGTGACAATGAGATGTCCAGCGGCGGCTGATGCCATGTGTAAATTTTCTTGTTAACACCCTTGGGCCACAGTTTTGGTCTAATTATGATCAGATTGGTTAGATCATACTGACAATATCTCTGTCAAGTTGGAATATGGGGCATTTTGAGTCAAAAAGTGGAACAGTAGTTAATACCATAAAAAAACCTTATTAATACTTTAGAGGCCACAGTTTTTGTCCAATCATCCCCAAACATGTGCAGAATTACCATCTCAGTACACTTTGAATAAGGGTCATTTAGGGCTATAAAGCAGATCAGTATGAACAAATCATAGAAAAAACCTTTTAAATACTATACAGGTCACAGTTTGGTCGAATCGTCATCAAAGTTGTCTCAGCAATATCTTGGTCAAGTTCAAATATGGATCATTTCGGGTCAAAAAGTAAGTCAGTGGGTCGTAGCCTAGAAAACCCCTGTGAAAACTCTGGAGCAGATAAATTTGGGCAAATGTTTATCAGACATGCTCAGAATGATCACTTTGAAAATATATGTCAAGGTCAAATATGGATCATGTCAGGTTAAAAACCTTTGGTCCAATGTTTATCAAACTTGCTCAAAATGGTCACCTTGACAACATCTCTGTCAAGGTAGAATATGGATCATGGAAAAAATGACCTTGACCTGAGACCTACTTAAATAAAAATATATTGGTCATAGCTTTTTACAGCCTTCATATTTGGAATGAACGTTCCATGTAATATGGTCTTATCTCTGAACAAATAAATTGACCTGTGAATTTGACCTTGGCTTGAACAATATGAAATGAAATAGAACCTTCAATTTTTGTTTTGTTTGTTTGTATTTGGGTTTAAAGTAAGGGAAACAAACACAAACACGACGCAACCAGACAATAATAGAAACTTCAACAGAGGAAGGCCAAAAGGACAGTTGCTTTCCCACAAATTGGCCTAATGACCATCCAAAATAAAAAGACACGAGTAATACATACAATACTTAACAAGCAATAACATAAATAAACCGCCACAGAAGAACCACCTTGGAACGGTCAGTGGAAAGAATTCCACTGGGAGGCTTAAATCGATTTCACACGGCCTTAATCCTCACCCTTACGTCAACACTTGGCCTTGGCCTTGGCCTTGGCAAGCTCATTCGTAAGCAGCTGACTTGTACAGTGCACATTCTTTCGCCAGAAACTGACAAATGCCCTTCTTGAATCAGCTGATGGGAGAAAATGACTGTAGAAAAGGGTAACGGGTCATCCCTAACAAACTCTGCCCCTAGCAAAGTAGGCCCCTACAAACTCGGCACCCAAAATTATATTATATATATAAAACCTCCAATTTAGTCATCTGATCAGGGTCTTTCCGGTCATTGAGCGACACGGTGCCAACTAGTGCCCACAAACTACATATGTATGTTTTTGAGCAGAATTAAGATAAAAAGGGATATGTATACCCCCAGCAAATCTTAACGGTTTGACTGGATAAAAGTGGTGTTAATTGGGTCAAAAAGATAAGTTTTCGTGATGGTGTATTGTGCTAGCAAAGCTTGGCATGTTCTAACGTGTACCCACAATCTATATATTTTTGAGCAGAAATAGCAAAAATATCAAAACTTTTCATCTTAAATTATCAATTTTTGGGTCGGGGGCGTTTAAGGAAAAATAACAGTATATTTGTTTAGGCATGCATGTTTTCATATTCAAACAATAAATGCATAGTACAAAAGAATTATTTTTAGCTCGCCTATACGAAGTACATGGAGAGCTATTGTTGTCACCCCGGATGTGCGCGTTAGCGTAAGCGTTTGCGTTCCCGTTTCCGTCACACTCTGCGGTATAGTTTTTCAAATGCTTATATCTCAACAGTCATGCATCACAGAGCACTCATATTTGGAACTTAAGTACCTGGGTGGGTCTTATAACGTTCCAAGAGATCAGACCCCTGGGTAGCCCGGAGTGGGGCTAGGGGTCAAAATCTAGAACACCTCTGTAAAACTGTTTTGAAATGCTTGTATCTCAACAGTCACCCATCACAAAACATTCATAGTTACAACTTGGATACCTGGGAGTGTCTTCTGAGAATACCAGGGAATATCTTCTGAGATTCCAAAAGAACACCCCTGGGATCATGCCTGGGGGGATGAGGCTAGGGGTCAAAATCTAGGACACCTTTGTAATTTGTTATATACATTTCCATTATAGTAACAAGTTTCAAACTTAATTGCTTATACATCAGCCAACTATGAGACATTGGTTCAAGTGTAAAAGGGTCAAGGTCACAGTGACCTATATTATATGGTCCAGTGATTTTGCTTTATATCTTGAATACTATTTGATGGAGGAATGTCATACCTGGGATATTAGTTCCATATGACCAGTGGATTGACCTCAAAATATATCTAGGTCATTGTGACCTATTGTTCACGGTCCAGTGATTTTGCCTTATATCTTGAATACTATTTGATGGAGAAATGTCATACCTGGGATATTAGTTACATATGACCACACGATTGACCTCAAAATATATCTAGGTCATTGTGACCTATTTTTCACGGTCCAGTGATTTTGCCTTATATCTTGAATACTATTTGATGGAGAAATGTCATACCTGGGGTATTAGTTCCATATGATAACATGATTGGCCTCAAAATATATCTAGGTCATTGTGACCTATATTTCACGGTCCAGTGATTTTGCCTTATATCTTGAATACTATTTAATGGAGAAATGTCATACCTGGGATATTAGTTCCGTGTGACCACATGATTGATCTCAAAATATATCTAGGTCATAGTGACCTATATTTCATGGTTCATTGACTTTGTCTTATATCTTGAATATTATTTGATGGACTATTTTTATACCTAGATTATTAGTTCCATTTTACTTGATGATTGACCTCAAAATATATTTAGGTGAGTGTGACCTATATTTCATGGTTCAGTGATTTTGCCTATTATCTTGAATACTTTTGATGGAGAATTATTATACCTGGATTATTACTTCCATGTGACCTGATGATTGACCTCAAAATAGACCTAGGTCAGTGTGACATATTTCATGGTTCAGTGACTTTGCCTTGTATCTTGAATACTATTTAGTGGAGAAACAGCATCTATGCATTATTAGTTCCATGTGACCCGATAATTGACCTCATAATAAGTCTAGGTCAGTGTGACCTATATTTCATGGTTCAGTGATTTTGCCTATTATCTTGATTATTATTTGATGGAGAAACAGTATACCTGGATTATTACTTCCATGTGACTGGATGATTGACCTCAAAAGGTATTAAGGTTATTGTGACCTATATTTCACAGTTCAGTGATTTTACCTTATATTTTGAAAGCACGAAACAGGCGAGCTATGCTGTCATGTGACGGCTCTTGTCATCTCTTAAGTTTATAACTATAAGGTTAAGATAAAAGATACTTCCATTTTCAACCCCCCCCCCCCCCACCCCCCAAACACACAGCACAATTCACAATTTTAGCGATGTGTTTTACCGGTAAGGATTCTATAATTCCTCAAAAATATGTTAAGCTTAAACTGCCTTATAAAACTATAGACCTTCCAAATGTAATTGTGGAGACAAAAACTGTCTATTATGACCTATTTATAGCTATAAGTGGAGTGTTTGGGGCCGAGATTGCTAGGGGCCGAGTTTGTCAGGGGCCTAGTTTGTTAGGGGCTGAGATGTCCCTAAATCTGGAAAAGATTTCATGATCAATCTCCACGAAGGAATGTTGCCGTCCTTGGCATGTATCAAACCCGCATCCTCCAGATCAACAGTCAGATGTGCATCCGACTGAGCTGCTGAGACCAGCTTCATATTTGGTTTGTAGCTTTTTGTGACAAGGGCTTCCCACTAGAGCTTCAAATTCGGCATGTAGATTACTATTGACAAGGGCATTCTTTGGAACAAGACATTTTGCGATGTGACCTTGACCTGTGACCTACTTTTAAACCACTAGAGATAGAACCTTCATATTTGGCATGTAGGTTTCTTGTTACAAGGTCTTCCCACTCGACAAATTATTTTGACCTGTGATCTTGACCTATAGCCTACTTTGTCATAATTTTGATCCGTTGAAATAGAGCAATCATGTTTGGCTCCTTGTACCATTTCATTTGTACAATGAGGATCAGGTGAGCATTATGATATCCACAAAATGGCTTCATTTACGATGATCTATGTCTTGAATGAACACCCCTGTAAACCTCAGTTATCTCTTTATGAATTGGAGCTTAGAGGGGTGTTCGTTTCACAGCTTGTTAACATCATGGCGATCCAGGGCCATTATGACCCTCTTCTATATTTCGTGTTGCACATATCCACGATTCAAGTATATGCAAGTCAAGATAGTTATCAATTATGAACTAAACTAAACATAAAATTAAATATTACAGTTATTAAAGCTTCCAGATAGTTTATCTTTGTGTTTCTGTTTCAATAAATCTCAGTCAAAATTAGTTACACACCCAAACCCATGGTATGTCTCATCTAAATGGCGGGCATTCAAACTTTCACACAACAGAATGTCTGAAGACACTTATTGTCTTGATGCAGCTCAGTTGAACTGCGATTCATAGAACAGCATTTGGTCCCATCCCACTTAAAAGAAGGTAATTAACTGTTGACATTTTCAAAGGAACGACCTTTTTAGCTGGCCTGTACAAAGTACAAGGAGAGCTATTGTTGTCACCTCTGTTTGGTCCACATGAGCGTTTGTGTGTGAGTTTGCGTTCCTGTCACACAGTGTTAAAGTTTTTCAAATGCTTATATTCAAACAGTCTCGCATCACTAAGTACTCGTATTTGGAAGTTAAATACCTGGTAGGGTCCAGGCTTGGGACCAATTACATTTGAAAGTAATTGATCAATCCCCCGATGCAGGGTTATAGGAATATGCCTTCGTCTGTCCCTCCATCCATAACACTTTCTTGTCTACTCCATTTGATAGAATTTCATTAAACTTTGGTCAGTTTTTCTCTTTAGTATGAAGATGTGTTGCGTGCAAGGTCCAGGTTCGTACCTCAAAGGTCAAGGACATACTCAGAGGTCAAAGATAAAAAGGGCCTTTTTGTCATGTCCAATCAATAACTTCCTTATTCCGGGATGGATTTAAATATTATTTGGCAGAAATGTTAACCATAATGTGACAGTGTGTCGCGCGCAAGACCCAGCTCCGTACCTCGAAGGTCAAGGTCATACTTAGAGATAAAATGTCAAAAAAGCATCTTTTTATCATGTCCTATCAATAACTTTCTTATTCCTGAATGAATTTAAATATTACTTGTCAGAAATGACAGTGTGTCGCACGCAAAACCCAGGTCGGAACTTCAAAGGTCATACTTAGAGGTGAAAGGTGGAATGTCCGTTCGTAACAGTTATCTGCTGAACCCTTCGATAGAAGTTCACTAAACTTTGGTCAAATATTATTCTCAATGAGACAAAGTGTCGCCACAAGCCCCAGGTCCGTACCTCAAAGGTCATACTTAGAGGTTAAAGGTAAAAAATGTATTCGTCATGAGGCGATGTGTTGTACGCAAAATCCAGGTTGGTTCCTGAAATGTCAAGGTCATGCATATAGGTGGGTCTTTTTGGTGTTTTTCAATAACTTTCTTACTCCTAGATGGATTTTAAAATTACTTGGCTAAAATGTTAATCTTCATAAGATTGCTAATTCAAGATCACGGCGAAGGTCACAGTTTAATGTCATAAGGTTGAGCTTTGTTACTGAAGGGCGGCAGGGGATTATGGCTGTCCCTCAGACTGCATTCTTATTCAATTACAATTACCTGGCTATAAAAATGTAATTGGTGAAATTACAATTATAGTGCAAACAATTTGACATGAGACTGACCTTTATGCAAAGAATAAATAAGCAAATGCTTCAGCCTAATATGTTGGGTTGTGAAAACTCGTGATTTTTCGGCAGCTTGGAATCGCGACCCATGTATTAAATAAGCCAGTACATGACAAGAACTACAAGATGGCTTGAGCGACCAGCAAAGACTCAGATCAGCCTGCGCATTCGAGCAGTCTGATCAGTCTTCGCTGATCGCATGTACTTACTATAGGCTATGATTTATGCCAAGAAATATAAGTAAAAGGTCTTGTCACAGTGGATGGGTGTGCAGATTGATTTGAGTCTCTGCTTGTTGCCCTGGCCTTATTGTAGGTTTTGTCATGCTCCGGCTCATAAATAACAATTTCCACCTTTTCAGAAAATGGTGAAAATAAATATATGTACATGTATTCAATCGGGTGTGAAATTATACTAATAGATAGTTCATAAAGAAATGAAGTTGAAAAAGTGTGACCAGAACCGGATTCGAACTGGTGACCCCTTGCTTACAAAGCAAGTGCTCTACCGACTGAGCTATCCGGGCGCTGATAGCACCTCTTCAACTTCGAAGTTTGAGAAACTTAGTTAACAAACAGCCCTCTGGGTACTCTTGTTGTATATTTTATCCTACAGCATTTAGAAAAAAAGATACAGAACACGGGTTTAATGAATGTACAGCGTAAAGCTTCATTATTAATATAATGCATAGCAGAAAATAAAAACTATACAAAATGTCCACCTAACGCCGAATAATTACGGTGGTCTCCTTATTTTTAGCTCACCAGAGCCGAAGGCTCCGGGGCAGCTTATAGTATAGGCAGTGACCCGCCATCTGTTGTCCGTGTCAACATTTTCAAACGACTTCTCCTCTAAAACTTCAGGGCCGATTGAAGGCAAATTTCATGTGGAGCATCCATGGGATGGGGGAACAAAGGTTTGCTCGTAGGGTCCAGGTCACATGACCAAGCTGGCCTCCATGCCCATATAAGGTAAAAACCCTTCAAAAGTCTTCTCCTCCTGAACCAGTGGGCAGATTGTGATGAATCTTGGTATGTAGTATAGGGGACTCTGGACCATCATAGTTTGCTAAAATAATGACCCTTTGATGACCTTGACCCATTTTATGCCAAGGTCAAATTTGGTCACATAGACTTTTGTATGAAAAAAGTCAAAACAGCATTTTTTTTTTAATTATTGCAGCCTGTGACCTGAAATTAAGTAGATGCAGTGGGCAAAATGTGCTAATGAAACTACATTAGTATTCAAGGTCAAGGATATTCCCTGACCTTGGCCCAAGGTTATACAGATATGAAAATTAAAAAAAAATGTTTTTCACTGAAATCACTAGGCCATTTGCAATCAAATTTTGTATGAAAGCTTTTCGGAGCAAGGAAATGCAATTTAATTAATTTGAGTTTGGTCACATGACCAGGATGGCAGCTATGTCCATATAAGGTAAAACCCTTAAACAATCTTCTTCTGGAACCAGAGGGCCAATTGTGATGAAACTTGGTATGTAGCATTGGTGACTCGTGGCCCATTATAATTTGCTTAAATGATGACCCTCGGATGACCTTGACCCATTTTATGCCAAGGTCAAATTTGGTCACATGGACTTCTGTATGGGAAAAAGTCAAAACAGCATAATTTTTTTTAATTATTGCAGCCTGTGACCTGAAAATTAGTATATGCAGTGGGCAAAATGTGCAAGTGAAACTACATTAGTTTTCAAGGTCCTTCTCTGACCTTGGTCCAAGGTCATTCAGATATGAAAATTAAAAAAATGTTTTTCTTTGAAACCACCTGCCATTTGCAACCAAATTTTATAAGAAAACTTTTAGGAACAAGGAAATAAAACATAATTAATTTGAGTTTGGTCATGTGACCATGATGGCTGTTATGCCCATAGAAGGTAGAAACCCTTAAAAATCTTCTCCTTCTATACCAAAAAGCCGATTGTCAATGAAACTTGGTATGTAGAATAAGAAACTTGCGTCCAGCATATTTTGTTCAGATGTATACCAAGGTGAAATTAGGTCACATAGACTTTTTTGTGCGATAAACGGTCAAAACCAAGTATTTTCGAAACTATTGTAGACTTTGATCTGAGACTTGGTAGGTGCAGATGGCATCCAGGGACGGGCCAGTTTCTCACACTTGACCTCTGGTGAGCGTAGTGGCCCATGGGCCTCTTGTTTTTATGCCCCCGCCATTCGAAGAATGGTGGAAAGGGCATATAGTGTTACCCCTGTCCGTCAGTGCGTCCGTTCGTCTCTGAAACTTAAACGCTGTCAATAACTTTCTTATTTCTGGATCAATTTAGAAATAACTTGGTAGAAATATTAACCACCATGAGACGATGTGTTGCGTCCACAAACCCAGGCCCCCACCTACAAGGTCAAGGTCATACTAAGAGGTCAAAGGTCAAAAAAGGGATCCAAAACTTAAACGTTGTCAAGAACTTTCTTGTTTCTGGATCAGTTTAGAAATTACTTGGCAGAAATTTTAAACATCATTTTTTCTTTCTTTCTATTCTTTTTTTTTTTTTTTTAAAACACAATATCCCCCAGCACAAAGGCTTTGGACTCTGACTCAAAAGGTTGTGAGTTCAAATCCCGGTGAAGTCTTTTGACGACTCTTGTTTCTCAATGGCATTTTTGTGGGGGCATCCGTGTCCTATTGACAGCTTTTCTAGTTTGTTGAGTTTTACGGCCCTTTTATTGTTTCACTCATATCGAGCTGACCGTTAATCAGAAGTGGGCGAAAACCGGAGTACCCGGACAAAAACCACCTGACCTTCCGTACAGAATGTAGCGTCTCACATGTGACCCGAGCGAGGCTCGAACCTACGGCGGTGAGAGACCTAATGACTAAGAGTCAGCGCTATTATCCACTAGGCCACGGAGGCCCGTTAGGTGGTCTCCTTAAGACTATCGGAATATATATACTTGTAACATTTTAAGGGGTCTTTCATTCTTGTATATTTTATCCCACATCATTTAGAAGAAAATAGATACAGAACACGGATTTAATGCATTTAAGTCATAAAATGCATTATAGATATGATGCATAGTTACTTAGAAAATAATATAATTACAAAAAGTCCACTTAATGCAGAAGAAATAAGCTGGTCGCCTTAAGACTGGTATGCGGAGTATATGTACTTGCAAAAATAAGGGGCCCAACATTTTTGTATATTTTATCCTACAACATTTAGAAGAAAATAGATACAGAACACGGATTTAATGCATTTAAGTCATAAAAATACATTATGTGATGCATAGTAGAAAATAAAATATATACACAAAGTCCACCTAATGCAGAAGAAATAAACTGGTCGCCTTAAGACTGGTATTCGGAGTATATATACTTGCAAACATAAGGTGCCCAACATTTTTGTATATTTTATACTACAACATTTAGAAGAAAATAGATACAGAACACGGATTTAATGCATTTAAGTCATAAAAATACATTATAGATATGATGCATAGTAGAAAATAAAATATATACACAAAGTCCACCTAATGCAGAAGAAATAAGCTGGTCGCCTTAAGACTGGTATTCGGAGTATATATACTTGCAAAAATAAGGGGCCCAACATTTTTGTAGATTTTATCCTACTGCATTTAGAAGAAAATAGATACAGAACACGGATTTAATGCATTTAAGTCATAAAAATACATTATAGATATGATGCATAGTAGAAAATAAAATATATACCAAAAGTCCACCTAATGCAGAAGAAATAAGCTTGTCGCCTTAAGACTGGTATTCGGAATATATATACTTGCAAAAATAAGGGGCCCAACATTTTTGTAGATTTTATACTACAACATTTAGAAGAAAATAGATACAGAACACGGATTTAATGCATTTAAGTCATAAAAATACATTATAGATATGATGCATAGTAGAAAATAAAATATATACACAAAGTCCACCTAATGCAGAAGAAATAAGCTGGTCGCCTTAAGACTGGTATTCGGAGTATATATACTTGCAAACATAAGGGGCCCAACATTTTTGTATATTTTATCCTACAACATTTAGAAGAAAACAGATACAATACACAGATTTAATGCATTTAAGTCATAAAAATACATTATAGATATGATGCATAGTAGAAAATAAAATATATACAAAAAGTCCACCTAATGCAGAAGAAATAAGCTGGTCGCCTTAAGACTGGTATTCGGAGTGTATATACTTGCAAACATAAGGGGCCCAGCATTTTTGTATATTTTATCCTACAACATTTAGAAGAAAACAGATACAATACACAGATTTAATGCATTTAAGTCATAAAAATACATTATAGATATGATGCATAGTAGAAAATAAAATATATACAAAAAAGTCCACCTAATGCAGAAGAAAGAAGCTGGTCGCCTTAAGACTGGTATTCGGAGTGTATATACTTGCAAACATAAGGGGCCCAACAGTTTTGTATATTTTATCCTACAACATTTAGAAGAAAACAGATACAATACACGGATTTAATGCATTTAAAACATAAAAATACATTCTTAGTATGTTGCATAGCAAAAAAAAAATACAATAAAGTCCACCTAATGCAGAATAAATAATCTGGTAGCCTATAGACTGGTATTCGAAGAGATATATTTTAAGATTTTCTCATGGGTTTTCACTGAAACTCCATGCCTATTAGAAGCCCTACTCTGAGATTTGCACATTGTGACAGCCCTTCAGAAGATACCACTAGGGCTCGCTCTTGGTGGCTCCGTATCCCCACATCCATAACGTCACATACACAATATCCACCCATCCATCTATTTATTATCACATATACTTTAATCCCCCTAATAATACCCTTACATTTATACCCCCACTATGACAAGATAGAATATATCTTCTTTTGTTCCCCCTAATGTCATTTATATACCGTTCCCCCTAATGTCATTTATATACACAGTTCCCCTTAAGCCAGATTAAGTACTAGTAAAATATTAAGGGGTCCAATATTTTTGTATATTTTTTCCTGCAGAGTTTAGAATAAAAATAGATACAGAACACGGTTTTAATGCATTTAAAGCATAAAAATATGTTGTTGGAATGGTGAAAAAGCAGAAAATAAGATATATACAAAAAGTCCACCTAATGCAGAAAAAATAAGCTGGTCGCCCAAAGACAGATATTAGGATTATATATTATCAAACAAAGATTTTTAAAGCTAAATTTAGCCAGTCATCTAACTGAGGTAATGGTCAAATATGACCGACTCAGTGTTAGAAGATAGATAGATAAATTTACTTACACATTTTACTCCATTCAGCAAGGCGGCGTCCATGTTATACCTCAGGATTGTACGACTTAGCTGCACGTCGCTGGCCCACCCTTTTACTTCTTTGACAAAGATTCCACTTCCTGCGTAGAGGTGACCACCAGGACAATCTTCCACGGAAATGATGGCTGTCATCTCCACATCCGAGTTGCACAGCCTCACACCTGCTTCCAAAGGGCATATCTTGCAGGCGTCTACCCAGCGCACTGCTACACCCGCGCTGCAACAGTGCAAAAATCCAATAAGGAGAATAATTCCAAACAAACCGCCAGAGTGAGACGGTTCTTACGAGCATCCACTATCTTCGTTTGGAGCAGCAATAAGAAAATCGTATATGCCCCACTTTTCTCTATATAAAGTAGGGTTTGCCGGGTGTATATTTACGGGGATGTTAACGTAATGAAAAACATTTGAAAAAAAAGAAGTGGAAAGAACAGTTTGGAAACTGTAAATCAAACAATAACAACACAAATGTACCTGCCTAATAATGCCTGTCAATCGGAAACCCTGTCACAAGAATGTTGTCTTTGGTGACTACTAGTCTTCCAACAAACAAACGCTTCTTGTTCGAATCAACGCCGATCGCGAACTCGAACCTCCTGGACAAAACTATGCTGTCCTTGCGCTTCCCGGTGCTCACAAGAGTTTCACTATCTCTTTGGAGTATTTTTCTTATTACGAATATAGAAATATCTTTACTATAAAAACGTGATTTGTTTGTATTTTTTGAAATATGGTTTTTCCAAATGTGTTCACTCAAATACATTATGAAAATGGCTAATTTCTCTTTCGCTTTTTTTTTTCTTTATCTTTTTTCATATATCGCGAGGTAGGGGGCGGGGGCTCTCGAAACTATAGTCCCGGTGCGCATGCGCATTGTCAGTGAAAAGTGCGAGAGAGAGTCTGTCGTTTTTTTGGACAAAAAGAGAAAAAGAAAATCAAATGTAGTGGCTCTACGTGTTAATAACGGGGATCTGTTGATGCACACATGCTGTTTTTAATATACTTATAACGCCGTATGTTTGTTGCACACCGTCGCTGAGCTGTTAGATCATACACAACTATGACTCTTAACTGCTATCGGTCTCACTTATACGCGCCAATTGGCGGGGGCTTAAACAGCATTAAGATAATTTTCAGGTATTTGGTTAACAGAGATAGCCAACTAACAGCGGGTTATCGGTGGATGCATACCTCGACATTATTAGGGCCCCGCACTGAAAGTGTGGGTGCCCTATAGTAATCACTATGTCCGTCTGTCCGTCCACAAATTTCTGATAGCGCTGCCGGGGCCCTAGTCAGTTTCACTGACAGCTCTAGTAGAAAACAATAACGTCGCTGTCGGAAGAGACGAAAATGATCAGATGTAATTAAACACTAAAAGCGCCACAGGTGTCGTGCAAATAACTTTCGTAGCATGTGCATATGACGTTGAAACGAGACAAAATACTGCCTGTAGATTCAAGCAAAAGTTTACTTTGCTCGTTCCCTGCAGGCGTTCTACTAATCTGTGAATATGGCATCTCCGGGAAATGACATTACCGACGACGGCTTTATACAAAATTTGATCGGCGGGTCGTCTGACTGCGTCATGGAGATCTACTCAAACGCCGTCGCCGACGAGGTACGAAATTTAGAAAACCGTTTAACGGGAAACGGCGACGTCGGAGAACAAGATCAGAGCAGACGGCAGTGCCCAAAGTGTCTTGTTGTCCTAAGCAACCCTTGTAATATGAAGAGACATTTAAAAAAAGGGATCCTGCAAACAGAATGGTGTGAAGGAACATCGTTGTGACAAATGCCGCCGCGTTTTCGTCAGCCGTTTCAGCCTACATCGCCACCTAAGAGCGGCGCGGTGCAGTGATGCGAATCAGGCTTTTGAACCCGAAACAGAGACTCCCCATTCTTGCAAATTTCGCCAGAGAAAATTTTCTAGTGCCAGCAACGTCAGGAAACATTTGCGTAATCGGAGCTGCAAGGGAATCTGCTGCCACTGTTCTGAAAGCACCCTCAATTCCGAGCGCAGTATGAAAGAGCACATTCAAAATCACATCAGTGAGGACTACCTAACAGTTTCGCAACTGAAGGCACTAAGAAAACAACTGCGTCTATACAGCTCTGAGGAAAAAAATAAAAACCGTATCTCTTCCAAACCAGAGAGTCACACCGTTCAGCAGAGCAGCGTCAGAGACAGCGACTCCGGCACATCTGTATCGGATTCGACGGAATCGAGCCGCAGGCCGACCGACACGAGGATCGCACCCCTGAATACGACCAAGGGAGATCACAAAACTTTGACAATACACTAGTTCGTTTTAAAGTAAGACCGATTGCGGAAGAAAGACAAGATCTCATGCTGTTCCTTGCAAATAGAAGAAACCAGTTGACGGATAATATAAAATCTGAAATGAAGCGCATGCATGCCGTTAAATGGTACGCTTGTGTTACCATGAAAATGACTAAATACACACCCGACGGCGATATCAGAGACCAGGCCAGGCCGACATTTAGATCTGTCATGCAGGCGGTCCTCTCGCACGACAACATACACGCTCAGCTCGATGCCGCATCTTCAAAATCTGCGATAACCTCGAGAAATTCTCGAGAGACAGTTTGGGCTGGCGTTTGGATGACATATTATTTATGGAACAGACGGTGTTAAAGTACAACCCTCTGCGAGGTTCTTGTTCCGACTACGTTTTACCGGAACGCTTAAAGAGTGTGTTTACTCTCGGTTGTCGGCGCCCCTCGGAACAGCATGGACTGTTTTCGCTGGGCGGTTCTCGCAGGCCTCCACGCTCCCGCCCACGTTTCAGGGGAACTCCACCGGTCTGAACTCAGCCAGCATATGATTTCACTGAGTTTTGGAGTAGAGGACAGGGGGAAAAAGGATGCCACTTACGCAGGTTCGTCACTTCGAAACCAACAATAACGTGAGCATAAATATTTTTGGATTCATTCACGAACCTTTTCCACTATATATATATCGAGAAATCTTGATACAAACACGAATATACACGTCAATTTATTGCTCGTCAGCTACAGTGACGAAGAGACAGGGGACTCGGCGGTGAGCGATGGACATTACTGTGTGATACAAGATATGAGCAGGCTTCTGCATGGTGAGAAAACCGTCAGGAATGGGCGGTTGTTTTATTGCATGAGGTTTTTAAACCCGAAATACAGCGCAGGAAAGCTCAAGGAACATGAGCTTTGCTGCAAGGAGCTGCAGCCTATGAGCGCGAGCACAGTCTCAGAGGACAAGAAATGGCTGGAATTTAAAAACTACCGTCGAATGCTCGAGTGCCCATTTGCGATAGTTGCCGATTTCGAATGCTTTCGAAGTAAAATATACGACAATGCTGAGCCTGTTGAAGGTCACACGATGAGAGAGAGAGTGTATTACAAGCGTGTGCATTCTCTTGTATTCGAATCAGCAGGGATGACAATCATCCGAAAGATCCAGTTGTGTACGTCGGCAAGGATGCCGACGACACGATGCTACACTTTCTTGAATTTTTTGAAGAAGAACAAAGGTGCGTATCAGCTATTCTTTCGCAGAAACAGCCAGCCACTCTGTGTGATACAGGTCTATGGAATCTGATGAACACCAATCAAGCGTGCTGGGTATGCGGGACAGGGTTTGCTCCGGCCGATAAGATTTGCCAAGATCACGACCATATATCTGGTAAATTCATTCATTCAATCACTCATTCATTCATTCATTCATTCTGAACTATTAGCGCCCAAGGGAATAAGTAACCCATAAACATCCCGAAAACCCGCCTATATAAGTTTAACCCCCTTGAACCCCACTTTTATATAGTAAAACAAGGGTTGTTCAGGGGTAAACCTTATTTTTCTTATTTCTGCTCTGAATTATAGATTGAGGGTACTCGATGAGGCGGTTCTCACGAGTACCCACAATCCATATTATCGTCACTTTAACAGTCCGTGAAATGAAGACCCCCCTAAACCCCACTTTATACTGGGGTATACTTTATCTGCCTTATTTTTGCTCAAAAACATAGATTGTGGGTACTGGTATGAACCGCCTCATTGAGGCGGTTCTAACTAGCACCAACAATCTATTGTGAAAGCAGAAATAAGAAAGATACTATCATTTTTACCTCAAATTTGTCATTTCTGACACCATGTTGGGCGCCATTATTTCACATGAACATGTTTGCCCAATGCGAGACGGTCCTAACGAGTACCCACAATCCATATTTTGAGCAGAAATAAGAAAAATAATACAATTTTTCCTCTTAAAATTTTCGTTTTTTCGGCGGCAAGCAGTATATAAATTTGTTGTTGTTGTTTGTTTTCTGGTCCCTTTTTCTGAGGCTAAAACATATCTTATCGTTGAATGCAGGTGTTTACCGCGGAAATGCGTGCAACAGATGTAACTCGGCGCTTTCTGAAGCAAAGTTTCTACCTATTTTCTGCAACGGATTCACGAAATTCGATGCCAAGCTCATCATGTCAGCGGTAAGAAAATATGGTCACAGAAACATCTCCATTCTACCTTTAAGCGTTGATTCCTACATTTCCGTGATGATCGGTAACTGTCGATATTTAGATAGTCAGCGTTTCTTGAATGCCCCTCTAGAGACCCTAGTGAAAAGTGCTGCATCAGAGGTCGGGTCTCAAGCCTTCGCGTATCTCCGTAGATATAACCGAAGTGATCAGTTGGATTTTTTCATGGCGACAATGCCATTCTGCCCTGAATACCTTGATGGCCCGGATAGACTGTTGGAGCGTGCGCTCCCACCGAAGAGCGCATTTTTCGACTCACTGGAAGGGATCGACATCGGTGACAATGACTACGAACAGGCTAAGAATATTTGGCATGCCATGGAAATGTGCACACTGAAGGACTATTTAGAGACGTATCTCTTAACGAATGTGTTACTTTTGACAGATGTGCTTTCTACATTTAGAAAAAAGTATGCTTGAAATTTTCAGGCTCGGCCCTTTTTCAGTACTTTTCGCTCAGTGGGTTCAGTTTCGACTGTGCGCTGCACGACTCCGAGACAAACCTCGAACTCCTGACCGACCTCGAAATGCATCAGATGCTGGAAAGCAGTATTAGAGGCAGGCTGGGAAAGGTAGGGTCACCGCGGTTCGCAAAAGCGAACAACCCCGACATGCCAGAAGAACTGTACGAGCCGGATAAGCTGACTAGCTTTATACATTTTTTTTATTTCAATGGGCTCTACACGTCTGTGATGAAAAACTACCGACTACCAACGTACGGTTTCAGGTGGCTGTCTCAAAGGGAAATTGAGAGTTTCGATCTCATGTCTATTGAACCGGATTCTGATGTTGGTTACATCTTAGACTGTGACTTGGTTTGCCCGGAGCGTATTCACGACGCCACAGACTCATTTGCTATGGCCCCGGAGCATATAAGAATTGTGCCCGAAGACCTATCGGAATATCCTCGCAGAGCAAGGTGGAATTGGGCTCGAGAGTTTGCGAGAAACCAGGAAATTGTGCCTGACACTCAGTGACAAGGAACATTACGTATCGCACTACTTGAATCTTCAATTCTACCTGAAACACGGTATGGTTTTGAAAAAAAAATTCACAGGGTCATCCGTTTCAGACAGATCCCGTGGCTGGAAGATTTCATGTCAAAGATTGCCACCAAACGAAGAGAAGCAAAGTCCGAGTTCTGCAGGAAAATATTCAAGTCTATTCCGAACAGTGTTTACGGTATGTTTATGCGGTCCAAAGATAAACTTTTGACCAGTATCTATTTATCACGAATCAACGCCCTTATAATTGTGAACCCCTCGCCTCAAACCACACATTTATATAGTAAAACTGGGGTTTATAGGGGTATACACTAATTTTTTCTGATTTCTTTGCGCAAACATAGATTGTGGCTAGTCGTCAGAACCGCCTCGCCGAGGCGGTTTTAAAGAGTACATAAATCTATGTGAAACTTAGATTGTGGGTACTCGTCAGAAGCGCCTCACCGAGGCGGTTCTAACGAGTACCCACGATCTCTGTTAAGAGCGAAATTATGAAATTTAAATATTTGATTTTTTTTTATCTGAAAACTTCCATTTTATACTGGCAAAACTCTCAATATATTTGAATTGGCGTATTCAAACCTATTATACACACTGCTCATATTTTTATTTATTTATTTTTTTTTTTGTTTCACCGGTAAACTGTTGGAATCTGTGCGAAGCCACAAAGATGTGCGAATATGTACCACGCCGGAGAAGCTTCACAAACTGGTGTCACTCCCTACTTTCGCAACTTTACATGAATTCGGGGATAAACTCGCAGCCGTCCAAATGCACAAGAAAAAATTCTGTTAAACCGACCATAAGCGGTAGGGTTTTGCGTACTCGAGCTCGCAAAGCTAGTAACGTACAAGTTCTACTCCGATTTCTTGGATACCGGCGTTCAAAGACGGAGAGGTCTCGCTACTGATGCAAGACACAGACAGTTTCCGGGTTCAGATTCATGGATACGAGGACGTTAACGCCATTCTAAAATCGAATTCCAATAGGTTTGATTTCTCTAATTTGCCAGAAAATCATGTTCGTCGAGCCGATTCGAATAGGATGAAACCGGGTTGTGTGAAATTTGAATTGGGAGCCGCAGTCTGTTGCGAGTTTTGCGCACTAAGTCCCAAATTTTATTCCCTGCAGACTGATAGCGGATTTAAACAAACTTTGAAAGGCTCGAGAAAAAAAAACTGTCCCATGAAATGTATAAGCAGTGCTTACTACAACAACAGTGTCAAATGCGAAACGTTCGCGATATCAAGAACTACGGACAGACGCTTTATCAGGTGTCCGTAAGAAGGCGACTTTTAACGCCTTAAAATCTCAAAAGGTTCTATTTAACCCCCATTACGTCTCTGAGCATCGGTCACTACAAGACAAAAAACAGCAACCTGAAAACGAGGTGTCAGACCATTAACATCTGCGGTATAGACATGAAAGTCGTGAAAATATTGACATCGCGGGCAGGTGACTATCGGAATTTATGTGTCTAAATCATAGGATTGGAATAATAGGGGCGGTGCTCCAGACGATATTGACCAACCGGATTTCAGTGCGCTTCACAGATAGATAGACTTGATTTCTATGTATATAATCTGCATGTAAAAATATTCACATATCCGTTATAGCATTACTTTGGAGACTTACTATAATACATAATAAACTTTGAAAAAAAAAAGATAGAAAATTCGCCTAAATCATCGATGTCTTTACGTCTATCAAGGACAAGAACGCTGAAATTGCAACGTTCTGGATGCGTGATAATCGCCAAAATCATGCAAAAACGACGGGACGGGCATAACGCTGGGTTACAGAGCCCTGCTGAGACATTTGTCCGCATCGGACTTTGTGGCCGAGGCACGCGCCACACTTCTGGATCACGCCGAGCGAGAGAAGCTGTTTTCGGAAGGACAGACATCAATGCAGCCCTCGAAAAGGAAACTGACTTACGAGTCTGACGATTGCGACGTGGAGGATATTTTCATTCCTCCATCAGGCACGCCGGTAATGCAGACTAAACCGGCTGAGGAAAACTCACCATTTATCCTCATATCGGACGATGATCGGGGATCAGAAATGGAGCACTGACTACCATTTCTTCCGGTGGAAATTCTTGTGGGAATATGTGAGAAACTTCCCTTGGGGCTTGAAGAAATATATGGGCTGCATGATGCTTCCACGCAGAGCTAATCCGGCCCGCACACTAATACTGGTAAACCGCTTAGAGGATCTAAGCCTGTCCAGGAACCGCGGTGCGAGTTGGACCGTCCATGCTAATAAACACTATTGGTTTCATTGGGCGACAGGGCTTGAGATGTCGTTTCATCTCAATGTCGGGTAAAAGTCCCACAAAATTGGAAGCAACGTCTCCAAAATGACCTTAACAGTGTTGACAGGGACGTTAAACCTCAAATCAAATAAAATAAATAAATTCATTGAAGGACACGCTATCACTTTCTCAATGCTGTAAATATTTGTATTTTGTGATAAACAGTAACTATGCGTTTTGGAGGAGGCGTTTTGAGAGCGACTTTGGACTCAAGTTCGATTGCGATGATGTCAAAAGGGCAAAGGACATTTACATTCTTTTATATAAATTGTGGGACAAGGAAAATCAATGTTTCGACATATGATTCAAACGTCTTTTATGCTACTTCCTTGTTTTGTAATTGAGCATCGAGAAACTTATCACCGTATACGTATGCATTTTGCTTTCTTCATTGTTCATATATATATATGTAATTATTTGTTCATAATTTATCTTTAGATATATTAAAATGACTGCATCACTACCACGTTGGGGTTTGTTTATTGTCTTCGTATTAAGTGTTTTTTTTTCTCATCACGAAAACATGCCTGTATAGTGGTTAGTGTGCCCGACTTGTGATCGAGAAGTTGCGAGTTTGAACCCGGCCACCAGAGGCGAGGTGTGTCCCCAGGCAAGACACGTAATGCTACTGCCCCAGTACACCCAGCTGTAAATGGATAGCAGTGGTGTAAAAGTCACTGCCTCTCATGCACGTATGTAATTGACTCGCTGCACTAAAACATGCAAGAAAAGACCAACAAAAGACCATATGGAAGACTGGCACTTGTGCTAAATACTGTAAACATTCTAATTAATGCCCTGAACGTTGATTACTATTATGCCCAGAGAAAGGGATGGACGCTTATTGGCGGATGGAATTTTTATGGGGATAAACACGAGTTCACATTTTCTTTCAAGAGCCAGACTCCAAGCCCTCTGAGTATGTGCATTTGAACTTTGTCATTATGGAAGGTTCAGACACTTTCACTTGGCAGGACTCATATGATATTTCCATTCTGGAATCTAAATGCATCCATTTCTAATCATTGATTCTTTTTACAAATTATTTACATGAAATTTACACTTAAAATGCTTAAATTTTCATCAAAGATTTCTTTGCTCATTATGAACTCCATTAGAATTTAAGATTTGATTTGGGGTTTAGGGCCCTTTCAAGAAAATTTCACTTAAATCAAGCTGATCATTAATCAAAGGTTGGCGAAATCGGGAGTACCCGGAGAAAAATGCCTGAACTACTGGTGCAGAACTTGGCATCTCGCAATTGCCGGACACCCAAAAAGCATCAAAAAGCTTAAGTCAGGTGATCTCCTCCTGGAAGTAGAGAGAGAACAGCAGGTTAAAAGCCTGCTTGGTACCACAAAGCTCTTTGATCTCAAGGTCAAGGTGTCTCTGCACAATACACTCAATTCGTGTAAAGGTGTCATCCGCAGCCCAGAGCTACGTCCTTGCACCGATGCAGAGATAATTGACAACTTGAGATCTGAGGGCGTCATTGCAGTACGTAACATCCAAGTTCGTAGAGATGGTGTATTGAAGCCAACAGGTACTTACGTGTTGACCTTTAATACACCAGTTCTGCCCAAGAAAATCAAAGTAGCATATCTTTCGGTTAACGTAGAGGTATATATACCAAACCCTCTCAGATGTTACTCATGTCAGGTTTTTGGCCACCACGAAAGCAGATGTCAGAAGAAACAACTTTGTCCAAACTGTGGTAAAGACAAACATGTTGATAATCATCAACACTGTAAGAATGAGGCCAAATGCATCAATTGTGGTGGCAATCATGCTGTTTTCTCTCGAGATTGTCCGGCATGGAAAAAAGAAAAAGAAATACTGTAAAATACCAAAGAGCGATAACCTTCCCAGAAGCGCGGAAAATTGTTGAGGATCGAAACGCAACACCAACCACCAGTTACGCCAGCATCACAAAGGGTGCTGGTATAAAAGTGTCAAGCTCCGCAACACAGACTGTTGATTCATACATAGCTGAACTGAAAAAAATCTGGTGCATGGAGTAAATCCACTCCAGCGCCACAAAGTTCAACCAAGTTACCAAATGGCGCAATCCAGGTTACTTCGGATCGGTCGACAGCGACCGTACCGAAGCCAGCGCCGCATGTAAAAGAGAAACTCGACTGCGGTCGAACTAATAAGGGATCGGAAGATCCGAAAAAGCAATTGTCTCTAAAACAAACAGACAGACAACGTAAAATGGAAAGAGACAATATAAAATTTCAGAACAGATTCGGATCTTTGAGTGACAGTGATATGGAGTTTGAAGCTCCATCATCACCAAGTAGCAATAACAGATCGAGGTCTGCAACACCACGAGCTGGTGGTAGCAGATCTATATCACCAATTGCAGCTCCAATATAGTTTCTAGTCTTAATCTCTTCATAAAATGGATTTAAAACACAAAATAATACAATGGAATTGTCGAGGTCTTAAATCAAATTATAACGAACTGTTATTACTTATTTCGTTATTAAACCCATCGGTTTTTTGTTTGCAAGAAACTTTTTTAAAAACTGATGACAACATTGATGTCAGGGGTTTCAATACATACAACTATATCTATTCTGATGGTAACAAACCATCTGGTGGCAGTTCAATTTTTGTTAAATCATGTTTACCACAAAGAGAGATCAAATTAAAAACAGACCTACAAGCTGTGGCAGTGTCAGTTTCTCTGGATAAAGAAACTACAATTTGTTCTCTATATGTCCCTCCCTCATTTTCTTTAAAGCCCGAACAGCTTGACACATTGCTGAGCCAACTTCCATCGCCATATCTTTTAGTTGGCGACTTCAATGGTCACAATATTCTATGGGGCTGTAAAGATATCAATAACAGAGGAGCACTTGTCGAAGATTTTATTGCAAAGAGCGATCTTTGCTTCATGAATGATAAATCTTATACTTACCTTCACCCTGCGACAGGTCATTTGTCTTCTTTAGATCTCTCTTTGTGTCACCCATCTCTCTTCTTGGACTATGACTGGTCTGTTCATGATGATCAGTGCGGAAGTGATCACTTCCCTGTTATAATTGAGAGTGTAAACGAACCAGATGAGGACTGTAACCAGAAATGGAAAATGAATAAAGCCGACTTGGAATTATTCCATAATTTATGTGAAGAAGAGTTATCAATTAATCATTTTAATGAATCATCCGACATTGTTTCTGATTTCACAGATACACTTATTAACATATCAGAACAATGCATTCCAAAGACCTCCACAAATACTAAGAAAAGCAAGCCTTGGTTTAATAATGACTGTAAAGAAGCTATTAAAAAGCGTAAACAGGCTCTAAATAAGTTCTGCAAAAGTCCCACTTCAGAAAAGCTCAACGACGTAAAAGTTTTTAGAGCTAAAGCTCGGCGAACAATCCGAGCTTCCAAACGAAAGTCATGGAGAGAATATGTCTCCAAATTGAACTATAAAACCCCCATTAAAAAGGTTTGGGATATGGTACGAAAAATTTCAGGAAAAACAAAGTCTTCTAGTTTTACACATTTAAATACTGAATTTGACACAATAGCTTCAACAAAAAAAGATATTTCAGATACTCTTGGGCACACATTCTTGAGAAATTCATCATCACGTAATTATTCTGACACTTTTAGAAATTTCAAAAAGGACCAAGAGAAAAGAAATCTAAACTTTAAATCCCTTAATCACGAAGAATACAACAAACCTTTTAACTTATCCGAACTCGTTGAAGCCATTGAAAAATCACATGATACGGCAACCGGCCCCGATGAAATTCATTATCAGATGCTTAAGCATCTGCCAAAAAGTTCTCTTACAACACTTTTAGATATCTTTAATAATATTTGGGAAACGGGGGTCTGTCCTGAGAGCTGGCGTGTAGCTACAGTTGTACCAATTCCGAAACCAGGGAAAGATCATGCAGAACCTACAAATTATCGTCCGATAGCTTTGACAAGTTGTTTGTGTAAAACATTGGAGAGAATGATAAACAAGAGATTAGTCTGGTACTTAGAGTCCAACAACCTCATTTCAGAATATCAATCGGGCTTTCGTTCGGAACGTAGTACCAATGACAATTTAATGAGACTAGAAACATTTATACGAGATGCTTTTATTAACAAAGAACACGTAGTAGCTGTCTTTTTCGACTTGGAGAAAGCATATGATACAACATGGCGTTATGGAATATTGAAAGATCTACATAACATTGGCTTAAGAGGAAAACTTCCCAGTTTTATTGAAAGCTTTTTAGGGGAGCGCATGTTTCAGGTGCGTGTGGGGTCTACCGTGTCAGATTTCTATGATCAAGAACAGGGTGTCCCACAGGGTAGTATTCTTTCAACTACGCTATTTAACATCAAAATAAACAATATTGTACAATGTTTGGACGACAAAACTGATTGTTCATTGTATGTTGATGATTTTTGTATATGTTACCGTTCAAAAAATATGAAAACAATTGAACGAAAGTTACAACAAAATTTAAAAAGAATAGAAGAATGGACTGATAAAAATGGTTTCAAGTTCTCCAAGTCGAAAACGCAGTGTGTTCATTTTTGTAAACTACGGAAGAAACACGAACATCCTTCCCTGTTTTTATACGGATCACAAATTCCTGTTGTTGAAGAAGCCAAATTTCTTGGGGTCATATTTGATCATGAAACGGCCGAAGTTCCATCTTGGTGTATTAAAAAACCTTCTATTCTGTTCGACTTACATGATGGAAAAAAATCCGAATCAAATCCAATACTTCTCAAACAAAACTTTCAGGTACTGCAGTCACGTTACAATGATTACCAGCAAGTCTATACTGATGGTTCCAAAGAAGGAGATAAAGTTGGTTGTGCGTATGTTTCTAAAGATACGCACAAAACCATGCGCCTTCCAGATGGTTCATCTATTTTTACAGCTGAAGCCAAAGCAATAGACCTAGCTTTAGATTTTATCAGTTCTTCAACAATTCAGAAAGCAATTATATTTTCTGATTCACTTTCTGTGCTTAAGGCTTTAGACCATTCGTCATCTAAAAATCCTCAAATTCAAAAATTGATCGAAAGGCATCATGAAATTTCTAAAACACACCAAATCTTGTTTTGTTGGCTTCCGAGCCATATTGGCATTGTCGGCAATGAATGTGCTGACAAGAAAGCAAAGGAATCGCTCAATCTTGATCCATCTGTTTTTAAAATTCCCTTTAATAATTTTAAACCATTTATCAACAGATACATCTTGTCGGAATGGCAAGGCGAATGGGACCGTGCAATAAATAACAAACTCCGGGCCATTAAACCTGTCGTTAGTACAAAATGCTCTCCTCCACAGTTTTCCAGAAAAGAGGACGTAGTATTAACACGGCTGCGCATCGGCCATACTAGAGTTACTCATTCTTATATTTTTAATGGTGATGATCAGCCTTCTTGTGTAGGTTGTGATCAGCCATTCACTGTGAAACATATCTTAATTGACTGTGTTGACTTTTCACCCTCACGTATTTTATATTTCAAAGCTGACACTTTGCAACAACTGTTTCGAGATGTACCTGTTGATAATATTATTTTATTCTTAAAAGAAATTGAACTTTTTCATAAGATTTAACTGTTTCAGATTTTTATACATTATCATTCTGACTTTTTACTTTTAATATCATCATAATTATTCTTGCCGTTTAGCCATTAACCGTTTGACGCTTATGACCCACAAAGAGGGTTGACGCGTCGTTAAACACGAAATCATCATCATCATTGGCATCTCGCATGATGTGACCCGAGTGAGAGATCTAATTTTTAAGAGACAGCGCTCCTCACCACTAGACCATGGAGGCCCATTAAATTTCAGAAGATGCCATGCTTGAAATGGTTTAATCAATAACAAGCATGAGATAAATGATGCAAAAGCTCCGTTTCACTATCAGGGCCTTAAGAGCTCATGAATTAAAAATGCTACCTGTTGCAGCTACTATTTTACCTGAAGGTGCAGGACTTCCATTGCTTCGCCTCTTTCTTCCATTACCTGAAGCTGCAGAACTTTCATCACTTGGCTTCTTTTTTCCATCAGTTATCAATGCTGAAATATGTAAGAACAGTCTAAAATGTGTGCCAGTACAGTATAGTACTGGTGGTACCTCCCCTATCCCCACTTGTTAAAGATGCATACAATAATTTGCAATTGCAATTTTGGATTTAATCATATGGCTTGTATTAATAATGAATATCTTGTTACATGTACAAGCAACTAGCTTATGACACTGGGTCTTTCTGTGTTACATGTGGGTTTACGGCGTCCCGTAAACCCCCATGCTGACACGACAACCGAGCGTGATCTCTGACAGGTGTACGGGCAGCTGTGGGGTAAGGCACAAGAAAGATATTAGATGAATGACATGAATTATTTACAGTATCTATATACAACACTTACTAACACAAAACATCACAATTTGTTGCTTCTGTAGCCAACTCAAGACGTCCGCTCCGAAGGCAAAACAATGTTCTGTGCTCGGAACGGGTGACGTGAATACCTACAGAAGCAAACAACAAAAACAACAACAAAAACAAAAAAAATAAACAACACAAGACGCGACTGGCCAGTTTATAACTTAGGGTGAATCCCCCTCTCGCGTGAATCTTCCTCTCGCGAACTAGTGGAAACTAGTCTATCGACATTGTTGCCGATCACAGGTTTAGCGATCGCCCTGATCTGATTCGTCCGAATGACCTGCAGGTTATTTAATTGACCTCTTCCTTTTGGATGGTCTCACATTTGTTCACAATGGACAATGGTATGAGCTGATTATGGTGGTCTGTCCGCCCGTGCTGGACCCTAACCCCCAGCGTTGTACCAGTACCTGCTGCTATCGGGCAGGGAGCAGCAGGTCACCACACATTGTTGTGCCTGCAAATTACGATAACTGGACTAAGACACGATTCACAAAACATACATGCTATATCATATCCCCCTCCCAGAGAAGTAAGAATATGTTCAGGCATATACCGTTATTGCGCATGCGCCGACCAGACATACAGGCTGATTAGTGCATGCGACAAATAACCGTACAGCAGAACTCAACTTGACTGTGCATCAAATTATCAGCACCCAGCGCTTGACACAATAATACTCAAAGTTCATGTTTCCTTACTGAGCACTACAGAAATCAATTAATGCTCACTACTAATGAGCATAATACTCATCAAATGTGTGCTCACTACATTATCACAAGTAAGAGGCAATTGAACAGACCACGCCTTTGCGCTACCTGGTCAGCCGCCAATTACAGGAAACATAACAATCTCTATTTCATATCCTTCTCCGCGACACGGCTCACAAATATAGCTATTCACAAATTCATTACATTTATAACAGATAGAAACTACAAACAGAAGATTTTCATCTATAATCCACAACATTTGTTAGTGTCTCATAAGGGCCAACACTGTTTGCCGTAAATTCTCTCTGTATTTGGTAGGCACCCCGTCACAACCGTCCTCGCGACGCCGATGACGCAGCTGACGTCATCCCCGCCACTCAGGCCGTTATGACGTGTGGCGACCAAATACTCCCACTTATCATCATCACGTTCTTTATATGTACATACATGCACAAACTGAGTTATTAGACAAAAACGGCATCATTACAAAATGAACTCGTAATTCTTCTTGAACAAAATTATTTCTAATCAACGTGAACACGCTTGTAAAATAAAATTTATTACGGTTCATCATCACGGATAACCCGACAGGCTCTTGTAAGAGTTTGCCCTCATGATGAAGATATGGTTAAACCCGTCTTAAGTTTACGTCCCCTCTACACCTAATATCATATTGGGACGGAACCACGGTTTTCTAACCACAGCTAGACAAAAGTCATGGGTCAAACAAGTGACCCGGCGTTTATTAATTACATTCTACAAAAGGGGTCTAAAAGCCTAAATGAATCTAGAATGAGCGGGTGTCCAAACTTTACGTCTCACCAACATCTAGGGTCAGAATGAGACAGGACCTCACTTAGAAAGACTCATTCTACTAATGGAGAAGCCTGGGATCGATCCTGCGACGTCTAGCTGGCAAAGCTAGTAGCCTAATCACTACAGGCTTCAACAGTGAATTCAGAATAGGCTTCAGAAAGTTGGGGTATACTAGAAGAAACCCCTCAAAACCTACAAGCATGTTCATACAAAAATAATACTAAACATAGATTTAACATACCTTTCAATATACTTTCTTTTTCCCGACACAATGTTGTTGATACTCGTTACAACTTGACCTGCTGCTAAAGTGTTCGTTTTTCTCAGTTTTATATATCTATGAATACTACCGGAAAATCATGCCTACTCATATTACCTTGCTTAAATCGTGGCGAGGTGGAGATACCGTCCACAATTGAAGCTAGATAGCAAAAATCGAGTAGATAATGGATTTGCGTTCAAATAGTATATGTCCCTTAGGAAAAATTGATGAAACGACCCTATAAATCAATGCCATGACTCCTGTCAAAACGAACACCCACACAACACGTGACAGGAATGAAAATCATATATGGCACAATTTGGCGGTTGGCGATTTTTAGGCAAATTTTATAGAACTCAGCCTTATAGCGGCCCCCTGTATTGTAAAAACAGATCTCCATAAACCACTCATGCATACATCGTATGATATGTGCATGACATGTTCATGGAGCAGCACATTTTGCCTACCATATTTCACCTAAAATATTTCACTCGCACCGCCCTACCATATATCTACTAAAATAATTTAGATGTGCATAAGCACCAGAGAGGTTTCCTATTCCATCTCGTAACAAAGGTTTCCCCTTTTGGAGAAAAAACAATCAGAAATGTTTTTTCTTTGTGTACAGAGATGGAATAGGATGAACCTATCTAAACAAGACAGCTATTTACACAACAACCGTGCGAAAAAATTACCTACTAAGGTAGTCTGCCCCCAAATTTTCTTGGCCCCGAATTGCAATAATCCGAAATCTATACGGCTGTAGTTTCATTGCCCAACGCATAATTCGAGGATTGAGAACTTTTGCTGTTTGTATATAGGATAAGGGCTTGTGGTCTGTCTCAAGCAAGAATTCTACTCCGTAAAGATACTTGCGAAATTTCTCAACACCCCAGATAATAGCCAAACATTCCTTCTCTATCACAGAATAGTTTTTCTCACGAGGCAAAAGTTTCTTGCTGGCATAAGCAATGGGAAGTCGTCCTTCCCCTTCAAATTCTTGGAGCAAAACGGCTCCTATACCAACATCAGAAGCGTCCGTCCGGAGTATGAACGGATTCCCATCATGAAAGATAGGAAGACGAAGAATAGGACTAGACGTGAGTCTATTCTTCAGGGTCTGGAAAGCCTTTTCATGATGGTCATGCCAGTCTGTGATATTGTTTGGTCTACTTTTCTTAGTTAAATCTGTCAAAGGGGAATCAATAGATGAGAAATTTGGAATGAAACGGCGGTAGAAACCAGCCAACCCAAGAAATGACTTTATTTGTCTCTTAGTAGAAGGTCGAGGAGCATCCTTTATAGCTTGTATCTTGTCTTCTTGCTGTCTAACTGACTGAGCAGCTACACTGTGACCAAGACATTCGATACTGCTATGCCCAATCATACACTTTGAAGGTTTTGCCGATAACTTGGCTGTCCTAAGTCTATCCAAAACTTCACGTAATGACGTCAAGTGGTCTTTCCAAGTTTCGGTAAAGATCCACATATCATCGACGAAGCTATCAACGTTAGAAAGTTCGGACAAAATCATTCTCATCAACCTGCAAAATGTTGCTCCTGAGTTTACCAAACCGAAGGGCATAGTTTTGAATTGAAACAAGCCTTTGGGGGTTTCGAACGCAGTTAAGGGTTTTGCCTTGGACGTCATTTTTACCTGCCAATAACCTTTTGACAAATCTAATTTGCTAAAGTATTTGTGCCCCGACATTCTATTTATAACCTCCTCCATATTTGGCATTGGTTCTGCATCGAACTCCGTCACTTTATTAAGTTTACGGAAGTCAATGCAGAACCGCACCGAACCATCTTTTTTAGGGACAAGTACTACAGGGGATGAGTATGGAGATATTGATGGCTCAATAACTCCTAAATCTAACATATCTTGAATTTCTTTTTCCATTACATCCCGTACTTTATATGGTATGGCATAACCTTTTGACCTCACTGGTTCCGACGTCAGCAACTTTATGTCGTGTTCTATTTGGTCAGTTCGTCCTGGTACACTGGACAGTACGTCCGGGTATTCTTTTATCAACGTCTCTATTTCTTTACGCTGATCCTGCGTTAACATTTCTGAAATATTGACGTCCTTAAACGTCTCTGGTTGCTTTGCAGTAGGAAAAGCTCAATCTTCCAATGAGAATTCGTCAACGTCATCATTTTCAGTTGACGGAATGGACTCTACAGAAAGCAAGCAATGTGACGTCACATTTTGACGTTCCACGTATTGCTTCAGTATTTTAGCGTGATATGTGTTAACATTTCCATTGACGTCAATCTTATAATCCATTCTGTTCACTACCTCAACCACTTCATAAGGACCTTTCCATTGAAGCAATAATTTATTACTGTCTGTCGGTAGTAACAACATCACTTTATCGCCGATGTCAAATTTACGCGACCTCGCGCCTTTATCATAATAAGCTTTCTGCTTAATCTGAACCTTTTTTAAATTATTACGCGCTAATTTGCATGTCTGCTCTAACCATTCCCTTAGCTCAATAACGTATTGATACGTCGAAAGAACTTGCTCATCGCGTACCTCTTAAGCCCATAATTCTCTTAATATTGCCATTGGACCTCTGACGTTACGTCCATATAACAACTCAAAAGGGGAGTATCCTAAAGACTCTTGTGGGACTTCCCTAACCGCAAATAATAAAGCTGGAAGATATTTATCCCAATCTTTTGGACGTTCAGCACACATGCGACGTAACATCTGCTTTAACGTAGCGTGGAAACGCTCAATCAAGCCGTTGCAAATTGGGTGTCTCGGACTACACGTTAACTGTTGAAGAGAAAGAAGTCTGCTGACTTCTTTCATTACCTCAGCAGTAAACTGTGATCCACAATCAGCCAACATTTCATCAGGAATGCCAACCCTACTAAACATTTCAATAAGCGCTTCCGCGACACGTTCCGTCTCAATACTCGGTAAAGCTATCGCCTCTGGATACCTTGTCGCATAATCTATCATGGTTAAAATATACCGAGATTTCCTATCAGATCGAGGCTCAATTGGACCAACTATGTCCACTGCCACCCTCTTAAATGGCGTATCAATCAATGGCATTTTTCCTAGAGGTACTTTAGTGACCCGACCTTTCTGAATGGTTCTCTGACAAATATCACAAGATTTACAAAATCTAGCGACATCACTGCAAATACCGGGCCAGTAAAACTCAGTTACAACTCTATCCAATGTCTTCCTAATACCCATATGTCCAGACATAAGCGTTTCATGAGCCAGTTTCAACACCTTTCCTCGGAAACGTTCAGGGACCACAAGTTGGAAAGAGACTTTGTTACCCTTTGTGAACTCCCTATATGCCAAACCCTTTTTCTCAATAAACCTAGTTTTACCTCGGTTTAAACCACGACTCACAGTCTTGTTCCCAGATACAACCCTTTTCCTGATGTTTTCCAAAGTTGGATCATCAACATGAGCTTGCTTGAAAGCCTCCTTGTCATCGTTAATGATCTGATCGGGAACCTTAAGTTTTCTGTAAGGCTTCTCATCCTGCCTAGTTTGAGACCTAGTTACAGCCGCAGCTGAGACATGAGACATATCAGGAAGTTTTGATCCATCAATGTTACCGATAACCAAATCATACAACGTATCATCCATACACAAAGCTTCAGTTTTCCCAGTGAAAAAAGGACAATCAATGTCAATCATTGCCAAAGGATACCTTTGTGTGGATTCATCAATCAATGTAACATTTGATTCCTTCCCTATTTACTGACTATCCGAAACCAAACTTCTCCGAACGACACAGCCTGTACACCCAGTATCTCTTAATACAACCACCTTTTTATTATTAACCAATCCCTGTGCCGTCGGTAACCTTGCCTTTAAGAAGTAACAGACACCTTCCCTATTTTCCTTACTACACTCCTCCCTATCCGAAATCAAAGGGTCACCAACCTTATTTTCAAACATACTTCCAATCTCATCACCTTTCCTAGTTACTTCCGTTTGACAAAAACTAACTTGGTGTGCTGCGCCACGTGGTGTGCTATTATTCTTACCGCGTCCGCGAAAAGACCCTCTAAAATTACCACGACCACGTGTATAACCACGACCTACATTCTGCATATTCTCATTCTTAACCTGAGAACCTTGAGTCTCTACGCGCTTGTTAAAATTTTCCTTAACACCGCTATCCCCCACTCCAGTTGCTCCTACCTCTGCGCTATACAATTGTTTCCTGTCGGGGTTCTTAAAACATTTAATTGTTAAATGCCCCTTACCGCATATGCTACACTTGATATCCGATCTACCACTCAGTTTGTTCGAGTCAACTTTGTTCTGTTTACCCTGCGCTGCGCCTCCATTATCGCGTTGCCCCTTATTAATGCAACTATATACGCCCCCGCGCGCTTCTGCAAACAAATCTGCCTCCCTAGTCATTTCATCTAAATTACCAAACTGTTTTGGCTTCAGATGTACATACAGTTCTCTATTACATGACTCCAGGAACTGATCTCTTGCCATGAAATCACAGACAGCCGGAAAAGATTTTTTCTATCTTTGCCATATTAAGCCATTTTTCTAAATAACTTCTCAGTCTACTACTGAACTGTATGAACGTTTCTGATTTCTCGGGCCTACTTTAACGAAACTGCTTCCTAAATCCACGCTCCGTCATGTCAAAATTCTTTAATAAAGCGTCCTTTAACTTATCATAATCCACTGCATCCTCATTTGACAACCGGTCATTTACATCAAGTGCGCGCCCTTTGAGCAATGCACTTAAATACGCGGCCAAAACACTCTTATCCCATTTATTAGCCGTAGCATATTTCTCAAACCTAGATAAATAACTACCCATTTTATCTTTACCCTCTTCAAAATAAGGTAACTTAGGATCCCGGGCATGAGCCACCTTCTCAGCTTTTTGCTTTTCAAATTCTAGCTCGAGCTTCGTTCTCTGCATTTCTAATTGATTCCTTAATTCTTGGTGCTGAAGCTCAAACCCATGTTTTATTTGTTCTAAATGGGTCTCACTAATCTTTTTTGCCTCCCTTTCACTCTTAATGCGTGCCATTTCAAGTTCCTTATTAATATTCAACATAGCTAGTTCGTGTGCCCTTTCCTTTTCCTTTTCCTTTTCTTCTAACTTAGCTAGTTCATGTGCCCTTTCCTTTTCCTTTTCTTCAGACCTTAACCTTTCTAAATCCCTTTGCTCTTGCCTTTCTGCCCGCTCAATATCTTGCTGCTCCTTAACAAAACCTTGTAACTCCTTCCCCTCATAACCTAAGTCCTTTCCCATTTGCATTAAACGCTCCATTATTGATAACGTAAATCTCACGTTACTATCAAAACCACTATAAACTGATCAGTTATGATCAGTGATGATTGAATGGGCTTAACTAAAACATTAAGATATGTGTTATACGCGTTAATCTAACTAAAACGTTAGTTATTAAAGCACACGCGATTTGAAATGTCAAATGCTTTCAGCAAAGTATGACGTTGCGTACTGGTAGTCTAATATGACGTCATAAACTTGACGACGTTTACAGTAAAATGCTACAATCCGAAATTTCATCACATTACAAAACTCCGATCATAACAAGTCACCATTAATGTTTCTATTACGTCATACCTAACCTCAAGCCACTGCGTCAATATTAACGCTACCGTTATGTCAACGTCAGTAAATAGTTAACGTCACTACGTCAGAACCATGTGTGGGTAAGATCAATTAGTAAGTCCAGTTTAACTTAGTAGAATGACAGGTAACACAATTAAGTGGGGTCTACTTAAATTTTTCGTTTCCAAGAAAAAGTGGGGTTTGCCTTGCCTTCCTGCTCAGAAATTATAAATTTGTCAGTATCCATTTAGTTGAATACATGGGTTTCGCACTTCATCAACGCAGGAAGGAAGATTCAAGTTAATTTCTAAATGTGGCTGTCAATACATTTTTTTTTTAAATTGATGTTTCAGAGTATCAATGTGCTGTTCCACAGCCGGGAACACCAGCCAGAGATCAAATCCCCCTTCTGACACCAAATGTTACATGTGGGTTTACGGCGTCCCGCAAACCCCCATGCTGACAAGACAACCGAGCGTGATCTCTGACAGGTGTACAGGCAGCTGTGGGGTAAGGCACAAGAAAGATATTAGATGAATGACATGAATTATTTACAGTATCTATATACAACACTTACTAACACAAAACATCACAATTTGTTGCTTCTGTAGCCAACTCACGACGTCTGCTCCGAAGGCAAAACAATGTTCTGTGCTCGGAACGGGTGACGTGAATACCTACAGAAGCAAACAACAAAAACAAAAAAAGAAACAACACAAGGCGCGACTGGCCAGTTTATAACTTAGGCTGAATCCCCCTCTCGCGTGAATCTTCCTCTCGCGAACTAGTGGAAACTAGTCTATCGACATTGTTGCCGATCACAGGTTTAGCGATCGCACTGATCTGATTCGTCGGAATCACCTGCCGGTTATTTGATTGACCTCTTCCATTTGGATGGTATCACATTTGTTCACAATGGACAATGGTATGAGCTGATTATGGTGGTCTGTCCGCCCGTGCTGGACCCTAACCCCCAGCGTCGTACCAGTACCTGCTGCTATCGGGCAGGGAGCAGCAGGTCACCACACATTGTTGTGCCTGCAAATTACGATAACTGGACTAAGACACGATTCACAAAACATACATGCTATATCATGATCCCCCTCCCGGAGATGTAAGAATATGTTCAGGCATATACCGTTATTGCGCATGCGCCGACCAGACGTACAGGGTAATTAGTGCATGCGACAAATAACAGTACAGCAGAACTCAACTTGACTGTGCATCAAATTATCAGCACCCAGCGCTTGACACAATAATACTCAAAGTTCATGTTTCCTTACTGAGCACTACAGAAATCAATTAATGCTCACTACTAATGAGCATAATACTCATCAAATGTGTGCTCACTACATTATCACAAGTAAGAGGCAATTCAACAGACCACGCCTTTGCGCTACCTGGTCAGCCGCCAATTACAGGAAACATAACAATCTCTATTTCATATCCTTCTCCGCGACACGGCTCACAAATATAGCTATTCACAAATTCATTACATTAATAACAGATAGAAACTACAAAAAGAAGATTTTCATCTATAATCCACAACATTTGTTAGTGTCTCATAAGGGCCAACACTGTTTGCCGTAAATTCTCTCTGTATTTGGTAGGCACCCCGTCACAACCGTCCTCGCGACGCCGATGACGCAGCTGACGTCATCCCCGCCACTCAGGCCGTTATGACGTGTGGCGACCAAATACTCCCACTTATTATCATCACGTTCTTTATATGTACATACATGCACAAACTGAGTTATCAGACAAAAACGGCATCACAACAAAATGAACTCGAAAAATCTTCTTGAACAAAATTATTTCTAATCAACGTGAACACGCTTGTAAAATAAAATTTATTACGGTTCATCATCACGGATAACCCGACAGGCTCTTGTAAGAGTTTGCCCTGATGATGAAGATATGGTTAAACCCGTCTTAAGTTTACGTCCCCTCTACACCTAATATCATATTGGGACGGAACCACGGTTTTCTAACCACAGCTAGACAAATGTCATGGGTCAAACAAGTGACCCGGCGTTTATTAATTACATTCTACAAAAGGGGTCTAAAAGCCTAAATGAATCTAGAATGAGCGGGTGTCCAAACTTTACGTCTCACCAACATCTAGGGTCAGAATGAGACAGGACCTCACTTAGAAAAACTCATTCTACTACTGGAGAAGCCTGGGATCGATCCTGCGACGTCTAGCTGGCAAAGCTAGTAGCCTAATCACTACAGGCTTCAACAGTGATTTCAGAATAGGCTTCAGAAAGTTGGGGTATACTAGAAGTAAAACCCTCCAAAACCCACAAGCATGTTCATACAAAAATAATACTAAACATAGATTTAACATACCTTTCAATATACTTTCTTTTTCCCCGACACAATGTTGTTGATACTCGTTACAACTTGACCTGCTGCTAAAGTGTTCGTTTTTCTCAGGTTTTTTAAATCTATGAATACTACCGGAAAATCATGCCTACTCATATTACCTTGCTTAAATCGTGGCGAGGTGGAGATACCGTCCACAATTGAAGCTAGATAGCAAAAATCGAGTAGATAATGGATTTGCGTTCAAATACTATATTTCCCATAGGAAAAATTGATGAAACGACCCTATAAATCAATGCAATGACTCCTGTCAAAACGAACACCCACACAACACGTGACGGGAATGAAAATCATATATGGCACAATTTGGCGGTTGGCGATTTTTAGGCAAATTTTATAGAACTCAGCCTTATAGCGGCCCCCTGTATTGTAAAAACAGATCTCCATAAACCACTGATGCATACATCGTATGATATGTGCATGACATGTTCATGGAGCAGCACATTTTGCCTACCATATTTCACCTAAAATATTTCACTCGCACCGCCCTACCATATATCTACTAAAATAATTTAGATGTGCATAAGCACCAGAGAGGTTTCCTATTCCATCTCGTAACATTCTGACTTGGCCACATGCAAACTTTTCTCCTATAAAAGGTATTAGATGAGGACTGGACATATTCTGAAACAGTTTCCTTGACACAGCTAGAAGTAGACTTAAAAGCTGTTGAAAAGCTATGAGCTTCAGAACTTTCTGACTGTGAAATTAAAGAAGTCTGACTTTGACTGTCAGAATTTATTTCTGTTAAATTCTGTTTCGAACTGTCTGAACTACATGAACATGTACTGATGCACTTTGTTTAAACTGCTTTTTTTATTCCTTTTCAATTGGCGCCTCTTTATCCGGTATCGTTTTAGAAACCTCCGTTATGCAGTGGTTACACTACTCGCCTTGTAAACCAGGGATCGCAGGATCGATCCCGGGCTTCTCCAGACGTTCGGATGAGTTTTTAAACCGAGGTCCCGTCTCCGTATGACCTTAGCTGTTGCTGGGACGTAAAACTCAAAACACTCCTATCCGGTATCGTCTTTTGCATGCGTCATTGTGCCGACCCATTTCCAACTGCTGCAAGCAAAATTAAATACTTGTCTAAACAAATCCATGGGCCAAAATTGCTTTTTGTCAAAATATCCAGAGGCATGTTATGTGTTCCAATATATTATGATATATTAGGCTTCTGGACAAAGGGTTAGATAATGGACATTAAACATCACTTCCATGTCACTCTGGCTGTTCGCAAAATGTCTGAATGCAATAACCGCATATGCCGAAATGACACTAGAGTAACAAAATTGATACTTTCGAAACGTAGGGAAAGAACCAACAAACAGATGGCTTTTGATCACCAGATTTTTCTTTTAGTCAAACCAAAGCATGCTTTAAGGTCTGAATATGAACTCTGCAAAGGGCGGTGTCACATCTGCTGAGGGGGTGGGCAAGGTCACTGAGACTCCATTATTATATAAATTACCAACAAAGAACACAAAATTTCATAGTAAATGAAGCCAAAAAATTTAGGTTATGGTCACTGGGCCAAGAGAAACTGTTTGATTTAAAGGTCTTAGCATAAATAACTATTTCTTTGATTTGGGTTTTACGGCTCTTTCAAGAATATTTCACTTATAATCGAGCCAAACGTTATCAAAGGTGGGCAAAAGCTGGAGAAAATCCATTTGACCATCCCTAAGCAGAACTTGTCTTTCCCAAAGAATAACCGATGAGATAGCAAAGGATGAGAAACACCATACAATCCTTGAAGGTCCAAGCATCTAAAGATGTTGACATAAAATCTGTCAGCGTCACTTGAGTGTAAAAAAAAAAAAACAGCAAAACAGGTCATGGTCACGTGAGTGATGGTCATGTAGGTGAGCATGTTGAGTAGAAACACTAAGATTTGACGGTCTTAGCATTTATAGTTAAGGAGATCTCAAGAGTCCCTTGTTATACGTTGCAGTTTGAATTATTTTTAGTTTCAAATACTGATATTGTATAAATGAAGATATAACAAATGCTTGATGCAGATTATTCATTATGTTATTTCAAGTCCTTATCGGGATGTACGGAGTCCAAAAGACCGGGCCGCGTAGTGCAGTCCGTAGCTTATCTGACTGAGAAGCCAGAGGTTGCGGATTCGAAACCCGGCTTGGTCAAATACTTTCATGGAAATTGATTTCTATGATCATTATCAAGGGCAGTTGTCAGTTACTGGCGAAAGTATGTGCACTCAGTACTGGTTAACCTCTTATGCACTAGTCATTTGTAACCACGCCCCCCCCCCACCTACGGGGATGGGCGGTGGATAGCGGGGCTAATGTGCGGGGTAGTTACTCTGTGTTCCCCCTCAGTGCTGGGTTAATTCTGGGGTTTTGATATTATGCAGACATACCCCAGTAGAATTAACTATTGTAAAGAGCGGGCAAGTCCCCGCAGTGCATCACGAAAACAAGCCTATATAATTTTGACTCCCTTAAAACCCACTTTTATATAGTAAAACTGGGGTTTACAGGGGTAAACATTATTTTTTTTTTATTTCTGCTCAAAAACATAGATTGTGGGTACTCGTTAGAACGGCCTCATTGAGGCAGTTCTAACGAGTACCCACAATTTATTCTTTGAGCAGAAATATCAAAAATATCAGAATCTTTTATCTGAACATTTTCATTTTTTTCAATATATTTGAATAGGCGTGTTTTCATAATGGCACGGCTGTGAAAAGTCATAGTCCCCGCTATTCCCCGTAGGTGGGGGGGGCGTGGTTACAAATGACTTGTGCATTAGGTATAAGCTTGCCTAGGAATGGTTAACTGAGCGCACTCAATAAAATCCTAATGGGTTGAAAGGGCCGTAAAACCCAAAACAAACAAAACTGAGCCCAAAATGTTTGTTTATTAGTTGCATCTAAAAACACATACCCCTTCTAAACAAAAAATACCTCTAATTTAACATCCTGAAATCAAATTATGCATTCTTACATGATTAATTGACAACATAATATCGAATATAATAAGCCTAATTTGGCAGAATTTCTGTCTTTCATTTGCAGGCGATCCGCTGTGAATATTTTGGTGCCATGTGCTGTAAACCCCACTTTTATATAGTACAACTGGGGTTTACAGGGTATACATTATTTCTTATTTCTGCTCAAAAACAAAGATTGTGGGTACTCGTTATAACGAGTACCCACAATTTATGTTTTGAGCAGAAATATAAAAAATATCAGAATCTTTTATCTGAACATTTTCTTTTTTCAATATATTTGAATAGGCGTGTTTTCATAATGACAGGGCTTCTAGCAGGGCTGTGAAAAGTGAAAAGTCATAGTCCCCGCTATTCACCGTAGGTGGGGGGGCGTGGTTACAAATGACTGGTGTATTAGGCCTAAGCTTGCCCAGGAAAGGTTAACTCCGCCTCTTTGAGGCGGTTCTAACGAGTACCCACCATTTATGTTTTGAGCAGAAATATCAAAATCTTTTATCTGAACATTTTCATTTTTTTTTTCAATATATTTGAATAGGCGTATTTTCAAAATGGCCAGTGTTTCAGATTGGCGTCGGCCATCGGTCATTGGCCGAAAAAATATACAGGTGACAAAAAAAATCATTCCAAGAGGTCGAAATGACCGACAATTAAAATAAAAGCGGCCGCGCTGGCCGACTGTAAGTTCGGCACGTCTGTCCCGGCTTTTATTCGTCAATAGTCGCTGCAGCGCTTAGCCAATGAAAAAAATCGATAACATCTATTACGCGGGTTCGTACCCATATCGCCTGGTTGTTGAACGCTACTTTCTACTGATAAATCGGAAGCCATTAAATTTGCACACGTTACACTAGAAACGGGACAAAAAAACTCTATTTAAGTGCGAATTTCGGACAAATAAATCTACCGAATCGATCGACGACTCGTCTAGCAAGACAGACGATCACATCGAAAGTAATGAGACGCGTGAAAACACAGAGTATGAAAGGAAGTTTCATATTGACTTTTAATGTCATAGGCATATGGGGACGCCTTTCAAATCGTTTTAATACAAGGGCGACAAGCGTTGTGACTTGTTTCCTTACCTGAAAACCGAAACCTAGCCCCTCCTAAAAAGTAGTCTTCTCATATTTAACCCTTTTTGTACCAAATGGAATCTTCCTCCCAATATATAGCAGGAGTCCATTTCAAAATTAGGGGTGTCAGTTTGTGCTTTCATCAAAATTTATTTAGAAAATGACTGGACTTTTAGCAAACAGTGGAGACATTGATCAGACGCCACATTCTGCGTCGTCTGATCTGGGCCTGCACTGTTTGTCAGGGTACCCGTTTTGGGGTTTCTGGTACTCAATGGGTTAAAGAAAAGAATTTGCACTTTGGTTTTGTAGGGTAATCCCCAGCTGTGAAGGGGTAAATAAAACCTGAAAGTGTATCCATTCCCCTTATTGAGGCTCAATAAGGGGAATGGATGCACTTTCAGGTTTTGTTTACCCCTTAATGAGGTTCACTTGTGTTATACAGTGGACCCTCTTTACAACGACGCTATAATATAGTTTCTTGCAAATGAAATTGACGCCATTAAGAATTTTGCTGTTGTAACGAGTGCCGATATAAAGAGGGTTCACTGTATTTTTAGAAGTTTGGATTAAATTTTCGGAAGTTGAGATAAAAGTTGAATTTTTTGCTAAGTTCAGGTATAAAAATGGTGTTTTTCAAGTCAAATTTAACCCCTCTGGAAATGCTCAGAATGCAGGAAATGGCACCATTTACCCCAGAGCTTCCGGGGCCTTGGCGGGCCCCGGACCCCCGGCCTTAAAGGGCTCGCTTCGCTCGCGTTTCCTCGCTCCGCTCGGTCGCTGTCCAAAACTTGCAAAAAGTTTGGTCAAAAAGGCCAAAACTTTTTGGCCTTCTTTGGTCATCGGTCCTAAAGACCATTTTTTCTGGCAGAAACACTGATGGCATGGCTTCTATTCCCCGTAGGTGTGTGGGGGGTGGGGGCGTAGTTACAAATGACTGGTGCATTAGGTCTAAGCTTGCCCAGGAAATGTTAACTGACAGCACTCAATAAAATCCTAATGGGTTGAACGGGCCGTAAAACCCAAAACAAACAAAACTGTGCCAAAAATGTTGCATTTAAAAAACACATACCCCTTCTAAACAAAAAATACCTCTTAATTTAATATCCTGAAATCAAATTATGGATTCTTACATGATAAATTGACAACATAATATCGAATATAATAAGCCTAGTTTGGCAGAATTTCTGTCTTACATTTGCAGGCGATCCGCTGTGAATATTTTGGTGCCATGTGCTGTGGCTCGGGTGCCAGGGGCGAGTTGTATAAGGCGAGCGCTACAGAGCGCTTCGCTATGCAACGGTACGCTTTAAAAAAGCGCAACGAAGCGTTACATAGCGGTATTTGGAGCTGCCTCGTTCTACGTTGCATAGCAACAAGATGAAATAAAATGGCGGCGCCCGACGCACCAAACGTATTGTCTATCCGTTTTAAGCCATTGTATATTGCTGTGTCTAGTTGAATGAGATACATTGAACAGAGACGACAAAAGAAAGCAAAAACAATCACTGAAGCAAGCATGTAGCAAGTTTTCCGAGAATTCTCCTGGTTTGAAAATCGCTCAATTTTGGCAGATATTTTAGAAAGTGCCTCAAACGAACGGACCGTTGCAAAGCAGGGATAAATCGCTACAAAGCGCTACAATAAAGTGCTCGCCTTATGCAACTTGCCCAAGGTTTCATACCTGACCCTCTTATTGGCCCCCATGTTTTAACACAATGAGGCCGTTCTAACGAGTACCCACAATCTATGTTCTTGAAAATTAGAAAATTTCAGAAAATTATTGAAAAGAGCATTTCCATATATTCTACATATTATTTCCAACATGTAGTTGTTTAAATTTTGCAAATCGGTAAAGATTTCTAGGTCCTCTGATCTTGATTAGCCAAGATTTCGTAATTTCTTTCTCTATATACTGCAATACGTCCGCTAAGAAACTAAAATGCATTTCGATAACGATTCGTTAGGTTGGTTGGTTGTAGCTAAGTCCCAAATGGCCGTAGTAGTCTCTTGGTAGTTTCAAAAATTCCGCTATTTGAATATTGAAGAGAAAAAATGTTTTGGTTATGGTCGCCGTGACAACATTGAACAACAGCCAGCTGTGTCTGACACGAGTCAGGTGCAAGAACTTTAAACAAAGGCATCCCATCAAATCACCATAGGCATGCAGAATTAAAATTCTGTTTTTATCTTCCATCGATGTTATCCTCTATCCGCTATCTCTGGCCTAGTTAGCTCCAACTTTTCTTTGTTGGTTTGGTCGCGATGAGGCGGGCAAACCGGGTCTAATGACCAGATTGTAACTGTTCCATGGAGGGGCATGTGACGCGATCAACCAATCAGCTTTAACGATGATGCAATACTATACTGCAATTACAGGAAACAGCCTGTCTGAATAGCGAAACAGACCTAAAAGCAAGCGTTTCAACTCCAACAGGGAAATGGATACACCTGACATGTGTGGCAGTTAGTCTACCATTTTTACCGCATTTCGAAACACACCTATTCAAACACATTATCATTTTTTGGGTGTTCGAATTATTAGAAAATATCAGATTGGAAATTTATCAGTGTTAGAACTGTTTGATCTGAAAGAATCCCATGCATTTGATCAGGCTGTGTTCAATATTTTATACAACTACGTTTTTTTCCCGTGGCCCTGTCAATCCGCACGTGATTAGAAGTTATAAATATCACTTATGCAGTGCAGAACCGTTTGATCTATAAATAAGTCGGTGTGTGCAGGGGGTCTTTGAATGCGATACACATTGTCATTAATGAAATGACAATGACATTTACACCTATTGAACTGTCACTATTCCCTTTAAAATGGGCGAGTCAGTTTGTGATCTCAGGAATTACAGAAATTTATTTGTTAAGAGCAAATTCTTTTCTTAAGAGTAGCCCATATCTAGGAAAAAGAGGATTTTTCAAAGAATTTCCTTATAGTCTGTAATATTTTTTTTTATTCCGGCTACACCGCAGCAGACAAAGTCCAGCTTCATGTATATATGGGATGTGATGTTGAAACCCGCACGTGCAGCTATCCAGTGGAGCTAGGCGCATAGATACTTCACCCCCCCCCCCCACACACACACACACACCTATATTGTTTAAGCGCATAGTGAAGCCTCAGGCGAGACTGCGCAGCCTTGTTTGTGTGTTCTCTGATTACTAATAAGCAGTCTCAAATCAGCGTAAGCCGGGGGCATGTAGCAATTCAATGCCCATCGAATTAGTCCGGTGAAGACTGATTAGACTGTGCGGATGCAACTTGAACCATCATGTTGTTTAGATAGGCAAGTAACAAAAAAAAGAAAATGCGGACATCATACACAAATTTAACATGTGCATGTGTGATCTTCACTTTATGCGCGATGAAACATTTCAAACCTCTTGAACATTGAAGACACAATCCCGATTGCACAACTGCGCAGACTTATCAGTCTTTTCTGTTCGCACATGCGCAATAAGTATTTTACTCGAGATAGGAGATCTGAACAGACTGATCCTTGCACTTGGTAGCTTAGGATGTGTTTGTAACGTCGCAAGCAGATTTGGCCGGTTAAATATTCACGCCGTCGTGTTAAGCCGGCGCACGGCGAAAACAAAAAAAAAGTTTTAAACGAAGGACCAGATTAGCCTGCGCCTCTAGTCAATGTGGCCATAGTTTTCACCTGTTGTTCTTTGATTAGAACAGGGGCCATGGTAGGCACATACGAACAACGAAGGCTGTTCAGACTGCATGCATGTGCAGGCTGACCTGAGTCTCCCCCCCCCACCCCCACCGAATATGACTTATTTTCTTAATCATGTTCCCCGAAATTACTTCCAATAAAACCTTGTCACCGTGAAATAAATGGGCATCTTCACTTGCTCTTCAGAAAACCAGGGTAGCCCACCAGGTAACCTGAATTAAACTACCTTTTTGCATGCAACAACCATGAATTTCACTCGCACGTGCTTAAAGACGTTCTGTGGAAAAAGGCGGGAAACTCTCAATTAATATTAAAGGGGCGCTTCTGCTATTAGAGAGGCATTGAATCAATGCCACAGCACATGGAAAAAGGGTAACACTGTCACACAAATAATAATGAAAGCTGAAGCTACGCTCCAAAGAGTCTGAGAGCAAAGCGAAAACACTTGCATATGCATGGTGATCCAAGGTAGAAGTAAAACAAAGATCAGGAATTGATACAATTAACTTACTCCACCCATAAAAGACACCAAAGGGAAAGAAATACAAACATTAAGCGACCAGACCATAATGGAAACCTAAACAAAGGAAGGCCATAAGGACAGTTACTTTCCCACAAAATGGCCATATGGCCATCCAAAACCAAAAGACACAAGTGATACACACAGTAAGTAACAAACAACAACATAAATAAATCGCCACAGAAGAGCCGCCTTGGAACGGTCAGTGGAAGATTTCCACTGGGGGGCTTAAATCGATTTTACGTGGCCACAATCCTCGCCCTTACTTCCAAGCCTTTGTAGGCCACAATGCTACATTACCGACTAGGATCAGCCTGCACATCGATGCAATATGATCAGTCTTTACTGAACCCTTAAATCTTACGAAGTCACAAGGCTAAGTGAAACCCTTTGCCTTGCATACCGGTAGTGGGTGCGTATGTTCAGTGTTTGCAGGTCGTTGAGATACCAGCGAAGACACATCTTAGCGTACTCATTCATGCAATCCGATTAGAGTCTTCGCTGATCGCATGAGCCTGATGCAGACGATGGGATTTTCACAACATAAATAAGCGAAACTCCTGTGGCTCATCAAGGTTGATCTAAGCACTTGCAGCCTGCGTTTCTCCCAGTCTGATCAGTATTCTGTGAGGGTATGAACCTTCCATTACCACAGGGCTATCCAAAGTGAGAGAAGCGAAAACCATTCGCCTTACAGCGTGCATGTTAATCCGAGTCTTTGGAAGTCGCACACATTTCATGCTAAGTTTTCTTTTTTTTCGTGCGCTAGCTCATATACGACCAGTACGATGTAGTAATGATATTCCCGGGAACAATCCGAAATACTTGTTCTGGATGCATTTTTCGGCATTTTTTTTTTGTGTTCGAAATATTAAAAATTCTGATTTCTGAAAAATTTGGGAGTTCGAATTAAATAAGAAAGTTTTCAGCCACAAATTCGAAATAATTTTGGGTGTTCGAACTGCTATGGTGTTCCAATTAATTGGTCACCTACCGTATTTAACTTCACTACAACTGGTGTGTGGGAATGGTGTGTCGGTAAAACGTGACCCTGCCCTACATCATAGCGTAGATGATATTTTCTTGTCCTTTGGGATCATTGATTCCATTCTGGAATTTGGAAAATATCTTAGGGTCACTGATGAGGCCTCATTGTCCGAAACTAGCTAGTCTGGCCCAGAAAACATGTACACACCATATTTTCAGTTCTGTGTTGTATTCTTTGCTTCCAAAGGATAACCTTTTTATAGAACATATTAAAGGGGATCACAATTCTATAGGCATGATTTCGTTATGGAAATACAACTTTAAGGACCGTATGGTTGCTACTCTTTTGGCTCTGTCCAACTGAAAAAGGGGTCTACTCTAAAAGGGGAAGAATTTGCTTCTCAAGGAGTCTACTCTAAAAGGGAAGAATTTGTTCCCCATGAGCAAATTCTTTCCTTTAAGAGTATACCCCTTAGACATATCCAAAGAGAAACTACTTTTGCAGGAGTAGCAGTCATTTTCGCAAATTTTACGTCTTGCAATGCTATTATGGAGTATGTCCATGGGGCCATGGAAACGAAAAACAACAGAACATAACTAAATTACTACTACTCACAAAGTGTGGCTGGCTGTGGTAGCTCAGTCGGATGCAGTCTGACTGGCGATAAGGAAGACTCGGGTTCGATACCTACCGGGGTCGGCAACATTCTTTTGTGGAGATTATGAAATCTTTTCTATGGTCATTCTCTCCCTTCCGCTGATTCGGGAAGGGCAGGGGTCAGTTTTTGGCGACATAATGTGCACTGAACTGGTAAACCGCTTACGGATAAGCCTGCTCAGGAAAAGCGTGGATAGGTACACTGACAGGCTCAAACATGACCCAAATCAGTGTTGACTGGGCCGTTAAATACAAATAAACAAAACTTGCAAAGTTTACTTAACACAGATAGGAACAGATTTATATTTTCTGAACATCTTTCGGTACGCTGGTAGCTCTAATAATACGTATATGTAAATGTTGGAAAGACAGAGAACGTTATTTTCCCTCATTTATAAAGATCGCTGGGTGTAACGGGCCTCCGTGGCCTAGTGGATAAGAGTGCTGACTCTTAATCATTAGGTCTCTCAACGGTGTATGCTCAGGTCACATACTATATGATGAGAAGTTCTGCAACGGAACGTCAGGAGGTTTTTCATCGGGTTCTCTAGTTTTTACTCACCTCCGATTAACGATCGGCTTGATGTGAGTGAAATAATCTTGAAAGGATCGTAAAACCAAACATAAAAAAGATCGCTGGGTGTGTAAAAAGATTTTCATGTCTTTGCTACTGGAATTAACGTCAGTGCCAAGGTCGTAGGTTCTAACTCTTCCAAATATATAAAATATTTAGGGAGCGAAACAAAGTTAACGTTGATGAGTCGCTGTTTATTGTTCTTGAGCCCAGCACAGATAGCAATAGTTTCTTTTTAAAAACTTCATTACTACTAAGTGACCTGCCACCAGTTACAGACTGAGTTGTAAAAAGACTTTTTGGCGCATTCGATGAGGGCTATTGTATCTGATAAACCGAGAGTGGTGGTCTTTATTTCCACTCAATACTTGACGTTTTACTAATCACTTTTACAATTAAATTGTGATCCAGAAAGATATACAAAAGGATAGCAAATTTCAGGTTTTTGCGGAGGTACCGCTCAAAGAAACTGCCGAGGTTTAAGATACAGTCTGATTCGCAGCACTTTGTCTGGGCAGGCTTAGATCTTCTTAGGTGGTTCAGCAATACTTCAAAGTTCGGTCGGTTTCAGCTCATGCAGTCCAATATATTGCCCCAAGGTCTGATCGGCACCCGTCCATCGGGTAATGAAGAAATAGATTGGGCTGCATGATGCTTCCACGCGGAGCTGATACCGGCCGCACATGAGTAGTGTTAAATCGCCTGGAAAGTCTAAGCCTGTCCATGAAAAGTGGCTCGAGTCGGACCGTTCATGCATTTCAACCATTTAGTTTCATTGGGTGACAGGGCTTGAGAAGGAGTTTTATCTGCCCGTTTTATCTCAGTACTGAGTAAAAGTCCCACAGCATTGGAAGCAATGTCTCAAAAAAGACTCATACAGTGTTAACAGGGACGTTAACAACAAATGAAATAGATAACCAAGGCCCTATAGAAGGCCTGATGACTTATGAAAAATCTTTTCATATGCCCGTTTGAAAAAAACAACAACAACAACAAAAAAAAAAACAAAAAAAAACGTCGTATTAAGTTACGGGGTTGGTGTCCGTCCGTCCGTTCGTAAACTTTTTTTTTCGTTTCCGTATAAATCCTACTACACAGTTTTCATCCGATCAAGCCTTAAATGTGTATGTAGTAAGGCTAAGATGTGAAGATATGCCACCAAATATTAACAGAGTTATGACCCTTTGAAACATTCGGTTAACATTTTCGTTTAGTTAAGTTTTGTGCTATACATGTGCAAACCATATGTAAGTTACATTTAGTTTATACTTGTCATGGGGGGCTTTAAGAAATATATGGGCTGCATGATGCTTCCACGCAGAGCTGAATCCGGCCCGCACACTAGTACTGGTAAACCGCTTAGAGGATCTAAACATGTCCAGGAACCGTGGTGCGAGGCGGACCGTCCATGCTAATAAACCCAATTTGTTTCATTGGGCGACAGGGCTTGAGATGTCATTTTATCTCAATGTCGGGTAAAAGTCCCACAAAATTGGAAGCAACGTCTGCAAAATGACCTTTACAGTGTTGACGGGGACGTTAAACCTCAAATCAAACAAAAAACAAAATACTTGTCATGGCGTTAAACAATTTACCACAGAATACTCATCACTACCTACCCTTTCTGATACCAAGGTCACAGACTTCGAAATTTTATATACACGTTTTGTATTTAAGTTTATTTTTTTTGTATTCAAAAATGCATTAAGTGGGATAATGATATCAGCTGGCTCAAATCAGAATGTAGACTAACAAGACCAAACCTATTGGATGCTTTTTGAAAGCAGCCAACTTGTTTGTTCACGGATCAAGGAAAGTGCGCAAAATGTTGTCGCTAAAAATAGGACTGACAAAATACCCGTTTTCCAATATCAATATCATAGCTGAGTAAATAGATGTTGTTGTCAATATTTTCTCTACTCTGTTATCTTAATAAAATATTAGAACAAATAAGTCACATTTGTTTTAATTATTGGGAAAACTTGGATTCATTATTGTGCACTATTTTCTCTCACCGATTTTCAGAAGCAAGAATGATATAAATACGCGCTCTCGACTTGATTCTATATTTATACTCCGTAAATCGTTCGACCGCGCCAACCGTCAACTGGACGCAGACGGAAGGAATCGAAACCTCTACGACTAGCCTAAAATAAAGTAGGGAGCATGAACGAAGCAAGACTCGTGAGCTATTTATAAATCTGAGTCAATTAGGAAACCGATGGTTTGGTTCCCGCCTACTAATACAATCCGCAGCAATTTCACCGGCTCAATGTTAATTAAATAAAGCAGTTAATCGTTAATTACTGGATAATTATCCACAAAGTGAAACATTATGTTGTAATCGGTTCTATTCCAGATCAATACTCACAATTTGATATAAGCATTATATGGATAGGTATAGCAGTTCGGCTCAATTTTGAGCTAAAAAAAACGTCTTATGACAGAAAATGGCAAAGTGAAAACAATATAGCTGCCCTTACATATTTTCCTTTTAATAAATTTAAACCATTTATCAACACATACATCAACACATACATCTTGTCGGAATGGCAAGGCGAATGGGACCGTACAATAAATAACAAACTTCATGCCATTAAACCTGTCGTTGGAACAAAATGCTCTCCTCCACAGTTTTCCAGAAAAGAGGATGTAGTATTAACACGATTACGCATTGGCCATACTAGAATTACTCATTCTTATATTTTAAATGGTGATGAATAGCCTTCCTGTGATGTAGTATTAACACGACTACGCATTGGCCATACTAGAATTACTCATTCTTATATTTTAAATGGTGATGAACAGCCTTTCTGTGTAGGCTGTGATCAGCCATTCACTGTGAAATATATCTTAATTGACTGCGTTGACTTTTCACCCTCACGTAACTAATATTTCAAAGTTGACACTTTGCAACAACTGTTTCAAGATGTAACTGTTGGCAATATTTTTTTATTCTTAAAAGAAATAGGACTTTTTCATCATATCTAAATGTTCCAGATTTTTATACATTATCATTCTGACTTTTTACTTTTAATATCCTCATAATTCTTCATGCCGTTTAACAATTAACCGTTTGACGCTTATGACCCACAAAGAGGGTTGACGCGTCGTTAAACACGAAATCATTGTCATAAGTTTTGACCCTGTCATCACCGTAGCCCCTTCAGTTGTGATCGGGTCTTCTTGAAACTGACAAACAAGTAAGTCAAAGATAAAAGCTTTAATGAGTTCGAAAACTGACGAGTTGGCTCATCTTTCATAGAATTACATCCCCTTTACTGCTGAAAATGCCTATTTTTGACCTTGTCATCTATCCCCCTTCAGTTTTCGTGGGATTGTCTTGAAACTTATATGTAAGAAAGTAAGGGATTAGACCTCGGCAGATTTAAAAAATTGTTGAGGTCAGCCTATTGTTGAGGTCAGCCTATATTTCAGAGAGTTTTGTCCCCCTTAATTACAGAAAATGCCTATTTTTTACAGCTCCTTCAATTTTATTGGATCTTCTTGAAACTTACATGCTAGTAAGTCAGGGATAAAATGGATGGGTTCGTGAACTGATGAGGCCAGCCTATTTATCATAGAGTAACATCCCTTGGATTGCAGCAGTTAATTGCTTATTTTTGACCTTGTCATCACCATAGCCCCTTCAGTTTATATCGGATCTTCTTGAAAGTTACATAATTATAAGCAAGTCAGGAGTAAAAGCTTGAATGAGTTTGAAAACCGGTAAGGTCAGCTGATTTATCATAGAGTTACATTCTACTTGATTGCAGAAAATGCTTACCATGTCATCACCTTGTCCTCCAATAAATCCTTCAGTAAAGGTTGGCACTTCCTAAACTTTGAATCTGTTAGCGCAGGTGAGCGATACAGGAACAGCTTGGTCCTCATGTTTTGAAATCGCATGAAAACTTTGGTTGCTATGGCAATCACAAGGTCCCATAGACTTACAATGGAAAAATGCTTGTCATCACCGTAGCCCCTTAGGTTTTGATCGGATCGGATATATAAGGTGGTTGGGGATAAAACCTCGGATGAGTTCGAAAACGGGCCAAGCCGGCCCATTTATCATAGAGTTACGTCCCTTTGGTTGCTGAAAATGCCGATTTTTGAACTTGTCATCACCGTAGCCCCTTCAGGTTTGGTCGGATCTTTCTTAAACTTATATGTAAATTGACTGGGGATAAAATCTCGGATGAGTTCGAAAACTGACCAAGTCGGCCCATTTATCATAGAGTAACGTCCTTTTGATTGCTGAAAATGCTGATATTTGACCTTGTCATCACCGTAGCCCTTTCAGTTTTGATCGAATCTTTCTGAAACTTATACGTAATTTCGGTGGGGATAATATCTCGGATGAGTTCGAAAACCAGCCAAGTTGGTCCATTTATCACAGAGAAACGTCCCTTTGATTGCTGAAAATGCCGATTTTTGACCTTGTCTTCACCGTAGCCCTTTTAGTTTTGATCGGATCTTTCTGAAACTTATATGTTAGGTGGCTGGGGATAAAACCTCGGATGAGTTCGAATACCGGCCAAGTAGGCATATTTATCATAGAGTTCGGTCCCTTTGATTGATGAAAATGTTGATTTTTGACCTTGTCATCATTGTAGCCCCTTCAGTTTTGATCGGATTGATCTGAAACTTATATATGTAAGGTGGCTGGGGATAAAACCTCGGATGAGTTCGGAAGCCGGGCAAGTCCTCCCATTTACTATAGCTATGTCCCTTTGATGGCTGAAAATGTCGATTTTTGACCTTGTCATCACCGTAACCCCCTTCGGTTTTAATCGGATCTTCCTGAAACTTATATGTAAGGTGACTGGGGCTAAAACCTAGGATGAGTTCGAATACCGGCCAAATTGGCCCATTTATCATAGATTTATGTCCCTTTGATTGCTGAAAATGCCGATTTTGACCTTGTCATCACCATAGCCCCATCAGTTTTGATCGGATCTTTCTGAAACTTTTATGTAAGGTGGCTGGGGAAAAATCTTGTCTGAGTTCGAAAACAGGTCAAGTCAGCCCATTTATCATAGAGTTATGTCCCTTTAGTGGCTGAAAATGCCGATTTTTGACGTCATCACCGAAGCCCCTTCAGTTTTGATCGGATTTATTACTGAAACTTATATGTAAGGTGGCTGGGGATGAAACCTCGGATGAGTTCCAAAACTGGCCAAGTCGGCCCATTTATCTTAGAGTAAAATCCCTTTGATAGCTAAAACTTTAAAATTTTGACCTTGTCATCACCGTAGCCCCTTCAGTTTTGATCGGATCTTTCTGAAACTTCTATATAAGTTGGCTGGGAATAATACCTTGGATGAGTTTGAATACTGGCCAAGTTGGCACATTTATCATGGAGTTACGTGCCTTTGATTGCTTAAAAATGGCTTTTTTTTTCGAATTTGTTAGCAATGCTTGCCCTTCAGTTTTGATCGGATCTTCATGAAACTTACAAACAAATCAGTCAGGCAGAAAAGCTCGGGAGGAGTTTGAAAACTTGTGAGGTTTGCCTATTTGTCACAGAGTAACATCTCTTTGATTGCAGCAGTTAATTGCTTATTTTTGAACTTGTCATCACCATAGCCCCATCAGTTTATATCGGTTCTTAGCAAGTCAGGAATAAAAGCTTGAATGAGTTTTAAAAAGTGGTGAGGTCAGCCTATTTATCAAAGAGTTACATTCTACTTGATTTGCAGAAATTGCTTATCCTGTCATCACCATGTCCATCCATTAATCCTTCTGTAAAGGTTGGCACTTCGTGAAACTTTGAATCTGTTAGCTCAGGTGAGCGATACAGGACCAGCTTGGTCCTCTTGTTTAGGCGATTAGCTGTGGCTTTGATTAAAGACCGGGAAGCATTATTTTATGCAATGCATTTTGAGTCAAGAACGATAATCGTGTATTGCTAGCTTTATACGTTCTTCTTTCTATCTGAGCAACAAAAATTCAAACCCACACATTTTGGCTTTAATGACTATACTACGTTAATCTGAATACATGTATACATAAGGCTTTGATAAAGAGAAGTGATTATGCGCTCATATATGGATCTATTGAGCAGCAGCGTGAATTTAAGTTTTGTCAGTTTGATCGTTCACATATTTGTTCAGTCTTCATTTTTCCTAAATTCAGTAATATAAACTGATATGTCAGAACAATGTATTCCAAAGACCTCCACAAATACTAAGAAAAGCAAGCCTTGGTTAAATAATGACTAAAGAAACTATCCAAAAGGGCAAACAGGCTTTAGTCTGGCCCAGAAACATGCACACTCCATTTTTTCAATTCTGTGGTGTATTCCTTGCTTCGAAAGGATAACCCTTCTATAGAGCATATTTAACGTCACTACAGCTGGTGTCTGGGAATATGTGGCGGCCGTTAAAAGTCTCCCTGCCCTACATCATAGTGTAGTTTATATTTTCTTGTCCTTTGGGGTCATTAATTCCATTGTAGAATTTTGAAAATATTTGAGGGTCACTGATGAGGCCTAATTGGCCGAAACTAGCTAGTCTGTCCCAGAAACATGCACACTCCATATTTTTCAGTTCTGTGGTGTATTCCTTGCTTCCAAAGGATAACCCTTCTATAGAACATAATAAATTCTGCAAAAGTCCAACGACGTAACAGTTTAATAGCTAAAGCATGGCGAACAATCCGAGCTTCGAAACGAAAATCACGGGGGGGGGGGGGGGAGTATGTTTCAAAATCGCACCACAAAACCCCCATTAAAAAGGTTATAAGGTGGGTAACAAATAAATTATATAAGGTTGGTAACAAATAAATTGATATTTGTCTTATTTGGTAACAAGTGTTAATCATTCGGCTGTGTTCTTACGTTTCACAGAACCTCCTCTAATGAGCACACACAGTCTATGTTTGAAGGCAGAAATGAGAGAAAACATGATTACGACATCAAGTCAATAACCGCTTCACCAGCTACCAGGAAAAGGGCACACTTGGCAAATACCCGCCATTTTTTCCACGGAGGTTATTTATGTTTGTTTTTTTTTTTTTTTTTTAAGATAACACATCTGTGTGACATAATGCATTCTCATTGATTGATTGATTTTAGGTTTAACGTCCCTGTCAGTACTGTATAGGTCATTTTGGAGACGTTGCTCTCAATTTTGTGAGACTTTTACCCGGCATCGAGATGAAATGACATCTCAAGGCCTGTCCCCCAATATGAAACCAATAGGGTTAATAAGCATGGATGGTCAGACTCGCTCAGATCCTCCAAGTGGTTTACCAGTACTCGTGTGCGGTCAATTTCAGCTCATGCAGCCCACCTATTTATTCAAGCCCCGATGGGCGGGGCCCGAATGCATTCTTTCAGATCTCCAAAACAGTTTTTTTTTTATGTCCCCGTTAGCGATAGCGGGGACATATTGTTTTTGCCCTGTGTTTGTTTGTTTGTTTGTTGGTTTGTAGGTTTGTTGGTTTGTACGTGGACAACTTTAACGTTGGCCATAACTTTTGAACCGTTTGAGATAGAGCTTTCATATTTGGCCTGAAGGTTCCTTGTGACAAGACCTTCACATTCGTCCAAAAAAATTTGACCTGTGACCTTGACCTTGACCTTTGACCTACTTAAAAGAAAAAAAGAACATTGGTCATAACTTTTGAACCACTTGAGATACAGCCTTCATATTTAGCATGTATGTTCCTTGTGACAAAAGCTTTACATTCATGCAAAAAAATTGACCTGTGACCTTGACCTCGACCTTTGACCTACTTAAAATTAAAAAAACAATAACATTTTGGTCATAACTTTTGAATGGTTTGACATAGAGCCTTCATATTTTGCATGTAGGTTCCTTGTGACAAGAGCTTAACATCCACTCAAAAAGTTTTGACCTTTACATTCATGCAAAAAATATGACCTGCGACCTTGACCTTGACCTTTGACCTACTTAAAATAAAAAAATAACATTTTGGTCATAACTTTTCAATGGTTTGACATAGAGCCTTCATATTTTGCATGTAGGTTCCTTGTGACAAGAGCTTTACATCAACTCAAAAAATTTGACCTGTGACCTTGACCTTTGACCTACATAAAAGAAAAAGTTAACATTGGTCATAACTTTTGAACCGTTTGAGATACAGCCTTCATATTTAGCATGAGTGTTCCTTGTGTCATAAGCTTTACATTCATGCAAAAAATTTTGACTATGACCTTGACCTTTGACCCACTTAAAATTAAAAAAAACACGTTTTTGTCATAACTTTTGAACGGTATGAGATAGAGCCTTCATATTTTGCATGTAGGTTCCTTGTGACAAGAGCTTTACATTCACTCAAAAATTTTTGACCTGTGACTGACCTTTGACCTACATAAAAGAAAAAGTTAACATTGGTCATAACTTTTGAACCATTTGAGATACAGCCTTTATATTTAGCATGTAGGTTTCTTGTGACAAATGCTTTACATTCATGCAAAAATATTGACATGCGACCTTGACCTCTGACCTACTTAAAAAATAAACATTTTGGTCATAACTTTCGAACCGTTTGGGATAGAGCTTTCATATTTGGCATGTAGGTTCCTACTGATTAGTGCTTTTCATTCATGCAAAATGTTTGGACCATGACCTTGACCCTTGACCTACTTAAAAGAAAAAATAAAATTGTTCATAACTTTTGAACCATTTAAGATAGAGCCTTAATATTTGGCATGTAGGTTCCTTGTGACAAGAGCTTTACATTCATGCATTTTTTTTACCTGTGACCTTGACCTACTTTAAAGAAAAAATATTATTGTTCATAACTTTTGAACCGTTTAAGATAGAGCTTTCATATTTGGCATGTAAGTTTCTTGTGTCAAGTGCTTCCCACACAAACAAAAATCTGGTATGTGAGCAACTTTGAATAAAAAATGACCATGCCGGGGACATATTCGTGTTTCACAAACACATCTTGTTCTTATGGAAAATTGTGATATTTGTCTTATTTATGCGCCACGCGCACGTTGGTGGTGCTCGTTAGAGCCGCCTCTTTGAGGCGTTTCTAACGAGGACCTACTACCTAATTTTTTGAGAAGAAATGAGAAAAATAATGTTTACCCCTGTAAACACCAGTTTTCTCTATGTAAAGAGGAGTATAAAGAGGTGTTCCTTTCACGGACTTGTTAGCGTGCTGTCCAATAAACTCTACCCCAATGGTAAGGTCTCTTAATAGAAAGAATTTTCTCCCTAGGAGCAATAATTTTTCCAATAAGAGTAGACAACTTTTTTAGTGATGACAACAAATGAATTACCTCTGTTTAAGGGCGAACACTATTGTCCGGAAATTGTCCGGGAAATCGGGGTTAGTGGTGCGTTATCCCTAATATCTCCACTTTGGATGGTCAGAAATTAATAAAATGAGTATCAAATAAAATTTTAAGCTCCAATCTAAAAGATTATTAAAAATTATTGTTCATTTTTAACATTTTAAGGGACCATTTCTGAAGTTAATTTGTCCGGGAAATTTCCGGATTGTGACCTGGATATTGGAGTAGTTGTGCGTTATCCCTATTATCTTCACTTCGAGTGGTCAGAAATTAATAAAATTAGTATCAAATCAAATTTTAAGCCCCATTCTAAAAGATAATTAAAAATTATTGTTCATTTTTAACATTTTAAGGGACCATTTCTGAAGTTAATTTGTCCGGGAAATTCCCGGATTGTGACCCGGATGTTGGAGTAGTTGTGCGTTATCCTAATATCTTCACTTCGGGTGGTCAGAAATTAATAAAATTAGTACCAAATAAAAAGTTTAGCTCCATTTTAAAAGATTGTTAAAAATTATTTTTCATTTTCAACATTTTAAGGGTCCATTTCTGAAGTTAATTTGTCCGGGAAAATCCCGGATTTGTGGGACATACGCAAACAGTGTAGATCCAGATCAGATATTTAACCCATATATGCATCGCGTCCCATTTGTGGGACATTGGCAAACAGTGTAGACCCAAATGATCAGACTCTGCAAAACGTGGCGTCTAATCTAGGCCGCAAAATGCTGGCGATGAATTAGGTGTACGGACTTTGGATGATGTTACGGACTATTATCAATGCACTCAGGCATTTTCCAGAAGCACCAGACTGGACTTTTTACGATGAATGAAGTTTACGCCTGCCTGTATCTTTTTCTTTCGGAGACGCTGACATTTTTCCCCATTTGCCAAACATTCAACTAAATGCTGTCTCATTTTTGGCACGTCGAATATTATTCTAGTGTTAAATGAGTCCGGTGCAAAACAAAACTCTACCACGTTCGCTATTGCAAAAAGCCCACAATCATTAAAATTTGGTTGTTGTTGAACAGGGGTATACATTTGTTCCTTATTTCTGCTTAAAACATAGGTTGTGGGTACTCGTTGAAACCGTCTCGCCGTTCAATGGAGTTCGTTCACTCTCTGTTTAGAGCAGAAATATGAAAAATATGGGATTTTTTGTTTTATCGGAATTTCATTTTAGGGTTGCTAAATTTATATTTTCTAGACCTCTGCTTAAAAGTACAGTATGGTTGCTCGTCAGAATAGCCTGGGTGAGGTGATTCTAAAAAGTACCCACAATCGATTTTTTAGCAGAAATAAGGAAAATAATAATAAACTGCATTTTATTTAAAGAAAACTGGGGTTCATGGTGGTATACATTATTTTTCCTATTTTTGATCCTAGACATAGGTTGTTGTTACTCGTTAGAACCGCCTCAACGAGGATGTTCTTACGGTGTTTGCAGTATAAATAAGAAAAATATGACAAATTTTTATCAGAAAAGTAACCATTTTGGAAATGTGAAAAATGCACTATATCTCGAAACCTTAAGTCCTACAAAATTGGAATACAAAGTCTTCAAAATGACCAAAATAGTGTTGACGGTGTAGTTTAATCTCAATTCAAACAAACAAAATAACAGCATTCATTCAAAATACCAATTGGACACACATTTTGTGGGGAAGTCACTTTCTACTATTTCTATCCAGGTATGCAGCACATGTCAACTTAAAATGAGTTAAAGCAATTAATTTAGCACATGTTTAATCCCGTTAGAAAATTAATGGCAAAGTCCGTACACCTAATTCACCGTCAGCAAGAAATGGATGCGGCTCAATTTCGTCCTTGTTAAAACAAATAGTGTAGAACCAGATCAAACGCCAAGTTTGCAGCGTCTAATCATAAAGGTCCGTAAAAACATTCAAAGTCCGTACACCTAATTCATCGCCAGCAAGAAATGGATGCGGTTAAATTTCGTCGTTGTTTAAGCAAACAGTGTAGACCCAGATCAGATGACGCATTTTGCGGCCCAGATCAGACGCCAATTTTGCAGCGTCTGATCATTATGGTCCGTAAAATCACTCAAAATCCGTACACCTAATTCATCGCCAGCAAAAAACGTATGCGGTTAAATTTCGTCGTTGTTTAAGCAAACAGTGTAGACTCAGATCAGATAGCGCATTTTTGCGACCCAGATCAGACGCCACGTTTTGCAGCGTCTGATTATTTGGGTCTACACTGTTTGCCAATGCCCAACAAATGGGACGCTAGGCATATATGAGTTAAATATCTGATCTGGATCTACACTGTTTGCCAGTGTCCCACAAATGGGACGCTATAGGCATATATGGGTTAAACCTTTGATCAAGATCAACACTGTTTGCCAATGTCCTACCAATGGGACGCTATGCACATATGGGTTAAACCGTTTATCAAGTTCTACACTGTTTTCCAAGTAGGTCTTGAGCCGTAATTTAAGATTACTAAATATATCTACATCTTCTATAAAATAAAGTCATGTTGTATGCCCTCACTAGAATCGCCTCAGTGAGGCGCTTATATTAAGCACACGACATACATTAATACCATTATTTGATAATAATTTCATTAATTATGACGACCCGAAGTGGAGACATAAGGGATAAGGCATCACTACCCACAACATTCAGGACCCAATCCGGGAATTTCCAGGACAAATCAACTTAAAAAACGGACCCCTAAAATAATCAAAATGAAAAATAATTTTTAATTATCTTTTAGAATGGAGCTTAAAATAGTATTTGATACTAATTGTATTAATTTTCTGACCACCCGAAGTGAAGATATTAGGGATAACGCACCACTACCCCAACATCCAGCTCACAATCCGGGAATTTCCCGGACAAATTAACTTCAGAAATGGACCCTTAAAATGTTAAAAATGAAAAATAATTTTTAATAATATTTTAGATTGGAGCTTAAAAGTTTATTTGATACTAATTTTATTAACTTCTGACCATCCGAAGTGGAGATATTAGGGATAACGCACAACTACCCCCTATTTCCCGGTCATTTCCTGGACATTTCCCGGACAATTCCCGGACATTAGTGTGCACCCTCTTTAAGGAATCCAACTTCAGGGGAGGCAACTCCTATAGAAGTATTTTACCTCCCATGTCAATAGGGATCTGCTCTTAACGGAAAGACTTTGCTCCTCATTGAGTTTACAGAAAAGCGAACAGGAAGTCTCAAAAGTTGCCTCCCTTTGAAAAGTGGCGAACAAAAATGTGCCAAATCACTAAAAAACACACCTATATAATTTTGATCTCCTCGAACCACACTTTTATACAGTAAAACCGAGGTTTACAGGGGTAAACCTTTTTAGCTCACCTGGGCCGAAGGCTCCAGGGGAGCTTATAGTATAGTGGGTTGTCCGTCCGTCGTCCGTCCGTCCACACTTTTGAGCAGCTATATCTCTGTATCCTGCAGGCTGATCTCAATCATTTCTCATCTGTAGCATGCCTCTGGTGGGGCATTGATGACATAAACCTTTTTTTGAAATCGCTCTAAAACTTTGGTTCCTATGGCAACCACAAGGTCCCATAGACTTACTATGGGAAAATGCTTGTCATCACCGTAGCGTCTTCAGTTTTGATCGGATCTTTCTGAAACTTATATGTAAGGTGACTGGGGATAAAAACTCGGATGAGTTCGAAAACCGGCCAAGTCGGCCCATTTATCATAGAGTTACGTCCCTTTGATTGCTGAAAATGCCCATTTTCGACCTTGTCATCACCGTATCCCCTTCAGTTTTGATCGGATCTTTCTGAAACTTAAATGTAATGTGGCTGGGGATAAAACCTCGGATCAGTTCGAAAACCGGCCAAGTCCGCCGATTTATCATAGAGTTACGTCCCTTTGATTGCTGAAAATGCCGATTTTTGACCTTGTCATCACCGTAGCCCCTTAAGTTTTGATCGGATCTTTCTGAAACTTATATGCAAGGTGGCTGGGGATAAAGCCTCGGATGAGTTCGCATACCGGCAAAGGTGGCCTATTTATCATAGAGTTACGTCCCTTTGATTGCTGAAAATGTTGATTTTTGATCTTGTCAACATTGTAGCCCCTTCAGATTTGATCAAATCTTTCTGAAACCTATATGTAAGGTGACTGGAGATAAAACCTAGGATGAGTTTGAATACCGGCCAAGCTGGCCCATTTATCATAGATTTACGTTCCTTTGATTGCTGAAAATGCCAATTTTTTACCTTGTCATCACCATAGCCCCTTCAGTTTTGATCGGATCTTTCTGAAACTTATATGTAAGGTGGCTGGGGATAAAATCTTGGATGAGTTCGAAAACAGGCCAAGTCAGCCCATTTATCGTAGAGTTATGTCCCTTTGATGGCTGAAAATGTTGATTTTTGACCTTGTCATTACCGTAGCCCCTTCAGTTTTGATCGGATTTTTCTGAAACTTATATGTAAGGTGGCTGGGGATGAAACCTCGGATGAGTTCGAAAACTGGCCAAGTCGGCTCATTTATTTTAGAGTAACATCCCTTTGATTGCTAAAAATGCCAAATTTTGACCTTGTCATCACCCTAGCCCCTTCAGTTTTGATCGGATCTTTCTGAAACTTATATGTGAGGTGGCTTGGAATAAAATCTTGGATGAGTTTGAATACTGGCCAAGTCTGATCGGATCTTTCTGAAACTTACATGTAAGGTGGCTGGGAATAAAACCTCAGGTGAGTTCGAATACCAGCCAAGTCGGCACATTTATCATAGAGTGACGTGCCTTTGATTGCTGAAAATGCTTATTTTCGACATTGTCATCACTGCTGCCCCTTTAGTTTTGAACGGATCTTCATGAAACTTACAAACAAGGAAGTCAGGCAGAAAGCTTGGAGGAGTTTGAAAACTCTTGTTTTTGAATTTGTCATCACCATAGCCACTTCAGTTTAGATAGGATGTTCTTAGCAAGTCAGGAATAAAAGCTTGAATGAGTTTGAAAACCGGTGAGGTCAGCCTGTTTATCATAGAGTTACATTCTACTTGATTTTCAGAAAATGCTTACCCTGTCATCACCATGTCCTCCCATAAAGCCTTCAGTAAAGGTTGGCACTTCCTTAAACTTTGAATCTGTTAGCTCAGGTGAGCGATACAGGACTTGATCCTCTTGTTTTATTTCTGCTGTAAAATATAGATAGTGGATACTCGTTAGAACCGGCTCGTCGAGGCGGTTCTAACGAGTACCCACTGTCTATATTTAAGAGCAGAGATATAAAAAAATATCGGAATTTTTTATCGAAAAAAAAAAAATTTTTGGTAGCAATTCCTAAATTTATTTGGGCAGGCGTGTTTTCTTAATGAGGTGTAGCCATCCCATTTAAGACAGACACAATCAATCTTATATATAATAACAACCTGTGCACAGTGAACTAAACCGTCCAATGTAGACTAGCTACTAGTCTGATAATAAAAGTCTGATCTTTTTTTTTTTTTTTTTTTTTTTTGTTTGTTTGGTATTTTTTATTGGTTTAAAAATTATCACCTTCTTAGTAATGGCAAGTCTATTTGGTATGGTCTCACATCTTAGGATTATCATTAAAATTGAACCAGAGAGACGAGACTAGCAAAACTTTTATACACTGTTCATGTTAGTGCAAAAGATGATTTTAATTTCATATTATTCATTTTAACGCCTAGTGGCTAGGCTACGTTCAATGATAAATGGTTACTAATGCTAGAATTAAGCTTAAGCGATAAGCTCAGTCTTCTGTTCTATGACTATAGAACTGCCAAGCTCAGATTTGTCAACTTTTCAGTGAAAAGTACACTTTATGTATATACAAGTCAATGATTAAAGTATCCATCTTTCTCCAAAACTTAGATATCCAATCCGTTACCATAGCCTGCCTTTTTGTCTTGCAGTTCAAACACAGTTCTAAAAATATAAATAGATTAAAATGACATTGATAAAAATGAATTATAATTCATACTGGGATAAAAATGTCTCCTAGCATTAATGCAAACTATAATGAATTAATGCAAATTGATTTTAATGAATCCTGGGATTAATGCAAATTGATAATATTGAGTCCTGGCATTAAAGCAAGTTGATAATAATACATCCTGGTTTTAATTTAAATTGATAATATTACATTCTGGCATTGATGCAAATGGATTATATTGCAAACTGGCATGAACGTAAATGGATTATGATGCATTGTAATATATACTGATATTGATATACATAGATTTTATTTGGAGTTTACGACCTTTCAACTGCCCTGCCCATTGGGGCTTGAAGAAATAAATGGGCTGCATGATGCTTCCACGCAGAGCTGAAACCAACTGGACATTAGTACTGGTAAACCGCTTAGAGGTTCTAAGCATGCCCAGCCTGGAAAGTGGTGCAAGTTGGACCGTCCATGCAAAATAAACCCTATTGATTTCATTGGGCGGCAGGGCCTGAGATGTCATTTCATCTCGCCGTCGGGTAAAGTCCCACAAAATGGAAGCAACGTCTCCAAAACGACCTATACATTGTTGTCGGGGACATTAACTCTCAGATCAAACGAACAAAAGTATCAATGCAAGTTGATAATAATACATCCGGGTATTGATGCTAATTGATAATATTTAATACATCCTGGCATTGATGCTAATGGATTATAATGCAACCTGGCTTGAACGTAAATGGATTATGATGCATTATAATATATAATGACATTGATATACATAGATTTTATTTGGAGTTTTCGACCTTTTCAAGATTTAATATTACAGTCATATATAATAAGTTATAGTCACATGTCGGAGAACACCGGAGTACCCGTAGACAAACCACCTGGCCTTTCATTACCAAACTAGGTGTCACATGTGCGCCGAATATGCCGAAACCAACAGAGGTGGTAAATCTTACGTATAAGAGACAAAGCTCTTAACAACTAGGCCACGGAGGCCCGCAGAAAACTCTTATCCAGCTTAACACAATATCTACCTTTTGCAAACCGTGTAGATCCAGAAAATATGACTTCTACAAAACAGTGCAGATCCAGACAAGGGGGCTTGTGAAGAGACCATCTGATCAGGATCTATACTAGTCGTTATTCAGTTTGCAAAGTTCAACAAATACATAATATGAAGTATAGTCACAATCACGTGAACAAGTCCGTGAAATGAACACCCCACCCCCATAAACCCCACTATATATAGATTAATTTGGTGTTAATTGGGGTATACATTATTTTTCTTATTTCTGCTTTTAGGCATAGGTTGTGGGTACCCGTTAGAACCGCCTCATTGAGGTGATTCTAACGAGCATCACAACCTATGTTTTCAGTATAAATATGAAAAATATCACAGATTTCATCAGAAAAGTAGCCATTTTGGGGATGTGAAAAATGCACTATGTCGCAGGGGCGTGTTATCGTAATGACGAATGGGTGTGGTTAAGTTAATTTATTCAGCAGGATATGGATAAAATAAACCAGCTCTTGAGAAAAGGACACTTATCGCATATACAACCAGCAAAGGATAAAGTGCAGTCCCGACACAGTCATATCTGCTTCTTCAGAAATCTTGATGTAGCCTCGAACAAGAAGATATGCCTCTGGCCATATGGGTTGGATGCACATAGGCAGTTGAATAACATAAATGGTCAGATCTGACCCCTTGATAATAAAAAAAATATATATATATTTTTCATGCTCAACTCACTTGAGCATGAAATTTGTCCTGCTCATAAATTTTAAAATGCCAACAATTGTTGACCATTATGACAACACGCCTATACCATTGCATTGTAAATTTTACCACCGAAAACAAAACAAGAACATTTTAAGATGAAAAATTCGATTTTTCGTTCTTATTTCTACTAAAAATATAGACTTTGTGTAGTTGGTAGAACCGCCTCGGTGAAAAATTTACCCCTGTAAACCCCAGTTTTACTATATAAAAGTGGGGTTCAAGGGATTCAACATCACACAGGCGTGTTTTTGTGGTGCTATGGGTTGGACGCAAATAGGCAGTTGAAAAGCATAAAGGACTGTTTTCTCACTTGAGCTTTAAATTTGTTCTGCTCATAAATCTAAAAAAAACAACAACAAATGTTGTCATTTTAAGATTTATAAGCAGGACAAATAACATTCTTTGCTGATCTGAGCAGACAAATTACATCATGTGTTTGTATTTAAATAATTACGAGCATTTCAAATTTCATACTCAAGTGAGTTGAGCATAAAAACGTTTTATAACATCGGGGCCTGGGTGCATGGAATTTCGCGACATAACGTGGTTCAACGTTAGAACCGTCACATTGAGGTTTTTCGGCCCTCGAGCTTGAATAAACATCACGAAAACATTTCTATATAAATTTGAGCCCTAAAACCCCACTGTGATATAGTAAAACTGTGGTTTGCCGGGGTATACATTATTTTTCCTGCTTCTGCTCAAAAACATAGATTGTGGGTACTCGTAAGAACTGCTTCACTTGTGCGGTTCTAACGAGCATCCATAATCTGTTTTGTGCAGAACTAAGAAAAATATCACAATTTTTTATCTAAAACCTTTATTTTTAACGGTAAAATTTACAATGTATTTGTATAGGCGTGTTTTCGTAATGTAAATGGGCTGCATGATGAGTGTTCCATAGGCCCCCGCCCATTGGGGCTTGATGAAAAAAATGGGCTGCATGATGCTTCCACGCAGAGCTGAATCCGACCGCATACGAGTACTGGTAAACCGCTTAGAGGATCTAAGCCTGGTCAGGCAAAGCGGTGCGAGTCAGACCGCCAATCCTTATTAACCCAATTGGTTTAATTGGGCGACAGGGCTTGAGATGTCATTTCATGTCAATGTCAGTTAACCGTTATCTTGCTGTTCACGAAAACACCTATCTTTGCAAACAGTGTAGATCCAGATCAGATGGATTCTGGAGAAGCCATCTGATCAGGATCTACACTGTTTGGCATTCAGTTTATGAATTTGGAGTAATAAATTACATCAAGTAATTTGATTGGTTGATAGACAGAAATGAGTGTGGCTTAAATGGATATTCAGCAAGATAAGGGTTAAAAGTCCCACGAAATTGGAAGCAACGTCTCCAAAATAACCTTTTCAGTGTTGACGTGGACGTAAAACCTCTAATCAAACAAACAAACAAATTGAGGCTCTTGTTTTCTGCACCTCGTCTCAAGGGCTAATTGTATATTTATTTACAATACCTTGCCGGTCCGCCAATCGGCAACACTGCGACGGTTGTTCGTTTCTTCCTTTTCCACAACACAACTCCTATAACTATGGCCGCAAGTATCACTACCAAACCAACACAAGCAGTTACCACAGTGCTGATGAATAGCATGGCTTTATCATTTTCAAGCGACCTGAAAATACATTGTGAACAAACATCTACGTCATTTAAAAGTGACGGCCCCCGCCCATCGGGGCTGGAAGAAATATATTGGCTGCATGATACTTCCACGCACAGCTGAAACCGACCCGCACACGAGAAGCCTGCCCAGGCAAAGCGGTACGAGTCGGCCCGTCCATACTTATAAACCCTATTGGTTTCATTGTCCGGCTGGGCTTGAGATGTCATTTCATCTCAAGGTCGGGTAAATGTCCCACAAAATTGGAAGCAACGTCTCCAAAATGACCTTTACATTGTTATCGCGGACTTTAATACTCAAATCAAATCAACAAACATGTTACAGTGAAATGCCGTTATTAAGCCCAGCCGAAATTATGACTAATTCTTCTTTTTAAAACATATTTAAAGGGTTTTGGTATGTCTTTTTTGTACATTCTGCAACCAATGTTCTCTAGAAAAGTACCACCTATGGGACTGTTCAAAAGCAATCTTAACCACTTTTGGACAGACCCAAAAGTGGTCTTAATACAGGAATATTACTATGCGAGGGGTGTCCATTTAATGTTGTCACTGGGGTTCTACAAGGGGCGTTATTAAACCATTTGGTACCAGAAACCCCAAAACGGGTATTTAGCAAACAGTGCATGTCCAGATCAGACGCCCCAGAACGCGGCGTCTTATCAGGGCCTCCACTGTTTGCAAAAAGTTCAGCCAGTTTCCAAATAAATTTTGAAGAAAACACAACCTGACACCCCTAAATTTTGAAATGGACCCCTGCTATATATAAGGAAGAAGATTCCATTTGGTACAAAAAGGGTTAATGCCATTCACATGTCGTTTATTTCAACAATTCGAGGCATTTTCCTTGATGGAACACTGTAAAGACAGAGAATAGAAGCGGAGGCAATGATCTCGAATCGATACAATCAACCCACAGTTCCTATCAGAGACACCAAAAGAAACACAAACATTGAACAACAGACCCCAATGGAAGCATCAACAGCGGAAAGCCAAAAGGCCAGTTACTTTCCCACAAATTGGCCAATAGGCTATCCAAAATAAAATAATATAAGCGACACAAACACCCAAAGATAAACCATAACAAAATAAAACTGCGACAGAAGAACCGCCATGGAACGGTCACGGAAACGAATTCCACTGGGGGCTTAATTGATTTTACGTGGCCACAATCCTCGCCCTTACTTCCGTCGCGACTTAGACAAATAATTTGTTCAGCCTCTGCTCAATACCAAAAAAATACTCGATCTTAGTGTTAACGTAGAAGTGGAGGCAGTGATCAGAAATCGATACAATTAACCCACAACTCCCATCAGAGACACCAAAGGGAAAGAAACAAACCATGAAACAACAGACCCCAATGTAAACATCAACAGCGGAAAGCCAAAAGGGCAGTTACTTTCCCACAAAATGGGCAATAGGCTATCCAAAATAAAATAATATAAGCGACACAAACACCCAAAGACAAACATAACAAAACTTTATCACGATGATAAGTATGCATGTTTAGGTACAGTAAAATTCCGCTTTTAAGACCACCTAAAATAAAGATTTATTCTGCTTTAAATCGCTTATTTAGAAGGAAGCAGTTTTTTTAGTGTTGTCTGTTTACAGTGTCCCTTGGTCAGGGACCACCTTTAGAACTGTTCAAAAGTGGTCTTAAAGACCCCTTTTGAACAGTCCAAAGATGGTCTTAATATAGGAATTTTACTGTATACCCTAAGGACACTCGTAAATTGCACTAACGAGTACAGTTCGAGATTGATAACGACGACCAGAAAGGGTTCACAAAAACACGCCTATACAAATACATTGCAAATATTTAGATGAAAATTTGCGATATTTTTCTTATTTCTGCTAAAAATATAGATTGAGGGTACCCATTAGAACCGCCTCTTTGCGGCGGTTCTAATGAGTACACACAATCTATATTTTACGAGTACCTACAATCTATATTTAAGAGCAAATGAGGCGGTTCTAACGAGTACCCACAATCTATATTTTAGAGTAGAAATAAGAAAAATAAGGTTTACCCCGTTAAATAGAAGTGGAGGCAATGATCAGAAATCGATACAATTTACCCACAGGGGGTACTCCGGTTTTCACCCACCTCTGATTAACGATCGGCCCGATATTAGTGAAATAATCTTGAAAGTACCGTAATACAAAAACAAAACAAAAAATTAACCCACAGCTCCCATCAGAGACATCAAAGGACAGAAACACAAACACGAAACAACAGACCATAATGGAAACATCAATAGCGGAAAGCCAAAAGGACAGTCACTTTCCCACAATATGGCCAATAGGCTAACCAAAATAAAATAATATAAGCGACACAAACACCAAAAGACAAACCATAACAAAAATAAACCGCGACAAAAGAACCGCCTTGGAACGGTCAGCGGAAACGAATTCCACTGGGGGGGGGGGGGGGGGCTTACCGTATTCGCCCTAATTACCGCACATGCTCCTATAGGCGCACACCAAAGCTATTTTTGAAAAGGAAATGCATAAGCGCACAATTACAGTAACCTCCCCTTGAAGCTCTCACAATAATTCTATAAAAACTTACCTTTATTTCTTCAACAGTGAAGGCAATGCTTAAGTATCCTTTTCCGTCCCATTAAATATCAGTATGCATCATCTCGGAAGCTATTGTTTTCGTATCATGTGTGCGCTAATTAGGTAGATTTTTCACCAGGATTTTTTAACGAGTTTGAAAAAACTAAGGGCACGGTGCGGTAATTAGGGCGAATGCGGTAAATCGATTTTACGTGGCCACAATCCTCGCCCTTTTTTCCGTAGCGATTAAGACAAATAATTTGTTCCGTCTGCAAGAAGGCCCCCTAGCTCATCAATGTAACATCTCCGAACACAAAAATCAAACAACCACAGAGATAAACAACGGTGAGGACTCGACAGCAAAAAAAAAACATTGAAATGCTGGAGCAAAACGAAACCAACCGTTAGACTCCGATGGGCCAGACCAGAGACAGAGCATCAGGTAACAACCAACATAAGCCTTTACGCTGGAACCGTCATAGAAACTGAGGCCTGACCCACCAGGGTTTGGGGTTTGAGGGAGTCAAAATTATATAGGTGTGTTTTCGTGATGTTTAGTAAAGGAGACTTGAAAATGTCTCAGGGACTAAGGTCTGTCGAATAAATTTGATGTGAGAAACTGTACTTTTGTTGCATTTGAGGTTTAACGTCCCCGTCAACACTGTAAATGTCATTTTGGAGACGTTGCTTCCAATTTTGTGGGACGTTTACCCGACATTGAGATGAAATGACATCTCAAGCCCTGCCGCCCAATGAAACCAACAGTTTATAAGCATGGACGGGCCGGCTCGCAACGCATTGCCTGGGCAGGCTTAGATCCTCAAAGCGGTTTACCAGTCCTCGTGTGCGGTCGGCTTCAGCTCTGCGTGGAAGCATCATGCAGCCCATGTATTTCTTCAAGGCTCAATGGGCGGGGGCATGTTCCTCTTACAACAAGTCTTGGACAAGAACATACGGGTAAGCATGTGCGTTGTCATGGATGAAACACAAACCTCTTAAACCGATTGCAGGTCAATTTTCATAGTGTGTCTTTATTTTTGACAACACACCATTCTTATATAAAAAAAGCCTGTTATTGTCTTGCCATTTGGTACGGCAATTGTCACAATGGGCCCATTGCAATTGAAAAATACCGCATACAAAATGTTGCCGCGCTTTTAATTCTTTTGGCAATGACTGGCATTGCTTGGTTTTATATGCAGCCACTGCTTGTTATTCATGTGTCTCTGCGGCTCAATATAATAGACCTAGGTTTCATCGCCTGTAATTAGCTCCGAAAATGTACGTGCGAAATTTTTTGTACTCGTTTTAACGATTTTTCGCCATTTTTACATAGGTTGTCTCGGCTCCCACCCATCGGGGCTTGAAGAAATTGATGGGCTGCATGATGCTTCCACGCAGAGCTGAAACCGACCCGCACACGGGTACTGGTAAACCGCTTAGAGGATCTAAGCCTGCCCAGGCAATGCGGTGCGAGTCGGCCCGCCCATGCTTATAAACACTATTGGTTTCATTTGACGGCAGGACTTGAGATGTCATTTAATCTCAATGTCGGGTAAAAGTCACACAAAATTGGTAGTAACGTCTCCAAAATGACCTTTTGCAGTGTTGACGGGGACGTTAAACTACAAATCAAACAAACAGATAAAGAGACAGCACATGTCCAATGTATCTGGCACAGTTTACTATATATATATCTGTGAAAGTGAAGCATTCAGAGCAACTTGACCTTTAATATTGGCCTTATTTCATAGCTTGTTTTGCATACAGTAAGGGTTGTGTTACTGACTGAATCATCTTGAGCTTTCAAGAACTTTTAAAAGAAAGAACAGATGACACCGAAATGTCATCCTAATACAGAAAATCACCCCAGACCCCCGCTCATTGGGGCTTAAAAAATAATGCATGATGCTTCCACGCAGAGCTGAATCCGGCCCGCACACGAGTCCTGGTAAACCGCTTTAAGGATCTAAGCCTGCCCAGGCAAAGGGGTGCGAGTCGGACCGTCCATTGTTATAAAACCTATTGGTGTCATTGGGCGACAGGGCTTGGGATGTCATTTCCTCTCAGTGTCGGGTAAAAGTCCCACAAAATTGGAAGCAACGTCTCCAAAATTACCTACAAAGTGTTGACGGGTGCGTCAAACTCCAAATCAAACAAACAGAAAATCACTTCCCTGGGAAATCAACGGAGTTTCCACTTGTTTCTTACAGCCACGCGGTATGGTGGGCAATTATTGACATAATTACAGTAAAATTCCGCTATTAAGACCACCTAAAATTAGGACTAATTCTGCTATATTAAGCTTATTTTCAAGGGTATACTTAATTTTTCTTTGTGTTTTCTGCCTACAATGTCCTCTGGTCAGGAACTACCTTTCGGACTGTTCAAAACTGGTCTTTAAGACCACTTTTGAACAGGCCAAAGGTGGCCTTAATATAGGAAGTTTACTGTAAATGAACGTCCCTCGTACTTTATTTGATGCCTCTAAATACAGTGGAACTTGAGAGTTTGAGTTTTACGTCCCACCTACAGCTAAGGTCATACGGAGACGGGACCTCGGTTTAAAGACTCATCCGAAAGTCTGGAGAAGCCCGGGATCGATCCTGCGATCCCTGGGGTACAAGGCGAGTAGCGTAACCACTGCACCACGGAGGCTTCTATTCTATTAGCTCAAGGAATCGATTTATCAATGATATACTTGTACTAGTCTCCTACTTTTATTTCCTTTATTTTCTAGTCTCTTTCCTTTTTAGTCTCTTTCCTTTCTAGCCTTACTTATTTTCAGGTTTATTTTTGTTATGGTTTGTCTTAGGGTGTTTGTGTCGCTTATATTATATTATTTTGGATAGCCTATTGGCCATTTTGTGGGAAAGTAACTGTCCTTTTGGCTTTCCGCTGTTGATGTTTCCATTGGGGTCTGTTGTTTCATGTTTGTGTTTCTTTCCCTTTGGTGTCTCTGATGGGAGCTGTCTGTGGGTTAATATTATCGATTCCTGATCATTGCCTCAACTTCTACTAAACTTACTTATTTTCAGGTTTACTTTGGCTTGAAGTATTCGGCTGCTATTATAGAGGGAACAAAGAGGTAGTTTGCAATATGACAGTCTATATTAACTCTTATCCTGCTGTTCACGACAACCCCTATCTTTGCAAACAGTTTAGATCCAGATCAGATGGCTTCTGAAGAAGCCATCTGATCATGATCTACACTGTTTGGCATTCAGTTTATGAATTTGTAGCAATAAATTACATCAAGTAATTTGATTGGTTGATAGACAGAAATGGGTGAGGCTTAAATGAATATTCAGCACGAGAAGGGTTAAGGATAACTTAGGGATTTTTATTTTCGATTTTATCTTGAAAAGTGTCTATGTAGACATTGGTTCGCCCCAATGAGGAGATTTTAGTTTGTACACAAATAATCCTGTATTATATTTAAGCAGATCAAAAATGTCCCCTAATTATAGCTCCGCTTTGAAAACGTGGGGGCTATATTGGATTTGCCTTGTCCCTCGTTGATACCTTAATTCCGTTATTCATCGTAACTCAAAGACCGTTTGAGGTATTTTCATGAAACTTCACACAAATGTAAAGCACTATGAGACAATGTGTAGAGCGCATGAACCATAACATTCATGATAACTAAAAAACCGTTTGAGATATTTTCATGAAAATTCATACAAATGTATAGTACCATGAGTCAAAGTGCAGAGCGCATGAACCATAACTCTGGATTGCCTATTTTCGGAGCTATTGCCCTTTGAACATTGAAAAATGGCAATTTTAACCTTGTCCGCTCCATAACTCAAAAAACGTTTGAGGTATTTTCATGAAACTTCACACAAATGTAAAGCACTATACGACGATGTGCAGAGAGCATGAACCATAACTCTGGATTGCCTACTTTTGGAGTTATTGTCCTTTAAACATTGCAAAATGACAATTTTAACCTTGTCCGCTCCATAACGCAAAACGGTTTGAGTTATTTTCATAAAACTTCACACAAATGTACAGCACAATGAGACGATGTGCGCAGCACATGAACCATAACTCTGGATTGCCTTTTTACAACCTTTAATTAAAGGCTGAAAGCTGAATACATTTTTTTCTTGTATTTTTCTTTTCTGATAGCGCTATAGCGGGGCTACAGTCAGATCCTCTGACAGTTCTAGTTTATCCATTATTCTTCATGAACTGGTGGTAAGATTAACCCTCAGTAGTTCGAACTGTCCCTATCTCCAACAAGTCTTTTTCCGTCCCAAAAGTATTCGCGCTATTTAGGGGATGACTGTATTCAAAAGTGTCATTTGGGGAGGTAAATCGGCGGTTTAACGGTCGGAAATTTTGTTTTACGGCGATGCGGTAGCAGGTAAACTTTAACCAAATACCGACGCTGACGCCGACGACGGACGCAATGGCAATAGGTACGGCAATAGCTCCCCTTTACTTCCGCAAAACAGCGAAAAGGGACTCACCCTGTTAACATGGTCTCGCTCGACCATTACAACTACTTACAAGTCTGGCACGATTAATCGGATAATCGATTAATCAATCGATAAATTAAAAAAATGAATATCATTACTGATTTGCTTGTAATCGATTATTGAAAAGTACAATTTGCTACCCAAAGTTGTACCTAAAATAGCTGGATGACTGGCAAACATCTGGGTCTACACTGTTTGCTCGAGTCTGTCTGTTCAAATACATACATTTAAACTACAAAAGTAGCAGGTGTCATGCTTAGACAGGAAACCAGTTAGGCAAAACTATGACCAAATATTTAGTGATTACTAATCGATTATCGATCACAATGGTAGGAATGATAATCGATTATCTTTTCAGCTCCGATTAGCCAGCTCTAAAGTCTACTTACCTGCAGAGAGGTAACGAATTTTCAACAACGCATATTTCGGAATCAGGACAACCTCCCATGATGCTTGTGTACAATAAGCATTTCTGCTCTTCCGTTGGGAATGGACCCACTGAAACGACAAATACACAGTCGTCGACATTTGAGTCAGCTCTTTCGAAAAAGGCTCTTATCCCACAGACGAAGAGCTAAGGCTCTGACGAGACTGCACATAATAGCACAGTCTCGTCAGAGCCATTGCTGCTCGCGGTCATCATCACGTGAACTACTCCGTGAAATGAAGACCCCCCTATAACCCACTTCATATAGAGAAAACTGGGGTTTACGGGGGTAAACATTATTTTTATTTTTTTTGCTCCAAGACATAGATTGTTGGTACTCGTTAGAACCTCCTCAATGAGGCGGTTCTAACGAGCACCAACAACCTATGTTTGCAGTATTTTTAAGAAAACTTGATTTTCATTAGAAAAGTAGCCATTTTGGAGATATGAAAAAGCACTGTGTAACACGGGTGTTATCGTAATGATGAAGAGAAAGAGGAGACATTGAGGTCATGCGTATAGCAATCCTGATTGTCCGCGCACGCGCACTTAAAGAACCAAAAAAAATATATTAATACTTAACGCTCTGCATGCTGTGTATTTTTTCGCAGCTGACGACATTTTGAAAAAAAAAAACATTTTGCTAATTTCCCCAGAAAACAGGACTTGACATCTCATGCACATTGTCTCCTAAGGAGACAATTTGCATGAGATGTCAAGGCCAGTTTTCTGGGGAAAATAAGACAAGTATCAACAATGTGTTGTCTGCTGTATTAGCCTAGAGAGTGGTAAATGTTAAAGCCTTTTTCCTCAGAATTCGGTTAATTTCTGGGTTGTATGAAGTTGTTACAAACCGGGTATAGCAAACTTAAACCTTTTGATGACGTAGGCCAGCCTGCGTTGAGCAGGGTCTTCACTGGTGAATTAATGTCTATCCTGGTGAAGGTCATCTGATATACCACCAGTAACAGTTCTGAGTCCCCAGCTGCAACGTGTAGTCCGGTCCAGAAAACATTTACACACCGTATGTTGTTGTTGTGTTTTTTTTCAGTTTAATGGTGCTTGCTTCCAAAGGATAACAATTTCATAGCCACTACAGCTGGTGTTAAGGAGTTGTGAAGCGGCCAGTTATTAGAAATGCAATGTCACGTTGAACTGATAAAGCTCTCTTGTCCTGAGATAACATATGTTTATCAGGTCAATGTGCTACAATTCAATTAATATAGGGGGAACTGACAATAGAACGTATAAGTATCATCGTCGTCTTAACAGGGGTGACAACAGGGAAAATGGGTTTTCGGGCATATACGTTGACTCAGATCAGACTTCGCATCTGTGCGGTATGATCAGCGGCGTCGATGGAGGCTACAAAAATGGCCATTCACTCAACTTTTCCGGAGCTTGGAGAAGTATATTGCTATACATGATGCACCCACACATAGCTGAACTCAGTGACCGCACACGACTACTGGTAAACCGCCTAGGTCTAAACCCGACCAGGCAAAGTGGTGCGAGTCGGTCCTTGCATATAAACCATATTGGTTTTATTTGGCGGCAGGTAATGAGATGTCATTTCGTTTGGTCTCTCACCGCTCGCACGGATCATATTCGAAACGCAAAGTTCTACAACGGTGGTTTTGCTCCGATTACCCTGGCTTAACCCACCCGGAAGGTCAAGTAGGTATTATCAGGGTAACCTCTGTTCAAGGATTGGCTCGAAATAAGTGAAATAATCTTGAAAAAGGCCGTAGAATAAAGCCAACCAACCCAAAGCAATTGAAGTAAGATTATACTTACGAACTAAACCATTAACTATGATAGAGGACGCTGTAGATTCTTGGTTGAGGACGATAAATAGTTCTGCCCCTATCCCACTGATAGTTAAAGTGGCATCTGCTAGCGCATCGGTGGAGTTTTCGAATTCCATTGAGAGCTCAACATTCAAACTTCCACGCCTACATCAATAAAAACATATTGTTAACAAAACAGACTCCTTTGTGAAACAGAACTTCACATTACAAAAACACACCTATACCAAAACATTGTAAATTTTACCGCTGAAAAAACGAAAATTTTAAGATGAAAAAATTGTGATATTTTTTCTTCTTTTGGAGCTGCAAAAAGAATCTGCAGAAAAGTAAGGTTTACCAACTGTAAACCCCAGTTTTTCTGTATTAAAGTGTGGTTCAAGGGAGTCAAAGTTCTATAGGCGTGTTTTCGAGATGTTCCGGTGCCATGAGATGGGCTGATTCATTGTTATACTTGTCTTTTCTGTGTAACCTTTTTATGCATATTTGCAAAATTGCATGTATTATTAAAATTATTTAACGAGTTGAGGAAAAGGGAAAAAGTGCGAGGCTTCGCCGTGCACTTTATCCCTTTTCCTCAACTAGTTTAATAAATTAAATTATACATAAACACGAATAAACGATTCTACTTATCACATGACATTTTAAAGCGCATTATATTCACCATTTAAAAATGTCAATGTGTTTTGGGACGTATTTAACTAATATGTATATTCAATCCACTAGTGGATTATCGAGTTTATTACGTGGCGCTATTATATTCTCAGACGCGACGTCATATGGGCCCCGTCAAGCGATTTTGGTACTAATCACCTATGCGAGCAGCGAAGGTTCAGGCGAGCCTGTGCATCCGCGCAGTCTTTCCAGAACCTTCGCTGCTCGCTCATACAAGCAGTGAATCAAGAGGAACCTTCAGACAGAAAGCCATATCCCTGGCCCCTCTGAATGGCTGGGCATGCGCAATTAAACTTTGTCATGACGGAATGCTCGAAGACACAAATTCACTTGGCGGGGCTCATATGATAAATAATAGTAAACAATTTAACAAAGATGGTAGTTATTACACTAAACGTAATGTCGCAACCAGACACCGTCGTGATATGACTGAAAAATTGTTGAAAGCGACGTTAAACCCGAATTCACACACACACACACACACACACACACACACACACTAAACGTAGGTGGTTGCTTTTACATCAAAAAAGAGATTTTTGGTACTACATTAAATCTGTATGGTTGGTATTTCATTAAGCACTGACGTTTATTTTTGTATTTTAACAGAGAATATGTGCATGACGTGGACAAGTTCGTGAAATGAACACTCCCTAAACCCAGTTTATACAGAGAAAACGTGGGGGGGGGAGGTTACGGGTATATTTAGTAGTTTTCTTACCTCTGCTCCAAGACATAGGTTGTGGGTACTCGTTAGAACCGCCTCGAACGAGCACCCACATACAGTAGAACTTCGATGGCTCGAACACCGATGGCTCGTTTACCATGGATGTGTCGAACCCATTCTTGAGCCCCTAGCGAAATCCTCTACATAATAATTAAGGATATTTTAGTCTTTTATCTTGCAAATGTTGACGGGCCTCCGTGGCCTAATGGATAAGAGCGCTTTCTCTTAGTCATTAGGTCTCTCACCGCCGTGGGTTCGAGCCTCGCTCGGGTCACGTGTGAGACGCCAAGTTCTGCAACGGAAGGTCAGGTGGTTTTTCTCCGGTTTTCGCCCACCTATGATTAACGATCGGCTCGATATGAGTGAAATAATCTTGAAAGGGCCGTAAAACCCAAACCAAAAAAAAAAAAATCTTGCAAATGTATGCTGTGTGTACTCATTAGAATCGCCTCCTCGAGCATACATTTTCATTATAGAACACCGTAAAGATGTCTAAAAGTATCTCGTTATGCCTCCTGACAGTAACCTCAGTGGCTCGAACTACCCCAGTCTCAAACAGATTTTCGAGGTCCCATAGGTGTTCGAGCCATTGAAGTTCGACTGTTATACTTTGCGGTACAAGAAAAAAATCATGGATATTTATCAGAAAAGTGTCCATTCTAGAGATGCAAAAAATGCACTATGTTGCACTGGTGTGATCATAATATGTAATTACATTAAACATAGATGATATGAGCCTTCGTGGCCTGGTTGGTGAGAGCGCTAACTCTTATTCATTTGGTCTCACGCCGCTGTGATTCGATCTTCGCTCGGGTCACATGTCAAACGTCATTTACTGCAACGGGATGTCAGGTGTTTTTTTTCTCCGCGTAATCCGGTTTTCGCCCACCTCTGATTTTAACATCTGCTCCTCAGAAACCACAGTACCAATTAAAGTTACGGGTCTTCGTAGCCGAGTGGATAAGCTCGGTGACTCTTAACGATCGAGTTTCTCTCACCGCTGTGGTTCGAGCCTGGTTCAGGTCACATCTGAAACACCAAGTTCTGCAACGGAATGTCAGGTGGTTTTTCTCCGGGTAATCCGGTGTTCGTCCAACTCTGATGTAACGATCGCCTCGAAATAAGTGAAATAATCTTTATAGGGCCGTAAAATTAACCAAACGCGCCACGATGGCCCTGAATCGCTCACCTGATTTCAAGCTGATTTTTTTTAATGACAGATTCAGTCTGTCATGTCTAGCTCTCCTACAAGTAGTTTCAGCTTTCTTCCGGCTTTGACCGCCATTGAAATATGAGTCAACACAAAATATAGTCCGTTTTATTCTGTTTTAGGCGCAGTAAACAAAACTGAACAAGCGTGTTAGTTATCCTAAAAGCGCAATACAAAGTTTTGAAGCAGACGACATTCACTACAATTTTATCTTACATTTCAGAGATTAGATTTTGATCAGCATTTCATATAAGCACTTGAGTCCTAAGAAATGTGAAGTCATACATGTTTTCTGTGAAGAACTTAAATAATAATAAGAAGAAGAAGATGTCATTACCTCTGCTATTCTTAAAATGGTCAGACTAAGCTTGAATTTACCCTTGAATGTAAATTGACGGCCCCCGCCCATCGGGGATAGAAGAAATAGACTGGGCTGCACGATGCTTCTACGCAGAGTTGAAACCAATTGCATGAGTACTTGTAAACCGCATAGAGGTTCTAAGCATGCCCAGGAATGATGAAGGTTGGACCGTACATGCATATAAACCCTTTTGGTTTAATTGGCTTGGGATGTCAATTCATCTCAATGTCAGGTAAAAGTCCCACAAAATTGGAAGCAACGTCTCCAAAATGACCTATAAAGTGTTGACGGGGACGTTAAACATAACAACAAACAAACAAATATTGTAAATTGGATCCCTGCTCATGACCAATGGACAAGCCTTGTAGACCAGGATAAGATGAGCCATCTCACCAGGATATACACTGTTTGCATATGTATCTGCACCTGGCTAAAGAGTTGAAATAGTAAGATATCTCTACGCTTACGCGGCCTAATTAAATACTAAAGACGTGGCGCGAGAAACTCAACCATACGGTAGCAAGCCAGCAATAATATATACTCCAAACGGTTATCACTGTCCAAAAGCTATTGCAGACCTGAATAACTTATGTAAGCACAAACATGATAAATAATTAGTTACTCGCCGCAAAACCTCAAACACCAAAAAAGTGTTTTCCCTGTTTTGTAGTGCACGATAAAAGATAGGTTTCTTATCATCGCTTAAATCTGACTTCTAGACAAGCATTTCGGGTTGAGCCTACGCTTTGTGTTGTCTGGTCATGTGTATGTTGTATTAACCCATGTGTACCTTATTGGTCCTTTTTGGGACATTGGCAAACAGATCACACAAAGCGGCGTCTGATCTGGGTCTACACTGTTTGCTTAAAGTACGTACATCTTTGTAAAACTTACTACACACACACAAAAAAAAATCTGTCGCCTCTATTATTGGAAATTAACCCCCTCTTAACTTATTAGGTGGAATATGGGTGAATGTGGAAGTAAAAATGATAATGTATAACAACTGATGATTCGTAATATCCACGTCAAGTTTGAGAACAAAACTACAAAATATCACCATGGCAGCGACTGGCACTAACGAAACGAAACATTCATAAGACAGGTACATTTTTCTTGGGGCGGGGTGGGGGGAAGGGTTACGGCCCTTTCAAGATTATTTTACTCATATCGAGCCGATAGTTAATTAGAGTTTGGCGAAAACCGGAGTACATGTACCCAGAAAAATAAACACATGACCTTCCGTTGCAGAATGTGACCCGAGTCAGGCCCGAACCTCAGCGGTGGAAGGGTCAGCGCTCTTACCCACTAAGCCACGGAGGTCCGTAAAGACAGTATAGACAGGTACATAATATACCTTGTACTGTTAACTTTGATACCGACCCCGATAGCTCAGTTGGTAGAGTGTCCGCCCCGGGGAACGGGAGGTCACGGGTTCGATCCGACATACCAAAGTCGTTAAAAATGGTACTAGCTGCTCCTCGCTTGGCACTCAGGTTTACAGGGTAGAGCTAGGACTGGTCGACCCAGTGGCAAATAATGTGACTGGGTGTCGTATCATGTAATGTGTCTGGGGCATGATACTTCAGTGAGGCAGCACTATAAAAGTGAGCATTGAGCTCCCTGTCGCAACCAGACACCGTCGTGATATGACTGAAAAATTGTTGAAAGCGACCTTAAACCCGAATTCACAAACACACACACACACACTGCTATCCTTGTGGAAAAATGCTATCCAAGCTGGATGTCTTACTTTTTTCGAAATAGACAAAAAAACAGGAATCCACTGTATTATGGGAAGGAAGTAAGCATTGTATAATCGTGGGCTATAATACTTGTTTATTTTGTAGGCATGAGAGCGTGTGATAAATGCGTTCGGTTTAATCATTTTGACAACTTACATTGATGACACAGCCCCCGCCCATCGGGGCTTGAAGAAATAGACTGAGTTGCATGAGGTTTCCGCGCAGAGCTGAAACCGACTGTACACGAGTACTGGTAAACCGTTCAGAGGAGTTGAGCCTGCCCAGCAAAGCGACAGGGCTTGAGATGTCATTTCATTTCAGTGTCGGATAAAAGTCCCACAAATTTGGAAGCAAAGTCTCCAAATGACCTATATAGTGTTGACGGGGACCTATACCTCAAATCAAGCACTGATGACCGTGTCAGTAGAAAATAACATTCAGCCAGTCATGAAATTTTCTTAAATGCTTCAAGAGTAAAAGTAAACATACAAGTATTAATTTTCAGACAAATTAAAATACTGGAATGTAACGAATCAAATAACTATCGAATTTTTGTTGCGTTGCAAGTTATATTCCGAACAACAAAAGAAAAGTAAAGTTTCAAAAATAACCAAACGATTGTACCATTACAAAACGCTCAATTCAGTGACATAGGGCAGCGTTCCATTGAACAAATAAGTTTAAACCACTCAACCGTGACGTCCGGTTACCAGTCCGGCCCCGTCGGGCACCACCAATACACCAGTAAGGATAGAAACCACATGTTTAGGACCAAAATTTTGATGTGTAATGTAAGGTCGTGCCTAGCAAAGAAGAAACTGAAATTTGTTTTCAAAAAGCATTAAATCAGCAGCGTAATGCAACGGCTTTCATTAAGGGATCGTGCGTGTCCCTGGACATTAAAACCTGGTCGGAAAGCGGATGACGTTGCCTCTGATTTTGGATGCCACATGTTTATGATCTATCGTCTGTTGGAGAGGAGACGCTAGTTGACGTCGACCTAGCGGACGACCGACGTCAGTACGTCAAGGTCGTTTCATCCGTCTGACGCACGTGTGGAACAGATTTCAGCCGGCAACTGCTACCTGCAGACAAACAAGAGGTCTCAACAACCGACTTATAAGCGCTGACACTATACGTCGCCTTATGTGATGCAGGTTTGATGGTTAGACGTCCCTATCGTGACCAAAGTTAACGCGTCGACACAGGACGGAACGCTTACGCTGGTGCATGAACATTGTAAATTGGCGTCTAAGCGACTGACATGATATGTGTTTAAGCCGCGATTCACACTTCTGCGTGAATCACGCCGATGATCTTTTCTGGGTGTTTCGACGCACAAGTGTAAGGTATGCAGACTCGACGGGTGGCAGATAGGGTGGAACAAGCGTAATCGTATGGGGGAGGTATCGCATATGGTTAGCTCAATGTCATTAAAAGCTTTAAAGCTCATGGGTGGGACGTGGACTTAACATCGCGAGATTACATCAAGCATGTTCTTCGGCCTTACGTTGTTCCATATTTTTTACGCTAAGAATCCGGGGTATCTTTTCCAGCAGGATAACGCTCGGGCTTATAGTACTGTACTTACTCAAAACTTTCTTCAAGCCAATGGAATCCATGTACTGGACTAGCCAGCCTTTCTCCTCCGATCTCCCTTTGGTGCGAGTTAAGATGTATCCACATCCGACATTTATTTTTTAAGGATTACCACAGTAGCATTGTTAAAACTTGAATTTCACTACTTCCTTTGTGTTGATGACTATGTAAATTTTGTCCAGATTTTGCAGATTACTAAGAATAAATCTATTCATAATTAACGTGGACAATGCGGATTTTTCAAAATATATTAATATGAAATGTTTTTCGCGTTGTTTCGCTGTTCAGTACAAAATTCAAAAACCTATCTTAGGTTGTACTGAGACTTAAACATAACGCAAACGGCGGTTTTCATCTAGCATATTTATACTGAATGCACACATCTGCAAAACTACACAGTTAGACATATCTCTTACGTTACGTATTTCTGTTGTAAACTTCCAATTTTGGTCAGATTACTAATGTTTGATTTTGAAAACATAAACAGTTGCTTTAGATTATTATATGACGTCGCGCATCTGAGAATTTTATAACGCCATTATCATATGACGTCGCGTCTGAGAGTGTAGTAACGCCATGTAATATTTTCGATAATCCACTAGTGGATTAAATATGCAAATTACCTAGAAACGTCCCGTCACGTTATATGTACGACGTCGCGTTTTCTAATGGCGGAATATTGATATTTTTGTAAACAATCGTGAATAAAATGCGTTTTAAATGTAATATGATTAATAGAATCTTGCATTCGTACTCACGTATTATTGAATTTATTAAACTCGTTGAAGAAAAAGGAAAAAATGCTCGGCAAAGCCTCGCATTTTATCCCTTTTCCTCAACTCGTTTAATAAATTCAATAATACATGAACACACATGTAAGATCCTCTATATATTATTTGCATAACAAAGAAATACCACGACTTCTCAATGATTTAAAAAATGATAATCACCTCTGGCCTAGGAAGATTTATTTCCTATAAGGATATATTTCCCTCTAGTCGGTCCTACTTTTCCAATGCAATCGTTATATTTAGACGCGGGAACGTTTCAATCACGTCGACACGTTGTTCTCGACGTGACGTCAACGGCGTCTCCAAAGATGTAAACTACGTTCAGAATGTATGACGTTAGACCCGAAGGCAGTGTTGAATTAAAGAATACATAGACATAACCACTGAATTAGGCGTAAGTTTGGTTATTGTACTCTCGTAGTTTAATTTAATTGCTTTATCTCCATAATAATTTTAGTTCTTTTATTTTCTTTCAGTGCAACAGAAAGCGCTTTCACGATGGCGTCTATACAGTTTTTTTTTCTTTTTAGTCAGCTTATGTGTCACTGCGCCCACTATCGTTTGCATTTATTTTTTTATTATTTATTCAAAATTTTATGACATATACATACATCTGTACTACAAATATACATACAAATGTCAAAGGATTGGATGTAGGCACAGCCTATATTTATCCTCTCCTTTATTGGTGTTGTAGACATATACATATATGTTAATTATATAGATTGAACTAATGAATGTAATACAAAAATAATGTAGAATGACACTTATTCGAGAAGAAGAAGAAGAAGAAGAAGAAGAAGAAGAAGAAGAAGAAGAAGAGAAGAAGAAGAAGAGATAGGGCATGATTATGATTTCTCCGACATACATCAACATTTGCCGTGTTGATTCAAATGTGATGACATCACCGCAAATGCCTTAATATATGCGTTGCATATTAAGTGGATTATTTAGTTAGTGATTAAGTGTTTAAAAGATTTGTACATTTGACGATCCTAGCATTTAGATATTTAAATATTGAAACGTTGAAACCTGTACACGTTGGTATTTAATTAGACCTAATGTTTAGTTTGTTTATTTTAGCTTTCATTTATCCTAAAATTTAGATATTTAAACATAGAAACGTTAAAATCTATACATATTGGTATTTAATCACCCCAAATGTTTAAAAATCACTACTGAGTAAAGTCACACTAAGAGGCTGTGCTTGCAATGGGCACCGTTCGTGAAGTTAGCACGTGAGACGTGATAATAGTGCAGGCAAGGGCGCTTACTCTGACCTAGATTGGTTCCCCTTCGTTATTACCTCCCCTTCGGTACGCACATAACGATAGGTAGCGAGTAAATTGATTTGAGGTAGAGAATCCTACTCTTACCACTGCGCATGCCTACAAGAGCGCGTCTCTTAGTTTAAAATACTGAAGAAGTGGGCCAGCTGGCAGTGTATAACTCATTGTAAATTGTATCTGCGAGTGTTAAAAAGATACATATTTCAAGCTAATGATAAGAATGTCACTAGTTTATGTAAAATAAATTATTATAAAATATTTCAGTACACTAAGTATCGATCTTTTTGTTTCATCAGGTATGACTGACTCAGCAGTTAACCTTGTTGAACTCGGGTATTTCCAATACCGCGTCAGTGCTTATGCTATAAATAGACGTAATGGCTTCTGCTAGCTACCAATCGTTATGTTGTAGCCACCTAGCGGAGACAGTTACGACAAGGGAACCAATCTATACTCTGACCAACACTGACACGTTGCGAAAACAATAACAGAACTTGATGTGGATGCAGAAATTGTTATTTTATTTTACAATTGTTGCTCAGCAATGACAAGAGGAAGCGTAAGTGTTCTAGTCATTTGGTACAAAGACCCGTTCAGTGTGTCACCAGATTCGGCAGAAAAGAATCCCAGTCCTCCGACTAACCGAAACGAAATGAAAGTCAGGGGCAGGGACCTTGACTGCACTGTCAGCAAGATCTGTACCTGTATCTGTATCTTTACTAAGTAGAGACCAATACTGGTATAATACTTAGGGAGAGAGTGCGCTAGTTACTTAGTAACTCTGGAGAGCTGTTCTAAAGCTCTCTTCTGTTTTTGCGCTGATCACACTGTCGTCCAGCTGGTTCCAGTGAATCACAGTCTTCACAAAAAAAGAGTTTCTGTACTGTTCAGTGTTAGAATCTGGCACTTTAAAACACCTTAAGTTGTTTGTTACACACTTTTCAACAAAATTTTTGGATTGGTAATTTTGAAACTGTCTAGCTTTTATCTGTCTTTTTGGCCTTAAAGGGATGAAATATTTGTCAGCATTTATAGCCGGTACCGTACCGCCCACTACCTTGAACATATAAACCAGTCTATCGATTTCACGTCGTTTCTGAAGTGTTGGAAGGTTTAGCCTTTCTAGCATACTGGTGACGCAGCCGGATTCTCTAGATTTATAGTCTTTTGTTATGAAGCGAGCAGCATTTCTCTGAATCTTTTCGATGGCATTTATGTCCTGTTGGATATAGGGATCCCATATGACGGATCCGTATTCCAGCGTTGATCTTATTAGTGATATATAAGCAAGTTTTCTGCATTCAAATGGACAGTTTTTCAGGTTACGCCGTATAAAACCAAGTGTAGAATTTGCTTTCTTGCAAATATTATTTATATGGGTTTTCCATGTTAAATCACCTGATAATGTCAGTCCCAGATATGGATTTGAGGAAACTTGTTTTAGAATGGTATTGTCAAGTTGGTAAAAGTGTGGTATTGTGTTTCTGACGCTCATGATATAACATTTCTTCGCGTTAAACCGCATTCCCCAGGTATTTGCCAATTTTTCGAGTTCACTCAGGTCATTCTGCAATACTTCTTGATCTCTATGACTTTTAACTGTTCGATATAATAAGCAGTCGTCCGCAAACAGGCGGACCTGCGATTTTACACAGTCAGGAAGATCATTAATATGACATAAAAACATGAGTGGACCAAGAACGGTTCCTTGAGGGACGCCAGACTCGACTGTAACACTTTCAGAGTGTTCACCTTCACATAAAACGTTCATCATCCTTTCTTTCAAGAAAGAGCTTAGCCAATTATTATTTTCCGCGTCACGCCATATGATTTCATTTTCTGTAATAATTTGTCGTGCGGCACTGTGTCAAACGCTTTAGAAAAATCAAGTATTGCTATATCAACTTGTTTTTTCCTATCAAAAGATTTCAAGAGATCGTTTAGCGTTATCAATAGTTGAGTTTCGGTTGAGTACCCAGCACGAAATCCACGATTTAATTTTGTCAAAATGCCATGTTTTTCAAAGTGTTTCCACAAATGACTGCATATAATATGCTCCAGTATCTTACACGGTACTGAGGTTAACGAAACGGGTCTATAATTTTCAGGTAAATGTCTATCACCCTTCTTGAAGACCGGTGTAATGTTCGCATTTCTCCAATCTGCTGGTAGGGTACCACTATCAACTGAGAATTGAAATATCTTGGTTAAATCTGGTGACAGTTCAGCAGCACAGTTTTTAAGTATAATGTTTGGAATGTTGTCTGGACCCATTGCTTTTGAAACCTTTAGATTGTTCATAAGTTTAAAAACTCCTGATTCGTCTATCTTCAAATTACTTATATCCGGAATGTTTGACTTGTTTGTTTCTGGAAGATCTGTGTCTGTACTTCTGGTGAAAACCGACTGGAATTGTTTCACCAGTATATTTGCTTTCGACACTGAGTCTGTGATAAGATTTCCCTTTTCTTTCAGAGGGGCAATTCCTATATTATCTTGACGTTTACTTTTAGTGTATTTCCAGAAAGGTTTAGAATTTTTAGTGTCCAGACCTTCTTGTATAATCCCGTTAACATGGTCCCACTCAGCTCTCCTACATTCACGCTTACACTCTTTTTGAAAGTGTCTGTACTTTTCCCATTTTCCTGAGCGTTTTGCGTGTCTGTAAAGTCTTGCTTTCTTCTTTAATTTTCTACGAAGAGAATGGTTTACCCAGGGTAAAGAATATTTATTTTTACACATTTTGGAGGGAACGTTTTTGTCTAAAGTTGCTTGTATACCATGTTTAAAACTGTCTCAAACACCATCAATGTCGGTATTTCCATTTTGGTTTATTTCGTGAGTAATGTCATTTGAGATCTTTGCACAATCTTTCTTGATTTCTTCCCAGTTGGCTTTTTTATACATATAAATTTTCCTTGGTTTTTGATTTCTGTAGACTGGTTTTATTTCAGTGTCTGTGATAACTATGTCATGGTCCGATATACCTGGGGCATTTGCCGTTGATTTCACCAGTGTTGTGAAGACCAGATCTAGAAGATTTTCATTTCGTGTTGGTTGATCATGAACCTGAGTAAGGTTATATTCAATTGACAAGTCAATGGGCTGCTGTTGAATTGATCTATCTTGAACATTAGGATCACTGTTGACTGTTAGAGTGTCCCAATCTATGTCAGGGCAGTTAAAATCTCCACATAGGATCAAATGTTTTGGTTTTGAATCATTCAGACGTTTAAGCGAGTCCGATAGCATATTCAAATCTTGTGAATTTCTCTTGGGCATGTAAAAAGTTCCAACATATAATATCTTTTTGGATTTCAAAGTGATCTTAGCATATTCGATTTCACAGTCAGTAACAAAGTCTACACATTCAATTGCCGTAAGATTTGACTGGACTGCTACAAAAACTCCGCCGCCTCTAGTACCTCTGTCGTTTCTGAATACAGACCATGCTAATTTTCCATTATGCCTTACTTATGAGGGTGAGCCTATTCTATGAAATATCAATTGATCAATTGGTACTCTTTTTATATATATATATATTCATATAGAAAGTAAATAAGAGTCGACACACAATAAAGGGCCTGAGGCTAACGAGCAATTAAAATATTAACCCTTATCTTGCTGCACAGTCATTTAAGACACACCCACTTCCGTCCATCAACCAATCAAACCACTTGATGCAATTTATTGCTACAAATTCATAAACTAGATGCCAAACAGTGTAGATCATGATCAGTTGGCTTCTTCAGAGGCCATCTGATCTGGATCCATACTGTCTGCAAAGATAGGGGTTGTCGTGAACAGCAAGACAAGGGTTAAAGTAATATGTCATCTGACTAGTCGGTAGTATCATATAGAGTGCTAAGCTGTCTGGCTAGTCAAACCTTTCGGATTTTATTAAATAATTAATTACTGCGTCAAGTAGCTGGCAATTTTCTTGGTTGGTCAGGTTGGAGTTGCCTGATAAAAGGTCTTCTGCGCAGATTTTTATATTCATATATATGTTATTCATGCACTGTAATGTATTTATCAGCTCTGTGCGTTGTGTGTCGTATTTGTTGCACTGCAGCAAGTAATGTTCTGCAGTTTCATCAACCCCACAGTCGGGGCAAATAGCATTTTCACTCAGGTGATCCCTGAATAAGTCAGCATTTAGCGAACTTTTTTTATTTCTGAGCTGACAAAGTATTATATTATATTTTCTAGTGCCATGCGTATAGTATGGTGGGGATTTTTTAATTTGTTTAGTTAGTGCTTTTCTGAAAGAGAAGAGTCAGGTGAAGCTGTTTTTAATTTCATTATCAAGTTCATTCCACAAATCTATGGATGAAATAAAAAATGAATTTTTAAATGATGTTGTTCGTTGTGTTGGGTGTCTCAGATTGGTCTGCCTTAATGTATATCCCCGATCATGCTGATTGTATTTTGCAGGAATGTCGTCTAAATAGGTAGGAGATTCATTCTTTAGAATTTTGTAAAATTGCAAGAGCTTACTATTTTTCCTTCTTTCAGACAGTGGGCACCATCCAAGTTCATTGTATAATATGGTGTGAGATGTCCCTCTTCTAAGGCCAGTAACTATTCGAGCAGCATCCAGAGCAATGGATTCCAAAAGGTCAGACTGGGCTTTTGTGCAGTTATCCCATATTACATTACCATATTCTAATATAGGTCTTATATATGAGGTATAGAATCTTGTATCGTTTGCATGGTTTGTATGTTAAGAGTGAACTGTACAAAGAAATATATGAAAAATTATCCACCAGCTTTATCCAAATGCATGTTATATACAGTTTATTGACTCAGTCCATTTTAAATATGGGATTTATAAACCTCGGGATGTTGTACATCCGATAAAGAAACTCGTGCGCAAGCGCACTCGTCTCTTTATCGGATATTCAACCTCCCTCCCATGAGTAATAAACTACAATGTATATGTACTAAATAGAGGATATTTGATTTTTCAGTGAAAGATCGAATTTTATTTCACCGAATGAACACGAAAACCAGTATTGTCACGAGTGGCGTAGCCACGAGTGAAAATACCAGTTTTGGTGTTCGTGAGTGAAATAAAATTCGATCTTACACTAAAAAAAATCAAATTTTCTGTTTCTTACATGCTTCAAAACGACAATATTTAGCTTTATTAACCGCGTCATTCTCTCTTAGAGAAAACTCACTTTGTTCCTGGTCATTTCGCGTCAATTTGGTGGTGTCCAACGTATTTATTGGGTATAATATTGGGTGTAAACTGAGGTTTGCACCTGAGAAATAGCCTGGAATGGAATTTCTGTGAATAGTTGCTGAAATAATTGAGAGATTAGTTTCCAAAAGAAGCTGCGGATAGATCTAACGTCGCGCGACAAAATACGTGACGTCAGCGTCGAAAATGACGTCACTAAAGTCCTCATTCAGCTAAGTGTCAATTCTAATATAGTTCATTAATTTTCACTCATCTGACAATGCAAAAACTGACCACAAAATTAGAGTTCGAGAAAAAAGTAGTCCAAAACAGTGAAAAATAAAACTGATATCTGTCATGTTTGAAACAGTGACAATATCGTTTTCGATTTCACTGAGAAATCTCTATATTACATTGAAAAGCATGTAAGAAATTCGATTTTCCACTTGTGGATTACATGTGAATATGCAAATAAGTTAGATACGCCTCGTAAGACTACACGTATGGCGTCCTAACGACATCGCTTTTACTTATGGCGGAACATCGACATACAGTAGAACTTCGATGGCTCGAACGCCGATGGCTCGTTGACCTGGGCTGAGTCGAACGAGTTCTTGAGACCCAAGGGAATTTCTTTACAAAAGAAATAGTGGGGTTTATTTTCGTCTTTTAACTTGCAAATGTATGCTGTGTGTACTCATTAGAATCGCCTCAATGAGGCGATTCTAATGAGTACACACAGCATACATGTATAGTATAGAACACGGAAAAGAAGTCCAAAAATTATCCCCTTTAGAGCCCTCAGTGGCTCGAACAACCCCTGCCTCGAACAGATTTTCGTGGCCCCAAAGGTGTTCGAGCCATTGAAGTTCGACCGTATTTGTAAAAATATCGTCAATTTAATGGGTTTTAAATGTCATATGATAAATAAAATATTGCATACGAATTCATGTATTATTGAATTTATTAAACCCGCTGAGGAAAAGGGACAAAATGCACGGTGAAGCACCGCATTTTGTCCCTTGAATAAATTCAACAATACATGAAACTCTCTCGATAATTGGAAAAAAAGTTAATGCAAAACAAGAATCTGTACTAAAATATAATTTAATAAGCATGCTATATTAAGATTAAAATGCTCTAAGCTCTATGGTACAAACCGGAGTTTTTTAATGTGAAATCCGCGCAAAAAACGTCTGCGCCTGAACCTTTTCCTTGCAAACTTGTACAGCTGCATAAAATACAGTAAACATCCACATTAACCCTTTTTGTACCGGAAACCCCTGAACGGGTAATTGGCAAACAGTGCAGGCCCAGATCAGACGCCGCAGAACGCGGCGTCTGATCAGGGCCTACACTGTTTGCAAAAATTTCAGCCATTTTCCAAATACGTTTTGAAGGAAACACAACCTAGCACCCCTAAATGTTTAAATGGACTCCTGCTTTATGTCTGGAGGAAGATTCCATTTGATACAAAAAGGGTTAAGACCACCGAAAATCAATATTTAATCGCCTTTTAAAAGCTTATTGTGATGGCTTCAGTTATTATTTCTTTGTGTTTTCTGCACCCAGAGTCTCCTAGTGACAGACCACCCTTGGTATTGTTCAAAAGACCACTTTTGAACAGTCCCAAAGTTGGTCTTAATAAAGGAATTTAACTGTATAATACTCAAGTGTGAGAGCATTATACAGAATTTTACAGCTGGATAATAATGAAGACATATTCAAGGACGCATACCAGCTTGTACCACTGCATGTTCAAATTGCGATAATCGTTGTCGTTAAACAGCTCTTTAATAACTCTAAAACTAGCTTTTCTCTCAGATGAAAATGTTTGATTTCTTATTTTTTTGTCCAAAAACAGATTGTGCGTGTTTGTAAGAACTGCCTCCCGCAGTCTATGTTTTTGCGCAAAAATAATAATATTTTTTCCCCTGTCTTTGTTTGTTTGTTTGATTTGAGGTTTAACGTCCCCGTCAACACTGTAAAGGTCAGTTTGGAGACATTGCTTCCAATTTTGTGGGACTTTTACCCGACCTTGAGATGAAATGACATCTCAAGCCCTGCCGCCCAATGCAACCAATAGGGTTTATAAGCATGGATTGGCCGACTCGCACCGCTTTGCCTGGACAGGCTTAGATTCTCTAAGCGGTTTACCAGTACTCGTGTGCGGGTCAGTTTCAGCTCTTCGTGGAAGCATCATGCAGCCTATTTATTTCTTCAAGCCCCGATGGGCAAGGGCCATTATATACCCCTGTCATCACGAACACACGCCTGTATTATTTGGACCACTTAAACCCAACTGAAATATAGTAAAATTGGGGTTTATAGGGGTATAAATTATTTTTCGTATTTCTGCTCAAAAACATAAATTTTGAATACTCGTTAGAACCGCCTCAATGTGGCGGTTCTAACGTTCTCCGACAATCTATGTTTCTGAGCAGGAATATGTAAAAAATCAGAATATTTTATATGAAAATTTTCATTTTTTTTTTTTTCATGGTAAATTTTTCCTATATATTTGAATAGGCGTGCTCCAGTAATGTAAAACCCACTTTTCCCAACATAAAATGGGGTCATCACGAAAACACGCCTATATAATTTTGACCCCCTCGAACCCAACTTTTAGTATACAGTAAAACTGGGGTTTGCAGAGGTGAACCTTATTTTTCTTATTTCTGCTCTAAAATATAGATTGTGGGTACTCGTTAGAACCGCCTCAACGAGGCGGTTCTAACGAGTACCCACGATCTATATTTTGAGGAGAAATAAGAAAAATATTACAGTTTTTCATCTTAAATTTTCATTTTGTGGGTACAATTTACCATGTACTGGTATAGGCGTGTTTTTTTAATGAATAGAAAACAACAGATTCTTGTCTTTTGATATCAAGTTTATCAGGTAAGGCTTCGAGAACTTTTGCAGAGTCTTGAGACTTACCGAGCGATTCTACATGCGTTCTCGATACCGAACCTGATAAACTTGATATAAAATGACACGAATCTGGTATTTTATTATCAGTTAATTCCAGTGTATACTCTTACATTTTTACCATTTTTCCAGCAGTGCAGTTTATAGAAGTGCAATGTCACTTTGACCTGATAAAGCTCACTTGTTCTGAGATAGGACATCTTTATCAGGTCAGGGTGTTACAATGCAATTAATATAAGGGTAACTGATACACGGCTAAGTCAGAACATTTTACTAACACTGAACTTTGTATATAGCTGCATAACAAAGACGTCGAATACAGGCTGCATACAAACTTGTACAACAGTATTATAAAGGAGACATACAAATTTTCTGTAGAATTCTAAAAATATATTAAAGTGGTACATGTATAAAATCTTGTGCGCCAGTGTGATGCGCGAGGCAAAATATGGCTGTATACAACTAGTACAGGTGTAAAATTCAGGAGACAGCCGCGCACAACTACTGGCACAGGAGACGTATATCAGGAATCGATACAACTATCCAACACCTGCCATCAGAGACACCAAAGGTAAAACAAACACGAACATGAAATAACTTAACCCTTGTCCTGCTGAATATTCATATATGCCACACCCACTACCGATTATCAACCAATCAGATTACTTGATGCAAATTATTGCAACAAATTCACAATCTGAATGGCAAACAATGTAGATCCTGATCAGATGGCTTCGTCAGAAGCCATCTGTTCTGGATCTTCATGGTTTGGAAAATAAGGCATATCCGGGCTCAGCAGGACAAGGGTTAACCCCTAATGAAAACATCACAACCGGAAAGCCAAAAGGACAGATACTTTCCCACAAAATGGCCAAACGACTTTCCAAAATAAAACAAGATATAAGCAATACATACCTGTAAAGACAAACTATATAGAGGTTCTTACATGAGTGCTCATGTATTATTGAATTTATTAAACGAGTTGAGGAAAAGGGATAAAATGCGAGGCTTTGCCGAGCATTGTATCCCTTTTCCTCAACGAGTTTAATAAATTCAATAATATATGAGCACGAATGCAAGATTCTATTTATCATATGACATTTAAAACGCATTTTATTCACGATTGTTTACAAAAAATGTCAATATTCCGCCGTTAATAAACGCGACGTCGTTAATGACGTCGTTTATGTAACGTTACGGGACGTATCTAGCTAATTTACATATTTAATCCACTAGTGGATTATCGAAAATAATACATGGCGTTATCACACTCTGAGACGCGACGTCATATGATAAAACAGAAATAAACCGCGACAGGAGAACCGACTTGGAACGGTTAGGAAAAAGTATTTCACTGGGGGTCTTCACAATCCTCGCCGTTGGTTCTGTCGAGGCGTGAACTAATAATCTGTTCAGTCCACATGAATGCTTTTTAACTAATCAGTGCTACATAAATGAGAACACGACATCATGAATTAACTGAAATGCTGGAACCAAAAAACGACAGTCAGACTCCGGTGGGCCCGATCAGATAATAACTGACATTACCTAAAATTGTATGTAAGCCTTTACACTGGAACCGTCATAGAATCTGAGGCCTAACACGCCGGCGTGCAATAAATGAGGGAAGCAAAGTTATCAACCCTGATTGGGTTAACTGCCCTGCATGCAGTATACATATGTGTGCAACTGCATGATACATGAGACATATTCAACCAGTTTACATGTTTGTATAACTGCATACTACATTTACAAGAGACGTATTCAGCAGCAAACAAATTTATACAAAAGCGTATTACAGCAAAAGGAGACTTAACCAAACAATTTACAATCTTGTGCAACTGCATGATACGGGAGATGTATTCAAGCAGTATACAAGCTTGTGCAGCTGCATTAGTCAGTAGGAGATGTATTCAAACAGTATACAAACGTGTACAGCTGTATAATATAGGAAACGTGACTGTTCAAACGGTATATAAATGTTCTACAAAATACAAAAAGGTAATCCTTTGGAAACAAGGACAACACCACAGAACAGAATACAGTAGAGTGTTCAAGTTTTTTCTGGACCAGACTAGCTAGCGTCGGCCAATTAGGCCTCTTCAGTGACCCTCAAATATTTTCACAAACGCGTGCAAACGCATGACATAGGTGAAATATTCAAGCAGTATACTTGTATAAATGTGTGCAACTGCAATTTGAATATTGACATTTTTGTTAAAATCGTGAATAAAATTCGTTTTAAATGTCATATTATAAATAGAATCTTGCATTCGTGCTCATGTATTATTGAATTTATTAAACTCGTTGAGGAAAAGGGGTAAAATGCTCGGCAAAGCCTCTCATTTTATCCCTTTTCCTCAACTCGTTTAATAAATTCAATAATACATGAAGACTCATGTAAGATCCTCTATATGAATAATTCATTTAGCTCGTAGAAGAAACGGGATAAAAAGCTCGGCAAAGCCTCGCATTTTATCCCGTTTCCTCAACTCGTTTAATGAATTCAATAATACATGAACACTCATGTAAGATCCTCTATATCTTGGATATAGTATTCATGTATACTTGGTCCGAGTTACGATAATACGTCCATTTGACACAGTGCCGTCGTTAAAAGAATGTTGCATTAGTGCTCACGTATTATTGAATTTATTAAACGAGTTGAGAGCCTCGCATTCTATCCCTTTTCCTCAACTCGTTTAATACATGTATATTGGGTCCGAGTTACGATAATACATCCGTTTGACACAAAAAAGACTCCGTGGTGTAGTAGATAAGCTACTCGCCTCATAAACCATGGGCCATGGGTTCGATCCCGTCACGAGACTTTCGGATTAGTCTTTAAACGCGGTCCCGTCTCCGTAGGACCTTAGCTGTTGGTGGGACGTAAAACTCAAACACACTCACTCCATATATAGAATGTGGGTTATTGCTAGAACCGTTCTAAAGAGTACCCACAGCGTATGTCTTGTACAGAAGAAAAGGTTTGGGGTGATTGCTGGAAACGCTTCATTGACAACGTATGCCTTTGAGTAGAAAATCGGTAGTGGGTGATCGCTAGAATGGCCACATTGTGGCGACTACAACCTATGTCTTGGAATGGAAATAAGAAAACAATGTTTACCACTTTTAACCCCATATTCTCTATGTAAAGTGGGATTAAAGACGGGTTCATAATACAAACTTATTATTATTTAATTGTTATTATTTATTGCAGGGAATTCACTATTTTTTTATTTTATTTATTTTTTTTGTTTTTGGTTTTGGTTTTGGTTTTACGGCCCTTTCAAGATTATTTCACTCACATCGAGCCGATCGTTAATCAGAGGTGGGCGAAAACCGGAGTACCCGGAGAAAAACCACCTGACCTTCCGTTGCACAACTTGGCGTCTCACATGTAACCCGAGCGAGGCTCGAACCACAGCGGTGAGAGACCTAATGATTAAGAGTCAGCGCTCTTATCCACTAGGCCGCGGAGGCCCGTCCACTATTTTGTTAAGTGGACGGGTTTCAGTCTCACAGAATGGCCAAGGGAGCCAGAATACTTAACCCATTGTATACCGGTTGACTCTTCCATTGCTATATGTTGGACAAGTCCATTTATCATATAAGAGGTGTCAGGCCTATGTTGTCGTTTTTATTCAATATTTGACTGAATAAAACAGTGTAGGCCCTGATCAGACGCCGCGTTCTGCGGCGTCTGATCTGGGCCTTCACTGTTTGCCAAGGTACCCCTTTAGGGGCTTCCCGCATACAAAGGATGAAAAACATATATTTTAGTACTTGTTAGAAATGCCTCAATTATGCGGTTCTAACAAACACCAACAATCTATACTTGGATTAGAAGTAACAAAATTATTGAACATTTTCGTCTGAAAAAAATGCTAGTTTCGGAGACCAGAAAGATGCTATAATAGCCAACGGATGTAACATCGTAACGGAATAATTTATATTTTGCTGACTGGATGTGATTGGTATCTCTAAAGGGATCAATTTGAAACCGGGGTGTAGAGGGGTATAGACTATTTTTCTTATTTATACTCTGAGACATAGGTTGTGGCAACTTGTTAGAACCGCCTCATCGATGTTGTTGTTGTTTTACAGTTTCCCCTTGTCGAGGGTCGTCGGTAGGTGGAGGTCCCAGGGAACGAATCAATGCTGGAACAAGTCCATAGCCGTGCGTTGACCCACTTATTTCTCGTTACCGAGAAATAAGTAGGTGATCGCTCGGCTCCAACCCCGTCCGTCCTAGTCTATCGCAAGTCCTTTAGCGTAAGTCCAAAGTCGCCTGCTTGTACCTAACCTTTTGCGTGACAACATGTCTGAACCGGGTCAAAGCAGAAAAAGGTCCTGTAAAAGGGCTGCGTCGCCAACTTCAACAAGACTAAGTTTCAACAGTGCCTCTGGGGTGGGCTCCATGCGCGGTAAAGTCCAACGTGCAACTTTACCAGGCCCGGCCGAATCGGTGCGAAATCCAGGTTAAAGAGAGGGGCACTGTTTGTTTTTAAATTTTGAAACGCCAGTCTAAAAATGAGCAAAGAAAATGATGTAGAGTCTTTGCTAATTCCAGCTATCAATCGCGACTCAGACATCTCGCTCGAGAGTTAAGTAGGTCAGGTGGTTCTAACGAGCTAGGTAGGTCGAGGTGGTTCTAACGAGCCCCCACAATCTATGGTATAAATAAGAAAAAAATCACCGTGATAGGTGCATCAGAAAAGTAACCATTTTGACGACTTTGTTGCACTTGGGTGTTATCACAATAGGTACCTGTTTGTAGAGCTTCCTTTCCTCTAGTGCATAATATATGGGGTCTTCGAGGTTCACATCGTCATTAAGAACAACCGGGAACTTCACAATAAACACCAAAATCATCCACCCAAAGTGAACTTCTGCAAACAAATCACGAAAACAAACTTTTAAAATTCTGACCCAGAACCCCATGTTTAAATACTAAAACTCGGGTTTACAGTTGTATACATTGATAATCGTATTTCTACAAAAAACATAGACTGTGGGGACTCATAAGAACCGCTTAACTAGGCGGTTCAAACTACCCACAATATATGTGTTTTAGCAGAAATATGCAAAATATCAGATATTGTTTTTATTTTATTCTTTTTTGTTCGTTTCGTGGATTTTTTTTCCGATATATTTGAATAGGCGTGTTTTCGTAACGAAATAATAAAGAAACATAAGCCAAACACAACCGTGTGAGATTATGCCTTCCTTCATGCATACGGTCAACAAGGCCGTTCAATGAACACCCCTCTAACCCCAACTTTATGAAGAGAAAGTTTTTTTTTTCATTTCTACTCCAAGACATAGACTGTTTGTTTGTTTGTTTGAGTTGAGGTTTAACGTGTCCGTCAACACTCTAAAGGTCATTGTGAGTACTCGTTAGACTGTGGGCACTTGCTGGAACCACCCCAATGAGGCGGTTCTAACGAGCACTTAACAACCTATGTTTGGACTAAATAAGAAAAAAAAAACAAATTTTCAAGGCGTGTTTTCGTAACGAAATTTTAAAAACACGTAGGCATATTTCAACCGTGCGAGATTGTCTTGCTTCATGCATAAGGTTTACACGGCCGTGCATTGAACACCCCTCTAAACTCCACTTTGTGAACAGTAAAAATGAGTCTCCGCGGGAATACGTTATTTTTTTCTTATTCCTGCTCCATGATAAAGATTGTGAGTACTCAGATTGTGGGTACTCGCTGAAGCCGCATCAAAGAGGCGGTTCCAGCGAGCATCTAACAATCCATATTTGGAGTATAAAAAAAAATATATCAAATTGTCAGCAGAAAAACATTAGGAAAGCATGTCCGTAAGAAATAATGGCGTCCAACATGGTGAGAGAAATGACAAATATTAGGTAAAAATGATAACATCTTTTTTATTTCTGCTTTAAACATTGATTGTGGGTGCTCGCTCTAACGAGTACCCACAATCTATGTTTTTGAACAAAAATACGGCAGGTAATGTATACCCCCGTAAACCCTTCTTTTCTCTATATAAAGTTGGGTTTAGGGGGTCTTCGTTTCACGGACTTGTTATTGTGATTTATCATATGACGTCGCGTCTGAGAGTGTAAAAACGTCATGTAATATTTTCGATAATCCACTAGTGGATTAAATATGCAAATTAGCTAGATACGTCCCGTGACGTTACATGTACAACGTCCTTATTGACGTCGTGTTTGCTAATGGCGGAATATTGACATTTTTTGTAAAGAAACGTGAATAAAAAGCGTGAAAAATGTCATATGATAGAAAGAATCTTGCATTCGTGCTCGTGTATTATTGAATTTATTAAACTCGTAGAGGACAAGGGATAAAATGCTCGGCAAAGCCTCGCATTTTACCCCCTTTTCCTCAACTCGTTTTGTATTATTGAATTTATTAAACTCGTTGAGGAAAAGGGATAAAATGCTCGGCAAAGCCTCGCATTTTATCCCTATTCCTCAACTCGTTTATTAAATTCAATATAAACTCGTTGAGGAAAAGGGATAAAATGATTTATCATATGACGTCGCGTCTGAGAGTGTAATAACGTCATGTATTATTTTCGATAATCCACTAGTGGATTAAATATGCAAATTAGCTAGATACGTCCCGTAACGTTACATGTACAACGTCCTTATTAACGTGGTGTTTACTATTGGCGGAATATTGACATTTTTGTAAAGAAACGTGAATAAAATGCGTTATAAATGTCATATGATAAATAGAATCTTGCATTCGTGCTCAGGTTTTATTGAATTTATTGTTTTTGTTTGTTTGATATGAGGTTTAACGTCTCCGTCAACACTATAAAGGTAATTTTGGAGACGTTGCTTCCAATTTTGTGGGAATTTTACCCGATGTTGAGATGAAATGTCTCTCAAACCCTGTCGCCCAATAAAACCAATAGGGTTTATAAGCATGGACGGTCCGACTCGTGCGCACCGCTTTGCCTGGGCAGGCTTAGATCCTCTAAGCTGTTTACCAGTACTCGTGTGCGGGTCGGATTCAGCTCTGCGTGGAAGCATCATGCAGCCCATATATTTCTTCAAGCCCCGATGGCGGGGGCCGATTATTGAATTTTTATTAAACTCGTTGGGGAAAAGTGATAAAATGCTCGGCAAAGCCTCGCATTTTTCCCTTTTCCTCAAGTCGTTTAATAAATTCAATAATACATGAGCAATCATGTAAGATCCTCTACGTAACCGTTTTAGACATATGAAAGAATGTCACATGTCTCACGGATGTGTTATCGTAATGGATGGAACTATGGCTTCTTTATTAAGAACAGATTGATATTTACCACTTAACACCGTGATGTTCGTTAGAATCGCCTCACTGAGGCGTTTCTAGGGAGTGATCCCAATCTATATTTTGAGCTTCCGTAAAACTATGAAAGTCCACTTTGCCATGTATGAATTGTGTTCAACACAGATGTTCATAACAAAATGCAGTAAACAGAATTCGGACCAGGACAAGCATGTGTTCTCAGCAAATATTCAAACCAGCCTACGTTGCAAGTCAGATAGAAAACAAGTCAAGACATCGGGTACCAGGTCAGATAGAATAATTCTCAAGACATCGGGTACCAGGTCAGATAGAATAATTTTCAAGACATCGGGTACCAGGTCAGATAGAATAATTCTCAAGACATCGTGTACCAGGTCAGATAGAGTAATTCTCAGGACATCGGGTACCAGGTCAGATAGAATACTTCTCAATCAAGTCAGACAGAATACATCTCGAGACATCGGGTTCCCAGTCAGATAGAATTCTTTTCAAGATATCGGGTATCAAGTAAGATAGAATACATCTCAAGATATCGGGTACCAGGTCAGATAGAATACATCTCAAGACATCGGGTACCAAGTCAGATAGAATGCATCTCGAGACATCGGGTACCAGGTCAGATAGAATTCATCTGGAGACATCGGGTACCAGGTCACATAATAGTTCATCTGCCATTACTGACAATGACCAATCTTAATCATATTTGAGAAGTGTTACTATTTGTGTATTCTAAGATGGCTGGTGAGACCGATTCTAGCTCTGAATTGTCTGTTGCAAATAGAGCAACAGAGGCTAGAGGAAGACAACTCTGTTGGTGGTGCCTTAGCTCTGCGCGTTTCAGCTCAGCTTCACTGATTCGTTTTGCCTTATATTCATTGGCACCCTTTTTGATGAGACCTCGCCACTTTGCCCTGTCCTGTGCAGTTTGTTGCCACGACAGTTGGAATGTTGAAGTCCCTGAGGGAGGCTTTGAGGTTGTCCTTGTTGCGCTTCGTCTGACCGCCTTGGAAGCGTTTGCCCATTTCTAGTTCTCCATAAAGAGCTTTCTTTGGCAAACGTTCCTCAGGCTTTCTGGTAACATGACCTGTCCATCTTAACTGTGCTAATTTCAGAAGAGTAGGTACATTGTGCATCTCTGCCCTGTTCAGGACTTCTGTGTCTGTAATCCCGTCTTGCCACTTAATCTGCTTCCACTTCGATCCCAGACACTACCACGTAGTCGACCAAATGCTGCACTAGCTTTGGCAATCCCGGCATTTACTTCATCATCAATGTGCACGGCGCTTGACAGTGTGCTCCCAAGGCAGCCGAACTTGTCTACCACTTGCAATCTTTTACCTTTTACTGTGACGATGGACTCTTTGTAAGGCTTACCAGGTGCTGGCTGATAGACAACTTCAGTTTTTATGCTGATTGTGAGATCATAGCTATCACAGGAGTCGGATACTTTTTTTAAATCTTCTCTTCTGTAGGAGCACCTTTGGCCATAACATCAGCAAAGAGGATCTCATCTAGCACCTCTGTCTGCACCTTGGATTTGGCCTGCAACCTTCTGAGATTGAAAAGCTTCCCATCAAATCGATACCTTAGAATAGGTATGCCATTGTCACCATCCTGGAAAGCATCTGTGAGGATGGCAGAAAACATTATGCTAAACAGTGTTGGGGTTAACACACAGCCTTGCTTGACTCCGTTTACCACAGGGAATGGATCTGAAAACTCACCATCATTTTGGATCCGTGCAAGCATACTATCGTGGAACTGTCTCACCATTGCTATGAACTTGGTTGGACATCCATACTTCACCACGATCTTTCAAAGGCCCTCACGACTGACTGTGTCAAATGCTTTGGTGAGGTCAACAAAGGTCATGTATAGGTCAATGTTCTGTTCCTGGCATTTCTCTTGCAGCTGCCTTGCTGTGAAGGTAATGTCAATCGTTCCTCTGTCCTTCCTAAACCCACATTGGCTTTCTGGTAGAGGCCCTGAGTGTTCCAGATGTTCATTTTGACGGTTTGACAGGACTCTTGCAAGGACTTTCCCAGCAATTGACAATAAAGGGATGCCGACGGTGATTGTCTAAGATCTGAGGGTTCCCTTTTCGTTTGAATAGGTGGATAATTGACGCATCCTTGAATTCTTGAGGGATGGTTTCTTTTCTCTACATAATGTGAAATAACTCTGTCAACTTCTTTACAACTGGAGTACTCCCTGCTTTTTAAATTGCATCTGGTCCTGGAGCCTTGCCAGATGCCAGAAGTTTTATTGCTCTCACTGTTTCAGTAACGGTTGGGAACCTGTCAAGCAGCAGATTACATTCAACCTGTGGTAGTCTGTTGATAGCATCATCATTGATAGTGGATGGCGGATTGAGAACACTATCAAAATGCTTAGCCCATCTTTTCAAGATAGCCGCTTTGTCAGTAAGAAGGCTAGTTCCATCTGCACTGAGAAGAGGAGTGGGCCCTGAGCTCTGGGGACCATAAACTGTCTTTAGTGCATCAAAGAACTTCTTCATATCCTTTCTGTCTGCAAAGGACTGGATTGCATCAGCCTTGTTGCTTAGCCGGGAGTCTTGAATGTCTCTGAGTCTTGTTTGGACTGTCTTGCATATATCTGAATAGACCTTGATAGATACTGAGCTGGTATCACTGAGGCATACCCTGTGTTTTTTGTGCTTCTCTTCGATGAGGCGGTTCTAACGAGTGCCCACAATCTATATTTTGAGCAGAAATAAGAAAATTAACACAATTTTTCATCATAAAATCTTCATTTTTTTCGGCGATAAAGGTGGCAATGTATTTGTAAAGGCGTGTTTGCGTAATGTCTAAGAACAGCGGGTTGAGTGGCATACAGTGTAGACCCTGATGCGACGCCACTGTGTGCTCAGGCCTGCCTGTCTGCCATGCGGTAAATGCGGTCACCGTGGATATTGTAACTATTGTATATTTGTATCTACATAAAGTGTTATTTACAAGTTTGTTTACAAGTTTATTTGTTGCATGGACTACTTGCCGTAAGTGTCAAGCAAATGCAGTATATACATGTAAATTCTACATGGAGCGGGTATCTTTTTGTTTGTTTGTGTTGGTGTTTTACATCCCTGTAAGCACTATTTAGGTCATTTTGTATCCAATTTTGTGGGACTTTTACCCGACATTGAAATTAACTTATATCTCAAGCCCTACAACCTAAAGAAACAGCTAGGATTAAAGGGATTTCCGACTCGCACCACTTCTTTCTGGGCAGGCTCGCTCGTATCTTCTAGTTAGCGGTTTACAAGTGCTTAAAAGTTCGGTCGGATTCAACTCTGCGCGGAAGCAATACAGTCAAATCTATTTCTCCCAGCCGCAGTCGGCTTCGGCGCTAAATGGGGCGGGTAACTGCCAAAAACGACTGAACTTTGTATGATATACACATCATGAAAACACGCCTTTATAATTTTGACCTCCTTAAACCCCACTTTTATATAGTAAAACTGGGGTTTATAGAAGTAAACCTTATTTGTCTTATTTCTGCTCTAATATATAGATTGTGGTTAGTCGTTAGAGCCGCCTCGATGAGGCGGTTCTCACAAGTACCCACAATCTAAATTTTGAGCAGAAAATATAACAATTTTTCATTTTACAATGTTAGTTTTTTCGGCGGTAAAGTTTCCAACGTATTTGTATAGTCGTGTTTTCGTAATGTGTGGTAAAATGTTAGTAAGGATAAAGCACATGTTTGAGATTCTAACAAGTACCCACAAGCTATGTCTTTGAGCAGAAATAGGAAAATAATTCTTACCCCCGTAGCTCCCAGTTTTCTCTTTATAAAGTGGGGTTGAGTGGGGATGTTATTTACTGGGACATGTTCACATGATGATCACCAAGAAACGCCGATTGATATTTTGATCCCGTTAAACCCCACTTTTATAAACTAAAACTTGGGTTTCATCACGCAATCAAGCATATACAATTTTAAACCCTTAAAATCCCACTTTAAAAAGTGAAACTGGGGTTCCATCACGCAAACACGCGTGTATTATTCTGATCCCCGTAAACCCGGCTTTTATAAAGTGAAACTGGGGTTTCATCACGCAAACACGCCAATATTATTTGGATCCCCGTATAAAATAAAACTGGGGTTTCATCAAGCCTTTATAATTTTGATCCCCTTACCCACACTTTTATAAATTAAACTGTGGTTTCAATCACACTTATATAACTTTGAGCCCCTTGAACCCCACTTTTATAAAGTAAAACTGGGGTTTACAGGGGTAAATATTATTTGTATTGTTTTGGGGCAAAAACATCAATATGCGTACTCGTTAGAATCTGAGGTTTACAGGGGTATATATTAATTTTCTTATTTTTGCGCAAAAACATGATTGTGGCGCTTGAGGCGCTTCTTATGAGTACCCACAATTATGTTTTTGGGCAGAAATTCCAGATCTTTTTCATCTGAAAATTATCCCTTTGTCATTACGATAACATCCGTGCGACATCATGCATTTTTTCACATCTCCAAAATGGCCATTTTTCTGATGAATATCTGTGATATTTTTCTTATAAATACTGCAAAGATAGGTTGTGGGTGCTCGTTAGAACCGCCCCATTGATGTGGTTCTAACGAGTACCACGACCTATGTATTGGAGAAAAAATAACAAAAATAATGTATATCCCCGTAAACCCCAGTTTTCTCTATTTAAAGTGGGGTTTAAGGGGGTCTTTATTTCACAGACGTGTTCACGTGATGTGATATTTCTTTCAATATGTTTGAACAATCAGTCTAAAGCAGTCTTAATCTATTTTAATCTAGGTCAAACATTTACTTTAGGTTCGAGTTGGTATGGTGAAGGACGCACATCTCCGCCATAAGAAATAGTTCTGAATATTTCAAAATACAAAGTAAATAATATTTTACTATATTTCATAAAATTTCGACTGTTTGGGGGAAGGACATATATCAGTAGCGTGGATATCATGCAGGGACCGTTTTTGAAAAGCGCAAAAATTACTGGCATTACGAAAACACGCCTATTCAAATACAATGTAACCATTACCGCCAAAAAAAAAAAACACGAAAATTTGTCACCTAAGCAACATTCCTATAAAGTTTTAATGACATTGGCCAAAGGGCACAGGAGAAGTTTTTTTTTCTATTTTTAGCTCTGGTATCCAGCTTGTTTATCGGAGCATGTTCATCGGAGCAGAACGATTTAGCTATTTCGGTAGGTAGTCACCGAAGCCATCATTCCTGTGATTCAGATTGGCCCAATGGTTTAGGAGGTGTTCGCGTTCGAAGCCAATTTGCGTTGTTTTTTTTTTTATTTTTAGCTCTGGAGGCCATTTTGTTCATCAGAGCAGAACCGTTTAGCTATTTTGGTAGAGGGTCATATTAGCAACATTCCTATGAAGCTTGAATGAAATTAGCCCAAGGAGGAGCTGTAAAGATTTTTTTTTCTATTTTTAACTCTGGTGGCTATCTTGTTCGTCAGAGAGGAATGATTTTAGCTTTTGTGGTTGGTAGACACATAGGCAACATTCCTGTGAAGTTTGAATCAAATTGGACAACGGGTTAAGGAGGAGTTCACGTTTGAAGCAACTTAACGATGTTTTTTTCTATGATTTAGCTCTGGCGACCATTTTGCTCTCGGAGCGGAACTGGTTTGGTTATTTTGGTAGAGGGTCAACTAAGCAACATTCCTATGAAGTTTGAATGAAATTGGCCCAAGAGTACAAGAGAAGTTGTCGTTTAAAGAATTTTTCTAGTTTTAGCTCTGGGCCATCTTGTTTGTCGGAAGATTTTTTTTCTAATTTTAACTCTGGTGGCTAAGATAGTCAGAGAGGAATGATTTTAGTTATTTTGGTAGGGAGTCACCTAGGCAGCATTCCTGTAAAGTTTGAATTAAATTGACCCAAGGGTTTAGGAGGAGTTTGCGTTGGAAGTAAAGTGAGCCACGAAATGTGGGTCAATGTCAATTATGGGTGCTCGCCTTAAAGTTGATATCCCTAGATGCAAGTATGTACCAAGTACATGTATCATTAATGAAGCTCTTATAGGTCTTGAGAAATGGATTGTTACTTAACGGCGAACGCTAGCTAGGGTTGACGCAACATTTTACACAAAGTCTGAAACCATAAAATGCAGGTCAAGGTATAAAAAGTGACATCCCTTGATGCAAGTTTGTACCGTGTATCATTATGGAAGGTTCTTGAGAAATGGACTCTTACGTTACAAGTCAGTGAATCATGAAATGTACAATAAGGTCAAGTTCAAATATGGATGCTTGCATAAAAAACACAATCACTAGATGCAAACTTGTAACAAGTAGCATCAATGAAGCTCTTATAGGGCTTGCGAAAAGAACTCTTACATTAGTGCGATAGCGAATGTTGATGAACAGAATTTGTTTGTTTGATTTGAGCTTTAACGTCCCCGTCAACACTGTAAAGGTCATTTTTGAGACGTTGCTTCCAATTTTGTGGGACTTTTACCCGACATTGAGATGAAATGACATGTCAAGCCCTGTCGCCCAATGAAACCAATCGGGTTTATTAGCATGGACGGTCCGCCTCGCACCGGGGTTCCTTGACAGGCTTAGATCCTCTAAGCTGTTTACCAGTACTCGTGTGTGGGTCGGATTCAGCTCTGCGTGGAAGCATCATGCAGCCCATATATTTCTTCAAGTCCCGCTCAGCGGGGGCCGTACAAGTCAGTGAATCATGAAAAATCATGAAATGTACATTAAGGTCAAGTTCAAATATGAATGCTTACATAAAAAATACCATCACTAGATGCAAAATTGTGCCAAGTAGCATCAATGAAGCTCTTAAAGGGCTTGAGAAAAGAACTCTTACATTAGGGCGAGAGTGAATGTTGACAAACAGAAGAAAGAACGAACGCACGGACGAACGGACTGAAAGCCGAACTCCTATATCGCGTCGCGCCATGCTCAAAGCAGGCGCGACAAAAAAAAGACATTTTGGTGTATATAATACTGGCTGGTATAGCATACCTTCTTCACACGTGCTACCGGCATATCCACTTGCACACATGCAATGAAAAGCAGTCTCCAGGTTTACACAAGTTCCGCCATTGTTGCATGGGTCTGAACTGCAAGGATCAACAACTGAAAAAAGACATAATTGACACTTGAATTGACAAGATGAACCGGTATAAGGGGTATCCTAACACTTGTCCCCTATATAGCCAAAAGGTAAATCTAGAAGTATGTTGAGTGATAAATCACTGTGCGAAAGAAAGTTCGGCCCCGCTTCCGGGGCTTGAAGAAATACATGGGCTGCAGGATGCTTCCACGCAGAGCTGAAATCGACCGCACACGAGTACTGGTAAACCGCTTAGAGGATCTAAGCCTGCCCAGGCAAAGCGGTGCGAGTCGGACCGTCCATGCTTATAAACCCTATTGGTTTCATTGGGCGGCAGGGCTTGAGAAGTCATTCATCTCAATGTCGGGTTAAAGTCCCACAAAATTGGAAGCAACGTCTCCAAAATGACCTTTACATTGTTGACGGGGACGTTGAACCTCAAATCAAACAAAGCAGCCGAAATCCACAGATCTTTTAAGGTGAATTCTAATATACTTGCGTATGTATCTTTAAAAGCCGCACGTCGCTTTAAATCCCAATTCAATGGAAATGTGCAATATGTGAATTTTTTTATGTACAGAAAACAGAAACTCGCAGTATTTGTCTTATCATCGTGTCTGGGTGGGGATGGGGGCGCTGTTTCGACGGCAAATTGGTCATATATAATAAATGGCCAGACACCCTTTCGAGCAGGCACTTAACGTTGAATCAAGGTTGATTCCACGTTTAAAATATTACTTTGTTTCAACATTGAGTGCTTGCAGGGTTGTTCTATACAAGCGATCATCATAATTTCCATGTTCCTTGTTCCACCGAAACCTACTTATAGTTAACTAGTTCCCCTCCCTTCGATATTTGCAAACAGTCACTTATGGCAATGTTCCTTTTTATCCATATTACCTTCGAGAGCCCTCCCAGGCATAAAATTAACATTCAACCATCGTTGAATTAAGAAATAGATCAGCTCTAACTGTGATTTGTTGAGTAATAAATCACAGTTTGGAGGTCAGTTGTAATGTAGACAAATCACGAGCGCGTAGCGCGCTTGATTTGTCTACTTAGAACTGACCGACAAAACTGTGATTTATTACCTAACAAATCACTGGCTAGAGCTGATCTATTTCGATTCTAACACGCTGAAACTCGGCAATAATGTACTTGTTTCCTTCAAATTCTCACAACTTTTCGCCATTGTTAGAAGAAATCCCGCTAAAATTATCGACTGAAACACATGCATTTATATCCTTTTCTAACGTTTTCGATGCGAGAAAATGACGTTACACCGTCAAACTCCAAAGAAATTGACTAGTGACGTCATTAATTTGCAGTTTTAATGACGTCACTAGTCAATTTCTTTGTCGTGATTTGTTGTAGAATAAAACACAGTTATTTTCCATTGACTATATAGGCGCGCCGTGTGAGAATTTTGTTTTAAAGTTGACTGAACGTGGCTTATTTATCTCGAGGTCTTACCGTAATGCTCGTTATAAAAGTCAACGATAGCCTTGGCAAGTTTCTTTACAGATGGAATCTTTGTTTTCCTCCAAGAGCCCGTATCCTCAGAGTCTGAGTCTGAGTCTGAGTCTGAGTTTTCATCCGCACTACTTGGGTTCTCACAGTGCAAGCGCAGTTCTACGACGTCGGCATATTCTCTGTGCTCGTTTAGTATAAAGCTAGCTTCCCCTGAAAAGTATAATTCGTCTCCCGGAGCCCTGTTATGTGGCGATGGAACAGCGTCTAAAACCCTGTGCTCCAGTTTTGACCCTAGGCTTTTATCTCCTCGGACAATGTCACCGAAACCATTGTCTTCAGCAAGACGTTGTATTGATGATGAAGACTCGAGCTCATCCAACTGTTCGTCAGTGTTGTCATTCAGTTGATCCCCAGTGATCATATAACCTGTTAATGCATAGTAGAAAATTGGTTCTTTGAGGTGAATACCAAACATATTTCATTGAGTGTGTTGAAAACATTGGAATTTTCACGAGTGCGAAGAACGAAAGAAATTATGTTTTTTTTTTTTCAATACACAAATTGAAATATTTTTGGTATTTATCGAAAAAAAAAGGAAATAGTCTTTATATTTTATACACCAGGCGCCAATTGTGAGTTTAACGAGCTCATTAATAGTTATATTGTTAACTGTTCTAGCAAGTTCAATATCTAAAATTTTGGTATTTTTGCTGTTAAAATGTGAGTAGCTTTTGACCAAACTAGCCTAATTCGCTCGCCAATCTGACTAAGTAAATGAGGATGAGTGTAGGTTTATCCCTTAATGGTCGATAGAGTCTTTGATCTCAAGTCCTTAAGTGAATTGATACATCAGGCAGATTTTGTCCGCCATTTTTCAAAGGGGATACAAATTTCGGGACTTCCTGTTCGGTTTTCTATGAACTCTGCTCCTCAGAAAAGGGGTCTACTCTTAAAGGGAAGATTTTGATCCTCAGGAGCAAAGCCTTTTCTTTAAGATTTGATCCCTATTGACATGGGAGATAGAAATACTTTTGAAGTAGTTGCCTCCAGTGAAGATGTATCCACCCCCCATTAAAGAAGGTCCAGATATAATATACAGTACAGGTACATCGTGTTGCGTTTTATTTTATTTGTGTACGGGCAGACATATATTTCAAACAAACACCAAACCCTCTGATAAGATGACGCATTCTGTGACACTAGAACAGATTCTTCACTGACAATGCCCGAACTAGGGACGCCTCACATATGAGCCCGCCAAGCGAATTTGTGTCTTCGAGCATTCCGTCATGACAAATTTTAACTGCGCATGCCCAGCCATTCAGAAGGGCCAAGGATATGGCTTTCTCTCTGAAGGTATCTCTTGATTCACTGCTTGTATGAGCGAGCAGCGAAGGTTCAGGCTCGCCTGAACCTTCGCTGCTCGCATAGGCGATAAGTAGTACAGTACCGAAATCGCTTGACGGGGCCCATATATGGGTTAGTATGCTTCGAAATAGAGGATCTTATATGAATGTTCATATATTATTAAATTTATTGAACGAGGTGAAGGAAAGGGATTAAATGCGAGGCTTCGCCGAGCATTTTATCCCTTTTCCTCAACGAGTTTAATTAATTCAATAATACATGAACACGAATGGGGGATTCTGTTTATCATATGACATTTAAAACGCATTTTATTCAAGGTTAAATACAAAAATGTAAATATTTCGCCATTAGTAAACGCGATGTCGTTAAGGACGTCGTACATGTAACGTTACGGTGCGTTTCTAGCTAATTTGCATATTTAATCCACTAGTGGATTATCGAAAATATTACATGGCGTTATTACACTCTCAGACGCGACGTCATATGATAATAGAGGATCTTAAATGAGTGTTCATGTAATACATGAACAGGAATGCAGTTTTCTGTTTCCCATATGACATTACAAATGCATTTTATTCATGAATGTTTTACAAAAATGTCAATGTTCCGCCATAAGTAAACGCGACGTCGTTAAAGATGTCGTACATGTAACGTTACGGGACGTATCTACCTAATTAGCATATTTAATCCTCTAGTGAATTGCCGAATTTATTTCATGGCGTTATTACATTCTCAGATGAAAAATGGCAATAATGGGCCCGTAAGTACCAGTAGCCGCGTTACAATAAAGAAAACGGTCTAAGTTCAAGTTACTGGTCATGTAATCCTCTGTGTACTGCAAGTGCTTTGAAGAATGACAGATTGTATCTGTCATTCTATACAGGCACACGAGTTTTCAAGATGTTTCCGGCTTTCACCACCATAGAAATGTGTGTCCGCACAAAATGTTGCCCGGCTTATATTCAGTTTTAGGCACAGTTTCACTTAAATGATATATTTGTGTCATGTATTGGTATAAACTGAAAATTTTTATGAATGGTCAGACGACTCACGCTTTTTAAAAAACGAAAACTGGATCCACGAAGTGTCAAGTGTGTCATTTATCCTTAAAGCGCGAAAGTTTTAAAGCAAACGCCTTTCAGATTTTTCCTTATGTTTCAGAGAAGATCAGACAGCATTTCATATGACTCAGGTCCAGTAGATGTATGGCATGAAATGTATGGTCACGTTGTCTGTGACAAAATATAAGAAAACATGAAAATGACATCTGCTTCAGTTAAAAAAAAATACGCAGGTTAAGCTTTAAACCCTTTCAACCAGAGTTTCTGAAGTACATCCTTCCGTCTCTGAATTAGGATTCGTCCATTCTACTACATGTACAGTGTAACCTCCATTAAACAGCCATCCTTGGAAAACTCCTAAACTGGCTGTTTAAGGAAGATGGCTGTTCAACAGAGGGAAATGTCTGAGATGGTGAATGGATTGTTATTGTCAGACAAAAAATGGCTATTACTGAAGACAGCTCAAGATGGTTGTACTAAAAGAAAAATAATTGATGGAGAGGTGTCATCTGACACCTCTCCATCATTTATGTTTCTTTTAACTTGCTTACTATACAGATATCACAATGGTAGTTAAGGGGAAAATAAATTTTGAAATGAATAAATACGATACAAGAGAAATTCCTATTTTTACATACATCAGAAGCCTCCGTGGTGGAGTGTTTATGCTACTCGCCTTGTAAACCAGGGATCGCAGGATCGATCCCGGGCTTCTCCAGACTTTCGGATGGGTCTTTAAACCGAGGTCCCGTCTCCGTATGACCTTAGCTGTTGGTGGGACGTAAAAATCAAACACTGTCACTCACTCCTATTTTTACATCTGATTTTTTGCTATTGAGTTGACTCTGGCTGTTTAATAGAGAGAACCAGTGCTTCAGCTGAAGTGCACGACCCGCCGGATGCTTTTAGCTTTATGAGTGTTACCATACATGGGTATGGCGGCCATTTTGGTCATGTGATCTGGACCTAAAACGGTTCCATCAATAAATGCGCCTTATCGTAAGGAGCAAAAATATATCTCATACTTTAGTACTGTATTCTGAATCGTTTGCAGTATAAAATGCATTCTTACTTTTCCAATACAAAAGCATATGTGTCAAAGTTTGACCTAGGCACAAAGAATGTCAAGGTCAACCCAGGGTCACCATTTTAGCAATTTATGATGGGCTTACGTCCCAGATGCTATTTATCAAGTTTCGTGGATATCTGCCCAGTGGTTCTGGAGAAGACTATTTTTGAAGGGTTTTTACCATATATGGCTTGGCGGCCATTTTGGTCATGTGACTTGGACCCCATGAGCAAATTTTGGTTTCTCCCATCCCATAGAGGCTCCATATGAAATTTGACTTCAATCGGCCCAATGGTTTCCGAGGAGAAGCAGTTAGAAAATTTTCACATTTTTCGCCTCGGCGAGGCTATACTAAATGGAATGTTATATTTCGCAAGTTCATTGGTTAGATCTCATTAATATCTATCAGTATGCCAAAAATTGTTTAAATATTCCAACAAAAGCATATGTGTCAAAGTTAGACCTAGGCACAAAGAAGGTCAAGGTCATCCCAAGGTCACCATTTTAGCAATTTTTGATGGGCCTACGTCCCAGATGCTATTTATCAAGTTTCGTGGAAATCTGCCCAGTGGTTCTGGAGGAGACTATTTTTGAAGGGTTTTTACCATATATGGCTTGGTGGCCATTTTGGTCTTTCGACCTGGACCCCATGAGCAAATTTTGGTTTCCCCCATCCGAAAGAGAATCCATATGAAATTTGACTTCAATCGGCCCAACGGTTTCCGAGGAGAGGCAGTTCGAAAATTTTCACATTTTTCGCCTGGGCGAGGCTATACTAAATGGAATGTAATATTTCGCAAGTTCATTGGTTAGATCTCATTGATATCTAGCAGTATGCCAAAAATAGTTTAAATATTCCAAGCGGTTAAGTCACTATCACCAATTTTCACAAACGGGTTACGGACGGACAGACAGACAGACAGACCATATATGGCTTGGCGGCCATTTTGGTCATGTGACCTGGACCCCATGAGCAAATTTTGGGTTCCCCCATCCCATAGAGTCTCCATATGAAATTTGACTTCAATCGGCCCAACGGTTTCCGAGGAGAAGCAGTTCGAAAATTTTCACATTTTTCGCCTCGGCGAGGCTATACTAAATGGAATGTAATATTTCGCAAGTTCATTGGTTAGATCTCATTGATATCTATCAGTATGCCAAAAAATTGTTTCAATATTCCAAGCGGTTAAGTCACTATCACCAATTTTCACAAACGGGTTACGGACGGACAGACAGACTGACAGACTGACAGAATGACAGATTGACAGAATGACAGACTGACAGAATGACAGAATGACACGGTGATTTTAGGGCACTCTTAGAAATCAACCGACCAGTCGGTCGCTTTTTCTGCGGGTCGTGCAATTAAGATTTGGTTAGGTGGCTGCTGGCTGGAGGAGAAGGGTTGCTGCTGAGCAGATGTAAAATATATAGTAAAATGCTATGGGATGAATTATTGTGGCTGCCGAAGAGAGGTGGTTGCTTAACAGAGGAGACCATTAGTGGAGGTTTTGCTGTATATTGGTTGGATAGTCAATAATCGTCAACAGGATGGCAAGCCATATAGACCCGAATCAGATAGCTCAGTATATGCCATCTCATCAGGATCTAGACTGTTAGCATAGGTATCTGAACCGGGCTACAGGAATGTTTTTTTTTTGTTTGTTTGTTTTGGAGTTTAACGGCCCAGTCAACGCTATTTTAGGTCTTTTTTGAGCCGGCCAGTTTACCTATCCACACTTTTCCTGAGCAAGCTTATACGTAAGCGGTTAACCAGTACAGTGCACATTCATGAATCAGCGGAAGGGAGAGAATGACCGTAGAAAATATTTCATGATCATCTCCACGAAAGAATGTTGCCAACCCTGGCAGGCATCGAACCCGTGTCCTCCTGATCACCAGACAGACCCGCATCCGACTGAGCTTCCGATGCCGGCGGCTTCTGGACTGAAAGGATTAAGATAATCACTACGCTACCTAAGACGAGACGCGAGAAACTCCAACTGTACATTGGCAACTAAGGCAATAATACTATCTAACCACATTTATATGTAGATTCTGAATAAAGGCGTAACTATACCTAATTTAGTGACACATAGGCCTTTCTGATATTTAATCTTCATCAGTGTCTCTCAACCCCAAAGTTTTGAAACCGAAACGGATGATGGACAAGACCCGGCAAACACAGCACATCCCCCTCCGAGCACACACCGACCGACGTAGCCTATGAGACAGGTCAGCTGGAGGCATCAGACAAGAGAGCCTACCCGCGGACTTATAGGCGTCCCCCACCGAGCCAACATCAGCAAACATGACCCACACTCCAAGGAAGTCCCGGGCATCAGGAAGGAGAGATGTCCAAAGTAGCAAGACTTGCAAAATTTAAAATATAACAAAAAGTGTAAACCAAATCCGCTAAGATACATGTCTCACCTGACAAGTCAGTCTTAGTTTTAGAAAAATTAGAAATTTATACTGCAAAAATTAAAGATTTAATATAGTTATTTAAATCAGTACCTGAGTACTGACGTCAACACCGTCCGAAAGATCAACCTCAGCACTCAGGAACTGATACTGAGCTGATGATACCCTCGGGGACGAACGAATCATCCACCAGCAGAGATACCGACCCAGTGGTTGCAATTAAGGCGTAACTATACCTAATTTAGTGACAAATAGGCCTTTCTGATATTTAATCTTCATCAGTGTGTCTCAACCCAAAAGTTTTGGAACCGAAACGGATGATGGACAAGACCCGGCAAACACAGCACATCCCCCTCCGAGCACACACCGACTGACGTAGCCTATGAGACAGGTCAGCTGGCGGCATCAGGCAAGAGAGTCTACCCGCGGACTTATAGGCGTCCCCCGCCGAGCCAACATCAGCAAACATGACCCACACTCCACGGAAGTCCCGGGCATCAGGAAGATGTCCAAAGTAGCGAGACTTGCAAAATTTAAAATATAACAAAAAGTGTAAACCAAATCCGCTAAGATACATGTCTCACCTGACAAGTCAGTCTTAATTTTAGAAAAATTAGAAATTTATACTGCAAAAATTAAAGATATAATATGGTTATTTAAATCAGTACCTGAGTACTGACGTCAACACCGTCCGAAAGATCAACCTCAGCACTCAGGAACTGATACTGAGCTGATGATACCCTCGGGAACGAACGAATCATCCACCAGCGGAGATACCGATCCAGTGGTTGCAATTAAGGCGTAACTATACCTAATTTAGTGACACATGTACTTAGACAATAACATGTAATTTAAAAGCTCGCAAGACCGAAACAGTTGTGATAATAGATTAGCTACACGCCGCAAAACGGAGTTTTTGTTGATATTGGCGCATTACGTAAGATAAGTTTATATTGGGCTGCGCAGTTATAAATAGGACAGGTTCGGTAAATGGAAATGCCGGAATACATTCATTATATTTCATGTACGAATCAAATGTGACGCATGCGGTCCATGTGATATATTCCGGAAACTACAAATCTTTAGTTGAGCTGAAACTGAAAATTACGGAAACTGCAGTTATTTTAGATGTTGAAAACGTACACATGTTGAGATAAAATATTCCTTTTGAAAATTCGAAACAGCGACTGGCACTTCATAATACTAGCGGTGTATACACATCCGCAAACTTTAAATTTGCTTGTTGGATTTAAGGTTTAACGTCCCCGTCAACACTATAAAGGTCATTTTGGAGACGCTGCTTCAAATTGTGTGGAACTTTTACCCGACATTGAGATGAAATGACATCTCAAGCCCTCTCGCCAAATGAAACCAATATGGTTGATAAGCGGTTCTAATGAGCACGCACAGCCAATACTTGGAGTATTTATAAGCAAAAACTATCACGAATTATCATCGGAAAAGTAGCCATTTTAAAGATATGAAAAAATGCACTTTGTCATATGACGTCGCGTCTGAGAGTGTAATAACGCCGTGTATTATTTTCGATAACCCGCTAGTGGATTAAATATGCAAATTGGCTAGATATGTCCCGTAACGTTACATGTACGCCGTCCTTAACGAAGTCGCGTTTACTAATGGCGGAATATTGACATTTTTGTAAACAATCGTGAATAAAATGCGTTTTAAATGTCATATGATAAATAAAATCTTGCATTTGTGCTCATGTATTGTTGAATTTATTAAACTCGTTTAATAAATTCAATAATACATGTGCACTCATGTAAGATCCTCACTATGTCACACGGGTATGTTATCGTAATGGTATTTTGGAGACTTGAAAAAATGCTCTGCATAGATATCTTCGTTTTCATCTCCGAAAGTGGCGGAACTAATCGGAAATGTTGTCATGGTGACATTTTTATACGCCCATTTGAACAAAAAAAAGGTCGTATTATGTAATTTGGTCGGCGTCCGTCCGTCCGTCCGCTCGTCAGTCCATCTCATAACTTTTTCGTCGTTTCTGTACAACTTATTCTACAGTTTTCATCAGGTCAAGCTGCAACTTAGTAAATAGTAAAACTATGATGTGGATCAGCGCGTAAAGATTGGAAGTTAAAAGTCCACCAAATATTGATTGAGTTATGCCCCAACAGAAGCCTCCGTGGTGTAGTGGTTATGCTACTCGCCTTGTAAACCAGGGATCGCAGGATCGATCCCGGGCTTCTCCAGACTTTCGGATGAGTTTTAAAACCGAGGTTCCGTCTCCGTATGACCTTAGCTGTTGGTGGGACGTAAACCTCAAACACTCATTCGCTCAGTTATGCCCCTATGGAAATTTCTGTAACCATTTCGTTTCCGGCTATCTCCTCTTACAGTTACCATTCTATCATGCTGAAACTTGGTGTATAGTTAGGTCATAATGCGAATCAGCGCACGGTGTGTTTCGAGGTTACAGTCCACCAAATAAAAACAAAGTTATGCCCCTTTGAAAATTTCTGTTAACGTTTTGTTCCGGCTAACTCCGCCTGTAATTTAGATCTGGCCATGCTGAAACTTGACATATAATTTGACCACAATATATTACAATTTTCCAACAGAAAATTTTCAGTTTTTGGTGGTAAAATTTTCAATATATTTAGATAGGCATGCTTTTGTAATGGTGCGTTATCATAATTAAAGCCATGCTTGCGGAGCTCTTCTTCATATACAGTAGAACTTCGATGACTCGAACACCGATGGCTCGTTCAACATGGCTGAGTCGAACCCGTTTTTGAGTCCCTAGGGAATTCCTCTGCATAAGAAAAAGTGTGGGCTAATTAAGGAGATTTTCGACTTTTACCTTGCAAATGTATGCTGTGTGTACTCATTAGAATCGCCTCAATGAGGCGATTCTAATGAGTACACACAGCATACATTTATGTTACAGAACACCGATAAGAAGTCCAAAAATACCCCTGTTATGTTTTCTGGAAGTATGCAACAGTGGCTCGGACTACCGCTGTTTCGAACAAATTTCTATGGTCCCGAAGGGGTTCGAGCCATCGAAGTTCGACTGTATATGTAAACAACTGTAACCAAACAATTACCCAGTGTTGCCCAAGTAGCTTCCTCATCATAGTATGTGTGAAGGCTGATCACCAGCCCTCTCTTGTCCGGCCCATTGAAATTAGAAATCCCTTGAGCAACATATTCATGAAACCGATCATGAATAGCAACTGGTAGTTCCTGGTTAAATGTTCCTTTTTCTTTTTCTGCATCTACATCCACCTTACTTATGTGTGCCTTATTTATTATAAGCTTTGGGAACTCCCCCTTCCTCCGGTATATTTCTTTGTATAATTGCCAGGCTAAGGTTGCCGATTCAGGCTCCGGTTCTATCTGTACTCCACATCTGAAAAATATCCCCAGAATCAAACAAATGCATGTGACACACCTTTATTTTGATAATAAAATGTTTCAGGAGTATGATAATATGATTGCTATATACGGCCCCCGCCCATCGGTGCTTGAAGAAATAGATGGGCTGCAAGATGCTTCCACGCAGAGCCGAAACCGACAGTACACAAGTACTGGTAAACCGCTTAGTGGGTCTAAGCCTGACCAGGCAAAGTGGTGCGAGTCGGCACGTCCATGCTTATAAACCCTATTGGTTTAATTGGGCGACAGGGCTTGAGATGTCATTTCATCTCTATGTCGGGTAAAAGTCCCACAAAATTGGAAGCAACGTCTCCAAAATAACCTTTAAAGTGTTGACGGGGACGATAAACCTCAATCAAACAAACAAATGGTTGCTATATAGCACTGCGTTTTCTCCATTTTTTTACCCATTGCATGCCAGTGGATTCTTCCATTACTATATGTTGGACAAGTCCATATTCTATTTTCGACGGACAATTCTGTTAGCAAATAGTACAGGCTCTGATCAGACGCCTCGTTTTATCGGGTCTGATCTGCGCCTGCACTGTTTGCCGAGGTACCCCTTTATTGGTTTCCCGCTTACAATGGGTCAAAAGGCCCTCATTTAATTATAAGTACAGCTTGTTTGTTTGATTTGAAGTTTAACGTCCCCTTTAACACTGTATAGGACATTTTGGAGACGTTGCTTCCAATTTTGTGGGACTTTTACCCGACATTGAGATGAGATGACACCTCAAGCCCTGTCGCCCAATGAAACCAATACATTTCACTGACGATTCCTGATCATTGCCTTCGTAGAAACAAAGTGGACATTTGATGAGCTGTGGGATATAAATGGGGTAAACAGGGGATATATATACGAATGTCATTCGATTTTATATTTTAAATTTTATTTTATATTTATGTGGATCAACAGCTTAAAAAGCTGGAAAATTGCTTGATACAAACGAAACCGGACTTTGAAGCCCAAAAACTTGCAAATCACAAGGCAAACATCGCTCTTGCAGGGGTAACAACCTATTCAGAATGTGCTACTGAAAAGGTACTAAATCTGTTAATACCCGGTTATTTTACCTTGGCAACAGATGAAATACTCGATGAACATATTTGAGATACTTGGAATACATTAAACGATCATTTAGAATGAAAAAGTAAAAACGAGTCCATCTATTGCCACGCGAACCATTACTGCAGAGAGAAAATCGCATTTTATTTTTAACAATAATTTTTTTAATGTCAAAAAGAATGAAATTCTAAAAAAAAGCATTCTGCGACATTGTTTTTTTTTGTTGTTGTTTAACGGTGACTTTGAGAGTGTACCTGTAGTACTGACATTGTTATGTACGTTACTTTATAGACATTTACCGATTCAGGCGAGTTTTCTGAACTGTGCTCTAACGACAGATAAACAATTTTACAATGAATAAGTTCAGAGCAGAATTTGTGGAGGTTTCACCTTATGTAAGAACGTATCCACCCTAACCTGACTTTATGCGGATGGCAAGGGTTTCATGGTGCCCTAAAACAACCACCCAACTTACCACACCCATGTTCTCCTGTTTATTTTCAACGCTTAGGGAAGGTCTGTCTAGGAAGAAACATGGGTCTAAAAGTCCTTTTTGACATTAGTAAATACCAGAATCTCCAAATACTACGAGAAGACTATCCAAGAGCATTTAAGAATTAGGCAAAACAGAAGTGGAGTCACTGATCAGGAATCGATACAATTAACCCAAGCTCCCATCAGAGACACCAGAGGGAAAAAATACAAACATGAAACAACAGACCTTAATGGAAACCTCAATAGCGGAAGGCCAAAAGGACAGTTACTTTCCCACAAAATGGCCAATTTGCTATCCAAAATAAAATATTATAAGCGACACAAACACCCAAAGACAAACCATATAAAAATAAACCGCGACAGAAGAACCACCTTGGAACGGTCAGTGAAACGAATTCCACTGGGGTGGGGGCGGGGTGGGGGCGTAAATCGATTTTACGTGGCCACAATCCTCGCCATTTCTTCCGTCGCGACGCAGACAAATTATTTGTTCAAGGCCTCCTAACTCATCAGTGCAACATCTCCGTGAACACAAAAACATGAAACAACCACAAAGACGGTGAGGACTCGACAGCAAAAAAAAAAAACACTGAAATGCTGGAGCAAACGAAAACCAACAGTTAGACTTCGATGGGCCCGACCAGAGACAGACCATCAGGCACCAACCAACATTACATCGAATTAGATCTCTCTAATTCTCACTAAGCCTTTACGGTGGAACCGACGATTATGACACCCTTGAACCGACAAAGAATCTGAGGCCTGACCCACCGGCGTGCAATTAAAGAGGGAAGCAAAATTATCAATCGTGATTGGGTTAACTACCATGCATGCAGTGTGTTGTATAACATTTATTTTGTACCCATTTTTTATAGCGAAGAATGATTTTACAAAATTGAGTGCTGAAGTCATAGGGGTTATATATTTTTTTTCTGAATTTATATACTAAGTCATCATAAAAGACCTTGTTGCAGATGAGATTTAAGTCCAATATTGAATTTTGAAATTAAATCAGAATGACGTCTATAAAATTTTGATAAGACTGAAATGAAAGATTACAAAACAATGTTTGCGCGTTAAATGGAATTACATAAATGCTTGAAACGAAATTATATTTGCTGCAATACCGCATTTTAGAGACAAGTTAGGCAATGTCAAAGACAAACATTCCCGCAGTGGCCTTATTGATGTATTCAGTCAGAACAAGTGTTGGAAATATCTGAAGAGTCAGCAATTGAGTTTACAAAATTATTTGAATCCTTGTGAAATTTCAATGAAAAAGATAAAGACATAGTTCCTATATGATATAAAGATAATGTTCCATATTATTTTAACAAAATATTAAGTAAAACAACAATATTGAGTTATGTGCAATTAGAACATGTATATATAAATAGTGAATACCACATTCGTGTCATTTGATATCAAGTTTATCAGGCAATGCTTTGGGAACGCTGGTAGAATCGCGAGACTTGCCGAGCGATTCTACATGCGTTCTCGAAGCCGAGCCTGATAAACTTGATATCAAATGACACGGATCTGGTATTCTTTTCATCAGTTAATCCCATTGTACACCCCTACATTTTTGCCAGTAGTCCAGTTCATAGAAGTGCAATATCACGTTGACCTGATAAAGCTCACTTGTCCTGAGATAGTATATATTTATCAGGTCAGTGTTACAATGCAATTAATAAAGGGGATAACTGATAAAACTGACAATACATGCACGTGCTTATCATCTGTGTGTTTCGTTACGCTTTATATATAAATCAGTAGATTAATGACATTTCTGTGAGTATAATCATATTTTATTGTACCTTTAAATATACATGTTTTCTCAATATAAGCTACGAACTTTCCCCTAATATTTCTGCCAAGCATGTTTAAGCAGTCTGTAAATATTTCAACTAGCAGTGGGCATTTAAATAAAAAATAAATAAACAAAAAAGATGTAGTGCTTTTTAATGTGGTCAACAAACTTTTATCCTTCCATGTAAGCAAACATTACTACCGGCAAATGATTGCAACATATTCATCACGAAAATACGCCTATATAATTCTGACCCTCTCGAACCCCACTTTTATGTAGTAAAATTGGGGTTTACAAGGGTATACCTTATTATTCTTAATTCTGCTCTGCAATTTAGATTTTGGGTACTCGTTAGAACCGCCTCGATGAGGCGGTTCTAACGTGTACCCACAATCTATATTTTGAGCAGAAATACGACAAATATCACATTTTTCATCTTAAATTTTTTCAATTTTACGGCGGTAAAATTTACAGTGTATTGGTATAAGCGTTGTTTCGTTATGATTACACAACATTTAATATTTACATTACACTTGTGTATAATGTGGATTTAGTTGTCGTGATTTGAATACAGATGATGCAGTTATCAGCATATGATTTTTGTCAATTTCCAACACAACATTAGAATTTCTCTGAACATGTATAGAAAACAATAAAAGCTTGATTTAGTCATATAAGTTGCATTTGTTCAGAATCAGGAAAGAAATTAAGATATGCCATTTGAAAAGAAGCCTTTTACATCTGAGATGTATTATCACACTTTATTTTTTCAACACAATGTTAGAGCCTCTGAAATGTAAATGTTTAATGTGTAACACTGTGATCATTGACTATAATGAATGCTCCGGGTAAATGAGATTTAATACTGTTTTAACAAAACGATTAAGCTCTAGGGTCTACAGGCCAATTACTTTCAAATGAGTCTAATTTTGAAAAGTTATCATAAGCGAAATGCATTATGTAAACACCGAAAAACGAAAACATGGACCATGCTGGTTCACTTCTTATATACGTTATATTCTGTAAATTGTACACTATTATACCCATAATCAGCATTTCAATATGTATTTCAACACAGCAAACAAGAAAAATGGAACCATGAATATTTAACAAATTTGAAAAGGCTGATGACAATATCTGCTTGCGATTGAATATTAGTATTGTATACTTTTCTGTATAGAGGTCACCATGTTTAATATAGCATAACTCAATTTATGATCAATATAGAACTTTAAAAGTTGCAATTTTGAATAGTTTAACTGTGTGTCTTTTCAATGCATATAAAGGTAGACAAAAATGTACACTGGGAAACATATCAATTAAACAGCTGATGTTGAGAATGAAGTTTTTGTGGGTCCTTAATACTTTTTAACGTAAACAACGCCAAGGAACTTTAAAATATGAAACACTCTGCATGAAATACCTTAAATGGCCTGAAACAAAAATATTTGGTGCCTCATGGAGTTTGCTGTTCAAACAGAGGGTCAACCTGTGTATTATGTACATAGTTTATTTTTTTTCTATTCTATAGGCCATCTTTGACGCCATCTTGATTTCTAAGAAATGCCCAAGGGTGACAAGATGGCATCGAGCATATTCTTAATGAAGAAGGTCTCAGCTTTCAAAATATATCAAAACATTTTGTATGCACCGCAAATCCAGGTTTATTGAAACTTCTGCCGGACTACAGGGTAGGAAAAAGAACATGGCTCGACCGGGTATGGAACCCAGAACCTCTCGTTTACCATGCAAACACTCTAGCGACTGAGCTACCGAAACGGTCGACCTGTTACATTTTTCCTCTGCCTTATGAGATTCGCCCCTAATCTCAAAATCATATTCCATTCCGGCTGCGAGACTTATTTTATTGTTCATACTCACTCAGACGCGGTGCTGGACCAACACTGGCCACCAATATCCCAGGTAAATATTTTGATTGAAAGTTTGCGTTAAGTTAAACGACTTAAGAAATTTACGTCAATTTCATATGCATTGAAGTATGAACAACATCGAGTCGTGGGCAAAATTCTCCGCAAGCGGATGCCCCCCCCCCCCCCCTCACCCGATTAAATTCTCAACAAGGGATTGTGATTAGAGAGATAAGCGGCACTTTCTCAAATTCTTGGAAATTTGCAGTAAGTTACATTACTTAATTTTGACCCCCTCAAACCCCACTGTCATGTAATAAAAGTGGGGCTTTTAGGGAAAGACATTATTTTTCTTATTTCTGCCCAAATAGAGCGTGGGTACTCGTTGGAACCGCCTCACCAAGCGGTTCTAACGAGTGCCCACAATATATGTAAAGAGAACAAGTATGAAAAATATCGGAATGATTCATCGGAAAAATTTCTTTTTTTGGTGGAAAAATTCTCAATATATTTGAACAGGCGTTTTTTCCGTAATGATTGCCTGACCATTGTTATGGCATTTGTAACGTTCCAACTTACCTTTCTGAATCTTGTGGCATACAATCAAGATCATACTGACACTTGTTTAAAATGGCGTCATAACAGCCATCGTGTCTGTCCATAACTTCAGGCGTGGCATCGGCTAAAGTATTTTCCCCACCGACTGGAGACAATATGAGGATATTAAGAGACCCTGATGAATCCCAGTTGAAGTAATCCGTTGATTCTGTAGGAAGAAAAGACTGTTTTTCACAATACTTTTGTTTTTGTTTGATTTGAAGTTTAACGTCCCTGTCAACATTGTAAAGGTATTTTGGAGACGTTGCTTCCAATTTTGTCGGACTTTTACCCGACATTGAGATGAGATGACATCTCAAGCCCTGCCGCCCAATGAAACCAATAGGATTTATAAGCATGGACGGGCCGACTCGGACCACATTGCCTATACAGGTTTAGATTCTCTAAGTGGTTTACCAGTACTCGTGTGCGGGTCGGTTTCAGCTCTACCTGGAAGCATCATGCAGCCCATCTATTTCTTCAAGCCCCGAGGGGTGGGGGCTTACAGTTACACGCATGTGTGTTATGGCGCAAATAGCAACAGATAACGTAAATGAACGATGGTTTTCCTTATTGCTCCATAAAACCGGTGCTGCGGGTACTCATTAGAACCGCCTCCGCGAGGCGGTTCTAATGAGTACCCACAGCAAAGGTTTTTACGGAGACCTGACAAAAACTATCTTTCAATCTTCACAAAATATCTGTGGCTAGTGCAGTATGGTGCATTCTTTTATAATGCCGAAATTGATGTGTGTTTTTTTTTTCTGATGAAATTTGTGACATTTTTCATACTTTACTCCAAACATAGGTTGTGATGCTCGTTAGAACCGTCTCGTTGTGGTGGTTCAAACGGGTACCCACAATTTATGTTTTTGAGCTAATAATAAGGAAAACACTGCATACCTCCTTGAACCATAAAGTTTCATTTAGAGGTGTGTGCATTACACGAAGCCGTGTACCTGGTGATTGTAAGGACGGGCACATTTTTCTTTTTAGGCGCAAAAGGAAAAAAAAGTGAATAAGCACTGCTTATTTGATATCCCCGCATGACAATGGTCAATAATAAAAAAGAGCAGACATGTTAAAAAGAAGTTGAACCCATAGCCGGCAACTTGGCCCAAAATTATTGAAACACAAAATCTATTTGATGAGTTTTAAGCATCTGTTCAACTTCGCGCTAACAAGGTACCCACTCCCTATACAATTTAACATTATTAGACCTCAAAAAAGGGCTAAGTTAAAAAAGAGGACAAAAGTAAATGAAATAATTTTTAGGAGTATGAAAACAAGAGGCTAGCTTGGTCCTGTATCGCTCACCTGAGCTAACAGATTCAAAGTTTAAGGAAGTGCCAAACTTTACTGAAGGTTTTATGGGAGGACATGGTGATGACAGGGTAAGCATTTTCTGAAAATCAAGTAAAATGTAACTCAATGATAAACAGGCTGACTTCACCGGTTTTCAAACTCATTCAAGCTTTTATTCCTGACTTGCTAAGAAGATCCGATCTAAACTGAAGTGGCTATGGTGATGACAAGTTCAAAAACAAGAGTTTTCAAACTCCTCCAAGCTTTCTGCCTGACTTCCTTGTTTGTAAGTTTCATGAAGATCCGTTCAAAACTAAAGGGGCAGCAGTGATAACAATGTCGAAAATAGGCATTTTCAGCAATCAAAGGCACGTCACTCTATGATAAATGTGCCGACTCGGCCGGTATTCGAACTCACCTGAGGTTTTATTCCCAGCCACCTTACATGTAAGTTTCAGAAAGATCCGATCAGACTTGGCCAGTATTCAAACTCATCCAAGATTTTATTCCCAGCCAACTCACGTATAAGTTTCAGAAAGATCCAATCGAAACTGAAGGGACTACGGTGATGACAAGGTCAAAATTTGGCATTTTTAGCAATCAAAGGGATGTTACTCTAAAATAAATGGGCCGACTTGGCCAGTTTTCGAACTCATCCGAGGTTTCATCCCAAGCCACCTTACATATAAGTTTCAGAAAAATCCGATCAAACTGAAGGGGCTACGGTAATGACAAGGTCAAAAATCAACATTTTCAGCCATTAAAGGGACAGAACTCTACGATAAATGGGCTGACTTGGCCTGGTTTCGAACTCATCCAAGATTTTATCCTCAGCCACCTAACATATAAGTTTCAGGAAGATCCGATCAAAACTGAAGGGGCTATGGTGATGACAAGGTCAAAAAGCGGCATTTTCATCAATCAAAGGGACGTAAATCAATGATAAATGGGCCAACTTGGCCGGTATCATAGGTTTTATCTCCAGGGCTATGATGATTACAAGGTCAAAAAGCGGCATTTTCAGTAATCAAAGGGACGTAAATCAATGATAAATGGGCCAACTTGGCCGGTATCATAGGTTTTATCTCCAGTCACCTTACATATAGGTTTCAGAAAGATTCGATCAAAACTGAAGGGGCTACGGTGATGACAAGGTAAAAAATCGACATTTTCAGCCATCAAAGGGACATAACTATATAGTTAATGGGGCAACTTGGCCGGTTTTCGAACGCATCCGAGGTTTTATCCCCAGCCACCTTACATATAAGTTTCAGAAAGATCCGATCAAAACTGAAGGGGCTACAGTGTTGACAAGGTCAAAAATCAACATTTTCAGCAATCAAAGGGACCTAACTCTATGATAAATAGGCCACCTTTGCCGGTATGCGAACTAATCCGAGGCTTTATCCCCAGCCACCTTGCATATAAGTTTCAGATAGATCCGATCAAAACTCAAAGGGCTACGGTGATGACAAGATCAAAAATCGGCATTTTCAGCAATCAAAGGGACGTTACTCTGTGATAAATGGACCAACTTGGCTGGTTTTCGAACTCATCCGAGATTTTATCCCCAGCCACTTTACATATAAGTTTCAGAAAGATTCGATAAAAACTGAAGGGGCTACAGTGATGACAAATCAGCATTTTCAGCAATCAAAGGGACGTTACTCTACGATAAAAAGGCCGTCTTGGTCGGTTTTCGAACTCATCCGAGATTTTATCCACAGCCACCTTACATATAAGTTTCAGAAAGATTCGATCAAAACTGAAGGAGCTACGGTGATGACAAGGTCAAAAATCGGCATTTTCAGCAATCAAAGGGACGTAACTCTATGATACACCAGCGGACTAGGCCGGTTTTCGAACTCATCCGAGGTTTTATCCCCAGCCACATAACATATAAGTTTCAGAAAGATCCGATCAAAACTGAAGGGGCTACGGTGATGACAAGGTCGAAAATGGGCATTTTCAGCAATCAAAGGGACGTAACTCTATGATAAATGGGCTGACTTGGCCGGTTTTCGAACTCATCCGAGTTTTTATCCCCAGTCACCTTACATATAAGTTTCAGAAAGATCCGATCAAAACTGAAGGCGCTACGGTGATGACAAGCATTTTCCCAAAGTAAGTCTATGGGACCTTGTGGTTGCCATAGGAACCAAAGTTTAAGAGCGATTTAAAAAAAAAGTCATCAATGCCTCACCAGAGGCATACTACAGGTGAGAAATGATTGAGATCAGCCTGCAGGATACAGAGATATTGCTGCTCAAAAGTGTGGGCGGACGACGGACGGACGGACGGACGACGCACGACGGAGGACCCACTATACTATAAGCTCCCCTCGAGCTTTCGGCCCAGGTGAGCTAAAAACCACATGCACATCTTCAGACCAATATGCAAACACCTGCAAAGTTTCAAAACGATCACCCTAAAACTACGAGATGAGTTGCGCTAACAAGGTACCCACTCCCAATACACTTTAACATTATTAGACATAAAAAAATGGCTAAGTTAAAAAAGACAAAAAAGTGAAAGAAATAATTTTAGGAGTAAGAAAAAACCACATGCACATCTTCAGACTTATATGAAAACACTTGCAAAGTTTCAAAACGATCACCCTAACACTGTCCCTATACACTTTAACATTATAAGACCTAAAAAATGGCTAATTTAAATGAAAACCTATCTACGGACATAACTCCAAGAGTTATGGGCCCTTGATAAATATTTTACTACAACATATTCCTTACCCCAGGCCCCGAGTGTTATGATGTTAGGATAGAACTTGTATACATTGCTACTGTATGTTCTCATTTACTTTTTAAAAGCAAAACTAAAAATTCCGTCTGTAATAGTTTTTTTTCTGGGGGGGGGGTAGTTGGTGTGTGTGTGTGTGTGTGTGTGTGTGCGGGGGGGGGGGGGGGTTGGTGGTTGGTTATTACATAAATGCCTATTCTTAACTTTGTATGACAAGGTGGCATTCAGGAAATCTTGTCCCCTGACATTGCAACTGATTTTAACACAAAAATAGACCTGAAACCATATCTAGCATTAAAAACAATGTTACCGGTTTCTGATTTTTTTTTTAATTTGTTAACTATATAGAGGATATATGTGGCCTATTTTATATGCAATATTAGGCGCGTTGCCGAACCAAGTTCAATGGACAAAAACATACCTCACCGTCATAAAGGATGAAACTGGTCTCAAATTAAAGATAAATGTCCCTACTTTATTTATAAATTGGTCGTACGCTCCAACATGGGTAGCATCATACTAAAAATGGGGAGATAACTCTTCATTCGTTGAAACCAAAATCAAAGAGCTCGAACTTCTACATGAATTTTACTCATTTCAATACTGTCTTTTTTACGCAAATTGTTCCGTTTTCATCAAGAACATTTCAATTTTGTACTTTTTGTGTGCAATTTGGGCGCTATTTTTAGATCGGTTGATATTTTATGAGGAGACAACTCTTCCTACCATATGAAATCGGATTTTGCACCTGTGATCGTTCTTTCTGCTAACTTTAGTTTTCAAAACACAGCATAAAACTTGTAATTTTCTAAACATGTAACCATTTCGCCAATCAAAACATTATATTTAGACATCCTGATACCCATAGTGGCTTCGAAACCCACTGTCAAAGGTACACACCCTGCGTGAAAAAGGTATAAGTTGAATGCGTTTTTCCAATACATTTCTTAAGCAACTTTAAGAAAGTCATTTTACATCCAATTGTCGGCGCATTTATCTCCGAGAATACAAAAAATCGTCGATATGTAACAGTTAAATCAACGCTGGGTCGACGTTAAGGCGTCCAAAATTTCCCATTGAGTCAACGTTGTGCGAATTCATTGAGTCCAGCGACTCTCTGTCTGATCAGCCAGTAGTCTTAATTTCATGGATAGCGATTAATGAAAATGCGAGGTTCTCTAAAATAAGATTCTATATGTAGCAATTGCACCAGGTTGTGCCTGCACAAATTTAAAATGTCGTTACATTAACAAGCTCATGCAACGAAAGGTTCGGTAAACCCCACCTCGGGAAAGTGAGGCCTACCCTAACCCCGTAAAAGTGGGATTTACAGAGGCAAACGTTATTTTCCTTATAACCACTCAAAACAAAGATCGTTGGTACTTGTGTGAACCACGTCAATGAGGTGGTTTTTCCGAGCACCTACAAGCAATATTAAGCTTAAAATAACACAAACAATAAAATTATCATTTGTTTTTCTTCTGAAAATGTTTACACTTTAAAGTCCTAAAATCACTTTATACTACAAAGTCGCGTTAATGAAATGAATAGGCTCGACTTTCGAAAAATGAAAGCACCTTCAGTTAAGCATTTTATAGAGTGTTTCTAAATTTCGGTGCGAAATCATTTTAAAATATTTTAATGACTGGCCCAGAAAACATATACACTCCATATTTTTCAGTTCTGTGGTGTATTCCTTGCTTCCAAAGGATAACCCTTTTATAGAACATATTTAACTTCACTACAGCTGGTGTGTGGGAATGTGTGGCGGCGGTAAAACGTCTCTCTGCCCTACATCATAGTGTAGATTATATTGTCTTGTCTTTTGGTATCATTGATTCCATCGTGGAATTTTGAAAATATCTGAGGGTCACTGATGAGGCCTAATTGGCCGAAACTAGCTAGTCTGGCCCAGAAAACATATACACTCCATATTTTTCAGTTCTGTTGTGTATTCCTTGCTTCCAAAGGATAACCCTTTTATAGAACATATTATAATACCGGCCCTCTCCTCAGCCTCTGTATACTCCTCCCCGACACACGCAATCAAAGACCGTGGGATGGGGACAGTTTCATTGTGGCATAGTTATCGATATTTGCATGTTTACCCTGTCTAAACACATCGGAATTACTATTCACTGGGCCGTAAAACGTAAATAAAAATCGAGCCAACAAAATACAGTTTTTGTTTTTTTTTTGTAAAAATAGAATGTACGCATTCGAGACTGATCGTTGTCGTTGTAAAAATACTATGTGCACATTTCGAGATATTCTAAATTTTGAGTGAACTCGCACAAAAATTATGTAGATCAAGTATCTGACTTCTGTGACAGCAATGACCAAGCAACCAGCATGAAAAATACTGGGGTGATCTATCACCTGGCATATGGCAAGCCTTACAAAGGGTTCACCATCCCAATGAACGGTCAAAGACTGCAAATGCCTGCCTTGGGGTACACTGTCAACAGCCGTGCATATTGATGATGAAGTCACAATGACAGGATTGCCAAGGCTAGTGCAGCATTTGGCCAGCTACGTGGTCGTGTTTGGTATCGAAGTAGAATCAGACAGAAAGCTCGACGCCTACAGGTTTGTGGTGCTGTGAAACGTGGTCAGTTTACAACGACACGTGAAAAGACTGAACCACTTCCATACAAGCTCTGTCTTAGGAACCTTTTAAATATTAAGTGGCTACACAGGATTCCAGACATAGAAGTCATGAAAAGGTCGGGGATGCAGATTGTACATGATCTTCTTAGACTGGCACAATTAAGATGGACAGGCCATGTTACCAGGATGCTTGAGAACCGTTTGCCGAAAAAAAATCCTTTATGGAAAACTAGAAATGGTCAAACGCTCCTAAGGTGGTCAGAAGAAGCGTTACTATATCACACTGTAAGTCTCCTTCCAGGACTTCAGAATACTAGCAGATACCTTGGAACAAACTACACAGGACCGAGTAAAGTGGCAAGGCCTCATCAGAAGAAGGGCTAGTGAAAAGAATCAGAGAAGCCGAGAAGAAACGTGCACAGCGCAAAGCCAAAACTAAGGCATAACCATCAGACCATCAGCGCTGTCTTCCTCTAACCTCTGTTGCTTTATCTGCAACAGACACTTCAGAGACGACAACTTTCACTTTACCTCCTTTACACCTAGACGAATTTCATTCAAACCCCATGGGAAAAGTTCTTAGGTGACTGCTATCAAAACAAATAAAAAGATTCTTCTTCATGAACAATATGGCTATCAGAGCTAAAAATAGAAAACACCTCAACGATTTGATTAAACGTCAACTCCTTCTTAACCCATGAGCCAATTTGATTCAACCTTTACAGTTATGTTGCCTAGGTGACTGCCTACCACTATAGCTAAAACAGGTTCACTATGATGAATAAAATGGCCGCCAATGTTAAAAATAGAAAAACATCTTTAAACGACCACAACTCCTATACCCTAGGGTCAATTTCAATCAATCATCATATTAATATTGCTCAGGTGACCCTCTACCAGAATAGAAAAACGCTCCGCCCTGATTGACAAAATGGCCATCAGAGCTTTAACTAGAAAAAATATTTAAATGATAACTACACCTACACCTTTGGTCCTATATTTCCCAAAACTTCACAGCAATGATGAACAAAATGGCCAACAAAGCTAAAAATAGAAGAAGAAAAAACCTTTAAGAGACACTTTCTCCTATTCCTTTGGTCCAATTTAATTGCAACTTCACAAGAAGGTTGCTGAGAAGCCCGCTACCAAATAGCTATTAAAGTTTTGCTTGGATGAGCATGATGGCCACCACGGCTTAAACTAAAATAATAATACTAATAATAATACTAATAATAATAAACGCACTTTAAATGACAACTCCCCCTGCACCTTTGGGTCAGTTTCTTTCACACGTCATAGCTCGTAGGATTCTTGCTTAAAAGACCCTAAACATTGCTAAAGTGGTTTTGCTCGGAAGAACAAGATGGCAGCTAGAGCTAAAAATAGAAAAAATGACAACTGCTCCTATACTTTTGCTACGTTGTCTTTAAAACTTCAGAGTAGTGTTACGTAAAAGAGTCCCATAGCTCAAGATGAGGCGCTTTTACAAATGAAAAGTACTGATAATATTCTTATTTCTGCATGCAAATACATGCTATGGGTACTCATTAGAAGCTCCTCACCGTGGATAGGTACCCACAACACACGTTTCCGAGCAGAAATAAGAAAAATACTGTGTGGATACTACATCTGGGGCTATGGATGACCCATCTTTGCAGAAAAAAGAACGATAATGTATCGAGAATCGCTCTTATCTGGGGCTATGGGTGACCCTCTACCAAACAAATTACAACAGTTCCACCCAACTGAACAAGGTGGCCGCCAGAGCTAAACTGAAAAACTCCTTAAAAGACAGCCTCCTCCAAAATTATAAGTCAGTTTCATTCAAACTGTAAGTTTGCAATCATGTTGCTCAGGTGTCCATCTGTCTAAGTGCAACAGTTATGCTTCATGGATTAAGATGGCTGTCAGTTATCCGCATTACTTTCCGAAGCTGTGTGACATCTTGAAATCAGGTGAGCGATTCAGAGCCATCTTGGCCCTCTTGTTTAATGAAATACTATTGACCAATGGTTCACAGAATTTTAGCAAATCGACTGAGATTTACTCGGTAACACGAGTAAACGACGCGAAGCATTCTGTCAACGAGTTTCTGACTATATGCTCATTTTACTGATAGTGGGTGGGGTAAGTTGACTCCTTGTAAAACAGCAAAATCAAGAAATTAGCGAACGCAGCTGACTCATTAAAAGCATTGTTGGTGTAATTGATTGGAATAGTGTCTCGTTCCAAATGTTTAGTTGTATAAATTATGATTATTTTGGTTTATCCCTTTATTCTTACTTTCATAACGTCCGATACTTAACAGTCCTGTTTAAACTATTCTATTCACGCTATTCTATTTGCAAATATAAAACATTATTTCCATACTTCATCCATTGCAGAGGCTTCAGACCTCCATACTTGTAAATTTATATAGCATAATACAGCAGAAATAGAAATAAGCGTCAATGCGCGAAAACATAGACATAATAATAAATATCCAGTAAAATATATATATAAAAAAATTACCAACATGGCACAGAAATGACATTATTATTTTTAGCAAAATTGCACCGTAGGGCAAAAGCTTTGTGTACGTATTGATTCCTAATGATTGGGTTCCAAATTCAGTAAATGATTTGTTGTTGTTTTGCGGAAAGTTACAAAAAATTGTTTTTAAAAAAAGTTTTCTAGGCTTCTACTAAGTTAAACATCAACACTTTTATAGCGAAACTCCAACATAAGGGCAAGGGCAAATACTCCGTTTAGCTGTACTTCCGGTCATAAACAACAGAATTTGCATAAAGAAGACAATCACAAAATTTGAAATATATATACATTTATGGATATAAACTAAAAACTATAAGCACGTAGTGGTAAAGCTTCATCACATAATTTACGACACTCTTATTTGCAGATTTTACCATTTTCTAGTATGAGAGTTATCTCCCAATTTTAGATATGACGCTACCCATTTCTGAACGTACGACCCCTAGAAAATGAAAGACAAGACATTTATCTTTAATTTGAGACCCATCTTATCCTTTAGGACGATGAGGTAAGTTTTCGTAAAATTTAGGCCGGTGGGTCAGGCCTCAGATTCTATGACGGCTCCAACGTAAAGGCTTATTGAGAATTAGAGAGATCTAATTCAAGGTAATGTTGGTTGGTGCCTGATGCTCTGTCTCTGGTTGGGCCCATCGGAGTCTAACTGTTGGTTTTCTTTTGCTCCAGCATTTCAGTGGTTTCTTGCTGTCGAGTCCTCACCGTTGTCTCACCTCTGTGGTTCTTTGATTTTTGTGTTCACGGAGATGTTGCACTGATGAGTTAGGAGGCCTTCATGCGGACTGAACAAATTATTTGTCTAAATCGCGACGGAAGTAAGGGCGAGGATTGTGGCCACGTAAAATCGATTTAAGCCCCCCAGTGGAAATCTTCCACTGACCGTTCCAAGGCGGATCTTCTGTGGCGATTTATTTATGTTGTTGTTTGTTACTTAGTGTGTGTATCACTTGTGTCTTTTAATTTTGGATGGCCATATGGCCATTTTGTGGGAAAGTAACTGTCCTTATGGCCTTCTTTTGTTTAGGTTTCCATTATGGTCTGGTCGCTTAATGTTTGTATTTCTTTCCCTTTGGTGTCTTTTATGGGTGGAGTAAGTTAATTGTATCAATTCCTGATCTTTGTTTTACTTCTACTTGTATGAAGTTCAGCAACACGCCTATATCTTAGGGTGACAAGATCAGTAACACATCTAATTCTTATGATGAACATTTTATCGTTTACAAATTTTAATGAAAAATAGAAACAAATTTTGTAAATAAATTTATCAGGAAAATTAAAAGACATAGACACATTTACATTTTTTGTATTAGATTAATCCTTCTGTTCTGTTGCCAATCAAAGCAGCAAAAATTGAAAATAATCACACCTATTGATTTAAGACCGAAAAGTTCACAGGAGTGTATGACCTCTACAGGGGATTACCTGAGGGCGCTATCCTGAGTCCTATAGTAATTTATCAAATGAAACAAAGTTATATTTATAGTTGATAGACCTCAAGTAAGCAACAACTGAAGTTTCAAGAAAAATCCCTAGTGTATATGTTTCACTAATGCAGAACAATAAATACAAAAGTTATTAAAATTATTAAGCAACATATACAGGAAAATCAAAAGTGTCACGGACAAGTTTTCAAGAATTACAAAGGGGAATAACATTAACATTATTGATCGCAGGGCCTTTATTTTCATGTAGCAGCAGCATCTCATCAATATCAACATTTATGCAAAAATGATAAGATTCTGTAAACTATTAAGCAAGATATGCAGGGAAAACCAAAGTGTTACGGACAGACGGACGGACGGACGGACAGACGGACAACGTGAAAACAGTATACCCCATTTAACTTCGTTTGCGGCGGTATAATAATGGAATTTTCTTTAAAAGAAATAACACTATTTTGTTTTGCTACTGAAAAAAATAGATGACGTATGTTTTTTTTTTTTGTTTGTTTGTTTTTTTGTTGTTGTTGTTTTGTTTTTGTTTGATTTGAGGTTTAACGTGCCCGTCAACACTATATAGGTTACTTTGGAGACGTTGCTTCCAATTTTGTGGGACTTTTACCCAGCATTGAGATGAAATGACTTCTAAATCCCTGCCGCCAAATTAAATCAATTTATATGCATTGGCGGGCCGACGTGCACCGCTTTTCCTGGGCAGGCTTAGATCCTCTTAGCGGTTTACCAGTGCTCGTGTGCGGGTCGGTTTCAGCTCTGCGTGCGGTTTCAGCTCTGCGTGGAAGCATCATGCAGCCCATCTATTTCTTTAAGCCCCGATGGGCGGGGGCATTGCGTATGGTTGTTACAGTCGTTTTTTTCAGTGGTTCTAATGAATACCCATTAATTTTGTTTTTTGCCCAAATAAAGAAAATAAAATACGGACTTGTTAGCATGATGAAAGTCATTAAGTTAAGAAATATGACCCCGAGGTCATATAAATTTTGTTATACTTAAATACTTTGATGGTTTTGTTTGTGTGTTACGAGGTTTAACGTCCCTGTCAACACTGTAAATATCATTTTTGGAGACGTTGCTTCCAATTTTGTGGAACTTTTACCCGACATTGAAATGAAATGACATCTGAAACCCTGCTGCCCATGGACATTCCGACTCGCGGTCGGTTTCAGCTCTGCGTGGAAGCATCATGCAGCCAATATATTTCTTCAAGCCATGATGGGCGGGGGCCGTCAAATACTTTGATGGTAAAATTTATTATTTTACTTTCCTGTATTGATCGGAGGTCACAGGTCAAAAATCAATAATCATGTATTAAATTATGTGCATCAAATAATTTCGTATAGGCCAAGTTACAGGTCCTCGGTCAGCTGTATTGGCCTCGGTCTTCGGTCTCGAGCCAATACAGCAGCCCTCGGACCTTTAACTGGGCAACTACGAAATTACTTGATTAATAGCATAATATTGTAGGTCATCCGTATGAACACTGAGGTCAAAAATCATTAACAATGTTTTCAATGGTGTCAATAAATAAAATTGTCGTTACAACTTGATTAATATCATTATATTATAAAGTCCAGAGAAACTGAATACAAACAAGTGGATAGCCCCCGCCAATCGGGGATTGAAAAACTAGATGGGCTGCATGATGCTTCCACGCAGAGCCGAAACCGACCCACAGGCAATGCGGTGCGAGTCGGACCGGCCATGTTTATAAACCCTATTAGTTTAATTGGGCGGCAGGGCTTGAGATGTCATTTCATCTCAATGTCGGGTAAAAGTCCCACAAAATTGGAAGCAACGTCTCCAAAATGACCTTTACAGTGCTGAAAGGGACGTTAAACTTTCAATGAAACAAACAAAAACTACATGTAAAAAGTAGAAGTCTTTTCATTCTCAGAGAAGCAGATAATGTCCTGTTCTTGATATCACGTGAACATGTCCGAGAAATGAGCAGCGTCCTAAACCCCATTTAAACAGAGGACAAGAAAAATGGCTAACGGCATTATAGACGTTTTTCTTTTTCTTTTGATAAAGAGCCAAACAGACCACAGCAATTAAAAATAATCAAACAGCACCCCTAACAAGAAATCTGTCTTAAGTGGTTTTATTTAAAACAAAAATACAACTCCAATTTCGACGGTTTTGCCCAAAAAAGCCATTTTCTTATGTGAAAAAGCTAAACAGACTGCAGCAGTTGAAAGAGTATCAAAAAGTATCCCTAATTACAAATGAACAAGTATTAAATCCTGTGTTCAAGCCTTTGCATAAAAAAGAAAAAGAATTAAAAAATTCCTCCACCATGATTTGAACTCACAACCCCATGATCTGTAGTCCAGCACAGACCTTGACCTTGAGCCCAGAATCATGAAAGTCAAACTTACTCATATTAACATATCCAACATTTGTTTGACGTTATGTGTAAATCCATCAATAAATGTAGGCGCTCAAGCGATGTCAAAGTTTTTCTAAAAATAGCCACAGTGACATTGACATTCAGCTCGGGATCCTGGAAGTAAAACATGCTCAAGATACTGTATTATCATATTGAACATTTGTTTGAAGTTATATTAAAATCCATCAATAAATGTGGGCACCAAAGCAATGACAAAGTTTTTTCTAAAAATAGCAACAGTGACCTTGACCTTGGGACCAGGACCCTGAAATTCGAACTTGCTCAATATATCACCAAAAGCAATATTTGTCTGAAGTTATATTAAAACTCCATCTATAAATGTAGATGCTAGAGCAATAAGTTTTTTTTTTCTAAAAATAGACACAGTGACCTTGACCTTGGACTTCATTGTGCATGGTGATAATAGCACTGTATATGTTTTCGTGTGAAGAAAAAAAAATCCTCCACTGGGATTCAAACTCACATGACCTTCATCCATAGTACTGCTATCTATCCACTACACTGGCACTTGAAAAAAAGGTTAACCAAAAGGTAAATCTGAAAAGCTGAAGTTCGAAAAATGACAATTTTCACCCAAACTTTGATCCTTGATGCCAGTAATGGATTGTACTTAAAAGGAATAATGAAGCAACAGTCATAAAATGAAATCAATCCACCGAAGAATAAAGTCAACATATCACTTTGAAAAAAGGTTAACTAAAAGGTAAACCTCGGATGACGCCCGCCCGACGCCCTCCCGCACGGACATCGCTATTTTAAAGGACGGATTTAAAAAAAAAAAAAAAAACGTCCAAAATGGGGTTTACGGGGGTATACATTATTTTTTATAGTTTCTGCTCCTAGACATAGGTTGTAGGTTCTCGTTAAAACCGCCTGGCTTTTCTTCTCCTAGACATAGGTTGTGGGTAATCGTTTAAACCGCCTCAACCAGGCGGTTTTAACGAGAAGCTACAACCTATTTCTAGGAGCAAAAAAATAAAAATATCTTGATCAGGAAAGTAGCCATTTTGGAGATGTGAAAAATGCACTATATATATCCCACATGTATGTTATCGCAACAGCTTAACATTACGAAAACATGTCCATTCAAATATATTGAAAATAATACCACCAAAAAAGAGATAAACAAATTCTGACAGTTTTCATATTTCTGCTCAAAACATAGATTGTGGGCACTCGTTAGAACCGTCTTCGGTTCTACCACAATCTATGGTTTGGAGCAGAAATAGGACAAATAATGTATACCCCTGTAAACACCAGTTTTATTATATAAGTGTTGGGTGTAAGGGCGTCAAAATTATATACATGTAGGCATGTTTCCGTGATGAAAATAGATCATTTCTAGAGGTCAGTTGCTAAGTTGATCAAATTACGAGCTCGTCTACCCACAGCTGATCGACGGCGTCTCATCAGGGTTTTCCCTGTTTGCCACTCATCCCGCTATTCTAAGACACAACATTTGGAAGTAAATTGTATGGAAAGGAGTTTCGGAATCCGAATAAATAGGGTGAATACGGAAGTAAACGTACATCGGACTTGAGGAGGTATTCTTGAGATTACACACGCGCGCGTGCGTGCGTGCGCGCGTGCGTGTGTGTGTGTGAATTCGGGTTTAACGTCGCTTTCAACAATTTTTCAGTCATATCACGACGATGTCTGGTTGCGACATGGAGCTCAATGCTCACTTTTATAGTGCTGCCTCACTGAAGTATCATGTCCCAGACACATTACATGATACCACACCAAGTCACATTATCCTGACACTGGATCGACCAGTCCTAGCTCTACACCGTAAATCTGAGTGCCAAGCGAAGAGCAGCTAGTACCATTCTTAACAACTTTGGTATGTCGCGGCCCGGGATCGAACCAGTGATCTCCCGTTCCCCGGAGCGGACACTCTACTAAGTGAGCTATCGGGGCTGGTACACACACACGCGTGTGGCTACTCTCCAGGAAAATTTGTGTTACATGTATTTTTCTCATTTATGCTTCAAGCATAGGCTGTGGGTGCTCGTTAGAACCGCTGAGGCGGTTCTAACGAGTACCCACAACCTATGTCTAGGAACAAAAATAAGCAAAATAATGTATATCCTTGTAAACCCCAGTTTTCTCTATATAAAATGAGGTTTAGAGGGATGTTAGTTTCAAGGACTTGTTACCGTGATGATATCAAACATTTTTTTTCATTTGTTTGTTTTGTTTGATTTGAGGTTTAACGTCCCTGTCAACACTGTAAAGGTCATTTTGGAGACGTTGCTTCCAATTTTGTGGGACTTTTACCCGGCATTGAGATGAAATGACATCTCAAGCCCTGCCGCCGAATGAAACCAATAGGGTTTATAAGCAATGACTTGAACCGCATTGCCTGGGTAGACTAAGAACCTCTAAGCGGTTTACCAGTACTCGTGTGTGGGTCAGTTTAAGCTCTGCGTGGAAGCATTATGCAGCCCATCTATTTCTTCAAGCCCCGATGTTTTTTTTTTTTATTAGTGAAAACCAGACCTAAATTTTCTGACCCCCTTGAACCCATATAATATAAGTTAAAATGGGGTTTACAGGGGTAAATCTTAGCTCTAGAATATAGTTTATGGCTACTTGTTCTAACGTGTACTCACAATCTATATTTTGAGCAGAAATAAGACAAGAGGGCACAGAGTGTAACTGTATCTAGTACATTCTATAGGACTATGATTTTTCTTCATTTAAGATTTGTTGAAAATAAATGTTTTGTGATGCTAGGCTGGAGGTTTAAAAACTGTGTTATAAAGGCTTTGGAAGACATTTGATGGTGCTTGGCAGATTTGGCGCCTTTCAACCAATTAGGATTATGTCAGTTGGGGTCAGTAAACCTAACCACACTATTCATAGGCCCGGGCTTGAAGAAATAGATGGGCTGCATGATGTTTCCACGCAGAGCTGAATCAGACCACACACGAGTACTGGTAAACCGCTTAGAGGATCAAAGAAGAAGTAAAACAAAGATCAGAAATCGATACAATTAACTTACTCCACCCATCAAAGACACCAAAGGGAAAGAAACACAAACATTAAGCGACCAGACCACAATGGAAACCTAAACAAAGGAAGGCCATAAGGACAGTTTCTTTCCCACAAAATGGCCATATGGCCATCCAAAATAAATAGACACAAGTGATACACACAGTAAGCAACAAACAACATAAATAAATCGCCACAGAAGAACCGCCTTGGAACGGTCAGTGGAAAGATTTCCACTGGGGGGGGGGGGGTGCTTAAATCGACTTTACGTGGCCACAATCCTCGCTCTTACTTCCGTCGCGATTTAGACAAATAATTTGTTCAGTCCGCATGAAGGCCTCATCAGTGCAACATCTCCGTGAACACAAATAATCAAAGAACCACAGAGGTGAGACAACGGTGAGGACTCGACAGCAAGAAACCACTGAAATGCTGGAGCAAAAGAAAACCAACAGTTAGACTCCGATGGGGCCGACCAGAGACAGATCGATCGATCGACAGGGCCGACCGATCAAAGCCTGCGCAGGCAAAGCAGTGCGAGTCGGACTGTCCATGCTTATAAACCCTATTGGTTTCATTGGGCAACAGGGCTTGAAATGTCATTTCATCTCATTTTTTGGTTAAAGTCCCTAAGAATTGGAAACAACGTCTCCAAAATGACCTTTACAGTGTTGACTGGAACGTTAAACGTCAAATCAAACGAAACAAGCAAATGAAAAAATATGTTTTGATATCATCACGGTAACAAGTCCTTGAAACTAACATCCCTCTAAACCTCATTTTATATAGAGAAAACTGGGGTTTACAAGGGTATACATTATTTTGCTTATTTTTGTTCATAGACATTGGATTTGGGTACTCGTTAGAACCGCCTCAATGAGGCGGTTCTAACAAACACCCACAGCCTCTGCTTGAAGTATAAATAACACGAATATCACATTTTTTCCTGGCGAGTAGCCATATTGGAGATATGAAAGGATTCACTATGTCACACGGGTGTGTTGACTCAAGAATACCTTCTCAAGTCCGATGTACGTTTACTACCGTATTCACCCTAAGTATTCGGACACCGCAACTCATCTCCAAAGAGACCTATACAGTGTTGACGCGGACTTTCTCCACAAATCAAACAAATAAACAAAACATATTTATAGGCAGGCTGTTGACTTAGTGGTTAACCAGTAATGCATGTAAGTACACATACTTTCGCCAGTAATTGACAACTGCCCTTCTTGAGTCAGCATAAACGGGAGAAGTACATGTAAGTAGTCGGATTGGGTCTCAAACCTGAAACGTCTAGCTTCTCAGTCAGACGTGTTTCCAACAGTTACAACGCCAAGCAGCCTGGCATCCCACCTATATGCCATAGGACACAAAAAATTTTGAGCCCCTAAGTTTTGAGAAATAGACAAATCTGTGTACCAAATAAGAAAAGCCTGGACCTTCTGGTTTAATGCAAGAAGATTTTTAAAGGTTTTCCCTGTATAAGGCTATGTAAAACAAGTGGACCCCAAAAGGGGCCAGTTTTAGCCCCAGGGATATAATTTGAACAAGCTTGGCTGAGGTGAAGCTACACACCAAATATCATCACGAAAGCACGCCTATATAATTTTGACCCCCTTGAACCCCACTTTTATATAGTAAAACTGGGGTTTCTGGGGGTAAACCTTATTTTTCTTATTTCTGTTCTACAATATAGATTGTGGGTACTCGTTAGAACCGCCTCGATTAGGCGGTTCTAACGAGTGCCCACAATCTATATTTTGAGCAGAAATAATAAAAATATCACAATTTTTCATTAAATAATTTTCATCTTTTTCGGCGATAAAGGTGGCAATGTATTTGTATAGGAGTGTTTGCGTAATGTCAAAGACCCGGGCCATCTGGTTTCAGACTAGATTTTCTTAAGGAGTTTCGCTATAAGGGTCAATGTAAAACATGTGACCTCAAGGGTAGGGCAAATTTTGACCCCAGGTATATAACTGGTGCAATTTTGGTAATGATCCATTAGTTGAAGCTACATAACAAATATCAAAGCATTACGAAAACACGCCTATACAAATACATTGTAAATTTTACCGCGGAAAATATGAGCATTTTTAGATGAAAAAACGTGATATTTTTCTTTTTTCTGCTCAAAATATAGATTGTGGGTACACGTTAGAACCGCCTCAACGAGGCGGTTCTAACGAGTACCCACAATCTATGTTTTTGAGCAGAAATAAGAAAATAATGTATACCCTTGCAAACCCCAGCTTTACTATATAAAAGTGGGGTTATAGGAAGTCAAATTTATATAGGCCTCTTATCGTGATGGTCCTGGATCCTCTGGTTTTAGAAAAGAAGATATTTAAAGGTTTTACCTATATAAGTCCATCTAACATATGTGGGCCCCTGGGCGCGGCCATTTTAGACCCCGGAGCTATAATTTGAACAACCTTGGCCGAGGTACACTAGTCACAGCTATAAACCAAATATCAAAGGCCTGGGCCTTCTGGTTTCAAACAAGAAGATTTTTAAATGTATTCCCTATATAAGTCTATGTAAAACAAGCGGCGTCACTTTTGCCCCACGGGCTATAATATGGTAGAGGTCCACATCACGTGAACAAGTCCGTGAAATGAAGACCCCCCCTAAACCCCACTTTATATAGAGAAAACTGGGGTGTATGGGGGTATTCATTATTTTTCTTATTTCTGCTCCAAGACATAGGTTGTGGGTACTCGTTAGAACCGCCTCAATGAGGCGGTTCTAACGAGCACCCACAACCTATGTTTGCAGTATAAATAAGAAAAATATCAAGGATTTTCATTAGAAAAGTTGCCATTTTGGAGATGTGAAAAATGCACTATGTCGCATGGGTGTGTTATCGTAATGACTATAGATGAAGCTGACTACACATCAAATATCAAAGATCTGGGCATTCTTGTGTCAGTAAAGAAGATTTTAAAAGGTTTTCGCTATGTAAGTCTGTTTAAAACAAGTGGACCCCTGGACGGGGCCAGTTTTGGCCCCAGGGCTATAGGTTATGAACAATATCGACAGAGATCCACCAGATGAAGCTGTGTGCCAAATATCAAAGATCTTGGCCTTCTGGTTTCGGACCAGAAGCGAGTAAAATGTTTTCCCTTTATAAGTCTTTTTAAAACTAGTGGGCCCCGAAATGGGGCCATTTGTGGCTCGGGGACTTTAATTTGAATAATATTGGTAGAGGTCCTCCAGATGAAACTAGAGATCTTCTGGTTTCAGACAAGAACTTTTCATCACGAAAACATGCCTATATAATGTTGACCCCCTTGAACCCCACTTTTATACAGTAAAACTGAGGTTTCCGGGGGTATACTTTATTTTTCTTATTTCTGCCCTAAATATAGATTGTGGGTACTCGTTAGAACCGCCTCGATGAGGCGGTTCTAACGAGTACCCGCAATCTATATTTGGAGCAGAAATAAGAAAGATATCACAATTTTTCATCATAAAATTTTCATTTTGTCGGCGATAAAGGTGGCAATGTATTTGTTTAGGCGTGTTTGCGTAATGTTTAAGGTTTTTCCCTATAATGATCAGTATAAAACATGTAACTCCTAGGGCGGGGCCATTTTTCACCCCAGGGCTATAATTTGAACAACTTAGGTATACGTAGAGGTCCATTTGGGCAGAACCGTTATTATCTATTTTGATGGGGGGTGGGGGGGGGGGTCACCTAACATTCATATAAAGGTTGAATGAAATTGGCCCAATGGTACAGAGGAGTTGTTGATTAAAAATGTTTCTACTTTTAGCTCTGGCGGCCATCTTGTTCTTCTGAGCGGAACGATTTTTGCTAATTTGGTAGGGAGTCATCTAGGCAACATACTTGTGAAGATTGAATCAAATTGGCCATAGGGTTTAGGAGGAGTTTGCGTTTGAAGCAAATTGATATTTTTCCATTTTAGTTCTGGAAGCCATCTTGTTCACCAGAGCGGACGATTTTAGCAACTGTCATAGGGAGCAACATTGCTGTGAAATGTGAATGAAATTGGCCCAAGGGTTTAGGAGGAGTGTTTGCATTTGAAGCAATGTTTTTACAATGTTTTTCTTTCTTCTATTTTTACCTTTTGAGGTCATTTTACTGATCGGAGCAGCATGCGCATCCAGGCAATCTGATCAACGCCTTTGTCTCCGCGACTTAGATAGCAAAATACATCTTATTGATATATATATATATATATATATATATATATATATATATATATATATATATATATATATATATATATATATATATATATATATATATATATATATATATATATGGTTGTAAGACAGCTGTCAGTTTGCGCAGCTGATGAGACATGAGCCATTAAAGACATCGTTTGTTAAGTATTGTTAAAACTTTGATTAAATATGACAAATATGCTTAAATGTTTGCTGATAAAATGTGAGCAGCTTTTGTTTTGCATTTATATTTTTGCTGAAAAACTGTGAGCAGCTTTTGCAAATGCAAACCAAAAGCTGCTCACATGTTTTTCAGCAAAAATACCAAACTTTTAGATATTGCACTTGATAGAAGGGTTAACAACTTGACCCTGACCATAACGAGCTCGTTAAGCTAACAATGCTGTGAAGCCGGCCGTGGTAGCTCCGTCGGATGCGTGTCTGATTGGTAATCAGGAGGACGCGGGTTCGATACCTGCCGGGGTCGGCAACAATCTTTCGCGGATATTGATAATGAAATCTTTTCTACGTTCATTCTCTCCCTTCAGCTGATTCAAGAAGGGCAATTGTCAGTTTCTTGCTAATGAATGTGTACTTTACTTGCTAACCGCTTACGTATAAGCCTGCACAGGAAGAATGTGGATAGGTAAACTGACCGGTTCAAAAATGACCTAAATAGCGTTGACTGGGCCGTTAAAGACAAATGCTACGAATTCACAATTTTTGGATGATCATCAAAAATGAAAATTATGCTAGAGCCAACATTTTACCGTTCTTGGGTAAGGAAATGGTTGAAATTTGTGGAACAGATATTGTTTTGGGTTCATTTCATTATTTAACATGTTCAGCTTGGCTATAAACTTCACGAAAACAGTAACATTGCAACTTTTGAAAATTTTAATTTTTCGGCATTTACCCAAGATCAGATCAACCTAAATGGTTACAGACTTACTTAAGCTATTTGCTGTAATGCATATTATGGCTAGCTACTATTTACAAGTAAAAATCCAAGTTATCTGTCAATGATGCACCATCTTTTCGTAGAATTTCTATGTATTTTTACCATGTATTTCATCTGGGGGTAGGGGAACGGTTTGTTTAATAAAACAGAAATTAGCACGGTGACCCCTAGTTTTCTTTTAATTTTCTATTCTCTGATAACATCCCCTACAGAAAAAACCTTGTTTTATGAGAATTTCAATGTAGCATTTTTTCTGTATTGTCCAAAATAATGCAGACAATGAATAATTTTTAAAGATATTTTGGTTGATGACAAAATTTGTTTTGCAAATAAATTTTCTGTGCTTGAAAAATTGGCAAAATTTAGGCAGCAGTATCTTTTAATATGTCGTTCTGACTGAAATAAATGTTTGAAAGCTAGGCAAAAGTCAGTTTTGACTTGCTATTTACTAACATGGTAGTTTTCTGATATTTCTGGGAAAACAGTTTGGGGTGGTTTCCATCTTGTCAGATCAGATTACTTAAGATTCAGCACGATGACATATGGTTTTTACTTCAAATGTGGTGAGCCAGTATATAATACTGAACATATACAGACTCTTAAACAGTTTTCAATGTGGGAAGTATTTCGTAGCATATGCCCTTAAATTTCAATACAAACAAGCAAACAATGCTTTGAAATACTACGCCATGCTTGCATCGTGACAGGACTCATAGACACATGAATCTTACTTAACCTTTAACCTGCTGAATATTCATCTAAGCCACACCCATTTCGTTATATCAACCAATCAAATTACTTGATGTAATTTATTGCTACAAATTCGTAAACTGAATGTCAAACAGTGTAGATCCTGATCAGATGGCTTCTTCAGAAGCCATCTGATCTGGATCTACACTGTTTGCAAAGATAGGGCTTGTCGCCTACAGCAGGGTAAAGGTTAAGGGGAATAGGAATGCCTGACAGATTTATCCGCATTTTTACAAAGGGAGACAACTACCGGGACTTCCTGTTCTTATTTTTAGAAGCCCTGTCCCACTGAAAAATGGGTCTACTCCTAAAGGAAGGAATTTGCTCCTCAGAAGCAAATTCTTTTCTTTAACAGATAACCCCTAGCGACATGGGAGACACAAATACTTTTGGAGAAGTTGCCTCCCCTGAAGGTGTATCCATTCCCCTTAACGAATCGTTAAAACTTTGATTAAATATCGCAACTATGTTCATATTTTTGCTGAAAAAATGTAAGCACCTGTTGCAAATGCAACGAAAAAACTGCTCACATTTTTGTCAGCAAACATTCCAAACCTTACTAATACAGTTAACAATTTGACCACTAATGAGCTTGCTAAGCAACAGTGCTTTAAAAAACTTCTCTAAGCCCCACTTTATATAAGGAAAACTGGGGTTTACGGGATATATATTATTTTTATTGTATCTGCTCGAAGACATTGTGGGTACTCGTTAGAACCGCATCAATGAGGTGAATCTAACGAGCACCAACAACCTGTGATTTGAATAGAAATAAGACAAAAAAAAAAAAAAAAAAAAATTCATCAAAACATCACGTTAACAAGTCCGTGAAATGAACACCCCCTAAACCCTACGTTATATAGAGAAAACTGGGGTTTATGGGGTAAAACATTATTTTTCTTATTTCTGCTCCAAGACATAGGTTGTGGGTACTCGTTAGAACCGCCTTAACGCGGCAGTTCTAACGAGCACCCACAACCTATGTTTGCAGTAAAAATAAGTAAAAAATCAACGATTTTCATTCGAAAAGTAGCAATCTTTTGAAATATGTCCCACGGGTGAAGATTGTCCATTTCGGAGATATGAAAGAATGCATTACGATAACACATCCGTGTGATATACTCGTAGTGCATTTTTCAAACCTCAAAGAAAGGTGTTTTTCTGATAAAAATTTGTGATATTTTTCTTATTTATACTCCAAACATAGGTTTCGTGTGCTCGTTAGAACCACCTCATTGCGGTGGTTCTAACGAGTACCCACAACCTATGTCTTGGAGCGGAAATAAGGAAAATAATGTTGACCCCCATAAACCCCAGTTTTCTCTATATAAAGTGGGATTTAGGGGCTTCTTTATTTCACGGACTTGTTCTCTTGATGGCATCATTTCGAACTGCTGTCTTATCGCAATGCACTCTAAATTGGAAATAATAAAATTTAGATCAATTCATTTACATACTGAACCGACAGGTATTTCCAAAATGACCTGTTCCTGAGCAGTCGCAGGTAAAACTTCCTGGTATATTCACACATAATCCGCCATTGCAAGGTTCAGATTCACATTCGTCGATGTCTGGAAATAAACAATAATGCAGTAGATAAGTACTTTCCAGCTGTTATGAAAACACGCCTAAACAAATACATTGTAAATATTACCGCCGAAAAGCGAAAATTTTAAGATGATTTTTTTATATATTTTTCTTATTTCTGCTCAAAATATAGATTGTGAGTACTCGATAGAACCGCCTCACCGAGGCGGTCCTAACGAGTACCCACAATGTATATTTCAGAGCAGAAATAAAAAATATGGTGTAACCTAAGCTTGTAAATCCCTGTTTTACTATGTAAAAGTGGGATTCAAGGGGGGTCAAAACAATAAAGATGTGTTTTCGTGATGCTAGCAACGAATGAAGGCGAGGGTTGAACATTGAAAACGCCGGATTATCTTTATACATGTGGGACAATTGTAATCCGCCTATTACCTGTGTCCGATTTAAACCGGGTGACAAATTGTATAGAAATTAAATTAAAGTTTTACGGACATGCAAGGTTTAGGGGAATGTGTGGCAGCCGTGAATTGTCTCCTTACCGTTAATCATTGTGTTGGGTATTATTTTAGTCTTAGAGTGCGGACGCCCCCGCCCATCGGGGCTTGGAGAAATAGATTGGGCTGCACGATGCTTCTACGCAGAGCTGATACCGACCGCACATTAGTACTGGTAATCCACTTAGGTCTAAGCCTGCCCAGGAAAACTGCTGCGAGTCGGCCCGTCCATGCTTATAAACCCTATTGGTTTTATTTGGCGGCAGGGATTGAGATGTCATTTCATCTCAGTGTCGGGTAAAAGTCCCACAAAATTGGAAACAACATCTACAAAATGACCTAAATTGTGTTGGCGGGGATGTTAATTCTCAAATCAAACAAACAAACAAACTTGGAGTGCGGAATGCAGTACAATTTAGAAAATAGTTGAGGGTCACTGGTTTGGCATCTGTGTTATGTTCCTTGCTCCAAGAGGATTACATAATTATAGAACAGTGAAGCCCTCCGTGTCTTTTCATCTGACTGTCACAAAAGTTGAAAGAATGTCACCACGTTACATCTCAATGTAAACATCACGAAAACACGCCTTTATAATTATGATCCCCCTCGAACCCCACTTTTATATAGTAAAAGTGGGTTTGACAGGGGTAACGCATATTTTTTCCTATTTCTGCACTAATATATAAATTGTGAGTACTCGTTAGAACCGCCTCGACAAGGCGGTTCCAACAAGTACCCACAATCTATATTTTTGAGCGGAAATAAGGAATATATCACAATTTTTCATCATAACATTTTCGGTTTTTCGGTGGTAATGTTTACAATTTATTCGTATAGGCGTGTTTTCGTAATGAGTCCCACAAAACTTAAAGCATCGTCTACAAAATGACACATATAGCGTTGTCTCAAACCAAACAAACAAAAATCTCGACATAGTGCATTCTTTAATCCAAAATGGCAACTTTTCTGACGAAACTTTATGATAGTTTGCCTTATTTATATTCCAGACATAGGTTGTGGGTGCCCAATAGAATCACCTCATTGAGGAGATGCTCACGAGTACCCACAACCCATGTCTTGCAGCAGAAATAGGCCAAATAATGTTTGTTTGTTTGATTTGGTGTTTAACGTCCCCGTCAACACTATAATGGTCATTTTGCTTCCAATTTTGGGGGACTTTTACCCGAGATTGAGGTGAAATGACATCTCAAGCCCTGTCGCCCATTGCAACCAATAGGGTTTGTAAGCATGGAAGGTCCGACTCGCACCTCTTTGCCTGGGCAGGCTTAGATCCTCTAAGCAGTTTACCAGTACTCGTGTGCGGTCAGATTCAGCTCTGCGTGGAAGCATCATGCAGCCCATTTATATCTTCAAGCCCCAATAGGCGGGGGTGGCCAAATAATGTATGTACCCCTGTAAGCCCTAGTTTCTCCATATAAAGTGGGGTTAAGAGGGTGTTCATTACCTGGGCGTGTTAACCTGGAGCCAGTTGTTCAAAACTAACAACGTCGTTCGTTAACGTATCGTTAAAACTTTGATCATTTAATATGGGAAATATGCTAATATTTTTGCTGAAAAAATGTGAGCAGCTTTTGCATTTGCAAAAGCTGCTCACATTTTTTCAGCAAAAATACCAAAATTTTAAATATTAAACTTGCTAGAATAGTTAACAATATGACCACATAGGAGCTCGTTAAGCTAACGATGCTCTGAACAACTGTCCCCAGATGCCTTTTATATAGGAGACTAGAGATCCATGATGGCCCTTAATTGCTCACCTGATCAATAGTGAACACATGTAACTGTAGGTAATATGAGGTGGAGTGGAGGATTTCAGCAATTTTAGCTGACCGTGACCCAAGTAATATTTCGGTGAAATTATTATATTTTTAGCTCTGGTGGCAATAATGTCCAGTGGAGCAAAGGTATTTTGAGTATTTCTGTTAGAGGGTTACCCATGGCATATTCTCATTAAACTTCCATTTAGAGACACAAGTACAGTAAAATTTCCCGTATTAAGACCATCTTTTGGACTGTTGAAAAGTGGTCTTAAAGACCACTTTTGAACAGTCCCAAAGGTGGTCCTGAACAGAGGATACTGTGGCCAGAACATACAAAGAAACATTAAGTGCACTCTTCATAACAAGGCTTTCCATTCCGCTATTGATGTTTCCATTAGTGGCTGTTGTTTCATGTTTGTGTTTCTTTCCCGTTGGTGTCTCTGATGGGAGCTGTGGGTTAATTGTATCGATTCCTGATTATTGCCTTCACTTTTATTTTTAAAAGCAGAATTAGTCTTAATTTTAGGTGGTCTTAATAGCGGAATTTAACTGTATTTCTATTTTAAGTTTAGTTCTTGTAACAATCTTGTTCAACGGAGTGGAATAATTTGAGCAATCTTGATAGATGGTTACCCAAAAGACAATCCAGTAAGTTAAATCATTTTTATAAAAATAAAACCCTTGTTTGTTTTGTTTTGTTTTTCTTTTGTTAGATTTGAGGTCTTATGTCCCCGTCAACACTGTAAAGGTCATTTTGGAGACGTAACTTTCAATTTTGTGGGGCAAAAAACAAAAAACAACTTGTTTGTTTGAATGATTTGGGGTCTAACGTCCCCGTCAACACTGTAAAGGTCATTTTGGAGACGTTGCTTCCAATTTTGTGGGGCTTTTACCCGAATGACATCTCAAGCCCTGCTGCCCAATGAAACCAATAGGTTTATAAGCATTGACGGTCCCGACTCGCACCGCATGGCATGGTCAGGCTTAGATCCTCTAAGTGGTTTACCAGATCGCGTGCGGTCGGATTTCAGCTCTGCGTGGAAGCATCATGCAGCCCATCTATTTCGTCAAGCCCCGGGTGGCGGGGCTAAAACCTCTTGTTAAGAAGTCAATTAAAGGTGTTTTTTGTCTACTTCTAAGCACTGGCAGCCTCCTTGATGATTGAAACCATTTGAGCAATACTGGAAGAGGGCTGCCCAAGTACGTTTTCCGCTGTGAAATTATTACAAAATCAGGTCATCTGATTAGTAGGAGAAGTCATAAGGACTAGAAGTTGGTTAAACATTTGTTTTTCTATTTTAAGCTCTAGTGGCTATCTTGTTTATAGATGCTTAAAGCTTGGAACAATTTTGTTAGAGTAACATATAATTTCAATGCCCATCCACATGTTTAGGAACAGGAGTCGTTTAAATGTTTTTTTTTTTTTGTTTTTCTTGTTTCTATTTTCATCACAGACGGCCATCTTCTTCATTTGAGAAAAACAGTTTGATCAATTTCAGTAGATAATTGGCCATCCAAACCCCAAAAAGATTGATATTATTACTTTTGATGGCAAAATTGAGTAGAGTATGGCACCCATGCTAAATGTAATCCTTGATGTGTATCAACAATCATAGGGGTGGATGCCACGTCTGGAAATGCGTCTGATGCTCAGAAGTAGGTCAAAGGTCAAATGAGTGCAATATAAGCATGAAACTACTTAAAAACTCTCTTTAAACACATATTTGGGGAAAATATTTGCTTAAAATCACCATAAACTGTTTAGGTGCAGTCAACAATGGAAAATCATTTTAAATTTACCCTCAAAGTATGTCAGTCTTATAGGTCAGGGGTCATTTAAGTGCAAAACTCGTGAAAAACGAATGTTTTCTAATCAAATTTTGTCATATTTAAAATGGATGTGTTGATGACCAGTATTTATTATCAAAATATTAAAAAAATACATTTGTTACGTGTATTTGATTAGAAAATGTGCTTGTTTACATGGATATGGGTTAAATGGAATAAAAAGGGATACTAATGTTACAGACGTGAATCAGTGATGATCCACGATATTGATATAGCACTGGATTCTTTCTTTGTGACTTTGTTTCTGTTATGGGTCTGAAACATTGCCTTTGCGCAACTAAGTCAAATCGCGACTTCCGTTGAGCTAGTCTGTCCGAAAACAGGTTTTATTATTAGTCAGTACCCCCCCCCACACACACACACACACATACAGCTGACTGAACTGGGTTGCCGGGCCGGTTTTTATCATGATTTGTCTTTTACAACATAGACAGAGTACTACACTCTGCCGTTTCCAAAACAGAAATGGCGATATAAACTGATTTTACAAACATTAAATATTTTCACCTAAACTGTTACTCTGTTATGAGCAGGACCGATTTTAACACTTCCTTTGTATACGACAATTAAAAATCAGACTTTAATTGTCACTGTTGGTCTCTGATGAGGCCTAATTGGCCGAGACTAGCTAGTCTGGCCCAGAAAACATGTACACTCCATATTTTTCACTTCTGTGGTGTACTCCTTGCTTCCAAAGGATAACACTTTTATATCACATATATAACTTCACTACAGCTGGTGTGTGGGAATGTGTGGCGGCGGTAAAACGACTCCCTGTCCTACATCATAGTGTAGATTATATTTTCTTGTCCTTTGGGATCATTAATTCCATTGTGGAATTTTGAAAATGGCCGAATCTAGCTAGTCTGGCCCAGAAAACATGTACACTCCATATTTTTCACTTCTGTGGTGTATTCCTTGCTTCCAAAGGATAACCCTTTTATATCACATATTTAATCTTATTCCCTTAATTAAAATGTCGTATCTCGGATAACTGTCAACAATAGATAAACCAGTTAACAACACATAAAAACATCCTTTATGCGTGACTAAGCTGGTGCAAAAAAGATTGATATTTTTACTTTTGATGACAAAATTGAGTAGAGTTTGGCACCCATGCTAAATGCAATCCTTGATGTGTGTCAACAATCATAGGGGTAAGTGCCACGTCTGGAAATGCGTCTGAGGCTCAGAAGGTCAAAGGCCAAATGAGTGCAAAATAAATACGAAACTACCCATAACTCTCTTTTAACATATATTTGGGGAAATGGCTTGCTTAAAATAATATTTTGATAACAAAAATAAACCGAGACAGAAGAACGGCCTTGGGCAGGTCAATGAAGCAAATTCCACTGGGAGGGTTGTGGGGGGGGGGGGGTCTTAAATTGATTCTATGCAGCTGCAATCCTCGCTCTTACTTCCGTCGCGATTTAGACAAATCATTTGTTCAGTCCGCATGAAAGCCTCCTTACTCATCATTGCAACATCTCCGAGAACACAAAAATCAAAAGAACCACAGAGATGAAACAACAGTGAGGACTGTACAGCAAGAAACCACTAAAATGCTGGAGTAAATGAAAACCAAAAGTTAGAATCCGATGGGCCCGACCAGAGACAAAGCATCAGGCACCAATTAATATTTCATAAAACTTAAGTATCTCTAATTCTCAGTAAGCCTTTCGCTAGGACCGTCATAGATTCTAAGGCCTGACCCACCGGCGTGCAATTAAAGAGGGAAGCAAAGTTGTCAACTGTGATTTGGTTAACTACCATGCATGCAGTGTGTGTCGTAAAACATTTATATCGAAGAATGATTTTACGAAATTTGGGACTGAAGTTATTGCAATTATATATATATATATATATATATATATATATATATATATATATATATATATATATATATATATATATATATATATATATATATATATATATATATATATATATATATATATATATTTCTGAATTTATATATATTTTATATATTTATATATATAAGTCACCATGAAATTCGGGTTCCGATAGACCTTGTTGCAGAAGAGATTTAAGTCCAACATTGAATTTTGAAATTAAATAGGAACTAGAGCTGTCAGTGAAACTGACTAGGGCCCCGGCAGCGCTATCAGAGGAGTAGGAAAATTTGTGGACGGACAGACGGACAGACAGACAGACAGACAGACGGACGGACAGAGTGATTACTATAGGGCACCCACACTTTCAGTGCGGGGCCCTAATGATGTCTTTATGTTTTGAAAAGGCTTTGCGTAGTTTATGATACAGATCGCCCTGATTAAGAAGTTTAGCAGTTAACAATTTATTTCGAGTGTTGAAGACAGTTACATGACTAGACACTCTGGCAAATCGAATCGATTGCGAAATATAAACGCCATAGGATGCCGCACGAGGAACATCACCATTCAACAAAGGAAAATTTACAATCTCAAAGCCAAAATCATCGCATTTAGCATAAATTTTCCGGGAAACAAACCCATCTACAATAGACAGATGTAAATCTAAAAATGGGGCCTCGGTATCAGAAGAATTTGCTTTATTTAACTGAAGTTCTGGGGGTAAATCTGACTGATCGAACCATAGAAATAGGTATTGTTAATATTTAATAAACCACCCAAATATCTAGAAGTCGAGATATGAAGTCGAAATGGCTTGTTATTTATATAAGACTATGTCTATCATTCCAGATTATGCGGCAGAAAGCTCGTATCAGTGATATCGGATAAACCCCTATTTGGTTTGCATTGTATAGACTTATCAATGTTGAAGTAAAATCATTAAATCATATGGCCGCAAATGCGAATACATATTAGCTGTTACCCTACACAATGTACATTGTAGTGATCTAAACGGCTCTTAAAATGAAGTGGCAGCTTGTAAAATACAAACTCAGCATACTGTTAAACACTTACATTAAGCGGCAGCCATTTTTGTGGCTTTTTATGAGTAGACCTTTTCGCGGATTTATATTTTGGCAGATTTTCGATTTCGAAGAAAAAAATCGGTCGAATCTCCAAAAGCCGTGTAAGATGACAAAAATCATCGGAGTTGATCATCAACAGCGTCATGCAAAAACTGTAGTATTTAGTTAAATGTTTGTGTTCATCGCATGATTAACCCAATGTGCTACCTTGATAATCCAAATGTCTGTCGGGAGGTGTGTCATTTTCCTCTTATCTGATAGGTTTACCCATTCTATTGAGCTCACAGTTAAAGCCATCAATCAATTACCAATTACATCCACAATTTTGGAAATAACTCTCAAGGTGTGTTTGTTTTCATTCAGTCGTGTTGAGATGTCTTATGACTAGAACATTGTCTCTTTTTTTTATTTTGACTTCTAAAGAAGTAAATGCACTTTTCTTTTCTCACCGATGATGCCTATGACCTACTGACACATTATTATTGTGATATGTAGAATAAAGTTTCTTCTCTTGCACTCTTTGAGCTTTATTGGCGGATTTTTATTTTGGCGTTTTTTTATTTCCTTGACTGCAAATAGCGCCAAAATAAAATGACCGCCAAATACAAGTGTTTTACAGTAGCAGCACGTGACCTTTGATGATGACCCACTTGTGTTATTATTAGATATATCTTCATCATATTCTATATCCTTGATATATCATTGTGACGTTTAATAAGAACTCAGAAGACGATTTGGAATGTTACTTATAATAATGAATGGCATGTGAATAAACAACGTATTTTGTAAAATAAACATACTTTGCCAAATATGTACTTAAATGACCTTTGACCTTAAGCCGATTAGCTTGGCCATTATGCTGTTTGTATAATGTTGGGGTTTTATGCTTCCTAGATAAGAGAAAAGGCAACTCAGTTGGCTTTATTTCAGTTGACATACTAGATAACCCTTTGTACAATAAATATTGATGCATATTTAAAGAAATTTTTGTACTTAAATGACCTTTGACCATGGCCAAATCTATGCTACAACTTCTTTTCTCACAAATGATGCATAAACAATATGTCCTAAGTACATTGCTGGTGTTTTAATTAACTTTATTATGTCTACTTAGATAGAGAGGGGGTACAAATACCAGCATGTACACATTTTATTGTATTTTTGCACCCATTTGACCTTTGACCTATTTCTGAGGCTCAGGGGCATTTTCAGAAGTGGCATCCACCCCTATCACTTTTGCATCACACTAAAGAACACTACTGGCATGGATGCCATACTCTACTCAATTTTGCCATCAGAAGTATTTTTTCGTGGCTTGGATGGCCAACTAAGAGCCGCCCAAGAAACAATACTGTGAAATTATTTAAAAACCGATTTACTGGCTAAACCGCAGATGTCATTATGCCCCTAACTTCGAAGAAGTTGTGGGGGCATATTGGTTTTGCCCTATTCGTCCGTCCTTCCGTCTGTCCCTCTTTTTAACTGCATAGCATAACTTAAGAACCACGGGTGCTAGGTTTTTGAAATTTCATATATGGCTTCCTTATGAAAAAATAATTAGCCCGTATTTTTTTTTTTTTCTCGTCAGGAGTATGCCCCGGTGGTGAGTTATGCCCCTTTGCAAAAACAAAAAAAATACTTTGAAATCTTGCAAGCAAGATCTCTCAAAGACTGTTTGAGCTTTTGCCCTGAACTTTTACAGACTGGTTTGGGATGATGAGTAGATGAACTGATTAACTTCTGAAAAAAAAATCCGAATTTTTTTCTTGAGTTATGGCTTTTTGAACTTTTTGCGTTTTAAGCTTGTAAGCAAGATAATTAATAAACTGTTTGTGCTATTGCCCTGAAACTTAACAGAATGGTTGGGGATGATGAGAAGATGAACTGATTGACTTTTGACAAAAATCCATTTTTTTTCTTGAGTTATGCCCCTTTGAAATTTTGCGCGTTTTAAGCTTGTAAGCAAGATATCACAAAGATTGTTTGAGCTATTGCCCTGAAACTTTACAGGCTGGTTTAGGATGATGTGTAGATGAACTGATTAACCTTTAAAACAATTCCGAAAATAATTTTTTTCAGTCATGGCCCTTTGATTTTTTTTTGCTTTTAAAGCTTGTAAGCAAGATAACTAATAAACTCTTTGAGCTATTGCCCTGAAACTTTACGGAATAGTTGGGGATGATTGGAAGATGAACTGATTAACTTTTGACAAAAATCTTTTTTTTTTATTTTTCTTGAGTCATGCCCTTTTAAAATTTTCCGCGTTTTAAGCAAGATATCTCAAAAAGAGTTTGAGCTATTGCCCTGAAACTTTACAGACTGGTTTAGGATGATGTGTAGATGAACAGAATAACTTATGAAAAAATTCCGAAAATTTTTTCTTGAGGTATGGCCCTTTGAATTTTTTTTGCGTTTTTCGCTTGTAAGCAAGATAACTAAAAAAAACTTATTTTCTTGAGGTATGCCCCTTCGAAATTTTGCATGTTTTAAGCTTGTAAGCAAGATATCTAAAAAAAAAACAGTTTGAGCTATTGCCCTGAAACTTTACAGGCTGGTTCAGGATGATGTGTAGATGAACTGATTAACTTTTAAAAAAATTCCGAAATTTTTTTCTTGAGTTATGGCCCTTTGATTTTTTTTTTTTTTTTTTTTTTAAGTTTTAAGCTTATAAGCCAGATAACTAAAAAACTGTTTAAGCTATTGCCCTGAAACTTTACAGAATGGTTGGGGATGATGAGAAGATGAACTGATTAACTTTCGACAAAAATCCATACTTTTCGCGTCAGGATTATGCCCCTTTCTTGAGTTATGCCACTTTGCAAAAAATACTCTGAAATCTTGTAAGCAAGATATCTCAAAAGTTGTTTGAGCTTTTGTCCTGAAACTTTATAGACTGGTTTTGGATGATGAGTAGATGAACTGATTAACTTTTGAAAAAAAATCCGAATTTTTTCTACAGTTATGGCCTTTTAATTTTTTTTCGTTGTAAGCTTGTAAGCATGATAACTAAAAAACTGTTTGAGCTTTTGCCCTGAAAGTTTGCGGACTTGTTCAGGATGATGAGTAGATGAACTGATTAACTTTTGATAAAAATCTGTAGGACTATGCCCCTGTCTTGAGTTATATCCCTTTGCAAAATATACTTCGAAATCTTGTTAGCAAGATATCTCATACCTGTTTGAGCTTTTGCCATGAAACTTTACAGACTGGTTTGGGATGATGAGTAGATGAACTGATTAACTTTTGAAAAAGTCAGAAATTTTTTTCTTGAGTTATGGCCCTTTGAATTTTTATTTATTTTTTTTTCTTTGTGTTTTAAGCTTGTAAGCAAGATAACTAAAAAACTGTTTGAGCTATTGCCCTGAAACTTAACGGAATTATTGGGTATGATGAGAAGATGAACTGATTAACTTTTGACAACAATCCAATTTTTTTTTTATGCCCCTTTGAAATTTTGCACGTTTTAAGCTTCTAAGCAAGATATCTCAAAAAAAAGTTTGAGCTATTGCTCTTAAACTGTACAAGCTGGTTTAGGATGATGTGTAGATTAACTTTCGAAAAAATTCCGAAAATTTTTTCTTCAGTTATGGCCCTTTAAAATTTTTTGGGTTTTAAGCTTGTAAGCTAGATAACTAGGGTCAAACTGTTTGAGCTATTGCCCTGAAAATTTACAGAGTGGTTGGGGATGTTGAGAAAATGAACTGATTAATTTTTGACAAAAATCAATTTTTTTTTCTTGCGTTATGCCTCTTTGAAATTATGTGCGTTTGAAGCTTGTAAGCAAGATATCTCAAATCTGTACGAGCTATTGCTTTGAAACTGACTGTTCCAAGGTGGTTCTTCTGTGGTGGTTTATTTATGGTGTGATTTATTTCTTACTGTGTGCATCACTTGTGTCTTTTTATTTTGGATGGCCATATGGCCATTTTGTGGGAAAGTAACTGTCCTTGTGGCCTTCCTTTGTTTAGGTTTCCATTGTGGTCCGGTCGCTTAAGGTTTATGTTTCTTTCCCTTTGATGTCTTTGATGGGTGGAGTAAGTTAATTGTATCGATTCCTGATCTTTGTTTTACTTCTACTTTACAGGCTGGTTTGGGATGATGAGTAGATGAATTGATTAACTTTTGAAAAAAAAAAAACAAATTTTTTTTCTTCAGTAATGGCCCTTTGAATTTTTTTTTTGCAATTTAAGCTTGTAAGCATGATAACTAAAAAACTGTTTGAGCTATTGCCCTGGAAATTTACAGAATGGTTAGGGATGATGAGAAGATGATCTGATTAACTTTCGACAAAAAATCCATTTTTTTCTCACCAGGATTAAGCAAGATAACTAAAACCTGTTTAAGCTATTGCCCTGAAACTTAACAGAATGGTTGGGGATGATGAGAAGATGAGCTGATTAACCTTCCACAAAAATCCTTACTTTTCTCGTCAGGATTATGCCACTTTCTTGAGTTATTCCCCTTTGCAAAAATACTCTGAAATCTTGTAAGCAAGATATCTAAAATAAAAATCAAAAATGAGTTCCTTTAAGAGCAATGAAAACATTCATAAGAAAGAAGATGGGCCATACTACGTAGTTTCGGCTAATAAAGCCTCATCAGTGACCCTGTAATGATCCGGCAAACAAAGCCAGAGGAAACATACCGCAATTTTGCGAATTTCGAATAGGCAGTCGATTCAAAGACTGATATAAATCAAAATGGGGTCCAAATAATTAAAAACCTGTCAAGAATGAGTCTAAACAAATAATTTATTTCTGATTTCTCAGAATATTCACGATGATCTCAAAGGACCAAAAGTAAAATATAAACTGCACTATGGTTGATGTACGGGGAGACGTTTTACCGCCGCCACACGGCACAACACCAGCTGCAGTGAAGGCAAATAAAAATCAAAAATGAGTTCCTTATAGAGCAATGAAAACAGTCATAAGAAAGAAGATGGGCCATACTAGGTAGTTTCAGCTTTGAGCTTTTGCCCTGAAACTTTACAGAATGGTTTGGGATGATGGGAAGATGAACTGATTAACTTTTGACAAAAATCCTTTCTTTTCTTGAGTTATGCCACTTTTAAATTTGCGCTTTTGAAGTTTGTAACCAAGATATCTCAAAATTGTTCGAGCTATTGCCGTGAAACTTTACAGGCTGGTTCAGGATGATGAGTAGATGAACTGATTAACTTTTGAAAAAAAAAATCCGAAGGATTATGCCCCCTGTCTTGAGTTATCCCCCTTTGCAAAATACTTTGAAATCTTGTAAGCAAGATATCTAAAAAACTGTTCGTGCTTTTGCCCAGAAACTCTACAGACTGGTTTGGCATGATGAGTAGATAACTGATTAACTTTTGAAAAAAATCCGAAATTTTTTCTTGAGTAATGTCCCTTTCAATTTTTTTTTTTCCGTTTCAAGCTTGTTAGCAAGATAACTTAAAAACTTTTTGAGCTATTGCCCTGAAACTTTATAGAATGGTTTGGGATGATGGGAAGATGAACTGATTAACTTTTGACAAAAATCCTTTTTTTTCTTGAGTTATGCCACTTTGAAATTTGCGCTTTTGAAGTTTGTAAGCAAGATATCTCAAAATTGTTCGAGCTATTGCCGTGAAACTTTACAGGCTGGTTCAGGGTGATGAGTAGATGAACTGATTAACTTTTGAAAAAAAATCCGAAGGATTATGCCCCCTGTCTTGAGTTATCCCCCTTTGCAAAATACTTTGAAATCTTGTAAGCAAGATATCTAAAAAACTGTCCGAGCTTTTGCCCAGAAACTCTACAGACTGGTTTGGCATGATGGGTAGATACCTGATTAACTTTTGAAAAAAAAATCCGAAATTTTTTCTTGAGTTATGCCCCTTTGATTTTTTTTTTGCGATTTAAGCTTGTAAGCAGGATAACCAAAAAACTGTTTAAGCTATGACCCTGAAACATTAGAGGCTGGTTCAGGATGATGAGTAGATGAACTGATTAACTTTTGAACAAATCCGAAATATTTTTATTCAGTTATGGACCTTTGAATTTTTTGTGTTTTAAGCTTTGCAGCTAGATAAGTTTAACTGTTTGAGCTATTGCCCTGAAACTTTACAGAATGGTTGGGGATGATGACAAGATGAACTTATTAACTTTCAGCAAAAAAATCCTACTTTTTTTCTTGAGTTATGCCCCTTTGAAATTCTGCGCGTTTTAAGCGTGTAAGCAAGATATCTAAAAAACTGTTTGAGCTATTGCCCTGAAACTTTACAGGCTGGTTCAGGATGACGAGTAGATGAACTGATTAACTTTTGAAATAAATCCGAATTAACTTGTTTTTCTTGTTTTATATTCCTTCTAAAATGTCAGCATTGCAGCCAACTAAAAAAAGATATCTCAATTACTGTTAGGGACAAGCATTGTTAGGGTCAAGCGGTTTGGGGCATTGTGTTTCATAAACACTGACTCTAGTTTAAAGTGTTTGTTTTTTTAATTGTTTAGAGTGGTGGCCACACTATTCTTCGGAGCAGAATCTCAATTTTGTTGCGGATCAACCAAAATACATTCCAGTGACATTATTTCAAAATCCATCAACCGATTTAGGAGATGTCGTTTTTAAAGTTTGTTTGTCTATTTTAAGCTCTGGTGGTCATTTTGTTTATCAGTGCAGACCAGTTTGAGCTAATTGGGTAAAGAGTCATCCAAAGAACATTCTTGTGAAATTATTTTGAAATCCGTTCACTGGCTAAGAAGTTGTGTAAAGTACGGAACCTGGGAAGGGACATGATTTTTTTTTGTAAATTGTGAGCACAAGATGATATCGTGAGCGGACAAGATATTATCTTGTTCGGACAACATATTATCTTGTGTGGACAAGATAGTATCTTGTGTGGACAAGATATTATCTTGTTTGCACAAATATTATCTTGTGCGCTCTTATGCGGACAACATAATATCTTCTTCGCACAACATATTATCTTGTGTTCACAGTATGATAAGTTGTGCGAACAAGATATTATCTTGTCCGCACAAGATAATATCTTGTCACACAACAGATCTATGTTGTGCAAACAAGAAAATATCTTATCCACACAAGATAATATCTTTTACGCACAACTTCCAAAGATCTATGTTGTGCAAACAAGATAACAAGTTGTGCGTACAACATATTATCTTGTGCACACTAGGTAATATCTTGTTCTCACAGCTTAATATTTTGTTCGCAGGACATATTCATTTTCTGGTACTGAATGGGTTAAGCTCTACCTAATACCATAATCTTTGATAATACCTTGACATTGCGGTTCTATTCCTGACCAGGTGTCAACATCTATACAAAACCTTCTGGAAATATCTTCAGACATATAATATCCATCATTACATACATAATTAATTACGTCGTTGAATTGGAATATGTCCACATTCTGAGGGGAGAGTACAGCATTAACTGGAGTGACTGGTGCGACACATGTTATTCCTGTGAAGAAAAAATATCATCACTAAACACATTGTTTCTGATAATAATCAACCGAACAGATTACTTAATACATTGCATTCAAATTCACATACGAAATGACAAACATTATAGCTCTAGATCAGATGGCCTCTACACGTTACAACAGCTGGTGTCTGGGAATGTGTGGCGGCCGTAAAAAGTCTCCCTGCCAGACTTCATAGTGTAGTTTATATATTCTTTAAAGTTTGTTTGTCTATATTAAGCTCTGGTGGCCATTTTGTTAATCTAAGCCAGACGGTTTGGCCAATTTTGGTAGAACGTTTATCAAGGAACATTCCTGTGAAACTATTTTAAAATCCATCCACTGGTTAAGGAGGGGTATCGATACAATCGACACATCTTCCATTGGAGACACGAAAGGAAAAGAAACACAAAAACGAAATGGCTAGACACATATGAAACATCAATAGCGGAAAGCCAAAAAGACAGTTACTTTCCCACAAAACAGCCATCCAAAACAAAAAGATATAAGCGATACACACATTCAAAGACGAAGTATAACAAAAATAAACCGCGACAGAAGATTTGCCTTGGAACGGTCTGTGAAAATATCTCAGTGTGCGTGTGTGTGTAGGTGTAGGGGTGTGGCTTAAATCGATTTCACGCGGCCGCAAACCTGGCCCTTACGTCCGACGCTATTAAGACAAATAGTTTGTTCAGTCAGCATGAAAGCTTCCTAACATATCCGAGAACACAAACATCAAACAACCACAGAGATGAAACACCGGTAAGAATTCGAAGTCGTTTAGGTTTTTTTTTCTCTTTCTAGCTCTTGTCCATCGGTTAGAGGAATTTTGGTAGCGGGTCATTTAAGAAATATTCCTTTGAATCTATCTAAAAATTAATCCATTAGTTAAGATGGAGAAGTTGTTTAAAGGTTTGTATATTTTAGCTCTGGCAGCCATTTTGTTCATCCAAGCGTAACGGTTTGAGCAAGTTTGGTAGAGAGTTATCCCAAAAGAACATTCATTTGATAAGTTTGGAAAATCTATCCACTGGTTAAGGAGAAGAAGTCGTTTTTTTTTCTATTTATACCTCTGGTGGCAGTCTTGTTTATCAGAGCAGAAGGGTTTGAATAATTTTGGTAGAGGGTCACCAAAGAAATATTCATGTAAAAGTATTTCAAAATTCACCCACTTGTTAAGGGGGACAAATCGTTTAAAGATTTTTTTCTATTTTGGCCATTTTGTTTATCAGTGCAGAACTGTTTGAGCTGATTGGGTAAAGAGTCATCCAAAGAATATTCTTGTGAAATTATTTTGAAATCCGTTCACTGGCTAAGAAGTTGTGTCAAGTACGGAACCCGGGAAGGGACATGATTTTTTTTGTAAATTGTGAGCACAAGATGATATCGTGAGCGGACAAGATATAATTTTGTTCGGATAACATATTATCTTGTCTGGACAAGATAGTATCTTGTGCGGACAAGATATTATCTTGTTTGCACAACAGATTATCTTGTGTGCTCTTGTGCGGACAGCATAATATCTTGTTCGCACAACATATGATCTTGGGTGCACAATATGATAAGTTGTGCGAACAAGATATTATGCTTTCCGCACAAGAGCACACAAGATAATATGTTGTGCAAACAAGATAATATCATGTGCGCACAAGATATTATCTTGGTCGCACAACTTAATGTCTTGTCCACACAAAATAATATCTTGTTCGCACAACTTCCCAAGATCTATGTTGTGCAAAAGCAGAAAATATCTTATCCACACAATATAATGTCTTGTTCGCACAACTTCCAAAGATCTATGTTGTGCAAACAAGATAATATGTTGTGCGAACAAGATTATATCTTGTGCGAACAAGTTGTGCAGACAACATATTATCTTGTGCACACTAGGTAATATCTTGTTCTTACAACTTAATATCTTGTTCGCACGATTTATTTATTTTCTGGTACTTAAATGGTTAAGCTCTACCTAATACCATAATCTTTGATAGTACCTTGACATTGCGGTTCTATTCCTGACCAGGTGTCAACATCTATACAAAACCTTCTGGAAATATCTTCAGACATATAATATCCATCATTACATACATAATTAATTTCGTCGTTGAATTGGAATATGTCCACATTCTGAGGAGAGAGTACAGCATTAACTGGAGTGACTGGTGCGACACATGTTATTCCTGTGAAGACAAAAATATCATTACTAAACACATTGTTTCTGATAATAATCAACCGAACAGATTACTTAATATATTGCATTCAAATTCACATACGAAATGACAAACATTATAGCTCTTGATCAGATGGCTTCTACACGTGACAACAGCTGGTGTCTGGGAATGTGTGGCGGCCGTAAAAAGTCTCCCTGCCATACCTCATAGTGTAGTTTATATTTTCTTGTCCTTTGGGATCATTGATTCCATTGTTGAATTTTGAAAATATTTGAGGGTCACTGATGAGGCCTAATTGGCCGAAACTAGCTAGTCATGCCCAGAAAACATGTATACTCCATATTTTCCAGTTCTGTGGTGTATTCCTTGCTTTCAAAGGATAACCCTTTCTAGAACATATTTAACGTCACTACAGTTGGTGTCTGGGAAGGTGTGGCGGCCGTAAAAATTCTCCCTGCCCACATCATAGTGTAGTTTATATTTTCTGGTCCTTTGGGATCATTGATTCCATGGTTGAATTTTGAAAATATCTGATGGTCACTGATGAGGTCTAATTGGCCGCAACAAGCTAGTCTTGTCCAGAAAACATGTACACTCCAGGAACTGATTTACTTTTGAACAAATCCGAAATATTTTATTCAGTTATGGCCCTTTGAAATTTCTGTGTTTTAAGCTTTGAAGCAAGATAGCTTAAAACTGTTTGAGCTATTGCCCTGAAACTTTACAGAATGGTTGGGGATGATGACAAGATGAACTTATTAACTCTCGGCAAAAAATCCCATTTTTTTTTAGTTATGCCCCTTTGAAATTCTGCGCGTTTTAAGCTTGCAAGCAAGATATCTTAAAAAAAAAATGTTTGAGCTATTGCCCTGTAACTTTACTGGCTGTTTCAGGATGACGAGTAGATGAACTGAATAATTTTTGAAAAAAAAATCCGAACTAACTTTTTTTCTTGTCTTATATTTCTTCTATAATGTCAGCATTGCAGCGAAATAAAAAAAAGATATCTCAATTACTGTTAGGGACAAGCAGTGTTAGGGTCAGGCAGTGTTAGGGTCAAGCGGTTGGGGGCATTGTGTTTCATAAACACTGGCTCTAGTTTAAAGTGTTTTTTTTAATTGTTTAGAGTGGTGGCCACCTTGTTATTCGGAGCTGAATCTCAATTTTGTTACGAATCAACCAAAATACATTCCAGTGAAATTATTTCAAAATCAATCAACCGATTTAGGAGAAGATGTCCTTTTTTTAAAGTTTGTTTGTCTATTTTAAGTTCTGGTGGCCATTCTGTTCATCTAAGCCAGACGGTTTGGCCAATTTTGGTAGAACGTTAATCAAGGAACATTCCTGTGAAACTATTTTAAAATCCATCCACTGGTTAAGGAGGGGTATCGATACAATCGACACATCTTCCATCGGAGACACGAAAGGGAAAGACGCACAAAAACGAAATGGCTAGACACATATGAAACATCAATAGCGGAAAGCCAAAAAGACAGTTACTTTCCCACAAAACAGCCATCCAAAACAAAAAGATATAAGCGATACACTCAATCAAAGACGAAGTATAACAAAAATAAACCGCGACAGAAGAACCGCCTTGGAACGGTCAGTGAAAATATGTCAGTGTGCGCGTGTGTGTGTAGGTGTGGGGGTGGGGCTTAAATCGATTTTACGCGGCCACAATCCTGGCCCTTACTTCCGACGCTATTTAGACAAATAGTTTGTTCAGTCAGCATGAAAGCTTCCTAACATATCCGAGAACACAAACATCAAACAACCACAGAGATGACACATCGGTGAGAATTCGAAGTCGTTTAGGTTTGGTTTTTTTTCTCTTTCTATCTCTTGTCCATCGGTTAGAGGAATTTTGGTAGCGGGTCATTTAAGAAATATTCCTTTGAAATTATTTAAAAATTAATCCATTTGTAAAGATGGAGAAGTTGTTGAAAGGTTTGTATATTTTTAGCTCTGGCAGCCATTTTGTTCATCCAAGCGTAACGGTTTGAGCAAGTTTTGTAGAGAGTTACTCCAAAAGAACATTCATTTGAAAGTATTTGAAAATCTATCCACTGGTTAAGGAGGAGAAGTCGTTCGATTTTTTTTTTCTATTTATACCTCTGGTGGCAGTCTTGTTTATCAGAGTGGAAGGGTTAGAACAATTTTAATAGAGGGTCACCAAAGAAATATTCATGTCAAAGTATTTCAAAATTCATCCACTTTTTAAGGGGGACAAATTGTTTAAAGTTTTTTTTCTATTTTAGCTCTGGTGGCCATTTTGTTTATCAGTGCAGAACAGTTTGAGCTAATTGGGTAAAGAGTTATCCATAGAACATTCTTGTGAAATTATTTTGAAGACCGTTCACTGGCTAAGAAGTTGTGTAAAGTACGGAACCCGGGAAGGGACATGATTTTTTTTGTAAATTGTGAGAACAAGATGATATCGTGAGCGGACAAGATATTATCTTGTTCGGACAACATATTATCTTGTCTGGACAAGATAGTATCTTGAGTGGACAAGATATTATCTTGTTTGCACAACATATTATCTTGTACGCATTTGTGCAGACAACATAATATCTTGTTCGCCCAACATATGATCTTGTGTGCACAATATGATAAGTTGTGCCAACAAGATATTATCTTGTCGGCGCAAGATAAAATTTTGTCGCACAACATAGATCTTGTGTAGACAAGAAAATATCTTGTGCGCACAAGATATTATCTTGTTCGCACAACTTAATGTCTTGTCCAGACAAAAGAATATCTTGTTCGCACAACTTCCCAAGATCTATGTTGTGCAAACAAGAAAATATCTTATCCACACAATATAATATCTTGTTCGCACCACTTCCAAAGATATATGTTGTGCAAACAAGTATAGGTTGTGCGAACAAGATAATATCTTGTGCACACAAGTTGTGCAGACAACATATTTTCTTGTGCACACTAGGTAATATCTTGTTCTCACAACTTAATATCTTGTTCGCACGGCATATTTATTTTCTGGTACTGAATGGATTAAGCTCTACCTAATACCATAATCTTTGATAGTACCTTGACATTGCGGTTCTATTCCTGACCAGGTGTCAACATCTATACAAAACCTTCTGGAAATATCTTCAGACATATAATATCCATCATTACATACATAATTAATTTCGTCGTTGAATTGGAATATGTACACATTCTGAGGGGAGAGTACAGCATTAACTGGAGTGACTGGTGCGACACATGTTATTCCTGTGAAGACAAAAATATCATTACTAAACACATTGTTTCTGATTATAATCAACCGAACAGATAACTTAATATATTGCATTCAAATTCACATACGAAATGACAAACATTACAGCTTTTGATCAGATAGCTTCTACACGTGACAACAGCTGGTGTCTGGGAAAGTGTGGCGGCCGAAAGAATCTCCCTGGCATACTTCATAGTGTGGTTTATATTTTCTTGTCCTATGGGATCATTGATTCCATTGTTGAATTTTTAAAATAATTGAGGGTCACTGATGAGGCCAAATTGGCCGAAACTAGCTAGTCTTGCCCAGAAAACATGTATACTCCATATTTTCCAGTTCTGTGATGTATTCCTTGCTTTCAAAGGATAACCCTTTCTAGAACATATTTAACGTCACTACAGCTGGTGTCTGGGGATGTGTGGCGGCCGTAACAATTCTCCCTGCCCTGCATCATAGTGTAGTTTATATTTTCTTGTCCTTTAGGATCATTGATTCCATGGTTGAAATTTGAAAATAGCTGAGGGTCACTGATTAGGTCTAATTGGCCGCAACAAGCTAGTCTGGCCGAGAAAACATGTACACTCCAGGAACTGATTTACTTTTGAACAAATCCGAAATATTTTTATTCTGTTATGGCCATTTGAAATTTTTGTGTTTTAAGTTTTGAAGCAAGATAACTTAAAACTGTTTGCGCTATTGCCCTGAAACATTACAGAATGGTTGGGGATGATGACAAGATGAACTTATTAACTTTGGACAACATTCTATTTTTTCTTTTTTTTTTTTTTTTTTTTTTTTTTTTTGAGTTATGCGTCTTTGAAATTCTGCGCGTTTTAAGCTTGTAAGGAAGATATCTAAAAAACTGTTTGAGCTATTGCCCTGAAACTTTACAGGCTACGTCCGGATGACGAGTAGATGAACTGATTAACATTTGAAAAAAAATCCGAATTAACTTGTTTTTCTTGACTTATATTCCTTCTAAAATGTCAGCATTGCAGCCAAATAAAAAAAAGACATCTCAATTAATGTTAGGGACAAGCAGTGATAGGGTCAAGCAGTGTTAGGGTCAAGCGGTTGGGGGCATTGTGCTTCATAAACACTGGCTCTAGATAAGAATGTTTTTTTTTCTTCTTTTTTTAATTGTTAAGAGTAGTGGCCACCTTGTTCTTCGGAGCAGAATCTCAATTTTGTTACGGATCAACCAAAATACATCCCAGTGAAATTATTTCAAAATCCATCAACCGATTTAGGCGAAGATGAAGTTTTTAAAGTTTGTTTGTCTATTTTAAGCGGACAGCCAAAAAGACAGTTACTTTCCCACAAAACAGCCATCCAAAACAAAAAGATATAAGCGATACACACATTCAAAGACGAAGTATAACCAAATAAACCGCGACAGAAGAACCGCCTTGGAACGGTCTTTGAAAATATCTCAGTTTGCGTGTGTGTGTAGGTGTAGGGGTGGGGCTTAAATCGATTTTATGCGGCCGCAATCCTGGCCCTTTCTTCCGACGCTATTTAGACAAATAGTTTGTTCAGTCAGCATGAAAGCTTCCTAACATATCCGAGAACACAAACATCAAATAACCACAGAGTTGAAACACCGGTGAGAATTCGGAGTCGTTAAGGTTTGTTTTTTTTTTCTTTTTTTTTTCTATTTCTAGCTGTTGTCCATCGGTAAGAGGCATTTTGGTATCGGGTCATTTAAGAAATATTCCTTTGAAATTATTTTAAAATTAATCCATTAGTAAAGATGGAGAAGTTGTTTAAAGGTTTGTATATTTTTAGCTCAGGCAGCCATTTTGTTCATCCAAGCGAAACGTTTTGAGCAAGTTTGGTAGAGAGTTATCCCAAAAGAACATTCATTTGAAAGTATTTGAAAATCTATCCACTGGTTAAGGAGGAGAAGTCGTTCGATTTTTTTCTATTTATACCTCTGGCGGCAGTCTTGTTTATCAGAGCGGAAGGGTTTGAACATTTTTTGTAGAGGGTCACCAAATAAATATTCATGTAAAAGTATTTCAGAATTCATCCACTTGTTAAGGAGTACAAATCGTTTAAAGATTTTTTTCTATTTTAGCTCTGGTGGCCATTTTGTTTATCAGTGCAGAACAGTTTGAGCTTATTGGGTAAAGAGTCATCCAAAGAACATTTTTGTGAAATTATTTTGAAATCCGTTCACTGGCTAAGAAGTTGTGTAAAGTACGGAACCCGGTAGGGACATGATTTTTTTTGTAAATTGTGAGCACAAGATAATATAGTAAGCGGACTCAATATTATCTTGTTCGGGAAACATATTATCTTGTGTGGACAAGATAGTATCTTGTGCGGACAAGATATTATCTTGTTTGCACAACATATTATCTTGTGCTCTCTTGTGCGGACAACATAATATCTTGTTCGCACAACATATGATCTTGTGTGCACAATATGATAAAGATTGCGAACAAGATATTATCTTGTCAACACAAGATAATTTCTTGTCGCACAACAAAGATCTTGTGCAGACAAGATAATATCTTATGCGCACAAGATATTATCTTGTTCGCACAACTTAATGTCTTGTCCACACAAAAGAATATCTTGTTCTCACAACTTCCCAAGATCTATGTTGTGCAAACAAGATAATATGTGGTGTGAACAAGATAATATCTTGTGCGCACAAGTTGTGCAGACAACGTATTATCTTGTGCACACTAGGTAATATCTTGTTCTCACAACTTAATATTTTGTTCGCACGACATATTTATTTTCTGGTACTGAATGGGTTAAGCTCTACCTAATACCATAATCTTTGATAGTACCTTGACATTGCGGTTCTATTCCTGACCAGGTGTCAACATCTATACAAAACCTTCTGGAAATATCTTCAGACATATAATATCCATCATTACATACATAATTAATTTCGTCGTTGAATTGGAATATGTCCACATTCTGAGGGGAGAGTACAGCATTAACTGGAGTGACTGGTGCGACACATGTTATTCCTGTGAAGACAAAAATATCATTACTAAACACATTGTTTCTGATAATAATCAACCGAACAGATTACTTAATATATTGCATTCAAATTCACATACGAAATGACAAACATTATAGCTCTTGATCAGATGGCTTCTACACGTGACAACAGCTGGTGTCTGGGAATGTGTGGCGGCTGCAAAAAATCTCCCTGCCAACTTCATAGTGTAGTTTATATTTTCTTGTCCTTTGGGATTATTGATTCCATTGCTGAATTTTGAAAATATTTGAGGGTCACTGATGAGGCCTAATTGGCCGAAACTAGCTAGTCTGGCCCAGAAAACAGGTATACTCCATATTTTCCAGTTCTGTGATGTATTCCTTGCTTCCAAAGGATAACCCTTTCTAGAACATATTTAACGTCACTACAGCTGGTGTCTGGGAATGTGTGGCGGCCGTAAAAATTCTCCCTGCCCTACATCATAGTGTAGTTTATATTTTCTGGTGCTTTGGGATCATTGATTCCATGGTTGAATTTTGAAAATAACTGAGGGTCACTGATGAGGTCTAATTGGCCGCAACAAGCTAGTCTTGCCCAGAAAACATGTACACTCCAGGAACTGATTAACTTTTGAACAAATCCGAAATATTTTTATTCAGTTATGGCCCTTTGAAATTTCTGTGTTTTAAGCTTTGAAGCAAGATAACTTAAAACTGTTTGAGCTATTGCCCTGAAACTTTACAGAATGGTTGAGGATGATGACAAGATGAACTTATTAACTTTCGGCAATAAATCCCATTTTTTTTTAGTTATGCCCCTTTGAAATTCTGCGCGTTTTAAGCTTGCAAGCAAGATATCTAAAAAAACTGTTTGAGCTATTGCCCTGTAACATTACTGGCTGGTTCAGGATGACGAGTAGATGAACTGAATAATTTTTGAAAAAAAAAAAATCCGAATTAACTTTTTTTCTTGTCTTATATTTCTTCTATAATGTCAGCATTGCAGCGAAATAAAAAAAAAAGATATCTCAATTACTGTTAGGGACAAGCAGTGTTAGGGTCAGGCAGTGTTAGGGTCAAGCGGTTGGGGGCATTGTGTTTCATAAACACTTGCTCTAGTTTAAAGTGTTTTTTTTTTTTAATTGTTTAGAGTGGTGACCACCTTGTTCTTCGGAGCTGAATCTCAATTTTGTTACGGATCAACCAAAATACATTCCAGTGAAATTATTTCAAAATCAATCAACCGATTTTGGAGAAGATGTCGTTTTTAAAGTTTGTTTGTCTATTTTAAGCTCTGGTGGCCATTCTGTTAATCTAAGCCAGACGGTTTGGCCAATTTTGGTAGAACGTTAATCAAGGAACATTCCTGTGAAACTATTTTAAAATCCATCCACTGGTTAAGGAGGGGTATCGATACAATCGACACACCTTCCATCGGAGACACGAAAGGGAAAGACGCACAAAAACGAAATGGCTAGACACATATGAAACATCAATAGCGGAAAGCCAAAAAGACAGTTACTTTCCCACAAAACAGCCATCCAAAACAAAAAGATATAAGCGATACACTCAATCAAAGACGAAGTATAACAAAAATAAACCGCGACAGAAGAACCGCCTTGGAACGGTCTGTGAAAATATGTCAGTGTGCGTGTGTGTGTGTAGGTGTAGGGGTGGGGTTTAAATCGATTTTACGCGGCCGCAATCCTGGCCCTTTCTTCCGACGCTATTTAGACAAATAGTTTGTTCAGTCAGCATGAAAGCTTCCTAACATATCCGAGAACACAAACATCAAACAACCACAGAGATGACACATCGGTGAGAATTCGAAGTCGTTTAGGTTTGGTTTTTTTTTTCTTTCTAGCTCTTGTCCATCGGTTAGAGGAATTTTGGTAGCGGGTCATTTAAGAAATATTCCTTTGAAATTATTTAAAAATTAATCCATTTGTAAAGATGGAGAAGTTGTTAAAGATTGTATATTTTTAGCTCTGGCAGCCATTTTGTTCATCCAAGCGTAACGGTTTGAGCAAGTTTTGTAGAGAGTTACTCCAAAAGAACATTCATTTGAAAGTATTTGAAAATCTATCCACTGGTTAAGGAGGAGAAGTCGTTCGATTTTTTTTTCTATTTATACCTCTGGTGGCAGTCTTGTTTATCAGAGTGGAAGGTTTAGAACAATTTTAATAGAGGGTCACCAAATAAATATTCATGTAAAAGAATTTCAAAATTCATCCACTTTTTAAGGGGGACAAATCGTTTAAAGTTTTTTTTTCTATTTAAGCTCTGGTGGTCATTTTGTTTATCAGTGCAGAACAGTTTGAGCTAATTGGGTAAAGAGTTATCCAAAGAACATTCTTGTGAAATTATTTTGAAGACCGTTCACTGGCTAAGAAGTTGTGTAAAGTACGGAACCCGGGAAGGGACATGATTTTTTTTTGTAAATTGTGAGCACAAGATGATATCGTGAGCGGACAAGATATTATCTTGTTCGGACAGCATATTATCTTGTGTGGACAAGATAGTATCTTGAGTGGACAAGATATTATCTTGTTTGCACAACATATTATCTTGTACGCATTTGTGCAGACAACATAATATCTTGTTCGCCTAACATATGATCTTGTGTGCACAATATGATAAGTTGTGCGAACAAGATATTATCTTGTCGGCGCAAGATAATATTTTGTCGCACAACATAGATCTTGTGTAGACAAGAAAATATCTTGTGCGCACAAGATATTATCTTGTTCGCACAACTTAATGTCTTGTCCAGACAAAAGAATATCTTGTTCGCACAACTTCCCAAGATCTATGTTGTGCAAACAAGAAAATATCTTATCCACACAATATAATATCTTGTTCGCACCACTTCCAAAGATATATGTTGTGCAAACAAGTATAGGTTGTGCGAACAAGATAATATCTTGTGCACACAAGTTGTGCGGACAACATATTATCTTGTGCACACTAGGTAATATCTTGTTCTCACAACTTAATATCTTGTTCGCACGACATATTTATTTTCTGGTACGGAATTGATTAAGCTCTACCTAATAGCATAATCTTTGATAGTACCTTGACATTGCGGTTCTATTCCTGACCAGGTGTCAACATCTATACAAAACCTTCTGGAAATATCTTCAGACATATAATATCCATCATTACATACATAATTAATTTCGTCGTTGAATTGGAATATGTACACATTCTGAGGGGAGAGTACAGCATTAACTGGAGTGACTGGTGCGACACATGTTATTCCTGTGAAGACAAAAATATCATTACTAAACACATTGTTTCTGATTATAATCAACCGAACAGATTACTTAATATATTGCATTAAAATTCACATACGAAATGACAAACATTATAGCTCTTGATCAGATGGCTTCTACACGTGACAACAGCTGGTGTCTGGGAAAGTGTGGCGGCCGAAAGAATCTCCCTGGCATACTTCATAGTGTGGTTTATATTTTCTTGTCCTATGGGATCATTGATTCCATTGTTGAATTTTTAAAATAATTGAGGGTCACTGATGAGGCCAAATTGGCCGAAACTAGCTAGTCTTGCCCAGGAAACATGTATACTCCATATTTTCCAGTTCTGTGATGTAATCCTTGCTTCCAAAGGATAACCCTTTCTAGAACATATTTAACGTCACTACAGCTGGTGTCTGGGGATGTGTGGCGGCCGTAAAAATTCTCCCTGCCCTGCATCATAGTGTAGTTTATATTTTCTTGTCCTTTAGGATCATTGATTCCATGGTTGAAATTTGAAAATAGCTGAGGGTCACTGATAAGGTCTAATTGGCCGCAACAAGCTAGTCTGGCCGAGAAAACATGTACACTCCAGGAACTGATAAAATTTTGAACAAATCCGAAATGTTTTTATTCTGTTATGGCCCTTTGAAATTTTTGTGTTTTAAGCTTTGAAGCAAGATAACTTCAAACTGTTTGCGCTATTGCCCTGAAACATTACAGAATGGTTGGGGATGATGACAAGATGAACTTATTAACTTTGGACAACATTCTATTTTTTTTTTTTTTTTGAGTTATGCGTCTTTGAAATTCTGCGCGTTTTAAGCTTGTAAGCAAGATATCTAAAAAACTGTTTGAGCTATTGCCCTGAAACTTTACAGGCTACGTCCGGATGACGAGTAGTTGAACTGATTAACATTTGAAAAAAAATCCGAATTAACTTGTTTTTCTTGACTTATATTCCTTCTAAAATGTCAGCACTGCAGCCAAATAAAAAAAAAGACATCTAAATTAATGTTAGGGACAAGCAGTGATAGGGTCAAGCAGTGTTAGGGTCAAGCGGTTGGGGGCATTGTGCTTCATAAACACTGGCTCTAGATTAGAATGTTTTTTTTTTCTTCTTTTTTTAATTGTTTAGAGTAGTGGCCACCTTGTTCTTCGGAGCAGAATCTCAATTTTGTTACGGATCAACCAAAATACATTCCAGTGAAATTATTTCAAAATCCATCAACCGATTTAGGAGAGGATGAAGTTTTTAAAGTTTGTTTGTCTATTTTAAGCGGACAGCCAAAAAGACAGTTACTTTCCCACAAAACAGCCATCCAAAACAAAAAGATATAAGCGATACACACATTCAAAGACGAAGTATAACCAAATAAACCGCGACAGAAGAACCGCCTTGGAACGGTCTTTGAAAATATCTCAGTTTGCGTGTGTGTGTAGTTGTAGGGGTGGGGTTTAAATCGATTTTACGCGGCCGCAATCCTGGCCCTTTCTTCCGACGCTATTTAGACAAATAGTTTGTTCAGTCAGCATGAAAGCTTCCTAACATATCCGAGAACACAAACATCAAACAACCACAGAGATGACACATCGGTGAGAATTCGAAGTCGTTTAGGTTTGGTTTTTTTTTCTTTCTAGCTCTTGTCCATCGGTTAGAGGAATTTTGGTAGCGGGTCATTTGAGAAATATTCCTTTGAAATTATTTAAAAATTAATCCATTTGTAAAGATGGAGAAGTTGTTAAAGATTGTATATTTTTAGCTCTGGCAGCCATTTTGTTCATCCAAGCGTAACGGTTTGAGCAAGTTTTGTAGAGAGTTACTCCAAAAGAACATTCATTTGAAAGTATTTGAAAATCTATCCACTGGTTAAGGAGGAGAAGTCGTTCGATTTTTTTTTCTATTTATACCTCTGGTGGCAGTCTTGTTTATCAGAGTGGAAGGTTTAGAACAATTTTAATAGAGGGTCACCAAATAAATATTCATGTAAAAGAATTTCAAAATTCATCCACTTTTTAAGGGGGACAAATCGTTTAAAGTTTTTTATTCTATTTAAGCTCTGGTGGTCATTTTGTTTATCAGTGCAGAACAGTTTGAGCTAATTGGGTAAAGAGTTATCCAAAGAACATTCTTGTGAAATTATTTTGAAGACCGTTCACTGGCTAAGAAGTTGTGTAAAGTACGGAACCCGGGAAGGGACATGATTTTTTTTGTAAATTGTGAGCACAAGATGATATCGTGAGCGGACAAGATATTATCTTGTTCGGACAGCATATTATCTTGTGTGGACAAGATAGTATCTTGTGCGGACAAGATATTATCTTGTTTGCACAACATATTATCTTGTACGCATTTGTGCAGACAACATAATATCTTGTTCGCCCAACATATGATCTTGTGTGCACAATATGATAAGTTGTGCGAACAAGATATTATCATGTCGGCGCAAGATAATATTTTGTCGCACAACATAGATCTTGTGTAGACAAGAAAATATCTTGTGCGCACAAGATATTATCTTGTTCGCACAACTTAATGTCTTGTCCAGACAAAAGAATATCTTGTTCGCACAACTTCCCAAGATCTATGTTGTGCAAACAAGAAAATATCTTATCCACACAATATAATATCTTGTTCGCACCACTTCCAAAGATATATGTTGTGCAAACAAGTATAGGTTGTGCGAACAAGATAATATCTTGTGCACACAAGTTGTGCGGACAACATATTATCTTGTGCACACTAGGTAATATCTTGTTCTCACAACTTAATATCTTGTTCGCACGACATATTTATTTTCTGGTACGGAATGGATTAAGCTCTACCTAATAGCATAATCTTTGATAGTACCTTGACATTGCGGTTCTATTCCTGACCAGGTGTCAACATCTATACAAAACCTTCTGGAAATATCTTCAGACATATAATATCCATCATTACATACATAATTAATTTCGTCGTTGAATTGGAATATGTACACATTCTGAGGGGAGAGTACAGCATTAACTGGAGTGACTGGTGCGACACATGTTATTCCTGTGAAGACAAAAATATCATTACTAAACACATTGTTTCTGATTATAATCAACCGAACAGATTACTTAATATATTGCATTAAAATTCACATACGAAATGACAAACATTATAGCTCTTGATCAGATGGCTTCTACACGTGACAACAGCTGGTGTCTGGGAAAGTGTGGCGGCCGAAAGAATCTCCCTGGCATACTTCATAGTGTGGTTTATATTTTCTTGTCCTATGGGATCATTGATTCCATTGTTGAATTTTTAAAATAATTGAGGGTCACTGATGAGGCCAAATTGGCCGAAACTAGCTAGTCTTGCCCAGGAAACATGTATACTCCATATTTTCCAGTTCTGTGATGTAATCCTTGCTTCCAAAGGATAACCCTTTCTAGAACATATTTAACGTCACTACAGCTGGTGTCTGGGGATGTGTGGCGGCCGTAAAAATTCTCCCTGCCCTGCATCATAGTGTAGTTTATATTTTCTTGTCCTTTAGGATCATTGATTCCATGGTTGAAATTTGAAAATAGCTGAGGGTCACTGATAAGGTCTAATTGGCCGCAACAAGCTAGTCTGGCCGAGAAAACATGTACACTCCAGGAACTGATAAAATTTTGAACAAATCCGAAATATTTTTATTCTGTTATGGCCCTTTGAAATTTTTGTGTTTTAAGCTTTGAAGCAAGATAACTTCAAACTGTTTGCGCTATTGCCCTGAAACATTACAGAATGGTTGGGGATGATGACAAGATGAACTTATTAACTTTGGACAACATTCTATTTTTTTTTTTTTTTTGAGTTATGCGTCTTTGAAATTCTGCGCGTTTTAAGCTTGTAAGCAAGATATCTAAAAAACTGTTTGAGCTATTGCCCTGAAACTTTACAGGCTACGTCCGGATGACGAGTAGTTGAACTGATTAACATTTGAAAAAAAATCCGAATTAACTTGTGGTTCTTGACTTATATTCCTTCTAAAATGTCAGCACTGCAGCCAAATAAAAAAAGACATCTAAATTAATGTTAGGGACAAGCAGTGATAGGGTCAAGCAGTGTTAGGGTGAAGCGGTTGGGGGCATTGTGCTTCATAAACACTGGCTCTAGATTAGAATGTTTTTTTTTCTTCTTTTTTTAATTGTTTAGAGTAGTGGCCACCTTGTTCTTCGGAGCAGAATCTCAATTTTGTTACGGATCAACCAAAATACATTCCAGTGAAATTATTTCAAAATCCATCAACCGATTTAGGAGAGGATGAAGTTTTTAAAGTTTGTTTGTCTATTTTAAGCGGACAGCCAAAAAGACAGTTACTTTCCCACAAAACAGCCATCCAAAACAAAAAGATATAAGCGATACACACATTCAAAGACGAAGTATAACAAAAATAAACCGCGACAGAAGAACCGCCTTGGAACGGTCTGTGAAAATATCTCAGTGTGCGTGTGTGTGTAGGTGTGGGGGTGGGGCTTAAATCGATTTTACGCGGCCGCAATCCTGGCCCTTTCTTCCGACGCTATTTAGACAAATAGTTTGTTCAGTCAGCATGAAAGCTTCCTAACATATCCGAGAACACAAACATCAAATAACAACAGAGTTGAAACACCGGTGATAATTCGAAGTCGTTAAGGTTTTTTTTTTCTTTTTCTTTTTTTTCTATTTCTAGCTGTTGTCCATCGGTAAGAGGCATTTTGGTATCGGGTCATTTAAGAAATATTCCTTTGAAATTATTTTAAAATTAATCCATTAGTAAAGATGGAGAAGTTGTTTAAAGGTTTGTATATTTTTAGCTCTGGCAGCCATTTCGTTCATCCAAGCGAAACGTTTTGAGCAAGTTTGGTAGAGAGTTATCCCAAAAGAACATTCATTTGAAAGTATTTGAAAATCTATCCACTGGTTAAGGAGGAGAAGTCGTTCGATTTTTTTCTATTTATACCTCTGGCGGCAGTCTTGTTTATCAGAGCGGAAGGGTTTGAACATTTTTTGTAGAGGGTCACCAAATAAATATTCATGTAAAAGTATTTCAGAATTCATCCACTTGTTAAGGAGTACAAATCGTTTAAAGATTTTTTTCTATTTTTAGCTCTGGTGGCCATTTTGTTTATCAGTGCAGAACAGTTTAAGCTTATTGGGTAAAGAGTCATCCAAAGAACATTCTTGTGAAATTATTTTGAAATCCGTTCACTGGCTAAGAAGTTGTGTAAAGTACGGAACCCGGGAAGGGACATGATTTTTTTTTTGTAAATTGTGAGCACAAGATGATATCGTGAGCGGACACAATATTATCTTGATCGGACAACATATTATCTTGTGTGGACAAGATAGTATCTTGTGCGGACAAGATATTATCTTGTTTGCACAACATATTATCTTGTGCGCTCTTGTGCGGACAACAAAATATCTTGTTCGCACAACATATGATCTTGTGTGCACAATATGATAAAGATTGCGAACAAGATATTATCTTGTCTACACAAGATAATTTCTTGTCGCACAACATAGATCTTGTGCGGACAAGATAATATCTTGTGCGCACAAGATATTATCTTGTTCGCACAACTTAATGTCTTGTCCACACAAAAGAATATCTTGTTCTCACAACTTCCCAAGATCTATGTTGTGCAAACAAGATAATATGTGGTGTGAACAAGATAATATCTTGTGCGCACAAGTTGTGCAGACAACATATTATCTTGTGCACACTAGGTAATATCTTGTTCTCACAACTTAATATTTTGTTCGCACGACATATTTATTTTCTGGTACTGAATGGGTTAAGCTCTACCTAATACCATAATCTTTGATAGTACCTTGACATTGCGGTTCTATTCCTGACCAGGTGTCAACATCTATACAAAACCTTCTGGAAATATCTTCAGACATATAATATCCATCATTACATACATAATTAATTTCGTCGTTGAATTGGAATATGTCCACATTCTGAGGGGAGAGTACAGCATTAACTGGAGTGACTGGTGCGACACATGTTTTTCCTGTGAAGACAAAAATATCATTGCTAAACACATTGTTTCTGATAATAATCAACCGAACAGATTACTTAATATATTGCATTCAAATTCACATACGAAATGACAAACATTATAGCTCTTGATCAGATGGCTTCTACACGTGACAAAAGCTGGTGTCTGGGAATGTGTGGCGGCTGCAAAAAGTCTCCCTGCCAACTTCATATTGTAGTTTATATTTTCTTGTCCTTTGGGATCATTGATTCCATTGCTGAATTTTGCAAATATTTGAGGGTCACTGATGAGGCCTAATTGGCCGAAACTAGCTAGTCTGGCCCAGAAAACAGGTATACTCCATATTTTCCAGTTCTGTGATGTATTCCTTGCTTCCAAAGGATAACCCTTTCTAGAACATATTTAACGTCACTACAGCTGGTGTCTGAGAATGTGTGGCGGCCGTAAAAATTCTCCCTGCCCTACATCATAGTGTAGTTTATATTTTCTTGTCCTTTGGGATCATTGATTCCATGGTTGAATTTTGAAAATATCTGAGGGTCACTGATGAGGTCTTATTGGCCGCAACAAGCTAGTGTGGCCGAGAAAACATGTACACTCCAGGAACTGATTAACTTTTGAACAAGTCCGAAATATTTTTATTCAGTAATGGCCCTTTGAAATTTTTGTGTTTTAAGCTTTGAAGCAAGATAACTTTAAACTGTTTGAGCTATTGCCCTGAAACTTTACAGAATGGTTGGAGATGATGACAAAATGAACTTATTAACTTTCGACAAAAAATTCTAATTTTTTTTTTGAGTTATACCCCTTTGAAATCTGCGCGTTTTAAGCTTGTAAGGAAATTATCTAAAATAACTGTTTGAGCTATTGCCCTGAGACTTTACAGGCTGGTTCAGGATGACGAGTAGATGAACTGATTAACTTTTGAAAAAAATCCGAATTAACTTGTTTTTCTTGTCTTATATTCCTTCTAAAATGTCAGCATTGCAGCCAAATAAAAAAAGATGTCTCATTTACTGTTAGGGACAAGCAGGGTTAGGGTCAAGTGGTTGGGGGAATTGTGTTTCATAAACACTGGCTTTAGTTGAAAGTGTTTTTTTTTAATTAATTAGAGTGGTGGCCACCTTGTTCTTCGGAGCAGGAACTGATTAACTTTCGAACAAATTCGAAATATTTTTATTAAGTAATGGCCCTTTGAAATTTTTGTGTTTTAAGCTTTGAAGCAAGTTAACTTAAAACTGTTCGAGCTGTTGCCCTGAAACTTTACAGAATGGTTCGGGATGATGACAAGATGAACTTATTAACTTTCGACAAAAAAAATCTATTTTCCCTCTGAGTTATGCCCCTTTGAAATTCTGCGCGTTTTAAGCTTGTAAGCAAGATATCTAAATAAACTGTTTGAGCTATTGCCCTGAAACTTTATAGGCTGGTTCAGGATGACGAATAGATGATCTGATTAACTTTTGAAAAAAAATCCAAATTAACTTGTTTTTCTTGTCTTATATTCCTTCTAAAATGTCAGCATTGCAGCCAAATAAAAAAGATATCTCAATTACTGTAAGGGACAAGCAGTGTTTGGGTCAAGCAGTGCTAGGGTCAAGTGGTTGGGGGCATTGTGTTTCATAAACACTGGCTCTAGTTTAAAGTGTTTTTTTTTTTTTTTTTTTTTTTTTTTTTTTTTAATTGTTTAGGTGGTGGCTTCCTTGTTCTTTGGAGCAGAATCTTAATTTTGTTACGGATCAACCAAAATACATGCCAGTGAAATTATTTCAAAATCCATCAACCGATTTAGGAGAAGATGTCGTTTTTAAAGTTTGTTAGTCTATTTTAGATGAAACACCGGTAAGAATTCGAAGTCGTTTAGGTTTGTTTTTTTTTCTATTTCTAGCTCTTGTCCATCGGTAAGAGGAATTTTGGTAGCGGATGATTTAAGAAATATTTCTTTGAAATTATTTAAAAGTTAATCCATTAGTAAAGATGGAGAAGTTGTTTAAAGGTTTGTATAGTTTTAGCTCTTGCAGCCATTTTGTTTATCCAAGCGTAATGGTTTGAGCAAGTTTGGTAGAGAGTTATCCCAAAAGAACATTCATTTGAAAGTTTTTGAAAATCTATCATCTGGTTAAGGAGGAGAAGTCGTTCGATTTTTTTCTATTATACCTCTGGTGGCAGTCTTGTTTATCAGAGCGGAAGGGTTTGAACAATTATGGTAGAGGGTCACCAAAGAAATATTCATGTAAAAGTATTTCAAAGTAGAAGTAAAACAAAGATCAGGAATTGATACAATTAACTTACTCCACCCATAAAAGACACCAAAGGGAAAGAAATACAAACATTTAGCGACAAGACCATAATGGAAACCTAAACAAAGGAAGGCCATAAGGACAGTTACTTTCCCACAAAATGGCCATATGGCCATCCAAAATTAAAAGACACAAGTGATATACACAGTAGGTAACAAACAACAACATAAATAAATCGCCACAGAAGAGCCGCCTTGGAACGGTCAGTGGAAGATTTCCACTGGGGGGCTTAAATCGATTTTACGTGGCCACAATCCTCGCCCTTACTTCCGTCGCGATTTAGACAAATAATTTGTTCAGTCCGCATGAAGGCCTCCTAACTCATCAGTGCAACGTCTCCGTGAACACCAAATCAAAGAACCACAGAGGTGAGACAACGGTGAGGACTCGACAGCAAGAAACCACTGAAATGCTGGAGCAAAAGAAAACCAACAGTTAGACTCCGATGAGCCCGACCAGAGACAGAGCATCAGGCACCCACTTGTTAAGGGGGAAAATCGTTTAAAGATTTTTTTTCTATTTTTAGCTCTGGTGGCCATTTCGTTTATCAGTGCAGAACTGTTTAAGCTGATTGGATAAAGGGTCATCCAAAGAACATTCTTGTGAAATTATTTTGAAATCCGTTCACTGGCTAAGAAGTTGTGAAAAGTACGGAACCCGGGAAGGGACATGATTTTTTTTTTGTAACTTGTGAGCACAAGATGATATCGTATGCGGACAAGATATAATCTTGTTCGGATAACATATTTACTTGTCTGGACAAGATAGTATCTTGTGCGGACAAGATATTATCTTGTTTGCACAACATATTATCTTGTGTGCTCTTGTGCGGACAGCATAATATCTTGTTCGCACAACATATGATAAGTTGTTCGAACAAGATATTATCTTGTCCGCACAAGATAATTTCTTGTCGCACAACATAGATCTTGTGCAGACAAGATAATATGTTGTGCGCACAAGATATTATCTTGTTCGCACAACTTAATGTCTTGTCCACACAAAAGAATATCTTGTTCGCACAACTTCCCAAGATCTATGTTGTGCAAAAGCAGAAAATATCTTATCCACACAATATAATATCTTGTTCGCACAACTTCCAAAGATCTTTGTTGTGCAAACAAGATAATATGTTGTGCGAACAAGATTACATCTTGTGCGCACAAGTTGTGCAGACAACATATTATCTTGTGCACACTAGGTAATATCTTGTTCTAGCAACTTAATATCTTGTTCGCACGACATATTTATTTTCTGGTACTGAATGGGTTAAGCTCTACCTAATACCATAATCATTTATAGTACCTTCACATTGCGGTTCTATTCCTGACCAGGTGTCAACATCTATACAAAACCTTCTGGAAATATCTTCAGACATATAATATCCATCATTACATACATAATTAATTTCGTCGTTGAATTGGAATATGTCCACATTCTGAGGAGAGAGTACAGCATTAACTGGAGTGACTGGTGCGACACATGTTATTCCTGTGAAGACAAAAATGTCATTGCTAAACACATTGTTTCTGATAATAATCAACCGAACAGATTACTTAATATATTGCATTCAAATTCACATACGAAATGACAAACATTATAGCTCTTGATCAGATGGCTTCTACACGTGACAACAACTGGTGTCTGGGAATGTGTGGCGGCCATAAAAAGTCTCCCTGCCATACTTCATAGTGTAGTTTATATTTTCTTGTCCTTTGGGATCATTGATTCCATTGTTGAATTTTTAAAATAATTGAGGGTCACTGATGAGGCCTTATTGGCCGAAACTAGCTAGTCTGGCCCAGAAAACATGTATACTCCATATTTTCCAGTTCAGTGATGTATTCCTTGCTTCCAAAGGATAACCCTTTCTAGAACATATTTAACGTCACTACAGCTGGTGTCTGGGAATGTGTGGCGGCCGTAAAAATTCTCCCTGCCCTACATCATAGTGTAGTTTATATTTTCTTGTCCTTTGGGATCATTGATTCCATGGTTGAATTTTGAAAATGTCTGAGGGTCACTGATGAGGTCTAATTGGCCGCAACAAGCTAGTCTGGCCCAGAAAACATGTACACTCCAGGAACTGATTAACTTTTGAACAAATCCGAAATATTTTTATTAAGTTATTGCCCTTTGAAATTTCTGTGTTTAAAGCTTTAAAGCAAGTAACTTAAAACTGTTCGAGCTATTTCCCTGAAACTTTACAGAATGGTTTGGGATGATGACAAGATGAACTTATTAACTTTCGACCAAAAATTCTATTTTTGTTTCGAGTTATGCCCCTTTGAAATTCTGCGCGTTTTAAGCTTGTAAGCAAGATATCTAAAAGAACTGTTTGAGCTATTGCCCTGAAACTTTACAGGCTGGTTCAGGATGACGAGTAGATGAACTGATTACATTTTAAAAAAAAAAATCCGAATTAACTTGTTTTTCTTGTCTTATATTCCTTCTAAAATGTCAGCATTGCAGCCAAAAAAAGATATCTCAATTACTGTAAGATACAAGCAGTGTTAGGGTCAAGCAGTGTTAGGGTCAAGTGGTTTGGGGCATTGTCGTTAATAAACACTGGCTCTAGTTTAAAGTGTGTTTTTTTTTTGTTTTGTTGTTGTTGTTGTTTTTAATTATTTAGAGTGGTGGCTACCTTGTTCTTTGGAGCGGAATCTCAATTTTGTTACGGATTAACCAAAATACATCCCAGTAAAATTATTTCAAAATCCATCAACCGATTTAGGAGAAGATGTCGTTTTTAAAGTTTGTTTGTCAATTTTAAGCGGAAAGCCAAAAAGACAGTTACTTTCCCACAAAACAGCAATCCAACACAAAAAGATATAAGCGATACACACATTCAAAGACGAAGTATAACAAAAATAAACCGCGACAGAAGAACTGCCTTGGAACGGTCAGTGAAAATATGTCAGTGTGCGTATAAGTGTAGGTGTGGGGGTGGGGCTTAAATCGATTTTACCCGGCCGCAATCCTGGCCCTGACTTCCGACGCTATTTAGACAAATAGTTTGTTCAGTCAGCATGAAGGCTTCCTCCGAGAACACAAACATCAAACAACCGCAGAGATGGAAAACCGGTGAGAATTCGAAGTCGTTTAGGTTTGTTTTTTTCTATTTCTAGCTCTTGTCAATCGGTAAGAGGAATTTTGGTAGCAGGCCATTTAAGAAATATTCCTATGAAATTATTTAAAAAATAATCCAATAGTAAAGATGGAGAAGTTGTTTAAAGGTTTGTATATTTTTAGCTCTGGCAGCCATTTTGTTCATCCAAGCGTAACGGTTTGAGCAAGTTTGGTAGAGAGTTTTCGCAAAAGAACATTTTGAACAAATCCAAAATATTTTTATTCAGTTATGGCCCTTTGAAATGTTTGTGTTTTAAGCTTTGAAGAATGATAACTTAAAACTGTTTGAGCTATTGCCCTGAAACTTTACAGAATGGTTGGGGATGATGACAAGATGAACTTGTTAACTTTCGACAAAAAAATCCTATTTTTTTCTTGAGTTATGCCCCTTTGAAATTCTGCGCGTTTTAAGCTTGTAAGCAAGATATCTTAAAAAAAACTGTTTGAGCTATTGCCCTAAACTTTACTGGCTCGTTCAGGATGACGAGTAGATGAACTGATTAACTTTTGAAAAAAATCCGAATTAACTTGTTTTTCTTGTCTTACATTACTTCGAAAATTTCAGCATTGCAGCCAAATAAAAAAATATCTCAATTAATGTTAGCGACAAGCAGTGTTAGTGTCAAGCAGTGTTAGGGTCAAGCGGTAAGGGGCATTGTGTTTCATAAACAATGGCTCTAGTTTAAAGTGTTTTTTTTTGTTTTTTTAATTGTTTAGAGTGGTGGCCACCTTGTTCTTCGTAGCAGAATCTCAATTTTGTTGCGGATCAACCAAAATACATTCCAGTGAAATTATTTTCTGCTTTTGCACAACATAGATCTTGGGAAGCTGTGCGAACAAGATAATCTTTTGTGTGGATGATACATTAAGTTGTGCGGACAAGATAATATCTTGTGCGCACAAGATATTATCTTGTCTGCACAAGATCTATGTTGTGCGACAAGATATTATGTGTCCGCACAAGAGCGCACAAGATAATATGTTGTGCAAACAAGATAATATCTTGTCCGCACAAGATACTATCTTGGCCAAACAAGATAATAAGATTTAAACCGCGACAGAAGAACCGCCTTGGAACAGTCAGTGAAAATATGTCAGTGTACGTGTGTGTGTAGGTGTGGGGGTGGGGCTTTAATCGATTTTACGCGGCCGCAATCCTGGCCCTTACTTCCGACGCTATTTAGACAAATAGTTTGTTCAGTCAGTATGAAAGCTTCCTAGCATATCCGAGAACACAAACATTAAACAACCACAGAAATGAAACACCGTTGAGAATTCGAAGTCGTTTAGGGTTTTTTTTTCTATTTCTAGCTCTTGTCCACCGGTTAGAGGAATTTTGGTAGCGGGTCATTTAAGAAATATTCCTTTGAAATTATTTAAAAATTAATCCATTAGTAAAGATGGAGAAGTTGCTTAAAGGTTTGTATATTTTTAGCTCTGGCAGCCATTTTTTTCATCCAAGCGTAACGGTTTGAGCAAGTTTGGTAGAGAGTTATCCCAAAAGAACATTCATTCGAAAGTATTTGAAAATCTATCCACTGGTTAAGGAGGAGAAGTCGTTCGATTTTTTTTCTATTTATACCTCTGGTGGCAGTCTTGTTTATCAGAGGGAAAGGGTTTGCACAATTTTGGTAGAGGGTCATTTAAGAAATATTCCTTTGAAATTATTTAAAAATTAATCCATTAGTAAAGATGGAGAAGTTGTTTAAAGGTTTGTAAAGTTTTAGCTCTGGCAGCCATTATGTTCATCCAAGCGTAACGTTTTGAGCAAGTTTGGTAGAGAGTTATCCCAAAAGAACATTCATTTGAAAGTATTTGATAATCTATCCAGTGGTTAAGGAGGAGAAGTCGTTCGATTTTTTTTTCTATTTATATCTCTGGTGGCAGTCTTGTTTATCAGAGCGGAAGGGTTTGAACAATTTTGGTAGAGGGTCTACAAAGAAATATTCATGTAAAAGTATTTCAAAAATCATCCAATTGTTAAGGGGGACAAATCGTTTAAAGATTTTGTTTCTAGTTTTAGCTCTGGTGGCCATTTTGTTTATCAGTGCAGAATAGTTTGAGCTAATTGGGTAAAGAGTCATCCAAAGAACATTCTTCCAAAGGATAACCCTTTCTATAACATATTTAACGTCACTACAGCTGGTGTCTGGGAATGTGTGGTGGCCGTAAAAATTCTCCCTGCTCTACATCATAGGGTAGTTTATATTTTCTTGTCCTTTGGGATCATTGATTCCATGGTTGAATTTTGAAAATATCTGAGGGTCACTGATGAGGTCTAACTGGCCGCAACATGCTAGTCTGGCCCAGAAAACATGTACACTCCAGGAACTGATTAACTTTTGAACAAATCCGAAATATTTTTATTCAGTTATGGCCCTTTGAAATGTTTGTGTTTTAAGCTTTGAAGCAAGATAACTTAAAACTGTTTGAGCTATTGCCTTGAAACTTTACAGAATGGTTGGGGATGATGACAAGATGAAGTTGTTAACTTTCGACAAAAATCCTATTTTTTTCTATTTTAATGCCCCTTTGAAATTCTGCGCGTTTTAAGCTTGTAAGCAAGATATCTAAAAAACTGTTTGAGCTATTGCCCTGTAACTTTACTGGCTGGTTCAGGATGACGAGAAGATGAACTGGTTATATTTTGAAAAAAAAATCCGAATTAACTTGTTTTTCTTGTCTTATATTCCTTCTAAAATTTCAGCATTGCAGCCAAATAAAAAAGATATCTCAATTAATGTTAGGGACAAGCAGTGTTAGGGTCAAGCAGTGGTAGGGTCAAGCGGTTAGGGGCATTGTGTATCATAAACACTGGCTCTAGTTTAAAGTGATTGTATTTTTAATTGTTTAGAGTGGTGGCCACCTTGTTCTTCGGAGCAGAATCTCAATTTTGTTACGGATCAACCAAAATACATTCCAGTGAAATTATTTCAAAATCCATCAACCAATTTAGAGAAGATGTCGTCATAAAGTTTGTTTGTCTATTTTAAGCTCTGGTGGCCATTTTGTTCATCTAAGCCAGACGGTTTGGCCAATTTTGGTAGAACGTTAATCAAGGAACATTGCTGTGAAACTATTTTAAAATCCATGCACTGGTTAATGAGGGGTATCGAAACAATAGACACACCTTCCATCGGAGACACGAAAAGGAAAGACACACAAAAACGAAATGGCTAGACACATATGAAACATCAATAGCGGAAAGCCAAAAAGACAGTTACTTTCCCACAAAAAAGCCATCCAAAACAAAAAGATATAAGCGATACACACATTCAAAGACGAAGTATAACAAAAATAAACCGCGACAGAAGAACCGCCTTGGAACGGTCAGTGAAATTATGTGAGTGTGCGTGTGTGTGTAGGTGTGGGGGTGGGGCTTAAATCGATTTTACGCGGCCGCAATCCTGGCCCTTACTTCCGACGCTATTTAGACAAATAGTTTGTTCAGTCAGCATGAAAGCTTCCTAACATATCCGAGAACACAAACATCAAACAAGCAAGGAGATGAAACACCGGTGAGAATTCGAAGTCATGTAGGTTTTTTTTCTATTTCTAGCTTTTGTCCATCGGTTAGAGGAATTTTTGTAGCGGGTCATTTAAGAAATATTCCTTTCAAATTATTTAAAAATTAATCCATTAGTAAAGATGGAGTTGTTTAAAGGTTTTGTATATTTTTAGCACTGGCAGCCATTTTGTTCATCCAAGCGAAACGTTTTGAGCAAGTTTGGTAGAGAGTTATCCCAAAAGAACATTCATTTGAAAGTATTTGAAAATCTATCCACTGGTTAAGGAGGAGAAGTCGTTCGATTTTTTTTTCTATTTATACCTCTGGTGGCAGTCTTGTTTATCAGAGCGGAAGGGTTTGAACAATTTTGGCAGAGGGTTACCAAAGAAATGTTTATGTAAAAGTTTTTCAAAATTCATCCACTTGTTAAGGGGGACAAATCGTTCAAAGATTTTGTTTCTATTTTTAGCTCTGGTGGCCATTTTGTTTATCAGTGCAGAACAGTTTGAGCTAATTGGGTAAAGAGTCATCCAAAGAACATTCTTGTGAAATTATTTTGAAATCCGTTCATTGGCTAAGAAGTTGTGTAAAGTACGGCACCCGGGAAAGGACATGATTTTTTTTTTTGTAAATTGTGAGCACAAGATGATATCGTGTGCGGACAAGATATTATATTGTTCGGACAACATATTATCTTGTGTGGACAAGATAGTATCTTGTGTACACAAGATATTATCTTGTTTGCACAACATATTATCTTGTGCGCTCTTGTGCGGACAACATAATATCTTGTTCGCACAACGTATGATCTTGTGTGCACAATATGATAAGTTGTGTGAACAAGATATTATCTTGTCTGCACAAGATAATATCTTGTCGCACAACATAGATCTTGTGCAGACAAGATAATATCTTGTGCACAAATGATATTATCTTGTTCGCACAACTTAATGTCTTGTCCACACAAAAGAATATCTTGTTCGCACAACTTCACAAGATCTATGTTGTGCAAACAAGAAAATATCTTATCCACACAATATAATATATTGTTCGCACAACTTCCAAAGATCTATGTTGTGCAAACAAGATAATACGTTGTGCGAACAAGATAATACGTTGTGCGAACAAGATAATATCTTGTGTGCACAAGTTGTGCGACAACATAATATCTTGTGCACACTAGGTAATATCTTGTTCTCACAACTTAATATTTTGTTCGCACGACATATTTATTTTATGGTATTGAATGGGTTAAAGTCTACCTAATACCATAATCTTTGATAGTACCTTGACATTGCGGTTCTATTCCTGACCAGGTGTCAACATCTATACAAAACCTTCTGGAAATATCTTCAGACATATAATATCCATCATTACATACATAATTAATTTCGTCGTTGAATTGGAATATGTCCACATTCTGAGGGGAGAGTACAGCATTAACTGGAGTGACTGGTGCGACACATGTTATTCCTGTGAAGACAAAAATATCATTACTTAAACATTGTTCTGATAATAATCAACCGAACAGATTACTTAATATATTGCATTCAAATTCACATACGAAATGACAAACATTATAGCTCTTGATCAGATGGCTTCTACACGTGACAACAGCTGGTGTCTGGGAATGTGTGGCGGCCGTAAAAAGTCTCCCTGCCATACTTCATAGTGTAGTTTATATTTCTTGTCCTTTGGGATTATTGATTCCATTGCTTAATTTTGAAAATATTTGAGGGTCACTGATGAGGCCTAATTGGCCGAAACTAGCTAGTCTGGCCCAGAAAACATGTATATTCCATATTTTCCAGTTCTGTGGTGTATTCCTTGCTTCCAAAGGATAACCCTTTCTAGAACATATTTAACGCCAATACAGCTGTTGTCTTGGAATGTGTGGCGGCCGTAAAAATTCTCCCTGCCCTACATCATAGTGTAGTTTATATTTTCTTGTCCTTTGGGATCTTTGATTGCATGGTTGAATTTTGAAATTATCTGAGGGTAACTAATGAGGTCTTATTGGCCGCAACATGCTAGTCTGGCCCAGAAAACATGTACACACCATATTTTCGTGTTCTGTGGTGTATTCCTTGCTTCCAAAGGATAACCCTTTCAAGAACATATTCAGTACAGACCCAGGCAAGCTCTCTTGACTGGATCTACACTGTAAAGGTAGGGCAAACATTAACCCTTGACCTGCTGAATATTAAAATATGCCACACCCACTACTGATTATCAAACAATCGGATTACTTGATGCAAATTATTGCAACAAATTATTGACTAAAACTGAATGGCAAACAATGAAGATCCTGATCAGATGGCTTCTTCAGAAGCCTTCTGATCTGTATCTGCATTGTTTGAAAGATAAGACATATCTGGGCTTATAGGACAAGGGTTAATAAACTGCATCAACTTACTGAAATGCATTTGCAGGATCCCTAGCTATTATAGACATTATAATCCCATCAAGAACTGTACACATGTAAAGGAGAATTACTGAAAGAGCTGAAACAGGTCAGTTACGAGTATGGATCTTATTTGTTAGCTCACCTGAGCATGAAGTGCTCATTGTGAGCTATTGTGATCACCCTGTGTCCGTCGTATGTGCGTCGGTAGTCGTCCGTCGTCAACATGTACCTTGTTCACCCTCTGAAGGCCACAGTTGTACTTTAATTATCATGAAACTTTGCCAGAATGTTTTCTGTGTGATATCTAGGTCAAGTTGGAATATGGGTCATGTCAGGTCAAAAACTACGTAACTAGGTCAAATTACGTTAAGCATTGTTCACCCTCTCGAGGCCATAATTTTGCTTCAATCTTCATGAAATTTTACAAGAATGTTTTCCATGATGATATCTAGGTCATTTTGGAATATGGGTCATGCCAGGTCAAAAACAAGGTCAGTAGGTCAAACTTCTTGAAAACCTTGTTTACCCTCTAGAAACCATAATTTTGCTTCGTTTTCTTGAAGCGTTACAAGAGTGTTTGCCTTGATGATATCAAGGTTAAGTTTGAATATGGGTTATGTCAGATCGAAGAACTAGGTGACTATGTCAAACAGCGTTAAAACCTTGTTCACCCTCTTGATGCCACAGTTTTGCATCAATTTTCATGAAACACTAGCAGAATGTTTGCCATGAAGATAACTGAACCGCGTTCGAATATGGATTATATCTGGTCAAAAACTAGGTAACTAGGTAAAATTGTTTTAAAACAGTGTTCACCCTCTAGAGGCCATAAGTGTGCTTCAATTTTCGTGAAACTTTACAAAAATGTTTGTCTTGATGATAGCAAGGTAAGGTTTAAATATGGGTTATGTCAGGTCAAAACCTAAGTCACTAGGTCAAGAGTCTTTAAAACTTTGTCAACCCTCTAAAAGCCATAATTTTGCTTCGATCTTCATGAATCTCTACCAGAATGATAATATCAAGGCCAAGTTCGAATATGGGCCATGTCAGGTCAAAAGTCCGAAGTGCTCAAGGTGTGCTATTATGTCCGTCGTACGTGCGTCGTGAGTCGTTCGTCGTCAACATGTAACTTGTTCAGCCTCTAAAGGCCACAGTTTTACTTTAATTATCATGAAACTTTGCCAGAATTTTTTCTTGATGATATCTAGGTCTAGTTGGAATATGGGTCATGCCAGGTCAAAAACTAAGTCAGTAGGTCAAATTTCTTTCTTGCTTTGTTCATCCTCTAGAAACCATATTTTTGCTTCAAATTTCATGAAACTTTACCAGAATGTTTGCAAAGTTTGCTGATGATATCAGGGTCCAGTTTGAAAATGGGTCATGTCAGGTCAAAAACTAGGTCATCAGGTTAAATTGCGTTAAATCTTGTTACGCCTCTAGAGGCCACAGTTTTGCTTCAATTTTCATGAAACTTTATCAGAATCTTTGCCGTAAGATATCCGGGCCGCGTTCGAATATGGATCATGTTGGGTCCAAAACTAGGTAACTAAATCAAATTGCGTTAAAACCTTGTTCACCCTCTAGAGGCCTAACTTTTGCTTTAATCTTCATTTACAAGAACGTTTATCTTAATGACATCAAGGTCAAGTTCAAATATGGGTCGCGTCATGTCAAAAACTAGGTCACTAGGTCCAGATACCTTTACATAGAAGTGGAGGCAATGATCAGGAATCGATACAATCAAGCCATAGCTCCCATCAGAGAAACCAAAGTGAAAGAAACACAAACATGTAACAACAGACCTAATGGAACATCAATAGCCGAAAGCCAAAAGGACAGTTACTGTCCAAAAAATGGCAAATAGGCTATCCAAAATAAAATAATATAAGCGACACAAACACCCAAAGACAATCAATAACAAAAATAAACCGCGACAGAAGAACCGCATTAGAACGGTCAGCGGAAACAAATTCCACTTGGGGGCTTAAATCGATTTTACGTGGCCACGATCCTCGCCCTTACGTCCGCCGCGATTTAGACAAATAATTTGTTCAGTCCGCATGAAGGCCTCCTAACTTCAAAGACAAACCACAACAAAAACAAACCGCGACAGTAGAACCGCCTTGGAACGGTCAGTGAAACAGATTCCACCAATTGGGCTTAAATCGATTTTAATCGATTTTACGTGACCACAATCCTCGCCCTTACTTCCGTCGCGACTTAGACAAATAATTAGTTCAGTCCGCATGAAGGCCTCCTAACTCATCAATGCAACATCTCCGTGAACACAAATAATCAAACAACCACAGAGATGAAACAACGGTGAGGACTCGACAGCAAGAAACCACTGAAATGCTGGAGCAAAAGAAAACAAACAGTTAGACTACGATGGGCCCGACCAGAGATAGAGCATCAGGCACCAACCAACATTACCTTGAATTAGATCTCTCTAATTCTCAATAAGCCTTTACGCTGGAACCGTCATAGGATCTGAGGCCTGACCCATCGGCGTGCAATTAAAGGGGAAGCTAAGTTGTCTACCATGCATGCAGTCTGTCGTATAACATTTATATTGTATCCAATCTTATATCGAAGAATGATTTTACAAAATGGGTGCTGAAGTCATTGCGGTTATATATTTTTCTGAATCTGGTTATTTAATTTTCTGAATTTATATACTTAGTCACCATAAATTCGGGTTCCAATAGACCTTGTTGCAGAAGAGATTTATATCCAATATTGAATTTTTAAATTAAATCAATGATTTCAGACAGGTTTTCAGCAGAAAGGGACATCATGAAGTCTCTCTAACAAAACAAAATTAAATCAGCCTCAAGTGGTGCGCTTTAAGTACCCATCGGAATACCCACAACTTGTTTAAATAACTTGTTATTAAATCTTAACTACGTATTGTCAAGTAGAAGGATGAGAGTTTCACACACTTTCTGACACGACCATAAAGTATAATTTTTATGCTCTTCAGATGCATACAGGATAGATGGAGTCTTCCCTGTGAAATGTCCATTCAATTAAATCATTAAGTTTTTCTTTTATAAGATTATGAGGAAGTGTAGTGTAAAGGGTGAACAAATCATAAGTAGACAGACTTGAAGCACGAAAACGCCTGGATTTCAATTTATTTAAAACTTCATTAGACTTTTTTGATAGACCAAAACAGATTCCAACCTGATCTTGATCCAATCAAGATTTGGTCGCAATATTTTATCACATGTTTTTGATGGCAGTCAAACATGAAATTAAAAATGAGGAGAGTTCAGTGATGGTACAAGAGCTTGAATTTGCAATAAACCGTGCTTTGTATGGTCTTTTATGAAGTTTAGGTAACCAATATAACGTAGGAAGCTTGTCTTGGCCTTCTGTAACACAGACAGCAAACTTGGTGGCTGAATGACAAATGTGGTCATCAACTAAAGCCCTCTCTACAACTAAAGGCTGAAGTTCTTAGACCTTAGATTCACCAAGTTCTTGCTGAAGAGTGTTAACATAGTGAAGCCGTCAAACAACGACCGCATTGTTAGCGGCCTTATCAGCTGGAGCCAAAAACAAACTTCCTCCCTGAAATTCTTGAATACCTAGTTTAAGGTGACGTAAAGCCGTCTTAGGTTAAGGAGGTAATAGTTCGTATTTTGCGAATAAAAAGAAATGCGTGTGTTCACTAATTTCAGAATGCTAAGTTTCCATTCCTTAAGAGCTTTATGCTCAACATACTCTCGTTTACATCATCGATTACCAAATTCATTCAAGGCAGCAGCGAGTTCATCTTTAAAGTTATTGAAATCAATTTTAGAAGGAAATCGATATTTTGGTCCTTTAGATACTATATTGCGTATCCTTAAACCTTGTTAACCATCTAAAAGCCATAATTTTGCTTCAATCTTTACAAAATAGAAGTGAGGACAATAATCATGAATCGATACAATTGACCCACAGCTCCCATCAGAGACACCATAGTGAAAGTAACACAAACATAAAACAACAGACCCCAATGAAAACATCAACAGCGGAGAGCCAAAAAGACTGTTTCTTTCCCACAAAATGGCCAATTGGCTAACCAAAACAAAACAATATAAGCGATGAAAACATTCAAAGACAAACCATAACAAAAATACCGCGACAGAACAAAATCCTTGGAACGGTCAGTGAAACGAATTCAACTGGGGGGCTTGTTTGCCTTGATGATATATGGGTCGCGTTTGAATATCGGTCATGTCGGGTCAAAAATTAGGTCACTTGGTCAAGTTGCATTAAACCCTTTTTCACCCACTAGAAGCCACAATTTTGCTTCAATCTTCATGAAACTTTATAAGAATGTTTATCTTGAAATCAAGGTCAAGTTCAATTATGGGTCATGCCAGGCCAAAAAATAGGTCACTAGTTCATGTTTTTAAAAAAAACTTGTTCAATCTCTATGAAACTGTACCAGAATGTTTGCCTTGATAATATCAAGGTCAACTTTGAATATGGGTCATGTCAGGTCAAAACTAGGTCACTTGGTCCAATATATTTATAACATTGTTTACCCTCTAGTGGCCTAAGTTTTGCTTCAACCTTCATGAAACTGTACCAGAATGTTTGCCTTGATGGTATCAAGGTTAGCTTCGAATATAGGTCATGTCAGGTCAAAAACTAGGTCACTAGGTTAAATTTCATAATAACCTTGTTCACCCTCTAGAGGCCTAAGTTTTTTTCAATCTTCATGAAACTCTACCAGAATGTTTGCCTTCAGGTTATCTTAGTCGAGTGTGAATATGGATCGTGTCTGGTCAAAAACTAGGTCACTAGGTCAAATTGCGTTAAAGCCTTGTTCACCCTCTAGAGGCCACAATTGTGCTTCGATCTTCATGATCTTTGTCTTGATGATATCAAGGTAAAGTTCGAATAAGGGTCATGTTAGGTAATTGGCTAGGTCACTAGGTCAAATATCTTTATATCTTTCGATTTTTATAGGCCACAGTTTTGCCTCAATCTTCATTAAACTTAATCAGAATATTCGTAATGATGATATCTGGTTCGAGTTCAAATATGAGCCATATCGGATCAAAATCTAGGTCACTAGGTAAAATGCGTTGAAACCTTGTTCACCCTCTAAGAGGCCATTTTTTTGCTTCAGTCTTCTTGAAACTTGAAAATGTCTTTGAAGAAATTGAATATGGGTCATGTTAGGTCAAAAACTAGGCCACTAGAGCAGATTGCATTAAAACCTTGTTTATCCTCTAGAGGCTATAATTTTGCTTCAATCCTCATGAAACTTTAACAGAATGTCCGCCTTGATGACGTCTGGGTCGAGTTTTAATATGGGTCAAGTCAGCACTGGGTCAATTTTCTTTAAAACCTTGTTCATCCTATAGAGGCCATCATTTTACCTCAATCTCCATAAGACTTTACCGGATATTTGTCTTGATAATATCTGGGTCTGTTTTGAATATGGGTCATGTTGGGTCAAAAGTAGGTCACAAGGTCGAATTGCATTAAAACCTGGTTCAGCCTCTACTTTTACATAGAATTGTATAGGGAAAACATTCAATACGTTTGTTGTCTGAAACCAGAAGGCCCAGACCATATATAGTTTATACAAAGCTTCGTCTAGTAAACCTCTGCTAGTATTGTTCGACTTACAGCCCTGGGGACAAAATGGCCCCGCATGGACTCACTTTTTTTACATAGACTTATATAGGTAATACCCCTAAATTCTTCTTGACTGAAACCAGAAGACACAGGCATTTGATGTTTGGTTCACAGCTTCAGCTAGTGGACCTGTGCAAAGATTTTTCATATTATAGCCCTGCATCCAAAATGGTCCCCTGATATTTGGTACACAGCTTTGTCTGCTTTCTCAAACTTTAGGGGCTCAGAATTTTCATTTCTTTTTCCTATGGCATACAGGCAGGGAGCCCGGCTCCTTAGTAGTTGTTGGAATCACGTCTGACTGAGAGGTTGCGGATTTTAGACCCAATCCGGCTACATACATGTACTTCCAGCCAAATTAATCATGGAATATTTTCTACCATGATTTTCCCCCTTCTGATGATTAAAGAAGATCAGTTGTCAGTTACTGGCGAAGGTATGTGTACTCATTACTAATTAACCACTTAGGTCTTATAGACGTGAAGGCAATGATCAGGAATCGATACAATTAACCCACAGCTCCAATCAGAGAGACAAAGAGATAAAACACAAACATGAAACAACTAGACCCTAAGGGGAAAGCCAAAAGGACAAGTACTTTCCTACAAAATGGCCAATTAGCTATCCAAAACCAAATAATATAAGCGATACATACACTCAAAGAAACACCATAAGAAAAATAAACCGCGACAGAAGAACCGCATTAGAACGGTCAGTGAAACGAATTACACTGTGGGGGGGGGGGGGGGCTTTAATCGAGTATACGTGGCCACAATCTTCGTCCTTACTTCCGTCGCAAATAAAAATGTTCAGGCCTCCTTTCTCATCAGTGAACAAAAAACAACCAAAGAGATAAAAACAACGGTGGGAATTCCACACCAAGAAACCACTGAAATGCTGGAGCAAAAGAAGACCAACCGTTAGAGCCCGACCAGAGACAAAGCATCAAGCACCAACCAACATTACTCTCTAATTCTCAGTAAGCCTTTACGCTGGAACCGTCATAGAATCTGAGGTCTGACCCACCGGCGTGCAATTAAAGAGGAAAGCAATGTTGTCAACCGTGAATGGGCTAACTACCATGCATGCAGTCTGTCGTATAACATTTATGATGTACCATATCTTCCTATATCGAAGAATGATTTTTACGAAACTGTGTGCTGAATACATTGATTTATATATTTTTCTGAATTTATATACCAACAGGTTCCAATAGGCCTTGTCGAGAAATAGCGCGGTTAGGTTTACTGACCGCAACTGACATAATCCCAATTGTTTTTAAAGGCCCAACATCTGCCAAGCACCATCATCCAAGACTTGTATAATACAATTCTTAAACCTTCAGTATGTCACCCAGAAACATTTATTTTCAGCAAATTGTTTACATACATAGTCATATTTTCAGCAAATTTTATACATACATAGTCCTATGAAGAGAAATCAAAGTCCCATAGAATATACTAGAGACAGTGTTACTCAGGTGAGCGAATTAGTACCTTCTGGGCCCTCTTGTTTGCTTTACGGCCCTTTCAAGATTATTTCACTCATTCCGAGCCGATTGTTAATCAGAGGTGGGCGAAAACCAGAATACCTGAGAAAAAAAAACATTTAACTTCTGATGCAGAACTTGACGTCTCACATGTGACTCGAGCTAGGATCGAACCACAGTGATGGGAGACCTAATGATTTAGAGACAGCGCTCTTATGCATTAGGCAACGGAGGCCCGTATAAGGTCCTTATTACAATGGCCAGGGTTTAGCCCTATACCTAACAGCACAACATCATGTAAGTGGATACTTAAGGGACTTAAAGATAAGTTTGATTTATCCACATGGAATGAGGATTCGGTGTTTTAGTCAATAAAGTTTTATTGCAAAGCTTAGTTATTACCTGCTGAAAGTGCACAAACAATGGCTGAAATCTAAGGGTCAGTGATGGAGCCCAACAGGCAAAATCAAGTAGCTAGTCTGGCCCAAAGCACTTATTCACGCAATACATCCTTCCTCGCCTTCAAATATTATCCTTCAATTGGAACACATTTTGTAGCGAAGACACCATTAAGAGGATGGGAAAATTCCATCGGCGTCACTGTCAGTTGTACTTCGAAGCTATTTGACGTTTCAGTTTTCATAGTGCAAATAATTTCAGCCATGTTAAGGCGGTGTTGATGCATCCCATCACGTGCGACTAATTTGAAACTTCGCTGAGTGTTCTGTGTTTAGCCTTAATATATCGCACCTCAACACCTTACCATACTTGTTCTAACAGTTGAACAGTTACAAATTACTTCCGTCTTGTGTCTTAATATAGGCGGATGAGTGGCACACAGTGTTGTTGTGTCTTAAAATGAGCCAGATAAGTGGCACGCATCGTTGACCTTGACGAGACGTGGCTAAACTGTTTTTAGCAAGTAAGCCGTCACTGTCTGTAGATCTTCGAAGCTATATGGCGTTTCAACAGCATATCGCAAATGGTTTCAGCCACACCGAGGCGGTTTTGGTGCATTTCATCAATTATCTACGCAGAATACAGTTGACTCTCGTTATCTCGACCCCGCTTATCTCGACCCTATCGCTTATGTCGAACCGATTTCTAAGTCCCGTACATTTCCCCTATATATTTATTGCATTTCAACTTCGCATGTGTCGAACTACTTTTAAGTCGACACTTCGGCTATCTCGCCCATCATTTTCAGTCCCTAAATGTTATTTTCACTGTTTTTACAACTGGGTTTCTCGAACCGGGATTCTTGACGTAACCAAAAAAAAAAAAAAAAAAAAAAACATGCGTCCGGTCCTTCAATTTTGTAATAGGCCTTTAGAAAACAATTCATCAATACTCACAATGTTGTTAATTATCCAATTTGTCCAGGTGCGTTTGCAATTAAAATTAGCACACACAATACCTTTTCGGCTACTAAGAAAATCATGTGCGTGTAATTAAGACTGACACACGGTACTCAACCTTAAATCTTACACCGTCTCGTGTCAATGATTTGCAAGATTTCTGTGATAAAAGGCGGCGTTGTCTTTCTTGCAGAAAGGTCAAAGAAAGTGACAAAAGTTGTGATAATCTCGGCGTGTTAAAAACGTAGTTGTTCGGAACAATTCACGATTTATTAATTGGTGATAGTCAGACAAAGGATAAAACTGGTAGTGTTGTTTTCATGCTGGATAAATACATGTAAAACAATTATTAAGCACGAAGACGTACGAAAATGACATCAACATAAACCAACTTCATTAGAATTAGAGACGAGAGAATTTAAGTTTATGTAATGTTGGTATGTGCCTGATGCTCTGTCTCTGTTCGGGCCCATCGGAGTCTAACTGTTTGTTTTCGTTTGCTCCAGCATTTCAGTGGTTTCTTGCTGTCGAGTCCTCAACATTGTTTCATCTCTGTGGTTGTTTGATTTTTGTGTTCACGGAAATGTTGCACTGATGAGTTAAGAGGCCTTCATGCGGACTGAACAAATTATCTGCCTTAATCGCATCGGCAGTAAGGGCGAGGATTATCGCCGCGTGGGGTCGATTTAAGCCCTCGGTAAAATTCGTTTCACTGACCGTTCAAGTGCGGTTCTTCTGTCGCGGTTTAGTTTTGTTATGGTTTCTCTTTTAGTGAGGTGAGTATATCGCTTATATTCTGTTGTTTTGGATAGCCATTTGGTCGTTTTGTGGGAAAGTGTCCTTTTGGCTTATCGCCATTAATGTTTCCATTAGGGTCTAGTTGTTTCATGTGTGTGTTTCTTTCCCTTTGGTTTCTCTGATGGGAGCTGTGGGATAATTGTATCGATTCCTGTTCATCGTCTTCACTTCTTTTTATGGCAATAATTTAATTACCTGCTTGACAGTTTTCGCCTATGTATCCAGCAACGCACTGACACGTATAGTTAACTGCTTTGATGACTCTGTATAAGTGTCAGACTTTAAAGGGTAACTTTGTAATATACTGCGATGACATAAATGCTAACTCTATTGCTATAGTTATGTTAATGACAGAATTAGCCTTGACAACAAGCTCCTCAAGAAAATGAAACTATTGGTGTATTTAATTGACAGATATGCAAAATCATACCTATCTGGCAGTCTGTACCGGAGTATCCAGCTACGCACTGACACGTATAACTGTTTAGTTTATCTGTGCATGTCCCACCATATTGACAGGGATTGCTTGAACACTCATTCACGTCTGAAAAAAAAAAAACAACAGAAAACAAGAGGCCCATGGGCCACTATGCTCACCAGAGCTCAGGGAGCACTGCCCACCGGCAGCCATTTATTTTAAATAACCATGGAAGCCCTGCGCCCAAAGACGCTACAGATAAAATTTGGACCCAATCAGACTGGTGGCTTCAGAGGTCTGATGTCTCTTGAATGTGTTGTTGCAAGACAGCAAACGAAAACTGACAACCATCTTTGGCAACCAATTAGCCTTAAAATCATATAGCAGAAAGAACATTGTTTGAGGAACATTTCTTTGAATGGTTTGCCAAAATATCTACTTAGGCTTGGTAGTAATTGCAAGATTTCATTTCTCCCCACTACACATCTATAGAAACTCTAAGAGGCAAAAGCAACCAAACTTAGAGCCCAATTTCATAAAAAAACACACAAAACATGTTCTTGAAAATCTGTTGACAATTTCCATATAGTTTTAGCCTCATAGAGCATATGGAATTTTTGAAGAAGAAGTGGGTTTTAATTCTATTTTGGGGGGTATTTTGGTTTCCATGGCAACCAATAAAAGTGACCAGTTAACCAAAAATCAAAGGACAGATAGATGCTTGCTTAAAAATATTTCTAATGCCGTTTGATCATTAACCGCTTGACGCTTAAGACCCACAAAGAGTGTTGACGCGTCGTTAAACACGAAATCATCATCATCATCATCATCATTATCATCATCATAAAAATATTTCTAGGAAAGTTTTGTCAAAATATCTGGAAAGGCGTAGCAGTAAATTCCATTTTTTTTTCAATTTTCCCCATTATAAGTCAATGAAAACTCTAGGTTGCGATAGCAACCAAACAAGAGAGTCGAATTTCACAAAAACCCAAATCCTGAAAAGGAAAATATGGTGAATATTTCCATAAAGACCCAGCCTCATTGAGCATACGGTATCTGAGGAAAAGATTGTTTTTTAAATATTTTTATTTCATTTTCTTTAATCATTTTTGTGGCAACCAGTACAAATTCGCAAAAGGCCCAAAATTATAAGGCAGATGGTAGATTACTTTAGGATCATTTCTATGATTTTGTCAGAATATCTGCAAAGGCGTGGCTGTAAATACCATTATTCAATTCTCCCCATTATAAATCAATGGAAGCTCTAAGTTGCCATAGCAACCAAACTAAACAGCCGAATTTCATAAACAGGCAAAACCTTTAAAGGCAAATATGGTGAATATTTCCATAACCTCTCAGCCCCAAAGAGCATATGGTGTCTGAGGAGTTGATGTTTACAGAATTTTTGTTTCTATTTTTTCATGGCAGATGAGAGATTACTTCAGGAACATTTCTAAGAAAGTTTTGTCACTGTATTCAAGCGGTGATTTCTGTAGTTCTTACTGTATTAACCTACCTAAACTGGTGCATAATTGAGCCGCCATAACTGCAGCGCTGTATATTCCGCTGCGTTCAAATTTGCCAGGGTGTCGTTGGCCGAGTTTCATATTTTAAGCTAATTCAAAAGTCTTCGTGATTTTCATTACGTGAAAGCAACCCAATGCTTACTTTCAGAACTATTATTGGTGACACGTCAGATGACATACACCACGTTAAAGTGACATCAACGTCGGGAGATAAACGGAATGATGGATTTCATTTTTGATTAATCATATACGCGGAAAGTATTTCGAGTGCTACGAAATATATCACAACGACTAGTTTGGTCGTGGTTAATAGAGGCAATATTCGTTCCATCGCTCATTTCAGTGTGCTTCATATGGTTACTTAAAACACAAATACCACAATTGCCTTAGCATCCTCTCCGAGGTATTAAAAGTAGAAAGCTAAAAACTTGAATGTATGCATAGGTGCCTCTATCAAAACACATTCTTTTTAGCATTGAATTCGATAGGGGGTCTTCTGTTGAAGGCATTGGTTTGCATCATGTAATTTCCTTCCACAGTAAGCATCCTTCTCCGAAGGATATAGGATACAGAAACAGAACGTCAGAAAAATTATTTACCTTTGCAAAAGTGGACGCCCTTATATCAGCAGTGTCCACGTCGCTATATATATGAATTTTGACGTTTGTCCCATTAAATCTAGCTTCCGTTTGAACAATTTTGGTACAGATCCACTAGATGCAGCGACATATCAAATATCAAAGACCTGGGCCTTCTTGTTTTAGACAAACATATTTCAAAGGCTATTCCCTTATAAGTCTATGTACAGTTAGTGGGCCTCAGGGTTGGGCCACAGGGCTTCAATTTGAACAATCTCGGTAGTGGTCCACTAGATGAAGCTACATACCAGATATCAAAGACCCGGGCCTTCTGAATTCAGACAAGAATATTTTATAGGTTTTTTCCTTATAAGTCTCACCGTTGTTTCATCTCTGTGGTTATTTGATTATTTGTTTTCACGGAGATGTTGCACTGATGTGTTAGGAGGCCTTCATGCGGACTGAACAAAGTATTTGTCTAAATCAGGAAGGAAGTTAGGGCGAGGATTGTGGCCACGTAAATCGATTTAAGCCCCTCAGTCGAAATCGTTTCCGCTGAACGTTCCAAGGCGGTTCTTCTGTCGCGGTTCATTTTTGTTATGGTTTGTCTTTGGGTGTTTATGTAGCTGATATTATTTTATTTTGGATAGCCTATTGGCCATTTTTAGGAAAGTAACTGTCCTTGTGGCTTTCCGCTATTGATGTTTCCATTAGGTCTATTGTTTCATGTTTGTGTTTCTTTCCCTTTGGTGTCTCTGATGGGAGCTATGGGTTGATTGTATCGACTCCTGATCATTGCCTCCACTTCTACTTTGTAAAGCAAGTGGGCCCCGGAGATGGAACGTATTCTTGCCACGGGGCTATAATTTGAGCTATCATGTTAGAGGACTATTAGATAAAGCTACATACCCAAATATCAAAGACCCGGGGACTTTTGGTTTCAGACAAGAAGATTGTTAATGTTTTCTCTTGTAACTCTATGTAAAGCAAGTGGGCCCAAGTGCGGGACCATTTTTTGACCTAGGGCGATAATTTGAATAATTTTGGTATAGGTCCGTTAGATGAAGATACATATCAACTATCAAAGAACTGGACTTTCTGGTTTCAGACAAGAAGATTTTTAAAGGGTTTTCCCTTACAAAATAGAAGTAGAGGCAATGATCATGAATCGATACAATTAACCCACAGCTCCCATCAGAGACACCAAAGGGAAAGAAACACAAACATGAAGCAACAGACCTCAACGGAAACACCAACAGCGGAAAGCCGAAATGACAGTTACTTTCCAACAAAATGAACAAAGGCTATCCAAAACAAAATAATATAAGCGACAAAAACACCCAAAGACAAACCATAACAAAAAATAAGCCGCGAGAGAAGAACCCATTGGAACGGTCAGCGGAAACGAATTCCACTTGGGGCTTAAATCGATTTTACTTGGCCTCAATCCTCGCCCTTACTTCCTTCGCGTTTAAGACAAATACTTTCTTTAGTCCGCATGAAGGCCTCCAACATCTCCGTGAACACAAAAATCAAACAGCCACAGAGATGAAACGACGGTGAAGACTCGACAGCAAGAAACAACAGAAATGCTGGAGCAAACGAAAACCAACAGTTATACTCAAATGGGCCCGACCAGAGACAGAGCATCAGGTACCAACCAACATAAGCCTTTACGCTAGAACCGTCATAGAATCTGAGGCCTGACCCACCGGCGTGCAGTTAAAGAGGGAAGCAAAGTTGCAAACCGTGATTGGGTTAACTACCATGCATGAAGTATGTCGTATAACATCCATGTTGTACCCAATCTTTTAATATCGAAGAATGATTTTCGAAATTGGGTGCTGAAGTCATTGTGGTTATATTTTTTTTCTAAATTTATATACTAAGTCACCATAAAATTCGGGTTCCGATAGACCTTGTTGCAGAAAAGATTTAAGTTCAGTATTGAATTTTGAAATTAAATCAGAATGACGTCTATAAAATTTTGAAAAAAGGCTTTGCGTAGTTTATGGTACCGATACCCTGATTAAGAAGTTTAGCTGTTAACAATTTATTACCCGTGTTGAAGTCAGTTACATGACTACACACTCTGGCCATTCGAATTAATTGTGAAATATAAACGCCATAGGATGGCGCGTGTGGAACATCACAATCCTAAGAAGGAAAGTTTACAATCTCAAAATCAAAATCATCGCGTTTATCATAAATTTTGCAAGAAACAATCCCATCCACAATAGATAGATGTAAATCCCAAAACGTGGCCTCGGTATCAGAAGAATTTGCTTTATTTAACTGAAGTTCTGGGGTTGGGGGGGGGGGGGGGGGTAAATTTGACTGATCAAACCATCGAAATAGGTATTATCAATATTTAATAAATCATTCAAATATCTAGAAGGGGAGCTAAAAGCTGCAATGATTTCAGACTGGTTTTCAGCAGAAAGGGACATCATGAAGTCTCTCTCATAACAAAACAAAAACAGATCAGCCACAAGTGCTGCGCAATTAGTACCCATCGGAATACCCACAACTTGTCTAAATAACTTAGTACCAAATATTATTTAAATATTGTCAAGTAGAAAGGTGAGAGCTACACACCTTCTGACATGACCATAAAGTATAGTTTTTATGCTCTGCAGAAGTGAAAAACGTATTTCTTACATTACATGCAAGACAGAGGGAGTCTTCCCTATGAAATGTCCATTCAATTTAATCATTAAGTTTTTCTTTTATAAGATTATGAGGAAGTGTAGTGTAATGGGTGGAAAAAAATAATAAGTAGACAGACTTGAAACACGAAAACGCCTGGATTTCAATTTATTTAAAACTTCATTAGAATTTTTTTATAGACCAAAACAGATTTCTACCTGATATATCAAATACGTTGTCTCAATATTTTATCACATGTTTTTATGGCAGTAAAACATGAAGTTAACAATTAGGGGAGTTCAGTGGTGGTACCAGAGCTTGAATGCATTAAACCGAGCTTTGTATGGTCTTTTATGAAGTTTAGGTAACCAATATAACGTAGGAAGCTTGTCTTGGCCTTCTGTAACAGACAGCAAACTTGTTGGCTGAATGACAAATGTTGTCATCAACTAAAGCCCTCTCTACAGCTAAAGGCTGAAGTTCATAGACCTTAGTACCACCAAGTTCTTGCTGAAGTGTGTTAACATAGTGAAGCCGTCAAACAACGACCACATTGTTAGCGGCCTTACCAGGTGGAGCCAAAAAACAAACTTCCTATGAAATTCTTGAATTCCTAGTTTAAGGTGACGTAAATACGTCTTAGTTTTAGGAGGTAATAAGTTCGTATTTTGCAAACAAAAAGAAATGCGTTTGTTCACTAATTTCAGAATGCTAAGGTTCTATTCTTTCAGAGCTTTATGCTCAACATACTCTCGTTTACACCATCGGTTACCAAATTCATTCAAGGCAGCAGCAATGAACATACTCTCGTTTACACCATCGGTTACCAAATTCATTCAAGGCAGCAGCGATTTCATCTCTACATTTATTGAAATCAATTTTAGAAGGAAATCGATATTTAGGTCCTTTAGAAATTATATTACGTATCCTAGAAACAGGAATAATTTTAAAATTGTCAGTAATAATATGACCAGCAGGAGGATAGCAATACAGTGAATCTTAACAATCACATGTATCAGAAGTGTAAGTGTCAATATCAAGATCAGAAACAAGTTTATTGAAATTAAAAATGATAGATCTAACAGGTTTATTGTATTTATAGCAAATTATGGGTGTTTCAGTATTTTGAAAATAAGCAGGAATGGATGAAATAACCGAACTGTCCCGGAAGATACTAGTTAAATCTATTAAATCCAAACCCTTATTAATGAATGATATTTTGATGTAATGATGTTTTTGATTAATTTCAGAATCGATGAAAGGACGAAGAGCATGCTGAGTATAACCTCTAGTTAAAAGAGCAGCGTCGTATAACTGATTAGAACTACCGTATAATTTATTTGCCTCGGTATTCAGAAACCGTAATACAGAAATGGCTAATGAACTTAGAAAAGCAAGCACTGACTGGCGTCCATGATTCAATAATATTATGGACAGTCTATGTAAAACAAATGGGCCCCAGGGCGGGATCATTTTTAGTCCCAGGGCTATAATTTGAACAAACTTGGTAGTAGTCTACCAGTTGAAGCTACATACCAACCATCAAAGAACTGGGTCTTCTGGTTTTAGACAAGGAGATTTTTAAAGGTGTTTCCCTTATAAGTCTATGTAAAACAATTTTGCCACGGGGCGGGACCATTAATGGCCCAAGGCTAAAATTTGAACAATCTTGGTTGAGGTCTACTAGATGAAGCTACATGCCAAATATCAAAGACCTGTGCCTTATGGATTCAGACAAGTAGAATTGTTAAGGTGTTTCAAATATGTTCTAGTAAGGGTAAGGGTTATCCTTTTGAAGCTAGGAATACACCACAGAACTAAAAAATATGGGGTGTACATGTTTTCTGGGCCAGACTAGCTAGTTTTGGCCGATTAGGCCTTATCAGTGACCCTCATATTTATTCAAAATTCCACAAAGGAATCAATGATCCCAAAGGACAAGAAAATATAAACTACAGCATGATGTCTACTTATGATTTTTCCACCCTTTACACTACACTTCCGTGTAAACTTATAAAATAAAAACTTAATGATTTAATAGAATGGACATTTCATAGGGAAATAAAAATCAAAAATGAGTTCCTTTAAGAGCAAGGAAAACATTCATAAGAACGAAGATGGGTCATACTACGTAGTTTCGGCTAATAAAGCCTCATCAGCGACCCCGTAATGATCCGGCAAAGAAAACCAGAGGAAACATACTGCAATTTTGCAAAACCTCCCCCTATCTTGCATGTAATGTAAGAAATGCTTTTTCACTTCTAAAGAGCATAGAAATTATACTATATGGTCATGTCAGAAAGTGTGTGAAGCTCTCACCTTTCTACATGACAATAATTACATACGATTTGGTACTACGTTATGTAGACAAATTGGGGGTATTCCTATGGGTACCAATTGCGCACTCCTTGTGGCTGATTTGTTCTTGTTTCGTTATGAAAGAGACTTCATGGTGTCCCTTTCCGCTGAAAACCAATCTGAAATCATTAAAGCCTTTAGCTCGACTTCTAGATATTTTGATGATTTATTAAATATTGACAATACCTATTTCGATGGTTTGATCAGTCAAATTTACCCCCCAGAACTTCAGTTAAATAAAGCAAATTCTTCTGATACCGAGGCCCCGTTTTTTATATACACCTATCTAATGTAGATAGATTTGTTTCTTGCAAACTTTATGATAAAAGCGATGATTTTGATTTTGAAATGGTAAATTTTCCTTTCATGGATGAAGATATTCCTCATGCGGCATCCTATGGCGTTTATGTTTCGCAATAAATTCGATTTGCCAGAGTGTATAGTCATGTATCTGACTTCAACACTCATAATAAATTGTTAGCTGCTAAATTTCTTAATCAGGTTTATTGGTATCATAAACTACGCAAATTAGAAGTAAAACAAAGACCAGGAATCGATACAATTAACTTACTCCACCCATCAAAGACACCAAAGGAAAAGGAACACAAACATATAGCGACTAGACCATAATGGAAACCTAAACAAAGGCCATAAGGACAGTTACTTTCCAACAAAATGGCTAAATGGCCATCCAAAATAAAAAGGCACAGGTGATACACACTGTAAGTAACAAACAACATAAATAAACCGCCACAGAAGAACCGCCTTGGAACGGTCAGTGGAAAGAATTCCACTGGGGGGCTTAAATCGATTTCATATGGCCATAATCCTCGCCTTTACCTCTGTCGCGGTATACACTAATTTTGTTTAGTCCGCATTAAGGCTTCCTTACTCATCAGTGTAACATCTCCGAGAATATACAAATCAAAAAACTACAGAGATCAAACAAGGTTGAGGACTCGACAGCATACAACAACAGAATTGCTGGAGCAAAAGAAAACCAACAGTTTGACTCCGAGGGGCCCGGCCAAAGTCCAATTTTTTTTTTTTCAAAATTTTATACACGTCATTCCGATTTAATTTTAAAATTCAATGTTGGACTTAAATCTCTTCTGCAACAAGGTCTATCGGAACCCGAATTTTATGGGGTCTTAGTATATAAGTTCAGAACAATATATATAATTGCAATGACTTCAGTACCATATTTCGTAAAATCATTCTTCGATATAAAAAGATTGGATACAACATAAATGTTATACGACAGACTGCATGCATGGTAGTTAACCCAATCACGGTTGACAACTTTGCTTCCCTCTTTAACTGCACGCCGGTGGGTCAGGCTTCAGATTGTATGACGGTTCCAGCGTAAAGGCTTGTTCAGAATTAGAGAGAATCTAATTTTATTTAATGTTGGTTGGTGCCTGATGCTCTGACTCTGGTTGGGCCCGTCGGAGCCTAACTGAGGTTTTCTTTTGATCCAGCATTGCAGTGGTTTCTTGCTGTCGAGTCATCACCGTTGTTTCATCTCTGTGGTTGATTGGTTTTTGTGTTCACGGAGATGTTGCACTGATGAGTTTGGAGGCCTTCTTGCGGACTGAACATATGATTTGTGTAAATCGCGACGGAAGTAAGGGCGGGGATTGTGGCCACGTAAAATCGATTTAAGCTCCCAGTGTTATTCGTGTCACTGACCGTTCCAAGGCGGTTCTTAGGTCGTAGTTTATTTTTGTTAGGGCTTTTCTTTGATTGTGTGTATTGCTTATAATATTTTGCTCTGGATAACCCATTGGCCATTTTGTGGGAAAGTAACTGTCCTTTTGGCTTTCTGCTAGTGATATTTCTATTATAGTCTAATTGTTTCATGATTGTGTTTCTTTCCCTAGATGTCTCTGATGGGAGCCGTGGGTTAATTGTTTCGATTCCTGATCATTGCCTTTACTCTTTATTTATGGTGATTTCCTATATAAATTCAGAAAAAATATAGTTGCAATGACTTCAGCACCAAATTTCGCAAAATCGTTCTACATTCATGGTAGTTAACCCAATCAAGGTTGACTACTTTGCTTCCCTCTGTCACGCCGGTGGGTCAGACCTCAAATTCTATGGCGGTTCCAACATAAAAGGCATACTGAGAATTAGAGAGAATTTAATTTTATGTAATGTTGGTTGTTGCCTGAATGCACTGTCTATGGTCGGGCCCATCGGAGTTGGTTTTCTATTTACCAGCATTTCAGTTGTTTCTTGTTGTCGCGTCCTCACCGTTGTTCCATCTTTATGGTTGATGTTGCACTGATGAGTTGGGAGGCCTTCATTCGGACTGAACAAATGGTTTGTCTAAATCGCGACGGAAGGAAGGGCGAGGATTGCTGCCGCGTAAAATCGATTCAAGCCCCCAGTGGAAATCGTTTCCTGACATTCCAATGCGATTCTTCGGTCGCGGTTTATTTGTGTTATGGTTTGTCTTCCAGTGTGTGCATCGCTAAATACATATGTTCTGGATAGCCAATTGCCCATTATGTGGGAAAGTAACCGTCCTTTTGGCTTTCCGCTCTTGTTGTTTCCATTAGGGTCTTGTTATTTCATATTTGAGTTTCTGTCCCATTGGTATGGATTCCTGATAATTGCCTTCATTTCCAATTTGCCAGTACTTATGTGCGGTCGGTTGCAACAGTGTGTGGAAGACAGACAGACAGACGAAAGCCATGCCTATTATCCCCACTCTGCTTCGCGGCGGGGTATTTATTTATTGCGAAATATAAATGCCATAGTATGCCGCACGAGGAACATCACCATCCAAGGAAAACATGCCAATTCAAAATCAAAATCATCGCGTTTATCATAAATTTTGCAAGACAAAAACCCATCTACAATAGATAGATAAAAATCCAAAAACGGGACCTCGGAATCAGAAGAATTTGCTTTATAACACTTAAGTTCGGTGTTGGGGGCTGAATCTGTCTGATCAAACCATCGAAATAGGTATTGTCAATTTTGAGTAAATCATCCAGATATTTAGAAGTCGGGCTAAAATCTAACTACCAGTTACATCATGTGAACAAGTCCGTCCCTATACCCCACTTTATATAGAGAAAACTGGGGTTTACGGGGGTATACATTATTTTTCTCATTTTTGTTCCAAGACATAGGTTGTGGCGGTTCTAACGAGCACCTACAACCTATGTTTGCAGTAATTATAAGAAAAATATCACGGATTTTCATCAGGAAAATGGCCATTTTGGAGATGTGAAAAAATGCACTAGGTCGCACGGGTATATTATCGTAATGGAAAGGTGAGAGCTCCACATTCTTTCTGACATTACCCTTAAATTGTGGTTCTTCTCCTGGCCAGGTGTTAAGACATCACGAAAACAAGCCTATACAATTTTGACCACCTCCAATCCCAATTTTATATAGAAAAACTGGGGTTTACACGGGTAAACCTTATTTTTCTTATTTCTGCTCTAACATATTGATTGTGGATACTCGTTAGAACCGCCTCGATGAGGCGGTTCTAACGAATACCCACAATCTATATTTTGAGCAGAAATAAGAAAAATATTCCAATTTTTCATCTCAAATTTTTCATTTTTTCGGCGATAAAGGCAACACTGTATTTGTATAGGCGTGTTTTCGTAAGGTTACCTTCGCATTGTGGATCTGCTCCTGACCAGGTGTTAAGATCTATACATATTTTTGAGTTAACTGCTTCTGGCGAATAATATCCCTCTTTACAGAAGACATATATTTCGTAGTTATACTGAAATGTATCCACACCCTCAGGCTCCATGAAAGCATTATCAGGGAGATCTGGCGCAACACATGTTATTTCTGCAAATAAATCATATCAGTACTAAACACGTTCGTAATAAGACACTGTGTTGATCAGTTCATTACGAAAACACGCCTATACAAATACAATGTAAATTTTACCGCCCAAAAAATACGAAATCTTTAGATGAAAAATTGTGATATTGCTCTAATTTCTGCTCAAACTATAGATTGTGGGTACTCGTTAGAACCGCCTCGATGAGGCGGTTCTAACGAGTACCCACAATCTGTATTTTAGAGCAGAATTAAGAAAAATAAGATTTACCCCTGTAAACCCCAGTTTTTCTATATAAAATTGGGGTTTAATGGGGGTCGAATTTATATTGGCGTGCTTTCGTGATGTGATGCGAAAATAGTTTAAATGTTGGCTTTAGAATAACAGGAAGAAGGATAGGCCTAAGTAAAAGCTACTCGGGCAAGTACACTCTATTTCTTGCACACCAGACAAGGAAATCCGTGATTTTATCCTGGGATAGAAATTTATGTTCTGACCCTGGTGTTCCGACCCAAAATCGAATATAATCGCGTGTTTTATAAATGCACTGGTTTATTATGACCTCGTATGGGCCGTCGTTAAGGTTGACGTCACAGCAACGTCACTAAACATTCCTGCATTGTCAAAACAATATGGCGGACGTTGGTAACCGAAGTGACTTCAGTATTAAAAATCCGCTTTAAGAACTGGAAGGTGTGCAAGAAAAAGAATTTAATATGGGTGTGAAGGATGGATGGAAAAATCCGTCCCTCGGGATCACTGTTCGGCATCACTCGGCGGTGGATAGAAAAATCCGTCCCTCGGGATCACTGTCCGGCATCACTCGGCAAGCCTCTTGATGCCGGACAGTGTCCTTCGGGACGGATTTTTCCATCCACCCCTCACACCCATATAAGATTCTTATAGTAATGATCATTCATTCCATTGATGAATTTTGAAAATATTTGAGGGTCACTGATGCGGCCTAATTGGCAGAAACTAGCTAGTCTGGCCCAGATAATATGTATACTCCATATTTTCCAGTTCTGTGGTGTATTCCTTGCTTTCAAAGGATAACACTTTCTAGAACATATTTAACGTCACTACAGCTGGTGTCCGGGAATGTGTGGCGGCCGTAAAAATTCTCCCTGCTCTACATCATAGTGTAGTTTATATTTTCTTGTCCTTTTGGATCATTGATTCCATGATTGAATTTTGAAAATATTTTAGGGTCACTGATGAGGCCTAATTGGCCGTAACAAGCTAGTCTGGCCCAGAAAACATGTACACTCCATAGTTTCGTGTTCTGTGGTGTATTCCTTGCTGCCAAAGGATAACCCTTTCTAGAACATATTCAGTACAGACCAAGGCAAGCTCTCTTGCCTGGATCTACACTGTAAAGGTAGGGCAAACATTAAACCTTGACTTGCTTAATATTAAAATATGCCACACCAACTATGTTTATCAACCAATCAGATTACTTGATGTAAACTATTGATCCAAATTATTAACACAAAACTGAATGGCAAACAATGAAGATCCTGATCGATTCAGAAGCCATCTGATCTAGATCTGCATTGTTTGAAAGATAAGACATACATGTATGTGGGCTTAGTAGGACAAGGGTTAATAAACTGCATCAACTTACTGAAATGCTTTTGCAGGATTCCTAGCTATTATAGACATTATAATCCCATCAAGAACTGTGCACATGTAAAGGAGAATTACTGAAAGAGCTGAAACAGGTCAGTTACGAGTATGATCCATATTTTTTTTTAGCTCACCTGAGCATGAAGTGCTCATGGTGAGCTATTGTGATCACCCTGTGTCCATCGTAAGTGCCTCGTGAGTCGTCCGTCGTCAAAATGTACCTCGTTCACCCTCTAAAGGCCACAGTTGTACATTAATTATCATGAAACTTTGCAAGAAAGTTTTCTGGATGATATCTAGGTCAAGTTGGAATATGGGTCATGTTAGGTCAAAAACTAGGTACCTAGGTCAAATTGCGTTGAAACATTGTTCACCCTCTAGAGGCCACAATTTTGCTTCAATCTTCTTGAAACTTTAGAAGAATGTTTTGGCTTGATGATATCAAGATAAGTTTTAAATATGCGTCATGCCAGGTCAAAAACAAAGTCACTAGTTCAAGATTTTTTTAAACATTGTTGATCCTCTAGAAGCCATAACTTTGTTTCAATCTTCATGACACTTTATCAAAATGTTTACATTGATGATATCTAGGTCGCGTTTGAATATCGGTCATGTCGGGTCAAAAGTTAGGGCACCTGGTCAAATTGCGTTACAACCTTGTTCACCCACTTGAAGCCACAATTTTGCTTCAATCTTCATGAAACTTTACAAAAATGTTTATCTTGATGATATCAAGGTCAAGTTCAAATATGAGTCATGTCAGGCTAAAAAATAGGTCACTAGGTCAAATTTCTTTAAAAACTTTTTCAATCTCTAGAAACAATAATTTTGCTTCAATCTTCATGAAATCACCAGAATGTTTAACTTGATGGTATCAAGGCCAACTTTGAATATGGGTCATGTCAGGCCAAAAACTAGGTCACTAGGTCAAATTTCTTTATAACCTTAATCACACTCTAGAGGCCCAATGTTTGATTCAATCTTCACGAAACTTTACCAGAATGTTTGCCTTGCTGATATCTGGATCGAGTCTGAATATAGGTCATGTCAGGTCAAAAACGAGGTCACTAGATCAAATTGCATTAAAGCCTTGTTCACCCTCTAGAGGCCACAGGTCTGCTTCGATCTTCATAAAACTTTACCAGAATCTTTGTCTTGACGGTATCAAGGTCAAGTTCGAACATGGGTCATGTCAGGTAAATGGCTAGGTCACTAGGTCAAATTATCTTTTTCGCCTTCTAAAGGCCACAGTTTGCCTCAATCTTCATGAAACTGAAGCAGAATATTTGCCATGATGATATCTGGTTCGAGTTCAAATATGGTCCATCTCGGATAAAAAAACTAGGTCACTAGGTCAAACTAATTTGAAACTTGATCAAATTGCATTAAAACCTTGTTCATCCTATAGAGGCTATAATTTTGCTTCAATCCTCATGAAACTTTATCAGAATGTCTGTCTTGATGATATCTTGGTCGAGTTCGAAAATGGGTCAAGTCAGGTTAAAATCTAGGGCACCGGGTCAATTTTCTTTAAAACCTTATAGAGGCCATAAGTTTGCTTCAATCTCCATAACACTTTACCTGAATGTTTGTCTTGATATTATCTGGGTCTGTTTTGAATATGGATCATGTTGTGTCAAAAGTAGGGCACAAGCTCGAATTGCATTAAAACCTTGTTCACCCTCTAGTTTTACATAGACTTGTATAGGGAAAACATTTAATATGCCTGTTGTCTGAAACCAGAAGTCCCAGACCTTATATATTTTTTACAAAGCTTCGTCTAGTGGACCTCTGCTAGTATTGTTCAACTTACAGCTCTGGAGACAAAAATGGCCCCGCGCAGGGGCCCATTTGTTTTACATAGACTTACGATACCCCTTAAATTCTTCGTGAATGAAACCAGAAGGACCAGGCCTTTGATATTTGGTTCACAGCTTCAGCTAGTGGACCTGTGCCACGATAGTTCAAATTATAGCCCTGTGTCCAAAAATGGACCCCTGATGTTTAGTTTCTCAAAACTCGCACGGCTCACAATATTCATTTCTTTGTCCTATGGCATATAGGTAGGGAGCCCGGCTGCTTAGCGTAGTAACTGTTGGAATCTCCTCTGACTGAGAGGCTAGAGGTTGCGGATTTTAGACCCAATCCGGCGAAATACATGAACTTCCATGCAAATTAATAGTTTCTACCATCATTCCCCCCTTCTGCTGAATCAAGAAAGGAAGTTGTCAGTTACTGGCGAAGGTATGTGTACTCATTACTGATTAACCACTTAGGTCTAATAGAAGTGAAGGCAATGATCAGGAATCGATACAATTAACCCATAGCTCCCATCAGAGACACCAAAGAGAAAGAAACACAAACATGAAACAACTAGACCCTAATGGAAATATCAAAAGAGGAAAGCCTAAAGGACAGTTACTTTCCAACAAAATTGCGCAATGGTCTTTTTAAAACAAAATAATATAAGCGATACACACACTAAAAGAAAAACCATTCTGAAAATAAGCCGCGACAGAAGAACCGCCTTGGAACGGTCAGTGAAACGAATTCCACTTGGGGTGGGATGGGGCTTATATCGATTTTACGTGGCAACAATCTTCGCTCTTACTTCCGTCGCGAGTAAGACAAATAATATGTTCAGTCCGCATGAAGGCCTCCTTACTCCTTACTCATCAGTGTAACATCTCCATGAACACAAAAATCAAACAACCAGAGAGAAGAAACAACGGTTAGAACTCGACAGCAAGAAACCATTGAAATGCTGGAGCGAAAGAAGACCAACCGTTAGACTCCGATAAGCCCGACCAGAGACAAAGCATCAGGCACCAACCAACATTACATAAAATTAGATACTCCCTTATTCTCAGTAAGCCATTACGCTGGAACCGTCATAGAATCTGAGGCCTCACCCACCGGCGTGCAATTAAAGAGGGTAACAATGTTGTTAACCGTGACTGGGTTAACTACCATGCATGCCGTCTTTCGTATAACATTATGTTGTACCATGTCTTTTTATATCGAAAAATGATTACGAAATTGGGTGCTGAAGTCATTGCATTTATATATTTTTCTGAATTTATATACCAGGTCACCATAGAATTCGGGTTCCGATAGACCTTGCCGAGGAATAGTGCGGTTAGGTTTACTGACCGCAACTGACATAATCCCTATTGTTTTAAAAAGGCCAAAATCTGCGAAGCAACACCGCCAAAGACTTGTATAACACCTTAAACCTTCAGTATGTCACCCAAAAACATTTGTTTTCAGCAAATTTTATACATACATAGTCATATGAAGAGAAATCATAGTCCTATATAATCTACTAGAGACAGTGATACTCAGGTGAGCGAATTAGGACCCTCTGGACCCTCTTGTTTGCTTGACGGCCCTTTCAAGATTATTTAACTCATTTCGAGCCGATCGTTAATCCGAGGTGGGAGAAAAACCACTTGACGCAGAACTAGGATCGAACCTCAGTGGTGTGAGACCGGCCCATATAGCTCAGTTGGTAGAGTGTCCGCTCCGGTGAACGGGAGGTCACGGGTTCGATCCCAGGCCGCGACATACCAAAGTCGTTAAAAATGGCACTAGTTGCTCCTCGCTTGGCACTCAGATTTACGAGGTAGAGCTAGGACTGGTCGATCCAGTGCCAGGATAATGTGACTGGGTGTGGTATCATGTAATGTGTCTGGGACATGATACTTCAGTGAGGCAGCACTATAAAAGTGTGCATTGAGCTCCCTGTCGCAACCAGACACCGTCGTGATATGACTGAAAAATTGTTGAAAGCGACGTTAAACCCGAATTCACACACACACACACAGTGGTGAGAGACCTAATGATTTCTGTCCCATTGGTGGGTCTGGTGGAAGATTTAGGTTAATTGTATCGATTCCTGAAAATTGCCTTCAGTACTTATGTGCTGCGGTTTCAACTGAGCGTGGAAGACAGACAGGCGGACAGACGAAAGCCATGCCTATAATTCCCGCTCTGCTTCGCGGCGGGGGATTTAATTAATTGCGAAATATATACGCCATAGTAAGCCGCACGAAGAACATCACCACCCAAAAAAGGAAAACATACCATTTCAAAATCCAAATCATCGCGTTTATCATAAATTTTTGCAAGAAAAAAAAAACATCTTAATTAGATAGATAAAAATCCAAAAACGGGGCCTCGGAATCAGAAGAATTTGCTTTATAACACTTAAGTTCTGTTTTGCGGGCTGAATCTGACTGATCAACCCATCGAAATAGGTATTGTCAATTTTGAGTAAATCATCCAAATATCTAGAAGCCGGGCTAAAATCTAACTACCAGTTACATCACGTGAACAAGTCCGTGAAATGAAGACCCCCTATACCCCACTCTATATTGAGAAAACTGGGGTTTACGGGGGTATACATTATTTTTCTCATTTTTGTTCCAAGACATAGGTTGTGGGTACTCACTACAACCGCCTCAATTAGGCGGTTCTAACGAGCACCAACAACATATGTTTGCAGCATTTATAAGAAAAATGTCACGGATTTTCATCAGGAAAATGGCCATTTATGAGATGTGAAAAAATGCACTAGGTCGCACGGGTATATTATCGTTATGGAAAGGTGAGAGCTCCACATTCTTTCTGACATTACCCTTAAATTGTGGTTCTTCTCCTGGCCAGGTGTTAAGACATCACGAAAACAAGCCTATATAATTTTTACCACATCCAACCCCACCTATAAAAAATGGGGTTTACAGGGGTAAACCTTATTTTTCTTATTTCTGCTTTAAAATATTTATTGTGGATACCCGTTAGAACCGCCTCGATGAGGCGGTTCTAACGAGTACCCACAATCTATATTTTGAGCAGAAATAGGAAAAATATTCCAATTTTTCATCTCAAATTTTTCATTTTTTCGGCGATAAAGGCAACACTGTATTTGTATAGGCGTGTTTTCGTAAGGTTACCTTCGCATTGTGGATCTGCTCCTGACCAGGTGTTCGGTCCTATACATATTCTTGAGTTAACTGCTTCTGGCGAATAATATCCCTCGTTACAGAAGACGTATATTTCGTAGTTATACTGAAATGTATCCACACCCTCAGGCTCGATGAAAACATTATCAGGGAGATCTGGCGCATCACATGTTATTTCTGCAAATATATCATATCAGTACTAAACACGTTCGTAATAAGACACTGTGTTGATCAGTTCATTACGAACCGCCAAAAAAAAACGAATTTTTTAGATGAAAAATTGTGATATTTCTCTAATTTCTGCTCAAAATATAGATTGTGGGTACTCGTTAGAACCGCCTCGATGAGGCGGTTCTAACGAGTACCCGCCATCTGTTTTTAGAGCAGAAATAAGAAAAACAAGGTTTATATTTTACTTATGGTCCTTTGAGATCAGCGTGAATATTCTAAGAAATCTGAAATAAATTATTGGTTTAGACTCATATTCTGGACGGGTTTTTGGTTGTTCTGACTCCATTTTGATTTATATCAGTCTTTGAATCGACTGCCTATTCGAAATTCGCAAAATTGCAGTATGTTTCCTCTGGCTTTCGTTGTCGGATCATTACAGGGTCACTGATGAGGCTTTATTAGCCGAAACTACGTAGTATGACCCATCTTCTTTCTTATGAATGTTTTCATTGTTCTTAAAGGAACTCATATTTGATTTTTATTTTACTCCTGTAAACCCCAGTTTTTCTATATAAAATTGGGGTTTAAGGGGGTCAAATTAATATAGGCGTGCTTTCGTGATGTGATGCGGAAACATTTTAAATGTTGGCTTCAGAATAACAGGAAGAAGGATAGGTCTAAGTAAAAGCTACTCAGGCAAGTAAACTCTATTTCTTGCACACCAGACAAGGAAATCCGTGATTTTACTCTGGGATAGAAATTTATGTTCTGACCCTGGTGTTCCGACCCAAAATCGAATATAATCGCGTGTTTGATAAATGCACTGGTTGATTACGACCTCGTATGCGCCGTCGTTAAGGTTGACGTCATAGCAACGTCACTAAACATTCCTGCAGTATCAACACAATATGGCGGACGTTGGTTACCGAAGTGACTGCAGCATTAAAAATCCGCTTTAAGAAATGGAAGATATGCAAGAAAAAGAATCCAATATGGGTGTGAGGGGTATATCGAAACATCCTTCCCTCGGGACCACTGCCCGGCATCACTCGGCAAGTCTCGTGATGCCGGACAGTGTCCCTCGGGACGGATTTTTCCATCCACCCCTCACATCCATATAAGATTCTTATAGTAATGACAAAAATGAATGACATGTTTCAAGAAATCTCACATATATAATCAATACTGAAGATTTAATTCATTACCTTGGGCGCTTGTTGAAATCCTGTGTAGGGACTTTGACGGAGAAGATGAGACTGCACGGAGTAAATTTACGACCCCCGCCCATCGGGGCTTGAAGAAATATTTGGGCTGCATGATGCTTCCACGCAGAGCTGAAACCGACCCGCACACGAGTACTGGTAAACCGCTTAGAGGATCTAAGACTGCCCAGGCAAAGCGGTGCGAGTCTTATAAATCCTATTGGTTTTATTGGGTGGCAGGGATTGAGATGTCATTTTATCTCAGTGTCGGGTAAAAGTCCCACAAAATTGGAAGCAGTGTCTCCAAAATGACCTAAATAGTGTTGACTGGCACGTTTAACCTCAAATCAAACAAAACAAAACGGAGTATATGAACGGCATAGGATAAATGATTTGGATTATTGCAAATATGATATGGTCAGAGCCCAATAGTGTACAACGTTTTTCAACTCAATTCAGTACCAACATTCTGAAGCTTACACAATTTTACAAATAACGTTAAAAGCATTAGGGAATTGTTAAATTCCGATCAGGATAGAATGTCACTTGTACTATTCAAACATTTAAATATATAAATATTAGCTTGCATTTCAATAGAAATAAGCACAATTTATTTGAGCTGACCATGATGAATAGTTTTAAATAATAAATGTCCTCGTTAGACAATTTGTTTTTGTTTGTTTTGTTTGATTTGAGGTTTAACGTCCCCGTCAACATTGTAAAGGTCATTTTGGAGACGTTGCTTCCAATTTTGTGGGACTTTTACCCGACATTGAGATGAAATGACATCTCAAGCCTTCTCGCCCAATGAAACCAATAGGGTTTATTAGCATGGACGGTCCGCCTCGCACCGCGGTTCCTGGACAGGCTTAGATCCTCTAAGCGGTTTACCAGTACTGGTGTGCGGGCCGGATGCTCGTTAGACAAAGCGGAAAGCTGTATCTACTGATACATTACGATAACATACACAGCCCCCGCCCACAGGGGCTAGAAGAAATATATGGGCTGCATGATGCTTCCACGCAGAGCTGAATCAGGCCCGCACGCCAGTACTGGTAAACCGTTTAGAGGATCTAAGCCTGCCCAGGAACCACGGTGCGAGGCGGACCTTCCATGCTAATAAACCCTATTGGTTCCAATTGGCGATAGGGCTTGAGATGTCATTTTATCTCAATGTCGGGTAAAAGTCCCACAAAATTGGAAGCAACGTCTCCAAAATGACCTTTACAGTGTTGACGGGGACGTTAAACCTCAAATCAAACAAACAAAATACGATAACATACCCGCGTGACATTGTGCATTTTTCGGATCTCCAAAATGGCTACTTTTCTGATGAAAATCCGTGATATTTTTCTTATTTATACTGCAAACATAGGTTGTGGGTGCTCGTTAGGACCGTCTCAATGAGGCGATTCTAACGAGTAACCACAACCAATGTATTTTAGTAGAAATAGGAAAAACAATGTTTACTCTCGTAAACCCCAGTCTTTTTCTATATAAAGTTGGGTTTAAGGGGGTGTTCATTTCACGGACATGATCACGTGATGATAATTAGGAGTAGCAGATGAAGGCAGTAAATTTATTAATTGGGCCCCGTCAAGCGATTTAGGTACTTATCGCCTATGCGAGCAGCGAAGGTTCAGGCGAGCCTTCGCATCCGCGCAGTCCCGCCAGAACCTTCGCTGCTCGCTCATACAAGCAGTGAATCAAAAGGAACCTTCAGACGGAAAGCCATATCCCTGGCCCCACTGAATGACTGGGCATGCGCAATTAAAATTTGTCATGACGGAATGCTCGAAGACACAAATTCGCTTGGCGGGGCTCAAATAATGATAGTTAGACAAAGGATAAAACGGCTGCATTACAATGGGGCTGATTTTTAAATTCTGAAAATTGTCAATGGGGCTGAATGAAAAGGTTTGAATGGGGCTGGGCTTACCTGTACATCAATAAGTTGTTCACGGTTGTTATAAAGAATAAAAAAAAAACAGGTAAATGCATGTCATGAAAACTGTATTGCAGCAATATCACAAATTCCAGGCTGATGAAATAAGTCGCTATGACTTAGTGAAAAGTATTGGACATAAATTCAGGGCAAGAACTGACCTAGTGTTGGTTGGTTGGTTGACTTGAGGTTTAACGTCCCCGTCAACACTGTATATGTCATTTCGGAGACGTTGCTTCCAATTTTGTGGGACTTTTACCCGACATTGAGATGAAATGACATCTCAAGCCCTGCCGCCCAATGAAACCACGAGGGTGAATAAGCATGGACGGTCAAACTCGTACCGCTTTGCCTGGGCAAGCTTAGATCCTCTAAGCGGTTTACCAGTACTCCCGTGCGGTCGGATTCAGCTCTGCGTGGAAGCATCATGCAGCCCATCTATTTCTGCAACCCCCAATGGGCGGGACCATTCTGACCTAGTGTAATGTACAACTAATATGAACTTTGAAACTGTGCACGTAGAGCACATGGGTCGCGGGTCGTTTCGGTCTCTGGGTCGTTTCGGCTCTGAGTCGTTTCGGCCAGGTCGTTTCGGCCTGGGTCGTTTCGGCCCAATTTCGGGCGGGTAGTGTTGCCTATCATAGAAACTTTATTCACCATTTTAAAAGTCCAGGATATAAAACTCAAAATGCACTGATGTTACTTTGATCATATTTGTGACTAAATGTAGAAACTGTGTATAATATTTCAAAGTTTCAGAACATATACATGTAGTACTGACTGCACGTAGAAACTGTATATGTCATTTTAATATGACTTCTAATTAAACTACAGGTAAAACAGCCCCATTCATACTTTTTTCTCGCCCCATCGTATCCTTTTTTTATCCCCAAGCCCTATACTGCCAACCGATAAAACTGGTGGTGTTCTCTTCATGCCTGGATAAATGAACGTGACCTATTCACTCGCTGACCTCTGTAGGTTTAACCCATTAAGTTCGCCCCCGCCCATCGGGGCTTGAAGAAATAGATGGGCTGCATGATGCTTCCACGCAGAGTTGGAACCGGCCCATACACGAGTACTGGTAAACTGCTTAGAGGATCTAAGCCCGCCCAGGCAAACCGGTGCGAGTCGGCCCGTCCATGTTAATAAACCCTATTGGTTCATTGGGGGCAGGGCTTGAGATGTCATTTCATCTCAAGGTCGGGTAAAAGTCCCACAAAATTGGAAGCAACGTCTCCAAAATGACCTTTACAGTGTTGACGGGGACGTTTAACCTCAAATCAAACAAAACAAAACCCATTAAGTACCAGAAACCCCTAAACGGGTAGCCTGGCAAACAGTGCAGGCCCAGATCAGACGCCGCGTTCTGCGGCGTCTGAACAGGGCCTTCACTGCTAAACATTCAGTCATTTTCCAAATAAATTTTGATGAAATCACAACCTGACACCCCTAAATTTTGAATGGTTACCTGCTATATATCAGGAGGAAGATTCCAATTGGTACAAAAAGGGTCAAGCGATAATAATCATCGGCGCGTAATAAAAAATAAACAGTTCCTTACTGTACTTACCTGCCGACACCGGTTACATAATTGGGCCGCCATGAATGCAGCGCTGTATATTCCGCTGCGTTTTAATTCGCCCGATTTTCATATTTAAATCTAATTCAAAAGTTATCGAGATTTTTGTTACGTGGAAGCATTCAAATGATAAAGTTAAGAACTGTTACTGGTGGCACAGCAGATGACATTCATTCAGCACGAGAGTGACATCAACGTCGGGAGGTAAACGGAATGACAATGTTCAGTGACAATAGCACCCCGCCGGTGAGCTTAAACACTGGGGTGACCACACCTATCGTTTCTGATTCAGACATGAAAGTTGTTGAGAACCAGTGCTTCAGCTGAAGTGCACGACCTGCCGGATGCTTTTAGCTTTATGAGTGTTACCATATATGGGTATGGCGACCATTTTGGTCATGTGACCTGGACCTAAAACGGTTCCCCCAATAAATGCCCCTTATCGTAAGGAGCAAAAATATATCTTATACTTAAGTACTGTATTCTGAATCGTTTGCAGGATAAAATGCATTCTCACTTTTCCAATACAAAAGCATATGTGTCAAAGTTTGACCTAGGAACAAAGAAGGTCAAGGTCAACCCATTTTAGCAATTTATGATGGGCCTACGTCCCAGATGCTATTTATCAAGTTTCGTGGAAATCTGCCCAGTGGTTCTGGAGAAGACTATTTTTGAAGGGTTTTTACCATATATGGGTTGTCGGCCATTTTGGTCATGTGACCTGGATCCAATGAGCAAATTTTGGTTTCTCCCATCCCATAGAGGCTCCATATGAAATTTGACTTCAATTGGCCCAACGGTTTCCGAGGAGAAGCGGTTCGAAAATTTTCACATTTTTCGCCTCGGCGAGGCTATACTAAACGGAATGTAATATTTCGCAAATTCATTGGTTAGATCTCATTGACCATATATGGCTTGGCGGCCATTTTGGTCATGTGACCTGGACCCCATGAGCAAATTTTCGTTTCCCCCCATCCCATAGAGACTTCATATGAAATTTGATTTCAATCGGCCCAACGGTTTCCGAGGAGAAGCAGTGTGACCTGGACCTCATGAGCAAATTTTGGTTTCCCCCATCCCATAGAGGCTCCATATGAAATTTGACTATAATCGGCCCAACGGTTTCCGAGAAAAGCAGTTCCAAAATTTTCACATTTTTCGCCTCGGCGAGGCTTTACTAAATGGTATGTTATATTTCGCAAGTTCATTGGTTAGATCACATTGATATATATCAGTATGCCAAAAATTATTTAAATATTCCAAGCGGTTAAGTCACTTTCACCAAATTTCACAAACGGGTTACTGACGGACCCAAAGAAGATCAAGGTCAACCCAGGGTCACCATTTTAGCAATTTATGGTGGGCCTACGTCCCAGATGCTATTTATTAAGTTTCGTGGAAATCTGCCCAGTGGTTCTGGAGAAGACTATTTTTGAAGTGTTTTAAATCATATATGGCTGGGCGGCCATTTTGGTCATGTGACCTGGACCCCTTTGGCAAATTTTGGGTTCCCTCGTCCATAGAGGCTCCATATGAATTTGACTTCAATCGGCCTTACGATTACCAGGCGTGTTTAATCTCTTTGTATCACACAATCTTTCACAAATATACAATCGTAAAATTCAGAATCCTTTTAAAATTGTTTTAAGTTCGGAAAGTACGGCTTTCCGTGTGTGCCACGCGGCATTTTTTTTTTTTTTTTGGTTTTCAAACAAACCCTTGACAATTCTTTTATCCAGGGAAATCAATCAAGGGGAAATATTTTCCGAGCAGCGTGAAGGATCAGAAGACACAGTACTGGGGAACTGCTTGGATGCTATGCTGTGTTTGATGCATAGCTCAGGTTTTAAGTTTTCCTTAGATTTGAGCCAGGGCATGACAAAACCTACAATAAGCAAGAGAAGTCTCTGGTTAGACTATGGATGCGCAGGCTGATCTGAGTCTTCGATGGGCGCACATGCCTTATTGTAGGTTTTGTCGTGCGCTGGCTAATTGTTTGTTTGGTGTAACGTCCCTGTCAAAACTGTAAAGGTCATTTTGGAGACGTTGCTTCCAATTTTGTGGGACATTTACCCGACATTGAGATGAAATGACATCTCAAACCCTGCCGCCCATTGAAACCAATAGGGTCTATAAGCATGGACCGTCCGACTCTCGCACCGCTTTGTCTGGGCAGACTTAGATCCTCTGAGCGGTTAACCAGTACTCGTGTACGCTCCCGCCCATAGGGGCTTGAAGAAATATATGGGCTGCATGATGCTTCCACGCAGAGCTGAATCCGGCCCGCACACTAGTACTGGTAAACCGCTTAGAGGATCTAAGCCTGTCCAGGAACCGCGGTGCGAGGCGAACCGTCCATGCGAATAAACTCTTTTGGTTTCATGGGCGACAGGGCATGAGATGTCATTTCATCTCAGTGTCGGGTAAAAGTCCCACAAAATTGGAAGCAACGTCTCCAAAATGACCTTTACAGTGTTGACGGGGACGTTAAACCTCAAATCAACCAACCAACCAGTACTCGTGTGTGGGTCGGTTTCAGCTCTGCGTGGAAGCATCATGCGGCCCATCTATTTCTTCAAGCCCCGATGGGCGGGGTGCAAAGTTTTCCTTAGAAACGCCTTATTCAGTTTACATTATATTTTGTTTGGAGCCGCTTAATATATAGTAAATACATGGTTAGTGTCTTTAATAATTATATATAACCGGTGAGCGTTAGACATTTTTATTGGGGCGAGCTTTAGCGAGCCCCTATGAAATTATCGCGGCGAAAGACACTAATCATGTATTTAGTTTATACCGCAATTCAAAACATTCAATGTGTTTTGCGATAATACAGCAAACGTATTCAAAAAAAAAAGACAGTACACAGTGTTGCATATTAAACGGCATTCAGTGCCATGGCGCGCACACGTAGTAAAACGTGACGTCAAATAGTGCCAAGTTTCTGACGTCATCGCGCCACAGAGACGTTGAAAACAATATGAACGCTCGAATAAAAGTATCTCAGCGCTTTACACTCTGTATGAAAATCTGCAAATAAATAGTTTATTTTAGCTTTAGAAATTATTTCGAGGTTGAGACGCAAACGTAGAGAATAGATGTGCGCAATTGTTCTAACGGACAATTCAAATTCAGCAAAGCCTGAGAAGGTAAGAATTTAGCTTAAAGTTCTGAAAATCTGTTTCAATAAATATTGCAAAGATTATAACTTGCAGTTTCGTTGTTTTCCCTTGTATAAACGTTTCCATGTTTTTGTTTACACTTGCAAAACAGGGGCCTGAAAAGTATGCCCGTTCTATAAACGGTTCTTAGACGTATTATAGGTCGGTAGAAGGTATTATAGGTCACTACCGATTATAGCATGCAGTGATTCGACTCCCTTTACTAGGTTACTAGGGTGCGTGATTGCAGTATAACGAACAATAATGTGTATTCTTTTCTGTGTTAGTTGGCACAAGGTAAATCGGGGGGGGGGGGGGGGGTTACGGCCCTTTCAAGATTATTTCACTCATATCGAGCCGATCGTAATCAGAGGTGGGCGAAAACCGGAGTACCCGGAGAAAAACCACCTGACCTTCCGTTGCCGAACTTGGCGTCTCACATGTGACCCGAGCGAGGCTCGAACCACAGCCGTGAGAGACCTAATGATTAAGAGTCAGCGCTCTTAACCACTAGGCCACGGAGGCCCGTAAACACACAAGGTAAAGGACGATGCCTGTCAAGGACATTACGAAAACACGCCTATATGACTTTGACACCCTTGAACCCCACTTTTATATAGTAAAACTGGGGTTTACAGGGGTAAAGTTTATTTTTCTTATTTCTGCTCTAAAATATAGATTGTGGTACTCTTTAGAACCGCCTCGATGAGGCAGTTCTAATGAGTACCCACAATCTATATTTTGAGCAGAAATAAGAAAAATATCACATTTTTTCAGCTGAAAATTTTCTTTTTTCGGCTTTATGTATGATTGGGTAGTATCACCCAAGGGGTCTGAATCGCAACCAAGGACTCGGATAGTCCCTGGTTGAAATTCAGACCCCGAGGGTAAGATTTCCTTATACTACATAAACAGACTCATGATGGATTATTTGTCTCCCACTTTGTTGGCCAAAAGCGAGTACCACGGAGAAAGCAGATGAAGAGGAATAAAATAACTTTTAAGCCATACATTTTCGGCTTCAAAATCGGCACAGCGTAAAAGACCACCTATGATAAGTACATACTCTTATCATCGTACTACTTGCACCAATGTGAATGGTTTTATTTAAGAAATAGATCAGCTCTAACTTTGATTTGTTGAATAAATTACAGTTTGGAGGTTAGTTGTAATGTAGACAAATCAAGAGCGCGTAGCGCGCGTGATTTGTCTACTTTCAACTGACCGACAAACTGTGACTTATTACTCAACAAATCACAGACTAGAGCTGGTCTATTTCGATTCTAACAGGCTGAAAATCGGCAATAATGTTGTTGTTTCCTTCAAAATCTCACGCTAAAATTATCGACTGAAACACATGCATATATATCCTATTCTAACGTTTTCGATGCGAGAAAATGATGTAACACCGTCTAACGTCAAGGAAATCGACTACTGACGTCATAAATTGACAGTTTTTAATGACGTCACTCGTCACGCTCTTCCTTGCCGTGATTTGTTGTTACAAGAAAACACGGTTATTTTCCATTTCCTATATAGGCGCGGTGTGTTAGAATTAAGCGTCACTAATTGAAAGTGAAGCATGTTTTCATTTTCAAACTGTCAGAATCATATTCACTCATGATATTTTTTTCTCCGTTATTAGATTAATTTGTGGATATTGTGACTGAAATTGATCTTTATGTTGCAATCAATTACTCATGGTACTATAAGTGGATCTGTCTTCAACTATGTTTATACGAGTAGTTGATTGTTTACCTCGAGACACCGATTGTCATTGTGACCCCTCACAGTGCGGGCGACCGTCTCTGGAATACGAGGACTGTTCAAATATGAATGCAACTAAGCACATAAAAATGATTCCGTGATACATTTCGATGAAAAAATTATTTTGTCCCCTCAAAGTATTCCCCTTTAACAGATATACAAACTTTCAGTCTTCTGATCCAATCATTGAATGCATTTTGGTAGTCTTTTCGAGGTATACTATGAAGGCACTGGAATATTGCAGAACCGAGGTGTTTGCTCTGTACACATTTTCGACTAGAAAGGTATTTTTTTCAGCCGCGGAAACAAAAAAAAAGTCACACGGGGCAAGGTCAGGGGAATACGGGGGGTGAGGGAGTTCAACAACCTTTTCCTGCTTCAGATAGTCTTGCACAATGAACGCCTTATGCGATGACGCTTTGTCATGTAGCAATCTGACATTGGCAAAACCAGTTCCGGGTCTTCGTTCTTTGAAATATTTCTTCAATTTTCGAAGAACTTTAATCTTGTAAAACTTCGCATTAACAGATTTGCCTTTAGGCACAGCAACCTGAATAGTAGGGCCCTGATTTGAAAAGAATATGGCATACGTTACCTTCCTGACGCTCATGGTCCGCTTTGCAATGCATGGTCTTTTGCAATACTTTGTTGCCCATATTTTGTTCTGAATCTTTCGTTTTGGCTCAAAAAGTGAACCCATGTCTCGTCACCTGTGACGACATTAGCGAAAGACCGTGCCTTGTAATTTGGAAACTTTTTAAGCAACTTCTTGGCGCACTGAACGCGTGTCTTTTTCTGCTCATCTGTCAACAGATGGGCAATCCATCTAGCACAGATCTTTCTCATTTTCAAATCCCGTTTCAGAATTGTATGAGCTGCTCCTAATGAGATGCCAACCATACTAGGTATTTGCCTAGTGGTGTATCGTGCATCGGTAGCAACTATTTCTTTCACTCTAGCAACCATCTTGGCAGATCTTGCTCTTTTCGGCCGACGATCGTGTGGTGCATCTTCTGTTGAGCCTAGCCCACAGCTGAATTTCTCACACCAACGAAAATCTGTCGAAAAAGACATTTTATTATGCCCATAAACCGAACATATTTCAACAAAAATGTCTTTGCACCGTATACCAAGAATACAACGATTCTTAATATAGGACCGTATTTCAACGACGTACTCTGACCTTCTTCCAACCATGTTTTGTATTAGTATACAATAGTAGACAGTGCTTATCGAACGATATACATGGCTAAAGTGCACGGATTTTAACAGGTTTGGTATCAATGTATAGGTAAAATGTTTTTCTACGCTAGGATATTTATTTCCAGGTGATTTTCGCATGAGTGCATGAGAAAACGTTCTACTTGCATTCATATTTGAACAGTCCTCGTAGTTGATTGTTTACCTCGAGACACCGATTGTCATTGTGACCCCTCACAGTGCGGGCGACCGTCTCTGGAAAATCAATATCGCTGAAGAGATTGGCAGTGGAACTGATTCAGATCTCAGGAGCTGGGTGTTGATGACAGCAAGGTATCCAGCTTTTGAATCTGTCTTTGATAATTTGTTTGAAATAGCCATCTTGTGATTGTTACTCAGAGAACAGTATGCCAATATGCAAATGATGCAATGTGCTCATCGAAGAAAGCTGTACGTGGTCATATAAGAAAGAATTTTCTTCCATGAGCAGAGGACCAATCTTGAATATGCAAAAGTGGGAGAAAAAAACATCTGGAAAAGAGTGTTATCATGCTTTGTCTGTGATACCGTTAATCTATGATTTCGAGAATGTCTCAAGGTATATATGTACACCTTCTGTTGAGGGTATGCAACTCCTTCAAAGTATTTTTGCCTTCCATTCTTCAATTCCAATAGGGGTCAACTTTTAAAGCAAAGAATTTGCTCCTGAGGAACAAATTCTTTGCTTTAAGAGTAGCCCCCTTTGTCCGAGGGACAGAGCTTATAGAAAAGCGAACAGGAAGTCCCGAAATTTATCTCCCCTGGAAGAATGGCAGCAAAAATCTGTCAGTTGTATCCATTAACCTTAATACCTTCACAATACGGTTCATCGCCTGACCAATCTCCAGTGCTCTGACACGTCCTCGTCGTGGGAATGCCTTCAGCTATGTAATATCGCTCGTCACAGCTATACACTATTTCATCGCCGGGAGTATAAGACTGCTGAATAGGGTTGACCATAGTATTACTTTGGGGAGTTGGTAAGAGGCAATTTGCTGTGGCTGTATAAAACAAAAACACTGTATGAGCCCCGCCAAGCGAATTCGGGTCTTCGAGCATTCCGTCATGACAAATTTTAACTGCGCATGCCCAGCCATTCAGAGGGGCAAGGGATATGGCTTTCTGTCTGAAGGTTTCTCTTGAGTCACTGCTTGTATGAGCGAGCAGCGAAGGTTCTTGCGAGACTGCGCGGATGCGCAGGCTCGCCTGAACCTTCGCTGCTCGCATAGGCGATAAGTACCAAAATCGCTTGACAGGGCCCATATCATGACCAAAGCATTCGAATCTAGACTCTACGTATACTAACGTAATAAATTCCCCCTCTCAACAAAGTTTTGTAAAAATGAAGTGAATGCATTTGTCATGATTCGATACAATTACTCCACATCTCCCATCAGAGACACCAAAGAGAAAGAAACACCAACATGAAATAACTAAACCATAATGGAAACATCAGCCACAAGTATAGAATGGCCACATGGCCTCAAATCAAACAAACAAACAAAGGTTTCATTGGGTGACAGGGCTTGAGATGTCATTTCATCTCAATGTCGGGCAAAAGTCCCACAAAATTGGAAGCAACGTCTCCAAAATGACTTAAACAGTGCTGACGGGGACGTTAAACCTCAAATCAAACAAACAAACAAACATATATCCATATAATACTTTACTTGAGGTGTATGGAATGCCAGGCAGATTCAGATAAATCTCCTGCCCTAAGCCCATTGGGGCGGGGAGAAATAGATTTGGCTGCATGAGCTGAGAGTATTGGTAAACCGTTTAGAAGGTCTTAACCTGTCCTAACAAAGTCGTGCGAGACAATGGGCGACGGGGATCGAGATGTTTGTTTGTTTGTGTTTGAGTTTAACTGCCCAGTCAACACTAATTTAGGTCATTTTTGAGCCGGTCAGTTTACCTATCCACACTTTTCCTGGGCAGGCATATTCGTAAGCAGTTAGAAGCCTCCGTGGTGTAGTGGTTACGCTACTCGCCTTGTAAACCAGGGGTCGCAGGATCGATCCCGGGCTTCTCCAGACTTTCGGATGAGTCTTTAAACCGAGGTCCCGTCTCCGTATGACCTAAGCTGTTGGTGGGACGTAAAACTAAAAACACTCACTCACTCGTAAGCAGTTAACAAGTACAGTGCAAATTCTTTCGCCAGAAACTGACAACTGCCCTTCTTGAGTCTTCGGAAAGGAGAGAATGACCGTAGAAAAGATTTCGTGATCAATCTCCACGAAAGAATGTCGCGGACCCTGGCAGGTATCGAACCCGCGTCCTGCTGATCACCAGTCAGACGCGAATCCGACTGAGCTACCGAGGCCGGCGGGATTGAGATGTCATTTCATCTCAATGAAGGCTTAATGCCCAACATATTTGGAAGCAATGTCTCCAAAATGACCTAAATAGTATTGAAGGGGACGTTAAAACTCAAATCAAACATAACATCTCTCCCACACCACAGGTCACCACTAAGCCTACCCTACATTACCTCCACCTCCATCCCGGCTTTTATTACACACCTAAATTGGAAACCTGACGCGAATAGTCGAGTTTTTTTTTTTATTTTTCAAAGAAAGCAGTCATTATTCATTAGGTTTATTTGTAGAGGAGAATTAAGGATATCTTTAATTCGATTTCTGGATATCCATAAATCAGCCGAATAATGGATATCCATAATTCGAATTAAGGATATCCATAATTCGATTTATGGATATCCATATATCGATCTAAATTAATGATATCCATAAACCGATTTATGGATATCCATAAATCGATTTATGGATATCATTAATTCGATTTATGGATATCCATAATTTGATTTATGGATATCCATAAATCAGCCGAATAATGGATATCCATAATTCGATTTACGGATATCCACAAATCAATAATTGATACCCATTATTCGATTTATGGATATCATTAATTAAGTTCGATTTATGGATATCCATAAATCGAATTATGGATATCCATAATTCGAATTATGGATATCCATAAATAATTATGGATATCCATAAATAATAATGGATACCCATAATTCGAATTATGGATATCCATAATTTGAATTATGGATATCCATAAATAATTATAGGATATCTATATATACGGAGTAAATAGAAAAAACGGCACCCCATACATATATATGTCACTTCACAATGAATGACATATTTCAGGTGACTAATAAAATGTAAAACATTGGAAAACATTGGCGTCCATTGTCAGATCCATCACACTCATTGACAGAAATGATTAAAAAACGATAAGAATTAAAATTTGCGTTTTTATTGATGATTACTATTTTCAGTTTGAATAATTTTGTATGATACCTATGAGCACATCAGGAAAACACGCCTATATAATTTTGTCCTCTTGAACCCCACTTTTATAGGTGTAAAACTTATTTTTCTTATTTCTGCTCTAAAACATAGATTGTGGGTACTCGTTAGAACCGCCTCGATGAGGCGGTTCTAACGAGTGCCAACAATCTATGTTTTAAGCAGAAATAAGAAAAATATAGCAAGTTTTCATCTTAATTTTTGTTTGTTTTTTTTAGCGGTCAAATTAACACTGTATTTGAATAGGCATGTTTACGTAATAAGCATTGATGTTGCTCTCGCACGTGTTTGTATTTATATTGCCAAGATGTGAACGTTAGACGATCTGGTTTGTCTAAAGCATACCGGGGTTATTTACGCCCCGACCTTTGGGGCTTGAAGAAATAGGTGGGCTGCATGATGCTTCCACGCTGAGCTTAAACCGACCGCACACGAGTACTGGTAAACCGCATAGAGGATCTAAGCCTGCCCAGGCAAAGCGGTGCGCACGAGTCGGACCGTCCATGCTTATAAACCCTATTGGTTTCAATGGGCGACAGGTCTTGAGAAGCCATTTCATCTCAGTGTCTGGTAAAAGTCCCACAAAATTGAAAGCAACGTCTCCAGAATGATCTATACAATGTTGACGGAGACGTTAAACCTTAAAGCAAACAAACAAATACTAGGGTTACGAGTATTATGATAAGTTTGAATTAAACTGTGCAAGGATTTGATCAGCAAAAAAATAGACTCACCTTGAGCAAGGATTTGAGTAATCCAACACAAGAGCAGTACCAGTACTGTTATCTGTTGCATCTGTAATTATAATGCAAATATAATTAATTCAACATTCACTTAAGAAATGAAATTTATTTTTCTGCAGTTCATGGAAGTATGAACGCAGTGGATCGCGTGCAAAGTGAATGAACCCCGAAGGGGTTCATGTAAACTTTGCTAGCGACCCACTGCCGTTCATACTTTCATGAAAAGCAGAAAAAATAAGTTTATTTTTTATATTTTCATTATTTGCCCCTCATCACTGGGCGAAAAGATGCTTGTAGGGCAAACTTTTAAAGCTGAAAAAACATTTGCACGCAGTTTTTCTACAAAGAGCGGAGCAGCGTTGACGTCATCAACGCCCATAGAGAACAATGGTTTAGAATGACGTCACTAAACGTCCCTTAAAATCATGTGATTCGATGCGTTCATGGACTTATGAACGCAATAATTTTCTATAGGTTTACATTAGACTTTACACTGGAAATGTAAATATTGAAGTATGAACAACAGCGGATCACGGTCTCATTTAAACTTTGCTCATGACGCGATGTTGTTCTCGGGGTTCTTGCTGTTCACGACAACCCCTGTCTTTGCAAACAGTGTAGATCAAGACTGATCAGGATCTACACTGTTTGGCATTCAGTTTATGAATTTGTGGCAATAAATTACATCAGTAATTTGATTGGTTGATAGACAGAAGTGGGAGTGAAGGGGACGTCAAACCTCAAAGCAAACAAACAAACAAACAAACCTTAACCAATGCCTTAACCCACGTATGTCTGGCGTTAGCATTTAGAAACCTTCATTTTTTTCTACACAATCTGCTTGATATTCGAGACTGTTTTAAACCTTAAAACAAACCAGGCACCGACGAAATTGGAAATGGGCCTACATTGGGCCTACCCCAGGGTATTATTTGGAATTATGTTTCTATCATATATATGGGCCCCGTCAAGCGATTTTGGTACTTATCGCCTATGCGAGTAGCGAAGGTTCTGGCGAGCCTGCGCATCCGCGCAGTCTCGCCAGAACCTTCGCTGCTCGCTCATACAAGCAGTGAATCAAGAGGAACCTTCAGACAGAAAGCCATAACCCTGGCCCCTCTGAATGGCTGGGCATGATCAGTTAAAATTTGTCATGACGGAATGCTCGAAGGCACAAATTCGCTTGGCGGGGCCCATATATATATTTTATAATCAAAGCAGAGTCGATTGTCTCTGTGTGATGGCATGGAAAATAGTCCTGGACCTTCTTTGTACCAAATGGAATCTTCCTTCTTATATATAACAGGAGTCCATTTCAAAGTTAAGGGGTGACAGGTTGTGTTATCATTAAAATTTATTTGGAAAATGGCTGAACGTTTTGCAAATAGTGTAGGCCCTGATCAGACGCTGCGTCGTCTGATCTGGGCCTGCACTGTTTGCCAGGGTGCCCGTTTTGGGGTTTCTGGTACAAAATGGGTTATTTACTGCGTTTAACCCTTAAATTCCAGTTTTGTAACCAACAGTGTAGACCCTGATCAGACGCCGCGTTAATTGGTGCTTGATCTGGATCTACACTTTTTGGAATTCCAGCCAAGATGCTATAGGTAACCTTATTACGCCACAGCTGACCTCAATGCGATAAAATTAACGTGACCATTTTCTATAAATAAGTTATAGTAGTCGCAGATTAGATTGACTAGGCGGAGCTATCGTTCGCACCTGCCTTCGAAATGTTCTATTAACAAAAAGGTAAACCAAGTCACCAGATCGTGTGAATTCAACCGTGACACTGGCGTATATGGCCATTTGTTCGCTTGCATAAAGCATGCGAAGCATGCGAAAGGCACTCTGCCGAATTTTCTGGTGGACTCAGCGAATTCGACATAATTATATTGACAACAATTGAATAGCTCCGCCTAGTCAATCTTATCTGCGACTACTATATCTGCAGTGACAGTCAGATGGACTTTCGCGCTGAAAAGGTTTTATAAAAGGCATTCTTTTGAAACAAGGACGGCACCAAGGAACTGGAAAGCACGGAGTGTACCATTTTTTTAGACTAAACCATTTGAGCCCCGCCAAGCGAATTCAGAGGGGCAAGGGATATGGCTTTCTGTCTGAAGGTTTCTCTTGAGTCACTGCTTGTATGAGCGAGCAGCGAAGGTTCTTGCGAGACTGCGCGGATGCGCAGGCTCGCCTGAACCTTCGCTGCTCGCATAGGCGATAAGTACCAAAATCACTGTATGAGCCCCGCCAAGCGAATTCGGGTCTTCGAGCATTCCGTCATGACAAATTTTAACTGCGCATGCCCAGCCATTCAGAGGGACCAGGGATATGGCTTTCTGTCTGAAGGTTCCTCTTGATTCACTGCTTGTATGAGCGTGCAGCAAAAGTTCTGGCGAGACTGCGCGGATGCGCAGGCTCGCCTGAACCTTCGCTGCCCGCATAGGCGATAAGTACCAAAATCGCTTGACGGGGCCCGTTTAGGCCACATCTATGACACTCAAATACTTCACAAATACTTAACCTAAAGGATAGTGTGTGTGAGACTTTTTATGGCGTCATACATTCCCTTAATATTTGTTGTGGTGAAGTTAAATGTTCTATACAAAAGTAATCCTTTGAAAGATTTGTTTGTTTGATTTGAGGTTGTACGTCCCTGTCAACACTATTTAGGTTATTTTGGAGACGTTGCTTCCAATGTTGTGGGTCTTTTACCTGACATTGTGATGAAATGACATCTCAATTCCTGCCACCACAAAAAAACAAAAGGGTTAATGTGTAGGGACAGTCCGACTCGCATCACTTTGCCTGGGCAGACCCCTTATCGATTTACCAGTACTCGTGTGCGGCCGCTTCAGTCCTGCGTGGAAGCATCGTGCCAATAAGGACTGCAACATACTTTTTTCTTCGCCAGACAACCTAAATATTCCGCATTGGAACGAAAGACCCAAAAGGATTAGAAAACATAACCCTCACTAGGGCGTAGGGTAGGACGACTTTTTACAAGTGTCACATTCCCTAACCCCTGAAATAGCATCACGAAAACACGCCTATATAATTTTGACCCCCTTGAACCCCACTTTTATATAGTAAACTGGGGTTTCCGGGGGTATACCTTACTTTTCTTATTTCTGCCCTAAATATAGATTGTGGGCACTCGTTAGAACCGCCTCATAGATTATGGGCTCTCGTTAGAACCGCCTCATCGAGGTGGTTCTAACGAGTACCCACAATCTATATTTAGAGCAGAAATAAGAAAAATATCACAATTTTTCGGCGATAAAGGTGGCTATGTATTTGTATAGGCGTGTTTGCGTAATGGATTAAACAATCCCAACCACCAGTGAATTGGAAATAATTTGACTTGTCAGATATATGTTAATCTTATACTGTTGATTGCTTATATTAAATTGTGAGCAGAAATTGATTGATTGTTTTAAACTCTGACTCACTTAAATATTAAATAATTGGACCCCTTATGAAATTAAGGGGAATGGGAACACCAGGCACATTTTCCCCCATTTTTCAAAGGGAGTCAACTTTCGGGACTTCCTGTTTGCTTTTCTACAGGCTCAGTCACCCGAAAAAGGACGTCTACTCTTAGGAATAAATTATTTCCTTTAAGAGTTCACCCCAATTCATACGGAAAACAAAATACTTTTGCAGGAGTTGCCTCCCCTGAAGCTGTATCCATTCCCCTTACATATGAAACAACCGGATGTCATGTGAATTAAGCATTCTCCAATTTACATTCTTCATATGCTACATCCGCCCATCAGGGCATGGAGAAATAGATTGGGCTGCATGGCGCTTCCACGCAGAGCTGAAACGGACCACACACGAGTACTGTTAAACCATTTGATGTGAATCAGGCCGTCCAATGCATGTAAGCGTTTAGTGTCATTGGACGACAGGGCTTGAGATGTCGTTTCATCTCAATGTCGGGTAAAAGTCCCACACAATTGGAAGCAATGTTTCCAAAATGACCTAAATAGTGTTGACGGGGACGTAAAATTTCATTACAAACAAAACAAAACATAAAAAAAAACATCTTCATTTGCGCATGCTCATTACATTACCGTATTTAACCTAAATGTTCTGACACCTCAACTCCTTACTCTAGTTTTATAAAAATTTGAACAAATACAATTTACATCCCGATGTTGTGTCTAAGAAAAGCGGGATGAGTGGCAAACGGTGTAGACCCTGATGAGACGCCGTGTTCTTTGCGGCGTCTCATCTGGGTCTACACTGTTTTCTCAGACCTGTTTGTCCGAATACATAAATATGACTAGACACTTGCCTTTAGTACAATTCCTATACTGAGACCAACTTTGGGACTGTTTAAACCTAAACAGTCACAAAGCTGGTTACTTATTAGAGGACACTGTATGCAGAAAACACAAAGAAAGAACAATTCAGTTGCAACCTACTAAATAAGCTTTTTAATAAGCGGAATTGATCTTATTTCGTTGGTCTTAATAGCGGAATTTCAATGAACATGACCCTGTAATTGCATGAATGGCATGAGTTTGTTCAAGAAATGTATTTTATTTTTCTGTTGTAAATGGAAGTACATGTATGAACGCAGTGGGTCGCGTGCAAAGTAAATGAACACCGAACATGAACCGTTCATGTAAACGCTGCTAGCGACCCGCTGTCGTTCATACTTTCTTGATAAGCAGAAAAAAATAAGTTTATTTTGTATATTTACATTCTTTGCCCCTCTTCAATGGGCGGAAAACAGCTTATAGGACAAACTTTTAAAGCTGATAAACATTACACGCTGCTGTACTACAAAGAGCAGAACAGCGTTGACGCCACCAACGCCCGTAGAGACCCATGGCTTAGAATGACGTCACTTTACGTCACTGAAAAGCAGGTGACTCGATGCGTTCATGGTAGTATGAACTACATGTACACTGTTTTCTATAGGTTTACATTAGAATTAACACTGAAAATGTAAATATTTCTACATGTCTGCAGCTTTGCGATAGGTATCATTTTCCCACAAGCTGGAGTAAATAAATAAATATATGACAGAACATTAAAACTGAACTTTGCAACCTACCTTCAAGCCAGTAAGCGGTGACTGCGGTGAGCAGTCCAAGTCGGTTTTTGTTCTACAATGGAAACTACGCATTTCAATGGAATGGTGCTGATGCGTAGCTATATACACCAATCAGCGTTGACTTGTCTTTGTGTATGTCACAAGAACACGTGACTTCTCAAACGGCATGGTTACAGTCAAAAGATAATTTGCATTTGAATTAATCCGCATTATTGTAAGGTAAGGCTGAAGCACGGAACAGCATGAACCCTTTCTTTGTATTTCAACAGCTACTTTTAAGGAAGATATTCATCGCGAAAACATGCCTATATAAATCTACCCTCTTGAACCCCACTTTTATCTAGTGAAACTGGGCTTTACATGGGTAAGCGTTATTTTTCTTATTTCTGTTCTAAAATATAGATTAAGGGTACGCGTTAGAACCGCCTCGATGAGGGGGGGGGGGGGGGGTGATTGATTTTTGTGTTGGTGTTTACCCTTGTTAGATATTCGCGTCTTCTGCCAGAGAACGGTGGAAAAGAGACAGAAGAGGCAGTGGGAGTAAGGGAGGTGGAAGAGTAGAAACTGAACAAATTCCATCTCACCCTCAAACCTTATCTGCTGCAAGAACAGCGGGCCTTGTGCAACAGTAAACCAATATCAGCTCGACGCCTGAGTGAAGCAAGGTACACGACGCCTTGGCCTCACCCAACCACCAACACTTTGCGGGAGCGTCATCGTAGAGGAAACGGCTAATCACTTGAGAATTTGATGCCAATTTGAAAGTAGCACGACAACGTAGGATTCTACAAAGGGAAATCTTTTGTTAAATATTGCCGATATGTTCCTTATCTCTACCCAAAACATAGAGCTAGGTACCCGGTGTAGGACAGATAGGTGAAGTATTGTAAACATCATTTTTTTCCTTCATAAGTAACAGTGGGATTTTCAATGGCACTGTCTTTAAGGGGAATGGGCACACCTGGCAGATTTTCTGGAAATAGACAGACCCCAACCCCACTTTGGAGATATTCGAACCCAGGAGATAAAAAGTCATCTTTTAAGAAAACCTATTCATGACATTTGTAAATAATAATAATAATAATGATGAAAATAATAATGAAAGTAACGTCTTTATTTATAAAGGATTACATATTTAGTAAAACATACTCCCTCTGTTTGTTTGTTTGTTTGAGGTTTAACGTCCCCGTCAACACTGTAAAGGTCATTTTGGAGAGTGACGTTGCTTCGAATTTTGTGGGACTTTTACCCGACATTGAGATGAAATGACATCACAAGCCCTGCCGCCCAATGAAACCAATAGGGTTTATAAGCATGAACGGTCCGACACTTAGTCACTCACATCGCTTTGCCTGGGCAGGCTTAGATCTTCTAAATTGTTTACCAGTACTCGTGTGTGGGTCTGATTCAGCTATGGGCGGAAACATCATGTGGCCCATATATTGCTTCAAGCCTCGATGGCCGGGGGCTATTCTCCCTCTGGAAACACATAGAAATTTAAATGAACATACATAAAAGTATATACAACATGTTTGACTTGCATATCTTATTAAATACATAAAAATAGTCCAGCAGACCTAGACTGTAAATGATAGAATATTAATGAGATAAACACACTCATTAAAATGCAATGTGCTACACAGTCATATTAAGACATGTGTACTTTAACATGCGCTTAAAACTGTAAGTGAAGTCCACATATAAATTGTTATACTAAATACCAGAAGAGTAGAACATCGAAAAAAAATCTATAACATTGATAAAATTTCAAATTCAACTTGAACTGCGCAGATAAATGTTTTTTTTTTCTTATTTTCGTGTTTTTCCTTTAATTCAGATAATGCTTTTTTTCCAGTTTCGTTGCTGGCAGATTTATTATACCTTTTATATCATATCATGTAACATGTCACAGAGCGTCAAAAGGACAACATCGGCCCCGCCCTTAGGGGCTTGAAGAAATAGATGGACTGCATGATGCTTCCACGCAGAGCACAAACCTTCCGCACACGAGTCCTGGTAAACCGCTTAGAGGATCTAAGCCTGCCCAAGCAAAATGGTGCGAGTCAGACCATCCATGCTCATAAACCCTATTGCTTTCATTGGGCGACAGGGTTTGAGATGTCATTTCATCTCGATGTCGGGTAAATGTCCCACGAAATTGGAAGCAGCGTCTCCAAAATGACGTTTACAGTGTTGACGGTGACGTTAAACCTCAAATCAAACCAACAAATAAACACAAGGACAATAATGGGTCTGATCAGACTATATGCACAGTATGATCAGCAAATGACAATTTGTTCGAAATAGGGGCAGTTTGAGCTATTGAGGTTTAATCATAGTTTCAGGCCATGAAACATAAAAGGGGTCACTTCAAGATCTTCAGGATCTTCTATAAAATGATAGAATGCTGTGTGTACTCATTAGAATCGCCTCAATGAGGCGATTCTAATGAGCACACACAACATACATTTTACAGATAAAATCAGAAAACCTCCCGAAAATATTAAAATATATGGATATCTGGAAGTATTTGATGAATTGTCCAGCGACTCAAGAACTAGTTCGAATTAACCATGGTAAACGAACTATCCGTGTCCGAAGTTTTGAAGTGCCACTGTAGTTGTGTTCATTTCTTGTACAGATCATATCACGTTGACAGGTCCCTGTAATGAATACCTCTGTACAACCCACTTTGTAAAGAAAAAAGCTATGGTTAACAGGGGTATAGGTTGCTCCGATGAATTCTGCACTATAAAATAAATTGTGGGGACGCTTTTATCATATATGATTCCAGCAGAAATTAGAAGAAAAAAATAGAAACATATCAGCTTTTGAGTTTTAGAGACTGAGAGACATAATGTTTTTGTTTGTTTGTTTTATGTAAGGTTTAACGTCCCCGTCAACACTGTATAGGTCATTTTGGAGACGCTGCTTCCAATTTTGAGCGATTTGTACCAGGCATTGAGATGGAATGACATCTCAAGGCCTGTCGCCCAATGAAACCGGTTTATAAGCATGGACGATCCGACTCGCACCGCTTTGGCTGGGCAGGCTTAGATCCTCAAAAACTGAGACGATTCTAACGAGTAGCTACAACCTACATGTATGTCCTGGAGCAAAACTTAAGAAAATAATTGCTACGTAAACCCCATTTTTCCTCTTTTTAAAGTGTGGTCAGATGGTTGTTCATTTCACGACTTGTTTTCATGATGTAATTCGCGCTATTCACCTTATTTGCATTATCTGCTGGTTCCTAGTCTGAAGGTTATAAGTGTTGGAAAAACAGGTAACCAGACCCCCCTGACCTTTCAAGGTCAGGGGGGTCTGGTTACCTGTTTTTCCATTATTGACTATGTGCAAGCTGGGAGCCAGCAAATAATGCAAATATGGTGAATATCTTCGTGCACGCACGCGCCAGTTGAAAAAAAATACCTCGATCTCATATGATGGCGCACAAAACAATTTTTTACACGTTAGAATTAGTCTCAGTCTTTGCGCTAAATCAAATTGCGCTAAATCAAATCATACTTTGTAGAAACTACGTTTTAGGTCTGCCAAACGACGGGTGACGAAAAACGATCGCAATATCAGCCTGCGATTTTTTTTTTTTTGTTTTACGGACCTTTCAAGATCATTTCACTTATATCGAGCCGATCATTAATCAGAAGTAGGCGAAAATTCGGAGTACCCGGAGTAAAATCACCTGACCTTCCGATGCAGAACTTGGCGTCTCACAGGCTCGAACAACAGCGTCGTGAGTTCTAATGATTAAGACTCAGCGCTCTATTCCACTAGGCCACGAAGGGTCTTCCCTGACTGTTCGCGTTTTTACGATGGTTTAGCACAAGTCGGCCATGGTTCATCCCATTTTATCATATGACGTCGCGCCTGAGAGTGTAATAACGCCATGTAATATTTTCGATAAACCACTAGTGGATTGAATATGCAAATTAAGTAGATACGCCCCGTAACGTTACATGTACGACGTCCTTAACGACGTCGTGTTTACTAATGGCAGAATATTGACATTTTTGTAAACAAACGTGAATAAAATGCGTTTTAAATGTCATATGATAAATAGAATCTTGCATTCGTGCTCATGTATTATTGAATTCATTAAACTCGTTAAGGAAAAGGGATAAAATGCTCGGCACAGCCTCGCATTTTATCCATTTTCCTCAACTCGTTTAATAAATTAAACATATACGGGCTAATTTTTATGCACTGAGTGAAAAGTCTGAGTCTAGGCTAGCTAGCAGGGTGGCTTCAATTACGTTACTGCATTCAAGGCCAAGGAACGACGTAAATTGCTTTACAAGAGGACCATGATGGTTCTGTATCGCTCACCTGAGTATTCATCACCTTGTTTTTGATCCCGCATGACCCATATTAAAACATATTCAAGATTTTATAAAGGCAAACATTATTGGCAAGATTCATGAAGCTTGAACAAAAAATGCAGTCTCAAGTATGATTTGACCAATTTTGTTTGTTTGATTTGAGGTTTATACTATTTAGGTCATTTTGGAGACGTTGCTTCCAATTTTGTGGGACTTTTACCCGACATTGAGATAAAAGGTCCGCCCCTTCATGTCTGACAGCATTTATAATTCTGCAGCCTGAAGGTTGATTTCAATCATTTCTAATCTGTAGCATGCTTATGGCGGGGAAATTATGAAATAAAAGTAGGTCGAGTGATGACAATGTTTTTTTTACTAAAAATAGCCAAAAGAACTTTGACCATGATCAAAACACCCTGAAAGTCTGAATTGCTTGACATACTGTATTATCATACAGAATAATTTTTTAAAGTTATAATAACCGCTTTTGTTTAAATTTATAATAACCCCTAAAAGGCGGGAAAACCCTGAAGGGGTAGCCTGGCAAACAGCATAGGCCCAGATCAGACGTCGCAGAATGTGGCATCTGATCAGGGTCTGCACTGTTTGCTAACAGCATTTTCTGTCAAATAAAATACCCCTCCTGGCCAAGGTATTACAAAAAGAGGACAATTCTGAGCAAGTTTGATGATGATTGGACTAAAACTGTGGCCTCTAGAGTGTTAACAAGGTTTTTCTATGATTTAACACAATGAAACACTTTTTGACCCCACATCACCCATATTCGAATTTGATAAGTTTGATGATAATTAGACTAAAATTGCAGTCTCTAGAGTGAAAACAAGGTTTTTCTACGGTTTGACCTACTTTTGACCCCACATGACCCATATTCGAACTTGACCTAGATATTGTAGAGATGATCATTCTGAGCAAGTTTGATGATGGTTTGACCAAAACTGTGGCCTCTAGAGTGTTAACAAGGTTTTTCTATGATTTGACCTACTGACCTACTTTTTGACCCGACATGACACATATTCGAACTTCACCGAGATATTGTCAGGATGATCATTTTGAGACTGTTTGAGGATGATTGGACCATAACTGTGTCATCTAGAGTGTGAACAAGGTTTTTCTATGATTTGACTTTCTGACCTATTTTTGGTCGCCATGACCCATAATCGAACTCGACCGAGATATTGTCAGGATGATCATTCTGAGCATGTTTGTGGATGATTTTACCAAAACTGTGGCCTCTAGAGTGCTAACAAGGTTTTTCTGTGGTTTGACCTACTGACCTACTTTTTGACCCGAACTGACCCATATTCGAACTTGACCGAGATATTGTCAGGATGATAATTCTGAGCAAGTTTGAGGATGACTTGAACAAAACTGGCCTCTAGAGTGTTAACAAGGTTTTTCTATGATCTGACCTACTGACCTACTTTTTGACCTGAAATGACCAATATTCAAACTTGACCGAGATATTGTCGGGATGAACATTCTATTAAAGTTTGAGGAAGATTGGACCAAAACTGGCCTCTAGAGTGTTAACAAGGTTTTTTTTCTATGATTTGACCTACTGACCTACTTTTTGACCCGACATGAGCCATATTCGAACTTGACCGAGATATTGTCAGGATGATCATTCTTAGCAAGTTTTAGGCTAATTTGACCAAAACTGGGGCCTCTAGAGTGCTAACAAGGGTTTTCTGTGGTTTGACCTACTGACCTACTTTTTGACCCGACATGACCCATATTCAAACATGACCAAGATATTATCAAGATGATCATCCTGAGCAAGTTTGAGGATGCTTGGACCAAAATTGTGGCCTCTAGAGTGTTAACAAGGTTTTCCTTTGATTCGACCTGGTGACCTACTTTTTGACCCGACATGACCCATATTCGAACTTTTTTTTTTTTTTTTTTTTTTTTGGTTTGGGTTTTACGGCCCTTTCAAGATTATTTCACTTATATCGAGCCGATCGTTAATCAGAGGTGGGCGAAAACCGGAGTACCCGGAGAAAAACCACCTGACCTTCCGTTGCAGAACATGGCGTCTCACACGTGGCCCGAGCGAGGCTCGAACCTACGGCGGTGAGAGAGCTAATGACTAAGAGTCAGCGCTCTTATCCATTAGGCCACGGAGGCCCGTCCATATTCGAACTAGACCGACATATTGTCATGATGATCATTCTGACTAAGTTTGATGATGATTGGATCAAAACTGTGGCCCCTAGAGTGTTAACAAGAAAAGTTTACGCACGCGCGATGCACGACGACGCGGGACATCTCACAGTCACAAAAGCTCACCATGACCTTCGGTCAGGTGAGCTAACAAAAGGCAATCAATAATGTACTTGACCCCGCCCATCGGGGCTTGAAGAAATATTTGGGCTGCATGATGCTTCAACGCAGAGCTGAATCCGACCCGCACACGAGTACTGGTAAACCGCTTAGAGGATCTAAGCCTGCCCAGGCAAAGCGGTGCGCACGAGTCGGACCGTCCATGCTTATAAATCCTATTGGTTTCATTGGGCGACATGGTTTGAGATGTCATTTCATCTCAATGTCGGTTAAAAGTCCCGTCCGGGGAACGGGAGGTCACGGGTTCGATCCCGGGCCGCGACATACCAAAGTCGTTAAAAATGGTACTAGCTGCTCCGCGTTTGGCACTCAGATTTACGAGGTAGAGCTAGGTCTGGTCGACCCAGTGCCAGGATAATGTGACTGGGTGTGGTGTCATGTAATGTGTCTGGGACAGGATACTTCAGTGAGGCAGCACTATCAAAGTGAGCATTGAGCTCCCTGTCGCAACCAGACACCGTCGTGATATGACTCTGAAAAATTGTTGAAAACCGACGTTAAACCCGAATTCACACACACACACACACACACACACACACACACACACACACACACACACACACACACACACACACACACACACACACAGAGAGAGAGAGAGAGGAGATATATATGAATCTGCCTGGTACTGCATACACCTCAAGTAGAGTATTATATGGATATATTATATTTGTTTGATTTGAGGTTTAAGGTCCCCGTCAATACTACAGGTTAGTTTGGAGCCGTTGCTTCCAATTTTGCGCGACAATGAAATGAAATGACAACTCAAGCCCTGTCGCCCAATGAAACCAAAAGAGTTTATAAGCATGAACGGGTCAACTCGCATTGCTTTGCCTGGGCAAGCTTAGATACTCTAAGCAGTTTACCAGTACTAGTGTGCGGTCGGTTTCAGCTCTGCGTGGAAGCATCGTGCAGGCAGTCTATTTCCCGATGATGGATATATGTAAATACTTCATATAACGACCATATGTTTTTTTTTTTTTTTTTTCAGAAAGCATGCACGGTTGCCTGTTTGGATCATTATAAACTTACGTCCGACTTTCGGTGTCCTTAGGTGCGCACCAGAGGGACCAGATGCGTTGGCCGGAATTTCCCGATCTTACGACTGGTTCCGATATTTAACTGCACACATGGCGGGCGTTCGTTGCTTTGGAAGCCTAAGGGGCTGAAAAGGCTGCACAGCAGAGAGGTCCCTTTGCTTGGCTTGAAGATTTTAAAGATATTTGCAATAAACAATCTCGTGTCTTAGGGAGAAATCATTAAACCAAAAGCTTTGGCGGTGATTATCCATATCCATAATTCGAAACATGGATATCCATAAATCGATCTGAATTAATATCCATAATTCGATTTATGGATATCCATAATTCGATTTATGGATATCCATAATTCGAATTATGGATATCCATTATTCGGCTGATTTATGGATATCCATAAATCGAATTATGGATATCCATAATTCGATTTATGGATATCTATAAATACGGATTAAATTGCAAAACAGCGCCCCATACGTGTGCGTCAGAGCTCAGTCTGTGTGAAGCATCAAGCAGCCCATATATTTCTTCAGTTTCAGTTTCCACTCAATATAAAACCCAGTTAACACGCTGAACACCTCTAAATCGACGCGAAATCGCCCTAGAAAAAGTTTGTTCTCTGTGATGATGGCTGAAATTTTATAATAACGTTACAAAATTTCAATTTAAAGCATGAAAGAAACAGAAAATGTGATTTTTTTTTTCAGTGTAAGATCAATTTTTATGCCATTCATCAAAACCAAAAGACTTGTTTTCACTCGTGTCGTGAAAATACTTTTTCGGTGTTCATTCGTTGATATAAAAATCGATCTTACACTGAAAAATTTAAATATCCTCTATATGTAACTATGATCTTGCAGTTCACAGAAAGCTGTGAAATATCTTTACATTGAGCACATTTCCATTATACCGGTGTAGCGTGAGATTATTGATCCCATGAGATTCTTCAGTCGCACCGGAAGCGGCTGAAATCCCTCACAGAGGGGTGTGAGATAATTCAGCCGTGAGAAGTGTAATACGATAAAAGACTGGGGTATCGAAAGTCTCTTAGTATATTAAATGATATATTATGCTGGCACATTAATTAAACGTTAATTTTATGCTGCAGAAGCTGCAGAGATAAGAAAATTAGAAGCTGTGTTACTTTTTTTTTTTTAATATTATAATATTTATTTATTTATTTATAGACAGTCCGACTCGCACCGCTTTTCCTGGTCAGGCATAGATTATATTAGCGGTATACCAGTACTCGTCTGCGGTCGGTTTCAGCTCTGCGTTGAAGGATCGTGTAGCCCATCTATTTCTTCAAGCCCCGGTGGGCGGGGGCAAGCTGACTTACTGCTAACTTCTGCTTCGACGTTGTTTAGGTAGGTGAGTAGTAAGTAGGTAGGTGGTTGGTGACTAGTAAGGTAGGTAGATGGGTGGCTGGGTAGGTAGGTAAGTTTGATTCCCGTCAATACTATATAGGTCATTTGGAGACGATGTTTCAATTTCGTGGGACCCGACTTTGAGATAAAAAGACATCTCAAGACATGCTGCCCAACGATATTAAGCCTGATAGCCCAGTGGTGAGTGCACTTGCCTCTGATGCTAGAGGTCCCAGGTTCGATCCATGGCAGCGGCGTAAAATTTCGGTGTCCGAACGCTCCATTGGCATCATTTGCAGGGTTGAATGTCATAAAGTGCACCGTCCTTCGGATCGGGACGTTAACTGGAGACCCCCTGTGCAGAGAGAACCATCCCCTGTGCAGGTAAAAGTACATGATTACTGTGTAGGCTTTCATCCTGCAAACCTGGAGTGTATGTAATGTACACTTGCGGTAATGGCCAAATATGACCGACGCAGTATCAGTAGAAAGAAAGAAGGAAAGAAAGAAACTAGTAGGGTTTATACGCATTGACGGCCCGACTCGCATCACTTTGGGCGGGGGCTTAAGCGGTTTGCCAGTACTTATGTGCGGTCGGGCATCATGCAGCCCATCATTTCTTCGAGTCCCGTGGGCGGGGTAGGTTTAAGTAGGTAGGTAAGGAGATGTGTCTTGGTGGGTAGGTCGGCAGGTATGTTTGATTTGAGGTTTAACGTCCCCGTTAATACTATATAGGTCATTTGGAGACGATACTTCCAATTTCGTGGGACCCGACTTTGAGATGTGAGGACATCTCAAGACCTGCCGCCCAATGAAACCAATAGGGTTTTTATGCATGGACGGTCCTACTCACATCACTTTGCCTTGGCAGGCTTATGCGGTTTACCAGTACTCAGGTGGTAAGGAATCATGAAGCCATCTAGTTTTTTCAAGTCCAGCTGGGCGGGGTAGATTTAGGTAGGCAGGTAAGGGGGGGGGGGGGTGGTGGGAAGGTAGGTTTTTTGTTTGATTTGAGGTTTAAAGTTCCCTTTAACACTTTAAAGGTCGTTTTGGAGACGTTGCTTCCAATTTTGTGGGACTTTTTAGTTTTACCCGACATTAAGATGAAATGACATCTCAAGCCCTACCGCCCAATGTGACCGAAAGAGTTTATAAGCATGGACGAGCCGACTCGCACCGCTTTGCTTGGCCAGGCTTAGATCCTCTAAGCGGTTTACTAGTGCCCATGCGCGGGTCGGTTTCAGCTCTGTGTGGAAGCATCATGCGGCCCATATATTTCTTCAAGCCCAAATGGGCGGGGGCCTGAGGGATGGTAGGTAGATGATTGTTTGCTTATTTATTTGACTTGAGGTTTAAAGTTCCCGTCGAGTGTAGGACAATATCCACTCCGGACAAAATTCCCACTGCTCACTTTTGCATAGGTGGACGAAATCCCCTTCATGTTTTTTACCAGATGGACAGAATCCCCTTTGTGCCTCACTGAGGGTCCAATGTCTGACGCCTATTTCTGCAATGGAAACTCAAGTGGTTTTTACACTGGATACACTGTTGGTTAATTCTTGAAGTAATTGAAATGATCTTGAATGGGCTGTAAAACCATTACCAAAATGCTATCATGTAAATTATGTAGCTATATACAAGTCTGTATAATGAATATCCTTGCATGTAAATGGTAATGCAAATAAGCAGTGGGGCGGGGGAGGGGGGGGGGGGGTGCAAATATCCACCTGTAAAATAAGCCCTGGGGGCAGATGTCCATACCAAAAATAAGCTCTGGGGGCAAATTCGGGTCGCATTTTCAACTGGGGGGAGGGGGCAAATGTCCATTTATAGATTAAGTCATTGGGGGGGGGGGGGGGGGGCAAACGTCCTGGAGGGCTAACGTCCGGAGACCGTACGTAATACCTACTTACCTATATTGCTGCCTGCCTACATACCTACCTACCTACCAAAACAAACAATATTCGATCCTACCTATGACCTTCCTATACATCTACCTACATACCCATCGCTACCAGCCCAAACCTACCATTCCTACCTCATCACGCAAACACGCCTTTATAATTTTGATCCCCTTAAACCCCACTTTTAGACATTAAAACTGGGGTTTACATGGATATTTATCATTTGTCTTATTTCTGCTCAGAAACATAGATTGTGGGTGTTCGTTAGAACCGACACGCCGAGGCGGTTCTAACGAGTACCCACAATGTATTTTTTGTGCAGAAATATGAAAAATATCAGGATTTTTATCTGAAAAATTTCGTTGGTTGTAAAATTTTGTCAATATATTTGAATTTGCGTGTTTTCGTAATAGACCTACCTACATGCATATCTCCACTCTACCTACCTGTCGCCCCCGCCCATCGGGGCTTGAAGAAATATATGAGCTGCATGATGCTTCCGCACACGAGTACTGGTAAACCGCGTAGAGGTTCTATGCCTACCCATGGAAAGCGGTCGGAGTCGGACCGTTCATGCTTATAAACCTTTTTGGTTTCATTGGGCGACAGGGCTTGAGATGTCATTTCATCTCAATGTCGGGCCAAAGTCACACAAAAATGAAAGCAACGTCTCCAAAATGACCTGTACCGTGATGACGGGGACGTTAAACCTCAAATCAAACAAACAAACAAAACCAATCTATCTACCTAACTTCCTACCTAGCCCCCGCCCATCGGGGCTTGCAGAAATAGATGGGCTGCATGCTGCTTCCACGCAGAGCTGAATCCGACCGCACACGAGTACAAGTAAACCGCTTATAGGATCTAAGCCTGCCCAGGTAAAGCGGTGCGAGTCGGACCATCCATGCTTATAAACCGTATCGGTTGCATTGGGTGACAGGGCCTGAGATGTCATTTCGGTAAAAGTCCCACAAAATTGTAAGCAACGTCTCCAAAATGACCCATACAGTGTTGACGGGGACGTTAAAGCTTAAATCAAACAGACAAAACCTACAGCGTCGAAGGAAGAAGTTAAAAGTAAGCCTACCTACCTAGCTACACATCCAGCCACGCACCCACCAGACCACTCACCCTACCTATATACCTACCTATCTGCCTACCTAGCTACCATGCAGCCCATCTGTTTCTTCAAGGCCCGGTGGGTCGGGTCGATATTGATTGGTTGATAGTGAGCACTGGGTTTGGTTATTACTTTTTTTTTAAGTTTAAGTATTGTATTGTAAAGTTAGTATTTTGGTGTGTGTGTGTGTGTGTGTGTGTGTGTGTGTGTGTGTGTGTGTGTGTGTGTGTTTGTGCTTGCTACCAATCGGGGAAGTACATAAGAATACACCTTCGAATCGGGGAGACACCTCCAAACGCGGAAGAAATTGCAAGAAATATTGATTTGTTTGATTTGAGGTCAATCAAAAACATTCTACCCTGCTTTGCTGGCAAACATGAAAACTGTAAAAAACATTCTTTTGTGTGCTCTGCTCACTTGAGCACATACAACACAAGTTTTTTGCCATATGGTAAACACTTACAGCTGAATAATACTGATATGTCTCAATTAAACGCGGTCCTTGCTAATAATTTTTCTCCAATCAATCTACAAAAAGTTTCACGGCTATCAACTACAAACTGTTCTGAGAGCCTGCATCACAGGGTTTTCACATATGCACCAAAATCTACAGTATGGCCCCGTAATTTCACAGGCCTTTGCCATTCCGCCGTACATTCAGACACGCACGGCACAGGGAAATCATCACTTTCCCTTGCATCATCTATTGGTATTAGATACAAAAAGTCAGACCCCATATGTAAGCATATGCTGAAAATAGATGCATCACATGATTATCACTGCCGAAGGAAAAAGACTAAGCAGTACAAGCTTTCGCGTCACCTTGCAAGAAAGCGCAAATGTTGTAAGAAGATGACAATACAATCACTGTATGGTAATGCTTCAAAAAGTGTTTCACAAGAACATGCATATGGAATAAACATCAACAAATAACCGTTTACCTCAGCAGGCATTGTCTGTGACCATAATGGCCTGTACACTCTCCATTACTGAGGCAAATTTTTCTTTTGTTGTTAACTGTTACTGTTTCCAGTGACAAATGATTCACATTTATACAATGTTTCACATGGCATAAATGAGATACATGTTTGCCATCCATGATAGGAAACCCGTTCTTAATATAGAACATCAGCCGGTGAGCTTTAACTCTCACACGGCGCCCTCGGAATGTGAACCAAGCAAGACCATAGCCATCTTTATCCTTCGATCCGTGCCATAAATGGCATGATCTGCCTTCAATTGTATGTCGATCTAAAACATTAGTGACATACAACAATTCAGAATCCGATGATATAGAATGAAATATGATATTTGCCATGGATATAGAAAAATGCACAGTATTATGGCTTTTAAAGCTGAAAATTAGATAAAAACTATTAAAAATCTATTATTTGTACCCGAAATACCCAAAATATTGCTCAAAAATGATTTAATCACCTTTAATTTAAGATTAAATAAGCTTTGACAGCACCAAAATGAGTAAGGAACATCTAGAATAAAATTCTTATTTTTGAGTTGTCTCCCTTCCCTCGGGCCGTCCCTGTCGGCTTTCATTCTAATTTCAGTTTTATGGCCCGATTTCATCAGAAACAATGCTGTTTTTGTCTAAATACTGGTCGCGGCAAAGGGCCAGATGAAAAAGTTTGTCCTAAATGGCACTTTGAAATTTGACATATTGGTTAATGGTAGCAAACCACTATTCCGAGCTGTCATCTTGACTTTGTCGCGTGGCGGACAAAGTTTTTCGAGCCGCAACAAAAATTACACATTGCAATCTTGTTGTTTTGTGTTATCTATACATTGCAACTTGCCACAGAATAATATGAGCCTGATTTCAACAGCTTGTACAATGTACAGCCAATGTGATGACTATGTAAACAACTACTACCCCACCCACTTTTGCTGCTAAATTATTACCATTTTTGGCTATTTTCAAGGGAGCACTGGCAGCACACTGCATTAGCAAGGACAATAGTCAGCATTCAGCTCTATTGTACACCTCACCAAAATAAAAGGGAGCTAGAAATTGACCCCTGCCAGCCGTTTACTTTTTTAGCAATAACTAACTGAAGTCCACTCACAATTTGAAACAGAAAGTAACCGTCAAAATATCTAGTAGCAGTAGTTTCGTATTTCAGATTACATCCCTTGATTTCCAGGTCATGTGACCATAAATTAATTCATTTTTCTCCACAACGACACAAAATCAATACATTGAAAGTCAAGTTATTGCTTTCATAATTGTCAAACACTATTTAGACACCAAATTTGATCCCTACCCCTATTTATTAAGAAATTTCCCCATGTGCACAGGCTGGAAACTGTGTTCTGCTACCTTTACCTGAGTGTTAATAAAGTTCTGTTCTGTTCTGTTCTATTTTGTTAGTCAGTGACTTCTATCACGGAGGATGTGCAAAGTAGGTCAATCCCTTTCTATGCATTTGCCGTTTTAAGTTAAGAAAAAGTGATGCCTTCCTCGACGTAGGATGTCGCACTCTGCGGGACCATAAGTGGGTCAGTCGCCATGTTTGCATATCATTAACGCATCCTACGTGAAGGAAGACACCATAGGAGGAAAGTGTATTCCTGCTTAGCCATTTGGAGGCCCGAGACAACGTTTGCCGATCTCGTTTGTGGTGTTGTCCTTTTTGGGACAGGCCCATCCGCCCACAGTTGCTGGGAAGGACAATTTTTGTACCTGCAAGGTTGTGCTTGAAGATTATATTTGTGTTTTTTTTTTTTATTCTGCACATACAACATATAACATAGTAACATTGTGTGTTGGCTTCCGCCGTCTCGGGCCCAAATTCGTATTTATTTTAGTTGGTTGGTGACCTCTATCGCGGAGGATGTGGAAAGTAGGTCAACCCCCTTTTATGCTTTTTCGTTTGAAGTTAAGAAAAAGTGATGCCCTCCTCGACGCAGGATGCCGTAGTGGGACCGTAGGAGGGTCATTTTGGGTCGCCATGTTTGCATATCATTATCGCATCCTACGTGTAGGAAGGCACCATAGTAGGAAAAAAAGTATTCTTGCCTAGCCGTTAGGGGACCCGAGACAACGTTTGCCAATCTCTTTAGTCAAAGTGGTTAGTGCAAATTGTTATATAATCATGTAGGTCGCATACAAGCGTCCGCCTTCGCACGTGCGCAGTCGAGCGCTCCTATGCGATCTTGTTTTTAATGTTTCATATTTACACAAATAAAAATGTTTGAAATCGCTTTTTTTGAGAAAACTCTTCTTCTTCTTCTAACTCCAGGTTTTTGATCTCTCTGTTCTATACTATCCTCTCTACTGTATTCCTATCCTACAACTATCGCTATATCTACCTACCTAGTGTGGTTGTATGTTGTTTTAGTTTCGCGTGGGTGGTTGTGTGTGTTAAAAGCCTTCCTTCAGGTCGCGCTAAGTCATGCCCTAGCTAGTTAGTTAATTGCCCTTGTCTGTATTGCTATGTGGCCATCTTGACCGTCTGTCTTTATTACGGTCATGGCGCAATTTGCTGTTTAAGGTGATTTTTATGTTATGCGACAAGGGCAGTACGGAGGGCTGTATGATATACCAGGCGAGATGCGGTTTTTCAGTCGTGGTGTTATGCAAAAGGCCCTTTTAAGGGCCCCCATGTCATTCGTTTGGGTAACCTTATAATGTACATCCTTTATTCGAAAGCGAAAGTTGCGAAAAAAGAAAGAAAAAGATGTGATAAGGCGTCTTGTTTCTTATTTCTGTCCCACTTTTCTATATGCGTTCCTGAAGGAGAGGCTTTGTTTGCTAGTGTGCTGTTGTGCCGTTCTCCTTTGGGTTGTGTGGCTCTCGATCAGCCAGGATTTTGACGCAACGCTCCTAAGTGCAAAGTCCAAGGACCGAAACCACAGCGCTACGTCTCGTTCTGACTTCTCGTTTGCCTCACCCCCTCAGGAGGGGCTGGGCGATGGATTTTCCTTGTGGTGGGTCCATGCCCAGTCCTGGCGTGCTTTCGTGTGGTCCTCTTTCGGGCTGTGTGGCTCCCGATCAGCTAGGGCTTTGGTGAAGCGTTCATAAGTGCAAAGCCAGTGGGCCGCAACCACAACGCTACACCTTGTCATAACTTCTCGCTTGCCACACCCCCTCTGGAGGGTGGGTCGGGGCTATGGATTTTCCTTCTGGTGGGTCCATGCCCCGTTCTGCTATGGTCTTCTCACAGTGATCCAGGGATCGCTGTCACCGATAGGCACTCCTAAGTGCAAAGCCGAGGCCGCAACCACAGTGCCTATCGTTTACTTTGTTCCCCTTTTCGCTGTGAGACGGCCGCCCTTTGATCACTACGGCCCTTTTTGGTTGGTAGCGTCTAAGGTGCGGTTAGAATATTTATTTTTACTGTTCTGAACTCGGGTGTCTAGAGATTTTGGTTTAAAGTATGTATTCTCGTACGGGGTGTATTTTACGGTACAATGCAATTAAATTTAGTCTGCGCCCTTAGTTTTCCCCTATATTTTGTCCAGGTAGTTTGTTGTCTCAAAGACCGCGTCCCTCATTTCCTGTGAATTTAGATTGAGCAGAGAAACCGCGTTTATCTCCCCTTGGTATCCTAATGTTGTCAGTTCTCCCTTTAGTTCCCTTCTGGCGGGGCCGTGTGCGGGGCATTCTGCGAGGTAGTGTTGAACACACTCCACCTCGCCACAATGCCCACATAATGGATCGACCTCGCTATAGAAGATGTTGTGTGCATTTAGTCCGTTGACCCCGAGTCTTAGTCGTGTATATATGCGATCGAGCTTTCGGCTGTCGCTATATTGTACCAATTTCGGGGTCAAGGACTGACAGATCGAGTGTCTAAAGCCGTGTTGTCCCTGCCATATGCGCGCCTATTCCTTTTTGATGCTGGCCTTAATGATAGCGTATACTTCTTGTGGGGTGGGGAGGTAGTCAAGTGCCTTTCCCCGGGTCAGAGCTTCTTTGGCCAGTGTGTCTGCGCGCTCATTCCCCTGCACGTTGCAGTGGGAGGGGATCCAATCTATGTGCAGGGTAATACCTTGTTTTAGAATTGTGTGTATTAGGATATGAATGTCCTGCAGTATATCCGGTCTTGTAGTGCTATTCCCAGAGTTTATGCTTTGTATTGAGCTTAATGAGTCTGTTAGTATAACAACACTATCGGGTTTTTGTTCCTGTATCCATTCCAAGGCTTTTTGTATGGCTATAAGTTCTGCAGTGTAGACTGTGAGGTGCTGGTTAAGTTTGAATTTTTGGTCGACGTTTAATTCTGGTATTGTGAAAGCACACCCCGTTTCTTTTTTGTCAGCATCTTTGCTTCCATCAGTGAAAATTTTAAGCGCTTGCTTATAGTTTTCACTGATGTGTGATTCTGCGATCTCATTGCATTTTTTCTGTGATGTTTCATTTTTCTTTATGACACCCGTTAGTGTTTTTTTTTGGCGCATAGGCTTCTTAAGTTAAAAACTTCCGGATATGTTTTTTCCGCTGTTTTGACCTGCTCGAGGTCATGGTTTTTAATTAGGTCCTGGACTTTGATAATATAGGGGATCTTTCCTCTTAACCTATCTCTTTTAACATGGCTGGGCGTCATTTCGTTTATGGGGAGACTTTCCTTAAGACTGCTTGAGCGGGCCCAGTACTTGAGTTGCAGTTCATCCCTCCGCAGGTGCAGGGGCATGACGCTGCATTCAATCTCCGGGTCCAGGTTCCGCGTTCCCCTGTATGCCCCAGTAGCGATTCGGAGGGCTGTGGCCTGTATGGTATCTGTTTTTTTCAGGTGTGAGGGTCGCGTATGCTTGGCAGCCATAATCAATTTTGCTTCTTATGAGTGCTGTGTACATTTTGATCAGGGTTTTCTTGTCTGCTCCAAAGTTTGCCCCCGAGACCGCCCTTAGCACATTTAGGTCCCGCTGGGACCTGGACACCAGGTTTTCAATGTGCAGTCTCCATGTTAGATTGCTGTCAAAGTACATGCCCAGGAATTTGGCATGACCGGCGTACTTTATTTCCTGCTCGTCATACGTCAGCCTGGGCATGCCCTTTGTATCTGCGAAATTTCTATTGTAAACTACCACTGTTGTTTTTTTCAGTTGACAATTTGAAGCCCCAGTTTGTAGCCCAATCATGTATGGCATTAAACGCTTTTTGCAATGCAGGAATGGCACTTTTCGGTTTTTTCGCGGTTTTCCATACTAAGCCGTCATCCACGAACATGGATATTTCCAGCGGTAATGCATTAAGTGTTTTCTGCCGTGTGTTCATTAATAGGTTGAAAAGGATAGGAGATAGCACCGGGGGGGGGGGGGGAACCGTTCTCGCATTCATAAAAACCGGACACCTCGCTACCTATTTTTACGTTCATTTTTCTATCAATCAAAAAGTCTCTGATCCAGGTTAACATTTTTCCTTGAATTCCGAATTTGTTTAGTTTTAGGAGGACCCCCCTAGTCCATAGTAGGTCGAAAGGTTTTTCTAAATCCAAAAATATCGCTACCAGTGAGTGTTTCATTAGTTTTGCCTTTCGGATGGCGGATTCCAGTCTGGTGATTTGATCAATGGTAGATCTATGTTTTCTAAAACCTGTTGTTCGTTTGCTAAGAGGTTGTTTTTCTCAATGTGTGCTGTTAATCTAGATGCTACCATGGTTTCCATGATTTTACATATGGTTGATGTGAGTGAAATCGGCCTATACGATTTCGGCTCGTGGGGGTCCTTGTCTGGTTTTAATATTGGAACGATGGTTCTCTCCTTCTATTGTGTAGGGAGGGTCCCCTCGTTCCAAGATTTATTTATTAGTGCGAGAAGTTGATTTTTTCCCTTTTCTGGTAGATTTTTTAACATGTCGTAGAGAACGGTGTCTGCCCCGGGGCGGTGCTCTTTTTCTTATTAAGCGCGCTCTGTAGCTCCCTATGGGAGAAGTTAGCATTGTATGCACGGCACTGGCCAGCGCGATCGGCGTCTTGAACGGCCTGCTCAATCATTGGGTCCTGCGTTTCCCTAATGCGCCTAAAATTTGGGTCTAAATTTTCGTTACTGCAGACTTTTCGGTAGTGTTGTGCTAAGATTTCTGCTTTTTCATTGTTTTCATGATATCTTACGTTTCCTTGTTTTAAAACTTCTACCGGTTTTAGTGGTTTTCCATTAAATCTTTTTATTGTGTCCCAAATTTTCTTAGAATTTGTTTTATATGTGAGGGTAGACACAAAATCCCTCCAGGCTTGTTGTTTTGTTTGTGTTAAAAGGCATTTTGTTTCCTCCCTTACGCGTCTATATTCTTCTAAAAGTGCGGCTGTTTTGTTTTTCCTATATTTATAGTATATCTTATTTTTCTTTCTGACTGCCTCGCTACAATTTTCATCCCACCATGGCAGTGTGTTTTTATGCTTATTTTTTGGTTGCGTTTTTGGTATGCATGCCATTATTTCCGAAACAAAATCCTCATTGCTTTTATCGATATTTGTGCCTTCGAGGGATATGTTAATGTGTTTAAGTTGCTGCCTAAAGAGGTCCCAGTCTGCTTTGTCTAATTTCCAACGTCGGGCAGGCCGTTGCGTTACGCATTTGTGAGTGACGTTGAGCGACGTCAGGATGGGGAAGTGGTCGCTTCCCATCGTGTCGTCTCCCACGTGCCACTCACTCGATCGGCATAGTGATGCGCTGACCAGTGTTAAGTCTATGGCGCTCGTGCTTCCGCGCTCGACGTTGAATCGTGTGCCACACCCGTGTTTAAGATTACGTAATCTGTGCTATTTATGAACTCAACCAGTTCTAGGCCTCACCGTTTGTCATATGTGGGGTTGTGGTTTGTCTCCCATAGTTCATGTCTGGCATTGAAATCCCCCAAGAAAACTGATGTTTTCCCCACTTTTTTTTATAAATTTCATCATAATCGTCAGACGATACATTTGTTTAGGGTGGTGCATAAAAGTTAACGATGTCTATGTTTTCATTTTGTCCAAAAAGTCTGACGATCACAACCTCTATTTCTTTTTGTGTGTGTCTAAATTTGATTTCTTCCGAATCTAGTCCTGATCAAGTTGATAAATGTGGCTAGTCCTTCCCCATGTTTCCCCTTTTCCCTACTAAAACTGACCGGGGTTTTATATCCTGTAATTTTTGTTGGTTTACTATCTTTTTTTGAGAATGTTTCTTGAATAGCTATTACCTCCGGTGTGTAGCCCAAAGTTTCTAGATAATGGCCTAAGGCCCCAAGTTTTGTTCCGTTTTCCTTGCCAGACATACTACGGGCGTTCCACTGTAACACGCGGATTTTAGCAGTGGTGCTGGGATCCATAATTAGGCAGAAATATATTTTTTTTTGTTTTAACGGCGTGAGTTTTTACGTCCACCCTCGATCCTTGGTCTAGGATCGGTGGAGCTGTAGTCCGCGTTTTTCTTAAGAGCTCTTGTGTTTCGCGTTTGTAATGTTGCCTCCTTGGGATAATTGTTTCCGCCTATTTTGTGCGGGTGCAGGTGCGGTGCTTAATTCTTTTTCTTTCGTTGCTTCTGTAGGTGATTGGGGGTTCTCGCTATTTGCGGTGTGTACCCCTGTGGTGCCCGACGTATTCATGTTGTCGGTTTCCATTACGTTTGCGGTGGCGTTTTCGACGATGAGGTCTATGACCTCATCTGACGCCTTGGTGCTCAGCAGATTTTGTTTGTTGAGCTCGTGTAAGATTGAGCTCGTGGCTTTTTTTATCGCTGTGGCGATTAGGTGTTTTTTTTTTTTTTTTTTTTTTTGTTTTCTTTTATTCAAACGGTTAAGAGAAAACCTGTTTGGTTGACATTAGGCAGCATTACCCCATATAAGCAGAAAGGTGTGAAAATTAGTCAATGTGTTTTGATAAGCATTGGGGACAACAGGAAATGTCAAACCATAAATCACACATGTTAATCACTTTGGTATATATCCAAAATTTAAATTACATGAAACCTATGTTTAACAGGATTCAATATCCTTTGGAAGCTTGGAATACACCGTAGAACTGAAAAGGTAAGAGTGTACATGTTTACTCTAAGCCTCGGATTATGATTAATATTATCATTAATATTTACTATAATTGTTATCATTATCTTTATTTTATTATCATTATTATTATTATTGTTGTTGTTGTTGTAAAAGGGCACTTATATAGAGATCAGGCTTATTTAGGCAGAATAATAATTTTAAAATTTCCGAAGGTCTGCTTTTTAAAGTATTAATTGCAAAAACACGCCTATTAAAAATATATTGAAACATTACCATCAAATTTTTAGATAAAATATTCCGATATTTTTCATATTTCCGCTGGAAAACATAGATTGTAGGTATTCGTTAGAATCACCTCGCCGAGACCTTTCTAACGAGTACCTACAATCTATGTTTTCCAGCGGAAATATGAAAATAATGTACATCTCTGTAAACCCCAGTTTAACTGTATAAAAGTGGGGTTTAATTGGGTTTAAATTAAAGGCGTGTTTTCGTTTCAAGAAAATACATGTGCCCACATATATTTTGTTCTTGTTGACCACGTGATACCTATTTATGGCATATTTAATACGGGTATCTTACGAAAGTAAATAAATAAATAAAAAAAATAAATAAATAATATTAATTAATTAATTAATTAATTAAAAAAGCTTGTTATAAATAGTGTTCTATTTAAAGTTCGTAATGTAAGCATTTTAAACATAGGCTCAAGATGAAAGGGGCAGGAGCTAACAGGAAATGGATGACATTTCTCACGGCCTTCTTGCGCATGCGCAGATACACCTTGGTATTAACTTTCTCATGGGTTTAAAGATCTCACGCTACACCGGCATCAACTTGGAGTTTTGATACTTGGTGTGCCCACCCGAAACATGCAAAGAAAATAATATCAGTATTCGTGTCACACTATATCTTTATTCGCGCCACGTAATTAAAATATACTTCTTTTTGTAATTAACTAGGCCGAACATAACAGGCTTACTTAGGTTATACAGATTACATAACCAGATATGAATTTTAATGTGGATGTTTATGTAATGCGACGTTTGACCAAAGTGCAAAAAAGACGAAATTCACGGAGGCTTGAACAAAATTCAGATTAAACTTATAAACTACAAAGAATACACCCAGTATTCCAAAACACTTTAATTTTAATTTAAGAAGTTTTATACATAGTATCTTGTCTACATCATGTGCCCAGTTGTTTAAAACTAGCGACGTCGTTAGTTACTTTAATTACCATTACGCAAACACGCCTATACAAATACATTGCCACCTTTATCGCCAAAAAAATGAAAATTTTATGATGAAAAATTGTAATATTTTTCTTACTTCTGCTCCGAATATAGATTGTGGGCACTCGTTAGAACCGCCTCATTGAGGCGGTTCTAACGGGTACCAACAATCTATATTTTAGAGCAGAAATAAGAAAAATAAGGCATACCCCCGGAAACCCCAGTTTTACTATATAAAAGTTGGGTTCAATGGGGTAAAATTTATATAGGTGTGTTTTCGTGATGCGACAACATACCTGTGTGGCAAAGTGCATTCTTTTATTTCTCCAATACCGATGATGAAAATGCTTGATAGTTTTCTTAAACCTTGTCATGCTGAATATGTCAATCTGCCATACCCACTACTGATTATCAACCAATCAGATTAAATTTACTTGATTCAAATTATTGCAACAAATTCACAATCCGAATGAAAATGTAAATCCTGAAAAAACCATCTGATCTGGATCTACATTGTTTCAAAGATTAGACATATCCAGGCTCAGCATGGCAAGGGTTAACTCGAAACAAAGGTTGTGGGCGCTCTTTCGGACCGCCTCATCGAGCAGAAATAAGCAAAATATATACCCACGTAAAACCCATTTTTCTCCATATAAAGTGGGGTTCACGGACTTAATGAAAATATGACATATGCACATTTATCTTAGCTGTAAAATGCGAGAGCGTTCGCACGCTTTCAGTCAACATATCAAAATTATACGAAAACTCTGACAACCCCCCCCCCCCCACCCACGACCCCATTTTAATATATTAAATTGGGCTTTACAGGGGTTTAAATTATTTTTCTAATGTCTGCTCAAAACGATAGATTGTGGGTTCTACAAAGTTCCCATAAACTATGTTGTCGAGAAGAAATATAAGAAATATCAGAATTTTTTACAGGAAAATTTTCATTTGTTGGTTTTTTAAAATATATTTCAATGGGCGTCATTTCATAAAGTATTACATGCTTACTAGAACAGTGAAAAAGAGCTCGTTTAGCGAACTATGCCTTGAAAGAAGGGCTCATTCTGACCGATTTTGTTTGTTTGTTTGATTTAGGCTTTAACGTCCCCGTCAATGCTATTTAGGTCATTTTAGAGACGTTGCTTCCGATTTTGTGGGACTTTTACCCGAAATTGAGATGAAATGACGTCAAGACCTGCCGCCGAATGAAACCAAAATGGTTCATATGCTTGGACGGTCCGACTCGCACCACTTTGCCTGGGCAAGTTTAGACAATCTGAGCGGTTTACAAGTACTCATATGCTGTCGCTTTCAGCTCTGCGTGGAAGCAGCGTGTAGCCCAATCTATTTCTCCAAGCCCCGATGGGCGGGGGCACTCTGAGGATTTAAACGACATGATGATAATTTTTCCTTGTGACACACCGACACCCTTTCGCAAGTCCAAAACGGTAATTTTTGTGATGAAAATGTGCATTATTTTCCTATTTATAATCTTAATATAGATTGTGCGTGCTAGTTAGAACCGCTTCATTGATTGATGAGTACCCACAATCATGTTTTGAGCTCAAATAAGGAAAATAACGTATACCTCAGCAAACCCCAATTTCTTCATATAAAGTGGAGCTCTGAGGGACATGTGTGACACGGACCTGTTAACGTGACGAAAAGGGTATGCATGTTTTCCCTTTCCATTATGTAAACACGTCCGCGAAATGAACACCCCTCAAAAATCCACTTTATACAAAGAAAACTTGGGTTTATAGGCGAAAACATTATTTTTCTGCTCCAAGACAAAGGTTGTGGGTACTGGTTAGAACCGCCTCAATGAGGCGGTTCTAACTAGCACGCACAATCTATATTTAGATTAGAAGTAAGAAAAATAATGCATAATAATGAGGCGGTTCTAACGAGCATCCACAACCTATGTTAAGAGTATAAATAAGAAAAATATCACAAAATTACATCAGAAAAATAACAGTTTTGGAGATATGAAAAAATGCACTTTATCATATGACGTTGCGTCTGAGAGTGTAATAAAGCCATGTTATAAATTCGACAATCCACTAGTGGATTAAATATGCAAATTAGCTAAATACGCCCCGTAACGTTACATGTACGGCGTCCTTAACGACGTCGCGTTTACTAATGGCGGAAAATTGACATTTTTGTAAACAAATCGTGAATAAAATCCGTTTTAAATGTCATATGATAAATAGAATCTTGCATTCGTGCTCATGTAGTATTGAATTATTTATTTTATCCCTTTTCCTCAACTCGTTTAATAAATTCAATAATACATGAGCACTCATGTAAGATCCTTTATATGTCACACGGATGTGTGTGCCCAAATAGGTTTTTACGATCATCTGAGGCTCTCATCTTTCTACTTGGCAATATTTATGTATTTATGTTTGGTTGTGAACCTTCTTTCCTTCGATCTTCGGTGCACTGCGGTGGGCTGGACGACGGACTCTATGACGTGATCATAATCTTTTGAATTCATGAGGGGTGGGGGAGCCTGATATTTCCTGGCGTGTATGTGTGTTTGTGTGTGTGTGTTTTTGTCTGCTCTGACGTCAAAGACACGTGTTTTATTTGTTAATCGGCGTTGTGCCACTGGTTCATGTTGCATGTGTTTTGGTGTGCCTCCATGTCACTTACGGCCCCGCCATTCGGGGCTAGAAGAAAAAGATGGGCTGCATGATGCTTTCATGCAGAGCTGAAACCCACCCGCACACGAGTACTGGTAAACCGCTTTGAGGATCTAAGCCTGCCCTGGCATAGCGGTGGGAGTTGGACCGTTCATGCATATAAACCCTATTGGTTTCATTGGGCGGCAAGGCTTTAGATGTCATTTCATCTCAATGTCGGGTAAAAGTCTCACAAAATTGGAAGCAACGTCTCCAAAATGACCTTTACAGTGTTGATGGGGACGTTAAACCTCAAATCAAACAAATCCATGTCACTTACTTTCTTTAGGTGACTTGAGATGGCTGCGTTTTTCATGGGTGATCTTTTCATACTAGTTTAGTTCGGGGCTTGTTGAATTGGATTGGGCTGCATGGTGCTCCCACGCAGAGCTGAAACCGACCACACATGAATACTGGTAAACCGCAAAGAAGGTCTAAGCCTGCCCATGCAAAGTGGTGCGAATCGGACCGTCCATGCATACAAACCCTATTAGTTTAAGAAGGGCTTGGTTGTTATATCATCTCAGTGTCGGATATCGGCCCCCGTCCATAGGGGCTTGAAGAAATATATGGGCTGCATGATGCTTCCACGCAGAGCTGAATCCGGCCCGCACACTAGTACTGGTAAACCGCTTAGAGGCTCTAAGCCTGTCCAGGAACCGCGGTGCGAGGCGGACCGTCCATGTTAATAAACCCTATTGGTTTCAATGGGCAACAGGGTTTGAGATGTCATTTCATCTCAATGTTGGGTAAAAGTCCCATACAATTGGAAGCAACGTCTCCAAAATGACCTTTACAGTGTTGACGGGGACGTTAAACCTCAAATCAAACAAACAAACCTTCAATATGTATCAAAGAGTATTGGAGATGTCGCCATCAAAAAAAAAAAGTGATTCTATTTTATTGAAGGGGAGATAACTCAAAAACAATGGTACCCTGAGTTGTGGTTCTTGTACATGACACACCGTCTCGGCCTTGTGAAGAACTGTGCCAGGTATCATCAATATATCTTAAAGGGTATTGGAGTTATGGCCATCACATTATTATATTGACAGGGGTGATAACTCAAAAGCCATAGCACCCAGAGTTGTAATTCTTGAGCATGACACACCTGCTTAACCTCATGTACATTTGCATCAAGTACCACCAATATGTCTCAAAGAGTATTGGAGGTACGATGATGATGATTTCGTGTTTAACGACGCGTCAACCCTCTTTATGGGTCATAAGCGTCAAACGGTTGATGGTTAAACGGCACGAACAATTATGATGATATTAAAAGTAAAAAGTCAGAATGATAATGTATAAAAATCTGAAACAGTTAAATCTTATGAAAAAGTCCAATTTCTTTTAAGAATAAAATAATATTATCAACAGGTACATCTCGAAACAGTTGTTGCAAAGTGTCAGCTTTGAAATATAAAATACGTGAGGGTGAAAAGTCAACACAGTCAGTTAAGATATGTTTCACAGTGAATGGCTGATCACAACCTACACAAGAAGGCTGATCATCACCATTAAAAATATAAGAATGAGTAACTCTAGTATGGCCGATGCGCAGTCGTGTTAATACTACGTCCTCTTTTCTGGAAAACTGTGGAGGAGAGCATTTTGTACTAACGACAGGTTTAATGGCATGGAGTTTGTTATTTATTGCACGGTCCCATTCGCCTTGCCATTCCGACAAGATGTATCTGTTGATAAATGGTTTAAAATTGTTAAAAGGAATTTTAAAAACAGATGGATCAAGATTGAGCGATTCCTTTGCTTTCTTGTCAGCATATTCATTGCCGACAATGCCAATATGGCTCGGAAGCCAACAAAACAAGATTTGGTGTGTTTTAGAAATTTCATGATGTTTTTCGATCAATTTTTGAATTTGAGGATTTTTAGATGATGAATGGTCTAAAGCCTTAAGCACAGAAAGTGAATCCGAAAATATAATTGCTTTTTGAATTGTTGAAGAACTGATAAAATCTAAAGCTAGGTCTATTGCTTTGGCTTCAGCTGTAAAAATAGATGAACCATCTGGAAGGCGCATGGTTTTGTGCGTATCTTTAGAAACATACGCACAGCCAACTTTATCTCCTTCTTTGGAACCATCAGTATAGACTTGCTGGTATTCATTGTAACGTGACTGCAGTACCTGAAAGTTTTGTTTGAGAAATATTGGATTTGATTCGGATTTTTTTCCATCATGTAAGTCGAACAGAATAGAAGGTTGTTTAATACACCAAGATGGAACTTCGGCGGTTTCATGTTTTTGAATATTTTTAAGGTCGATACCTGAATTTTCCAGCAGTGGTAAAATACGTAATCCAAAAGGTTTGATTGCTGTGGGTTTTGTTTCATACTTATCTACAAATTGAGGTCGAAATGAAATTTTGGATGCCGGGTTAGATGGATTTGCAGCAAGTCTGATAGCATACTGAAGAGAAAGTTTCTCTCTGCGCGAGGTTAAAGATGGTTCACCTGCTTCTACATAAAGGCTTAATACGGGAGAAGTACGGAAGGCTCCCATGGCCAGACGAAGGCCTTGGTGATGGATAGTATCCAAGGATTTTAAATAGGACTTTCTGGCAGAACCATAAACAACAGACCCATAATCTAATTTAGATCTTATTAAAGACCGGTAAAGATGTAATAAAGTATACCGATCTGCTCCCCAACTTGTATGAGCTAAAACTTTCAAAAGATTCAAAGCTTTTAAGCATTTCGCTTTAAGATATTTAATATGTGGAATAAAAGATAACTTTTGATCAAATATGACCCCAAGAAATTTGGCTTCTTCAAAAACAGGAATTTGTGATCCGTATAAAAACAGGGAAGGATGTTCGTGTTTCTTCCGTAGTTTACAAAAATGAACACACTGCGTTTTCGACTTGGAGAACTTGAAACCATTTTTATCAGTCCATTCTTCTATTCTTTTTAAATTTTGTTGTAACTTTCGTTCAATTGTTTTCATATTTTTTGAACGGTAACATATACAAAAATCATCAACATACAATGAACAATCAGTTTTGTCGTCCAAACATTGTACAATATTGTTTATTTTGATGTTAAATAGCGTAGTTGAAAGAATACTACCCTGTGGGACACCCTGTTCTTGATCATAGAAATCTGACAGGGTAGACCCCACACGCACCTGAAACATGCGCTCCCCTAAAAAGCTTTCAATAAAACTGGGAAGTTTTCCTCTTAAGCCAATGTTATGTAGATCTTTCAATATTCCATAACGCCATGTTGTATCATATGCTTTCTCCAAGTCGAAAAAGACAGCCACTACGTGTTCTTTGTTAATAAAAGCATCTCGTACAAATGTTTCTAGTCTTATTAAATTGTCATTGGTACTACGTTCCGAACGAAAGCCCGATTGATATTCTGAAATGAGGTTGTTGGACTCTAAGTACCAGACTAATCTCTTGTTTATCATTCTCTCCAATGTTTTACACAAACAACTTGTCAAAGCTATCGGACGATAATTTGTAGGTTCTGCATGATCTTTCCCTGGTTTTGGAATTGGTACAACTGTAGCTACACGCCAACTCTCAGGACAGACCCCCGTTTCCCAAATATTATTAAAGATATCTAAAAGTGTTGTAAGAGAACTTTTTGGCAGATGCTTAAGCATCTGATAATGAATTTCATCGGGGCCGGTTGCCGTATCATGTGATTTTTCAATGGCTTCAACGAGTTCGGATAAGTTAAATGGTGTGTTGTATTCTTCGTGATTAAGGGATTTGAAGTTAAGTTTTCTTTTCTCCTGGTCCCTCCTGAAATTTCTAAAAGTGTCAGAATAATTACGCGATGATGAATTTCTCAAAAATGTGTGACCAAGAGTATCTGAAATATCTTTTTTTGTTGAAGCTATTGTGTCAAATTCAGTATTTAAATGTGTAAAACTAGAAGACTTTGTTTTTCCTGAAATTTTTCGTACCATATCCCAAACCTTTTTAATGGGGGTTTTATAGTTCAATTTGGAGACATATTCTCTCCATGACTTTCGTTTGGAAGCTCGGATTGTTCGCCGAGCTTTAGCTCTAAAAACTTTTACGTCGTTGAGCTTTTCTGAAGTGGGATTTTTGCAGAACTTATTTAGAGCCTGTTTACGCTTTTTAATAGCTTCTTTACAGTCATTATTAAACCAAGGCTTGCTTTTCTTAGTATTTGTGGAGGTCTTTGGAATGCATTGTTCTGATATGTTAATAAGTGTATCTGTGAAATCAGAAACAATGTCAGATGATTCATTTAAGTGATCAATTGATAACTCTTCTTCACATAAATTATGGAATAATTCCCAGTCGGCTTTATTCATTTTCCATTTCTGGTTACAGTCTTCATCTGGTTCGTTTACGCTCTCTATTATAACAGGAAAGTGATCACTTCCGCACTGATCATCATGAACAGACCAGTCATAGTCCAAGAAGAGAGATGGGTGACACAAAGAGAGATCTAAAGAAGACAAATGACCTGTCGCAGGGTGAAGGTAAGTATAAGATTTATCATTCATCAAGCAAAGATCGTTCTTTGCAATAAAATCTTCGACAAGTGCTCCTCTGTTATTGACATCTTTACAGCCCCATAGAATATTGTGACCATTGGAGTCGCCAACTAAAAGATATGGCGATGGAAGTTGACTCAGCAATGAGTCAAGATGTTCGGGCTTTAAAGAAAATGAGGGTGGGATATATAGAGAGCAAACTGTAGTTTCTTTATCCAGAGAAACCGATACTGCTACAGCTTGAAGGTCGGTTTTTAATTTGATCTCTCTTTGTGGTAAACATGATTTAACAAAAATTGAGCTGCCACCAGATGGTTTGTTACCATCAGAATAGATATAGTTGTATGTATTGAAACCCCTGACATCTATGTTGTCATCAGTTTTTAAAAAAGTTTCTTGCAAACAAAACACCGATGGGGTTAGTAGCGAAATAAGTAATAAGAGTTCATTATAATTTGATTTAAGACCTCGACAATTCCATTGTATTATTTTGTGTTTTAAATCCATTTTAAGGAGAGATATTTAAAGACTAGAAACTATTATGGAGGTGCAATTGGTGATATAGATCTGCTACCACCAGCTCGTGGTGTGGCAGACCTCGATCTGTTATTGCCACTTGGTGATGATGGAGTTTCAGTCAACTCCATATCACTGTCACTCAAAGATCCGAATCTGTTCTGAAATTTTATATTGTCTCTTTCCATTTTACGTTGTCTGTCTGTTTGTCTTTGAGACAATTGATGTTTTTTTATCGGATCTTGCGACCCCTTATTAGTTCGACCTTGGTCGGGTTTCTCTTTTACATTCGGCGCTGGCTTCGGTACGGTCGCTGTCGACCGATCCGAAGCAACCTGGATTGCGCCTTTTGATAAATTGGTTGAACTTTGTGGTGCTGGAGTGGATTTACTCCATGCACCAGACTTTTTCAGTTCAGCAATGTATGATTCAGCAGTCTGTGTTGCGGAGCTGGTACATTTTACACCAGCACCCTTTGTGATGCTGGCGAAACTGGTGGTTGGTGTTATGTATCGCTCTTCGACAATCTTCCGCGCTTCTGGGAATGTTATCCCCCTTTGGTATTTGACGGTAAGTATTTCTTTTTCTTTTTTCCACGCCGGACAGTCTCGGGAGAAAACAGCATGTTTGCCATCACAATTTACGCATTTGGGTTCATTTTTGCAGTTGAGGTGATTATCAACATGCTTTTCTTCACCACAATTAGGACAGAGTTTTTTTCTCTGACATCTGCTTTCGTGATGGCCAAAAGCCTGACAAGAGTAACATCTAAGAGGGTTTGGGATGTATACCTCTACGTTAATGGAAAGATATGCTACTTTGATTTTCTTGGGTAGAATTGGTGTATTAAAAGTCAACACATAAGTTGCTGTTGGTTTTAGTACACCATTTCTACGAACTTGAATGTTACGAACACCAACAACTCCCTGATCCTTAAGGTTATCGACTATCTCTTCATCTGAGCAAGGACGCAGTTCTGGACTGCGAATCACTCCCTTAGATGAATTGAGCGTGTTATGTAAAGCGACTTTAACTTTTAGATCAAAGAGTTTGTTGGTGTTTAGCAGGCTTACCACTTGCTGTTTTTTCTCGACTTCCAAGAGAAGATCACCCGATTTGAGTTGTTTTATACTCTTAGGGTGTCCGGCAATGGAGAGAATACTTTTCTCGATGACGAAGGGGGAAAGGCTAGATACAGTTCGTGTATCGTCAAGTGACGTAACGACCAAGAAACGCGGAACATTGTCAAAATTTGGTTCAGCAGACTGCTGACTAGATTGTTGACTTGACTGCTGACTGGATTGTTGACTGTGTTCATCCGATTCGGATGAATCTTCTTGTTTTTTACGTTTAGGTGCGTTGTGGTTAGGTGATTTGCGGTTAGGTGATTTGCGGTTATGTTTTTTTCCAGGAGCCATAAGAAAAAAATTCTAGTTTCGTCCCAAGTGCTCTCCGCCCTCCGTGGAGCCCTACAAGGGAACACCATACTGGAGTGGTTATCCAACTCGCAGATGTTAGAGATACACGTGAGATATACTCGTATAAACAAAATGCCTACACGATTGATCCGTTAAGCCACCGCCTTCTAGAGATAAAAAGACAGAAAAGGGTAAGGTAAATGGGCATATGGTTGGTATCAGGAAAGATACAAAAAGAGTTGAAGAGAAAGCAAAGCGGTATCTCTAGGGCTCGGCGTGACCAGCCGATTGACCGTGCCGGACCGCACGGCCACCCGTCTACACCGAAAAGCCAGGCCAAAGAGGCGTGTTGGGCACCTGAAGCACCGCCACCTCAGGTAACCCTCAACCTCCAGGATCCCTTCTTCCGGCTTACAGGACGCCACCCACGGCAAACGGGTGGTACTTCCTTTAGCTCTTCCCAGTGGGCACATTGACCACAGCAGCAACGTGCCCAGTGGGAATTGAGCCCCCAGGGCCACGGCAAGGCAGGAAGTCTAATACCTGGGGGATTGGAGGTACGGTGATCACAAGGTGGTCATACTGTTATATTGGAAGGGGAGATAACTCAAATATCATAGCACCAAGAGTTGTGGTTTTTAGGCATGAAGCGCCGTCTAAACCTTATACCAAACACACGAAGTGTTTGCTTTACTGTAGAAAGGCTGGAACAACATACTTAGGCACCCAAATCTCGCCTGAAATCTCGTTCAATTTTAGCGCGATAATCCACCATCTTTACAGAGTTCATGAGAATTGTATTCCCATCCAAAATTGCTTCTCAAAACCAAAAAGTCCCATTACAACAGTAACACAAAAGACGTCGAAATAATTTTAAAAACTTCTTTTCAAAGACTGTTGCATCAAACGCTGAAGTTTGACAGCGGGGAAGTTTCGAAACTACGTCACGTATAAGCGGGTAAAACACAGCACCGCACTTGGACTAACGATTTACCGAAGGATTTACCGGAACTTCTCGTTAAGGCGGAAAGCGCTTCTCGTCTGGACAAGCCATTAAAACTTTTTCACAGATTTACTCAGGGGTATACAATAACGTTCTGAGAATAGTAAGAGACACAATGAGCTATCTGGCCACCTGCGGATTTCTACCTTCCCAAGATTTACAAAGTGATGATGAGCCCCAAATCCCATAGCATAGCGCTAGTGCGTAGAATACTTTAAAGTATCCATGCTGCAAACTAACTGATTTACCCCATCAAATATTCTTCCCATGAAGTTCACACAGGACCAACTTTGGAGCATCATCATATTTAGGGTATGTGCAAAGCGGCGGTGAAGCTCAAACTATTGACAAGGTCATTTTCAGACGTCTCCCAGAGAAATGGACAAAAGAGATAGAAGTGGTAGTAGAGGAGAAGGAAGGGAGGGACATGGGAGAAGGGGGAAAATGAATAAAGTGTAGAAACATTAGTAACAACGCCCTTACCTCTACCCTACCTGCTGCAAGGACAGCAGTCCTTGCCAAAATGTAAGTCAATATCAGTTGGGTTCCCCAGTGATGCAAGCGACACGTCATCTTTGCCTCACAACAGGACAAATTAAAAACTTTGAAAAACAGTTTTACGTAGTTTAGGGAAGACTTGCAAGATCCCTCTTGAAGCCCTTAATGATCCCTGATGTGATAATACTCTGTGGAAGTTTGTCCTTAAGTCTGAAGGAGGGCTGACAGATGATGTCGGTCCATATTTCCCAGGCAGTATCCTATACAGTTCGCTACTTTTGGGTCGGAGACCTTGCAAGCATGGATGTCCACTTAGCCCAGAGATACGCCACCTAAATGTTGACACAAGATGTCAATGCTGCTGAGTTTGTCAGCAAAAGTGGTGTATCACTCGGGAAGTAATGTTGGTTGTGTGGTAGTCACATCTGACAAACCGGGCTACTCGCCGATGCACCGTCTCCAGCCCCTGGATACAAAATGTGGGTCTCATACTGATGCAGGATAAGTCTAATCATGATCTCTACCATCATGCTTTAACATCTTCAGAACAGCTGGTTATGTTCCTTCCAAAGAAACGCCTGACAGTTTTTTTTTTTTTTTTTTTTTTTGCAGTTACAGTTGCATTAAAATGGGTTTCCCATGACATGTTTCTGAAATAAAGGATACCCAGGTGCTTTCAAGTCTTTTAGACGGACAGTTCATGGCAATGTGTTCCGTTTTATTTCCCTGACTGTCGCACATTTGGTTGGGTTGAAAAGATTTTTGTCAGTCTGTATTCTATTATGGGCATTGCTGTAGTCATTCAACTTCCCTGTGAAATGCTGCAGTATGAGTCATGCTTGAGAGCTGGTGATATAAAAGGCTGTCATTAGCAAGGATCCAGAGCTGACTTTCTGTGGCAGGTAATTTACGCATGGGCAGAATAATAAATGTCTGAGCATTGGACCTTGAGGGACACCGGATACAGCTGGGGCAATAGTGCAAACTGACCTTGACCAGGTCTGGTTGATGATGATTTCGTGTTTAACGACGCGTCAACCCTCTTGTGGGTCATAAGCGTCAAGCGGTTAATGGTTAACGGCATTGAGAATTATGAGGATATTAAAAGTAAAAAAAGTTAGTTTGATATGTATAAAAAATTTAAACAGTTAAATCTTATGAAAAGTCCAATTTCTTTTAAGAATAAAATAATATTTTCAAAAGGTACATCTTGAAACAATTGTTGCAAAGTGTCAGCTTTGAAGTATAAGTTACGAGACTGTGAAAAGTCTACACATTCAATTAAAATATGTTTCACAGTGAATGGCTGATCACAGCCTACACAGGAAGGCTGCTCATAACCATTAAAGATATAAGAATGAGTAGCTCTAGTATGGCCAATGCGCAGTCGTGTTAATACTACATCCTCTTTCCTGGAAAACTGTGGAGGAGAGCATTTTGTTCCAACGACAGGTTTAATGGCATGGAGTTTGTTATTTATTGCACGGTCCCATTCGCCTTGCCATTCCGACAAGATGTATCTGTTGATAAATGGTTTAAAATTATTAAAAGGAATTTTAAAAACAGACGGATCAAGATTGAGCGATTCCTTTGCTTTCTTGTCAGCAAACTGATTGCCGACAATGCCAATATGGCTCGGAAGCCAACAAAACAAGATTTGGTGCGTTTTAGAAATTTTATGATGTTTTTCGATCAGTTTTTGTATTTGAGGATTTTTAGATGATGAATGGTCTAAAGCCTTAAGCACAGAAAGTGAATCAGAAAATATAATTGCTTTTTGAAATGATGAAGAACTTATAAAATCTAAAGCTAGGTCTATTACTTTGGCTTCAGCCGTAAAAATAGATGAACCATCTGGAAGGCGCAAGGTTTGGTGCCTATCTTTAGAAACATACGCACAACCAACTTTATCTCCTTCTTTGGAACCATCAGTATAAACTTGCTTGTAATCCTTGTAACGTGACTGCAGTACCTGAAAGTCTTGTTTGATTAGAATAGGATTTGATTCGGATTTTTTGCCATCATGTAAGTCAAACAGAATAGTAGGTTTTTTAATACACCAAGACGGAACTTCGGCGGTTTCATGTTTTTGAATATTTTTAAGCTCCATGCCTGAATTTTCTAGAAGTGTTAACACACGTAATCCAAAAGGTTTGATTGCTGTGGGTTTAGTTTCATACTTATCTACAAATTCAGGTGGAAATGAAATTTGGAATGCCGGGTTAGATGGATTAGCAGCAAGTCTGATAGCATACTGAAGAGAAAGTTTCTCTCTGCGCGAAGTTAAAGATGGTTCACCTGCTTCTACATAAAGGCTTAATACGGGAGGAGTACGGAAGGCTCCCATAGCCAAACGAAGGCCTTGATACTGAATAGTATCCAAAGATTTTAAATAAGACTTTCTGGCAGAACCATAAACAACAGACCCAGAATCTAATTTAGATCTTATCAGAGATCGGTAAAGATGTAATAAAGTGTACCGATCTGCTCCCCAACTTGTATGCGCTAAAACTTTCAAAAGATTCAAAGCTTTTAAGCATTTCGCTTTAAGATATTTAATATGGGGAATAAAAGATAACCTTTGATCAAATACGACCCCAAGAAATTTGGCTTCTTCAACGACAGGAATTTGTGATCCGTATAAAAACATTGAAGGATGGTCGTGTTTCTTCCGTAGCTTACAAAAATGAACACACTGCGTTTCCGACTTGGAGAACTTGAAACCATTTTTATTCGTCCATTCTTCTATTCGTTTTAAATTTTGTAACTTTCGTTCAATTGTTTTCATGTTTTTTGAACGATAACATACACAAAAACATCAACATACAACTAGAGCTATCACTAAAGGTGATGAATACCCCCACAAAAACTGCCTTGATAGTGCATCAGCGACATTTTGCAATTTTTTCACTTGAAAGGGGCCATAACTATGTCGAAAATTGACGAATTGTAGTGGAAATCGAACTTGACCTGTATTTTATGATGTTACATCAGTGTACCAAAAATTATAAAAATCGGTGAAGCGCTTTTGGTGTTATCGTCTGGAAACCAAGTCAACAGACCGACCGACCGACAGACAGACAGACCGACCGACAAGCTCACTCCTATATACCCCCCCCCCCTCAAATTTCATTTGTGGGTGTATAATGAACAGTCTGTTTTGTCGTCCAAACATTGTACGATATTGTTTATCTTGATGTTAAATAGCTTAGTTGAAAGAATACTACCTTGTGGGACACCCTGTTCTTGATCATAGAAATCTGACAGGGTAGACCCCACACGCACCTGAAACATGCGCTCCCCTAAAAAGCTTTCAATAAAACTGGGAAGTTTTCCTCTTAAGCCAATGTTATGTAGATCTTTCAATATTCCATAACGCCATGTTGTATCATATGCTTTCTCCAAGTCGAAAAAGACAGCCACTACGTGTTCTTTGTTAATAAAAGCATCTCGTATAAATGTTTCTAGTCTTATTAAATTGTCATTGGTACTGCGTTCCGAACGAAAACCCGATTGATATTCTGAAATGAGGTTGTTGGACTCTAAGTACCAGACTAATCTCTTGTTTATCATTCTCTCCAATGTTTTACACAAACAACTTGTCAAAGCTATCGGACGATAATTTGTAGGTTCTGCACGATCTTTCCCTGGTTTCGGAATTGGTACAACTGTAGCTACACGCCAGCTCTCAGGACAGACCCCCGTTTCCCATATATTATTAAAGATATCTAAGAGTGTTGTAAGAGAACTTTTGGCAGATGCTTAAGCATCTGATAATGAATTTCATCGGGGCCGGTTGCCGTATCATGTGATTTTTCAATGGCTTCAACGAGTTCGGATAAGTTAAAAGGTGTGTTGTATTCTTCGTGATTAAGGGATTTGAAGTTTAGATTTCTTTTCTCTTAGTCCTTTTTGAAATTTCTAAAAGTGTCAGAATAATTACGCGATGATGAATTTCTCAAGAATGTACTCCCAAGAGTATCCGAAATATCTTTTTTGGTTGAAGCTATTGTGTCATATTCAGTATTTAAATGTGTAAAACTAGAGGACTTTGTTTTTCCTGAAATTTTTCGTACCATATCCCAAACCTTTTTAACGGGGGTTTGGAAGTTCAATTTGGAGACATATTCTCTCCATGACTTTCGTTTGGAAGCTCGGATAGTTCGCCGAGCTTTAGCTCTAAAAACTTTTACGTCGTTTAGCTTTTCTGAAGTGGGACTTTTGCAGAACTTATTTAGAGCCTGTTTACGCTTTTTAATAGCTTCTTTACAGTCATTATTAAACCAATGCTTGCTTTTCTTAGTATTCGTGGAGGTCTTTGGAATGCATTGTTCTGATATATTAATAAGTGTATCTGTGAAATCAGAAACAATGTCGGATGATTCTTTAAAGTGATCAACTGATAACTCTTCTTCACATAAATCATTGAATAATTCCCAGTCGGCTTTATTCATTTTCCATTTCTGGTAACAGTCTTCATCTGGATCGTTTACGCTCTCAATTATAACAGGGAAGTGATCACTTCCGCACTGATCATCAGGAACAGACCAGTCGTAGTCCAAGAAGAGAGATGGGTGACACAAAGAGAGATCTAAAGAAGACAAATGACCTGTCGCAGGGTGAAGATAAGTATAAGATTTATCATTCATCAAACAGAGATTGTTCTGTGCAATAAAATCTTCAATAAGTGCTCCTCTGTTGTTGTTATCTTTACAACCCCACAGAATGTTGTGACCATTGAAGTCACCAACTAAAGATATGGCGATGGAAGCTGACCCAGCAACGAATCAAGATGTTCGGGCTTTAAAGTAAATGAGGGTGGAATATATAGAGAGCAAATTGTAGTTTCTTTATCCAGAGAAACCGACACTGCCATGGCCTGTAGTTCTGTTTTCAATTTGGTCTCTCTTTGTGGTAAACAAGATTTAACAATAATTGAACAGCCACCAGATGGTCTGTTACCATCAGAGTGGATATAGTTGTATGAATTGAAACCCCTGATATCGATGTTGTCATCAGTTTTCAAAAAAGTTTCCTGCAAACAAAAAACCGATGGGTTTAATAAAGTAAGAAGCAATAAGAGTTCGTTATAATTTGACTTTAGACCTCGACAATTCCATTGTATTATTTTGTGTTTTAGATCCATTTTATGGAGAGATATTTATTAGACTAGAAACAAATGCGTCGTTATCGACGAAATAATCTACCTTATATAAGGTACCCTTGAAATCTTGCTACCTTTGCGAGGATTTGTTGGAGAGTCATCATCATCCATAAGTTCTTCATCATCCTCGTCAGATGGTAGCCCTATCTGTGTGTAATGTTTTTGGATCGGTTCTCCCGATCCCTTATTGGTCTGACCGGAGTCGGATTTCTCTTTTACATGCGGCGCTGGCTTTGGTTCGGTCGCTGTCGACCGATCCGAAGCAACCTGGATTGCGCCATTTGACAAATTGGTTGAACTTTGTGGTGCAGGAGTAGTACTCCATGCACCAGATTTTTTCAGTTCAGCAATGCAAGATTCAACAGTCTGCGTTCCACTGTTCGTGACTTTAACACCAGCACCCTTTGTGATGCTGGCGTAACTGGTGCTTGGTGTTTTGTAACGTTCTTCAACAATCTTCCTCGCTTCTGGAAATGTTATCGACCTTTGGTATTTGACAGTGAGTATTTCTTTTTCTTTTTTCCATGCCATCTCGAGAGAAAACAGCATATTTGCCTCCACAATTGACGCATTTGGCTTCATTCTTGCAGTTTTGGTGCATATCGACATGTTTTTCTTCACCACAGATGATGATGATGATTTCGTGTTTAACGACGCGTCAACCCTCTTTGTGGGTCATAAGCGTCAAACGGTTGATGGTTAAACGGCATGAATAATTATGATGATATTAAAAGTAAAAAGTCAGAATGATAATGTATAAAAAATCTGAAACAGTTAAATCTTATGAAAAAGTCCAATTTCTTTTAAGAATAAAATAATATTATCAACAGGTACATCTCGAAACAGTTGTTGCAAAGTGTCAGCTTTGAAATATAAAATACGTGAGGGTGAAAAGTCAACACAGTCAATTAAGATATGTTTCACAGTGAATGGCTGATCACAACCTACACAAGAAGGCTGATCATCACCATTAAAAATATAAGAATGAGTAACTCTAGTATGGCCGATGCGCAGTCGTGTTAATACTACGTCCTCTTTTCTGGAAAACTGTGGAGGAGAGCATTTTGTACTAACGACAGGTTTAATGGCATGGAGTTTGTTATTTATTGCACGGTCCCATTCGCCTTGCCATTCCGACAAGATGTATCTGTTGATAAATGGTTTAAAATTGTTAAAAGGAATTTTAAAAGCAGATGGATCAAGATTGAGCGATTCCTTTGCTTTCTTGTCAGCATATTCATTGCCGACAATGCCAATATGGCTCGGAAGCCAACAAAACAAGATTTGGTGTGTTTTAGAAATTTCATGATGTTTTTCGATCAATTTTTGAATTTGAGGATTTTTAGATGATGAATGGTCTAAAGCCTTAAGCACAGAAAGTGAATCAGAAAATATAATTGCTTTTTGAATTGTTGAAGAACTGATAAAATCTAAAGCTAGGTCTATTGCTTTGGCTTCAGCTGTAAAAATAGATGAACCATCTGGAAGGCGCATGGTTTTGTGCGTATCTTTAGAAACATACGCACAGCCAACTTTATCTCCTTCTTTGGAACCATCAGTATAGACTTGCTGGTAATCATTGTAACGTGACTGCAGTACCTGAAAGTTTTGTTTGAGAAGTATTGGATTTGATTCGGATTTTTTTCCATCATGTAAGTCGAACAGAATAGAAGGTTGTTTAATACACCAAGATGGAACTTCGGCGGTTTCATGTTTTTGAATATTTTTAAGGTCGATACCTGAATTTTCCAGCAGTGGTAAAATACGTAATCCAAAAGGTTTGATTGCTGTGGGTTTTGTTTCATACTTATCTACAAATTGAGGTCGAAATGAAATTTTGGATGCCGGGTTAGATGGATTTGCAGCAAGTCTGATAGCATACTGAAGAGAAAGTTTCTCTCTGCGCGAGGTTAAAGATGGTTCACTTGCTTCTACATAAAGGCTTAATACGGGAGAAGTACGGAAGGCTCCCATGGCCAGACGAAGGCCTTGGTGATGGATAGTATCCAAGGATTTTAAATAGGACTTTCTGGCAGAACCATAAACAACAGACCCATAATCTAATTTAGATCTTATTAAAGACCGGTAAAGATGTAATAAAGTATACCGATCTGCTCCCCAACTTGTATGAGCTAAAACTTTCAAAAGATTCAAAGCTTTTAAGCATTTCGCTTTAAGATATTTAATATGTGGAATAAAAGATAACTTTTGATCAAATATGACCCCAAGAAATTTGGCTTCTTCAACAACGGGAATTTGTGATCCGTATAAAAACAGGGAAGGATGTTCGTGTTTCTTCCGTTGTTTACAAAAATGAACACACTGCGTTTTCGACTTGGAGAACTTGAAACCATTTTTATCAGTCCATTCTTCTATTCTTTTTAAATTTTGTTGTAACTTTCGTTCAATTGTTTTCATATTTTTTGAACGGTAACATATACAAAAATCATCAACATACAATGAACAATCAGTTTTGTCGTCCAAACATTGTACAATATTGTTTATTTTGATGTTAAATAGCGTAGTTGAAAGAATACTACCCTGTGGGACACCCTGTTCTTGATCATAGAAATCTGACAGGGTAGACCCCACACGCACCTGAAACATGCGCTCCCCTAAAAAGCTTTCAATAAAACTGGGAAGTTTTCCTCTTAAGCCAATGTTATGTAGATCTTTCAATATTCCATAACGCCATGTTGTATCATATGCTTTCTCCAAGTCGAAAAAGACAGCCACTACGTGTTCTTTGTTAATAAAAGCATCTCGTATAAATGTTTCTAGTCTTATTAAATTGTCATTGGTACTACGTTCCGAACGAAAGCCCGATTGATATTCTGAAATGAGGTTGTTGGACTCTAAGTACCAGACTAATCTCTTGTTTATCATTCTCTCCAATGTTTTACACAAACAACTTGTCAAAGCTATCGGACGATAATTTGTAGGTTCTGCATGATCTTTCCCTGGTTTCGGAATTGGTACAACTGTAGCTACACGCCAACTCTCAGGACAGACCCCCGTTTCCCAAATATTATTAAAGATATCTAAAAGTGTTGTAAGAGAACTTTTTGGCAGATGCTTAAGCATCTGATAATGAATTTCATCGGGGCCGGTTGCCGTATCATGTGATTTTTCAATGGCTTCAACGAGTTCGGATAAGTTAAATGGTGTGTTGTATTCTTCGTGATTAAGGGATTTGAAGTTAAGTTTTCTTTTCTCCTGGTCCTTTTTGAAATTTCTAAAAGTGTCAGAATAATTACGCGATGATGAATTTCTCAAAAATGTGTGACCAAGAGTATCTGAAATATCTTTTTTTGTTGAAGCTATTGTGTCAAATTCAGTATTTAAATGTGTAAAACTAGAAGACTTTGTTTTTCCTGAAATTTTTCGTACCATATCCCAAACCTTTTTAATGGGGGTTTTATAGTTCAATTTGGAGACATATTCTCTCCATGACTTTCGTTTGGAAGCTCGGATTGTTCGCCGAGCTTTAGCTCTAAAAACTTTTACGTCGTTGAGCTTTTCTGAAGTGGGATTTTTGCAGAACTTATTTAGAGCCTGTTTACGCTTTTTAATAGCTTCTTTACAGTCATTATTAAACCAAGGCTTGCTTTTCTTAGTATTTGTGGAGGTCTTTGGAATGCATTGTTCTGATATGTTAATAAGTGTATCTGTGAAATCAGAAACAATGTCAGATGATTCATTTAAGTGATCAACTGTTAACTCTTCTTCACATAAATTATGGAATAATTCCCAGTCGGCTTTATTCATTTTCCATTTCTGGTAACAGTCTTCATCTGGTTCGTTTACGCTCTCTATTATAACAGGAAAGTGATCACTTCCGCACTGATCATCATGAACAGACCAGTCATAGTCCAAGAAGAGAGATGGGTGACACAAAGAGAGATCTAAAGAAGACAAATGACCTGTCGCAGGGTGAAGGTAAGTATAAGATTTATCATTCATCAAGCAAAGATCGTTCTTTGCAATAAAATCTTCGACAAGTGCTCCTCTGTTATTGACATCTTTACAGCCCCATAGAATATTGTGACCATTGAAGTCGCCAACTAAAAGATATGGCGATGGAAGTTGACTCAGCAATGAGTCAAGATGTTCGGGCTTTAAAGAAAATGAGGGTGGGATATATAGAGAGCAAACTGTAGTTTCTTTATCCAGAGAAACCGATACTGCTACAGCTTGAAGGTCGGTTTTTAATTTGATCTCTCTTTGTGGTAAACATGATTTAACAAAAATTGAGCTGCCACCAGATGGTTTGTTACCATCAGAATAGATATAGTTGTATGTATTGAAACCCCTGACATCTATGTTGTCATCAGTTTTTAAAAAAGTTTCTTGCAAACAAAACACCGATGGGGTTAGTAGCGAAATAAGTAATAAGAGTTCATTATAATTTGATTTAAGACCTCGACAATTCCATTGTATTATTTTGTGTTTTAAATCCATTTTAAGGAGAGATATTTAAAGACTAGAAACTATTATGGAGGTGCAATTGGTGATATAGATCTGCTACCACCAGCTCGTGGTGTGGCAGACCTCGATCTGTTATTGCCACTTGGTGATGATGGAGTTTCAGTCAACTCCATATCACTGTCACTCAAAGATCCGAATCTGTTCTGAAATTTTATATTGTCTCTTTCCATTTTACGTTGTCTGTCTGTTTGTCTTTGAGACAATTGATGTTTTTTTATCGGATCTTGCGACCCCTTATTAGTTCGACCTGGGTCGGGTTTCTCTTTTACATTCGGCGCTGGCTTCGGTACGGTCGCTGTCGACCGATCCGAAGCAACCTGGATTGCGCCTTTTGATAAATTGGTTGAACTTTGTGGTGCTGGAGTGGATTTACTCCATGCACCAGACTTTTTCAGTTCAGCAATGTATGATTCAGCAGTCTGTGTTGCGGAGCTGGTACATTTTACACCAGCACCCTTTGTGATGCTGGCGAAACTGGTGGTTGGTGTTATGTATCGCTCTTCGACAATCTTCCGCGCTTCTGGGAATGTTATCCCCCTTTGGTATTTGACGGTTAGTATTTCTTTTTCTTTTTTCCACGCCGGACAGTCTCGGGAGAAAACAGCATGTTTGCCATCACAATTTACGCATTTGGGTTCATTTTTGCAGTTGAGGTGATTATCAACATGCTTTTCTTCACCACAATTAGGACAGAGTTTTTTTCTCTGACATCTGCTTTCGTGATGGCCAAAAGCCTGACAAGAGTAACATCTAAGAGGGTTTGGGATGTATACCTCTACGTTAATGGAAAGATATGCTACTTTGATTTTCTTGGGTAGAATTGGTGTACTAAAAGTCAACACATAAGTTGCTGTTGGTTTTAGTACACCATTTCTACGAACTTGAATGTTACGAACACCAACAACTCCCTGATCCTTAAGGTTATCGACTATCTCTTCATCTGAGCAAGGACGCAGTTCTGGACTGCGAATCACTCCCTTAGATGAATTGAGCGTGTTATGTAAAGCGACTTTAACTTTTAGATCAAAGAGTTTGTTGGTGTTTAGCAGGCTTACCACTTGCTGTTTTTTCTCGACTTCCAAGAGAAGATCACCCGATTTGAGTTGTTTTATACTCTTAGGGTGTCCGGCAATGGAGAGAATACTTTTCTCGATGACGAAGGGGGAAAGGCTAGATACAGTTCGTGTATCGTCAAGTGACGTAACGACCAAGAAACGCGGAACATTGTCAAAATTTGGTTCAGCAGACTGCTGACTAGATTGTTGACTTGACTGCTGACTGGATTGTTGACTGTGTTCATCCGATTCGGATGAATCTTCTTGTTTTTTACGTTTAGGTGCGTTGTGGTTAGGTGATTTGCGGTTAGGTGATTTGCGGTTATGTTTTTTTCCAGGAGCCATAAGAAAAAATTCTAGTTTCGTCCCAAGTGCTCTCCGCCCTCCGTGGAGCCCTACAAGGGAACACCATACTGGAGTGGTTATCCAACTCGCAGATGTTAGAGATACACGTGAGATATACTCGTATAAACAAAATGCCTACACGATTGATCCGTTAAGCCACCGCCTTCTAGAGATAAAAAGACAGAAAAGGGTAAGGTAAATGGGCATATGGTTGGTATCAGGAAAGATACAAAAAGAGTTGAAGAGAAAGCAAAGCGGTATCTCTAGGGCTCGGCGTGACCAGCCGATTGAACGTGCCGGACCGCACGGCCACCCGTCTACACCGAAAAGCCAGGCCAAAGAGGCGTGTTGGGCACCTGAAGCACCGCCACCTCAGGTAACCCTCAACCTCCAGGATCCCTTCTTCCGGTTTACAGGACGCCACCCACGGCAAACGGGTGGTACTTCCTTTAGCTCTTCCCAGTGGGCACATTGACCACAGCAGCAACGTGCCCAGTGGGAATTGAGCCCCCAGGGCCACGGCAAGGCAGGAAGTCTAATACCTGGGGGTTCTTCACCACAGTTTGGACAGAGTTTTTTCTTCTCACATCTGCTTTCGTGGTGACCGAAAACCTGACATGAGTAACATCTGAGAGGGTTTGGTATATATACCTCTACATTTACGGAAAGATATGCTACTTTGATTTTCTTGGGCAGAACTGGTGTATTAAAAGTCAACACGTAAGTACTGGTGGGTTTTAATACACCATTTCTACGAACTTGTATGTTACGTACACCAATTACGACTTGATCTCTCAAGTTTTCCATGATTTCATCGTCGCTGCAAGGACGTAACTCTGGGCTGCGTATGACACCTTTACTGGAATTCAGCGTATTGTGGAGGGACACTTTAATTTTGAGGTCAAATATTTTTTTGGCTTTAAGCAGGGCTTCTACATGCTGTTTTTTCTCGACTTCAATTAGAAGGTCACCTGACTTAAGCTTCTTAATGCTTTTTGGGTGTCCGGCTATGGACACTATACTCTTTTCGATTACAAAAGGTGGTATACTTGACACTGTACGTGTATCATCAAGTGATGTCATGACCAAGAAGCGAGGAACATTTGGTGGTACAGACTGCTGACTGGGTTCATCGGAGTCAGACTCCGACGACTCATCCTTTTTACGTTTGGTTTTGTTGCGGTTACTAGAAGAAGGGGGACCCATGAAGAAGGTTTTAAGATTCATCTCAAGTGCTCTCCGCCCTCCGCGGAGCCCTACAAGGGAACATCATAATGGAGTGGTTATCCGACTCGCAGGTGTTAGAGATACACGTGAGATATACTCGCATAAACAAAATGCTTACACGATTGGTCCGTTGCGCCACCGCCTTCTACAGATAAAAAGACAGAAAAGGGTAAGGTAAATGGGCACATGGTTGGTATCAGGAAAGATACAAAAAGAATGGAAGAGAAAGTTAAGCGGTATCTCTAGGGCAAGGCGTGACCAGCCGATTGACTGTGCCGTACCGCACAGCCTCCCGTCTACACCGAAAAGCCAGGCCAAAGAGGCGTGTTGGGAATCTGAAGCACCGCAACCTCAGGTATCCCTCAACCTCCAGGATCCCTCTTCCGGCTTACAGGACGCCACCCACGGCAAACGGGTGGTACTTCCTTTAGCTCTTCCCAGTGGGCACATTGACCACAGCAGCAACGTGCCCAGTCGGAATTGAGCCCCCAGGGCCACGGCAAGGCAGGAAGTCTAATACCTGGGGCCGACCAGGTCTGGTTAGCCCCTGTTGGTCAAGAAGCTCTGGATACACTGTAAGAGGTTGCATGCTGGTATATCTGAGCTGGACAGTGCTCAAGCCGTTTCATGTGGAACTTTGTCCAGAGCTGTGGTGTCTATCTGTTGACCTTTATCTATTCATGCTGCAATGTCTTGCCTGGACTTTGGTCAAAGTAAGCTGGCTTTCACACGACTGCATCTTTCGAAATCTGTTCGTTTTGTCTGCCAACAAGATGCAAATGATCTCAGTTGGGGAACGCATAGAAAGTACAGTATGCCAAAAAGTGAAAATACCATAGGAGAAGGTATCATTGACCCTTATTTTGCTTAGAAGTAGATATAAGAAATACGCCTGCGTGTACATACACTCGAGATAGGCAGGACGAACGCCTGGGCGATAATCAGGAAATTACGATAAGGATCTTTAACCTGCATTGGGGATGATTCTCCCTGCACAGGTGGCCTCCAGTTAAGGTCCCGATCCGAAGGACGGCGCACTTTGTGGCATTCATCCCTACAATTGATGCAAATGGTACATATTTAGTGTCGCTGCTGTGAATCGAACCAGAGGAAAGTGCACTAACCACTGAGCTACCAATCTAGCACTATTGGTATGTTTTATGTTCTACACCACTTATAACTGAAGTGTTGTACAAATGAGTGTGTTTGCTCGAAAGGCAGTGCCTTTATTTCATATTATACAATTGTGCCAAGTACTATCAATATATCTTAAAGGGTATTGGAGTTATGGCCATCACAAGTTATATTGTCAGGGGACATAATTAAAAAACCAGGGCACCAGAGTTGTTGTTCTTGCACATGACACACCTGCTTAACCTCATGTACAACTGAACCAAGTACCTTCAATATGTATCAAGGGTATTGGAGATGTGGCCATCACAAGGTAGTGATTCTATATAACTGAAGGGGAGATTACTCATAAACCATGACACCCTGAGTTATGGCTCCTGTGACACACCGTCTCGGCCTTGTGAAGAACTGTGCCAGGTATCATCAATATATCTTAAAGGGCATTGGAGTTCTGGCCATCACAAAGTAGTCATTCTAGTTTATTAAAAGGTAGATAACTACAAAAGTGTGGCATCCAGAGTTCTGGTTCTTGCGCATGATACGCCGTCTCAACCTTGTAAACAAGTGTGCCAAGTACCATCAATATATCTCAAAGGGTATTGGAGTTATGGGCATCACAAATTAGTCATTCTATTTTATTAAAAGGGGAGATAACTCAAAAAGTATGGCATCCAGAGTTCTGGTTCTTGCGCATGCCACGCCGTCTCAGCCTTATGAACAATTGTGCCAAGAACCACCAATGAATCTCAAAGGGTATAGGAGTTATGGCCATCACAAGGTTGCGTCTACGGACGGACAGACGGCTGGCTGATCGCTATATACCCCGAACCTATTCGGTCGGGGATACATATTAGAGTGAGTAACTCTAGTATGGCCAATGTGCAGTCGCGTAAATACTGCATCCTCTTTCCTGGAAAACTGTGGAAGAGAGCATTTTGTTCCAACGACATGTTTAATGGCATGGAGTTTATTCTCATTCGCCTTGCCATTCCGACAAGATTGATCTGTTGATAAATGGTTAAAAAATATTAAAAGTAATTTTAAAAACAGACCGATCAAGATTGAGCGAGTCCTTTGCTTTCTTGTCAGCATGTTCATTTCCGACAATGCCAATATGGCTCGGATGATGATGATGATGATTTCGTGTTTAACGACGCGTCAACCCTGTTTGTGGGTCATAAGCGTCAAACGGTTAATGTTTAAACGGCATGAATAATTATGATGATATTAAAAGTAAAAAGTCAGAATGATAATGTATAAAAATCTGAAACAGTTAAATCTTATGAAAAAGTCCAATTTCTTTTAAGAATAAAATAATATTATCAACAGGTACATCTTGAAACAGTTGTTGCAAAGTGTCAGCTTTGAAATATAAAATACGTGAGGGTGAAAAGTCAACACAGTCAATTAAGATATGTTTCACAGTGAATGGCTGATCACAACCTACACAAGAAGGCTGATCATCACCATTAAAATATAAGAATGAGTAACTCTAGTATGGCCGATGCGCAGTCGTGTTAATACTACGTCCTCTTTTCTTGAAAACTGTGGAGGAGAGCATTTTGTACTAACGATAGGTTTAATGGCATGAAGTTTGTTATTTATTGCACGGTCCCATTCGCCTTGCCATTCCGACAAGATGTATCTGTTGATAAAGGGTTTAAAATTATTAAAAGGAATTTTAAAAATAGATGGATCAAGATTGAGCGATTCCTTTGCTTTCTTGTCAGCATATTCATTTCCGACAATGCCAATATGGCTCGGAAGCCAACAAAATAAGATTTGGTGTGTTTTAGAAATTTCATGATGTTTTTCGATCAATTTTTGAATTTGAGGATTTTTAGATGATGAATGGTCTAAAGCCTTAAGCACAGAAAGTGAATCAGAAAATAGAATTGCTTTTTGAATTGTTGAAGAACTGATAAAATCTAAAGCTAAGTCTATTGCTTTGGCTTCAGCTGTAAAAATAGATGAACCATCTGGAAGGCGCATGGTTTTGTGCGTATCTTTAGAAACATACGCACAACCAACTTTATCTCCTTCTTTGGAACCATCAGTATAGACTTGCTGGTAATCATTGTAACGTGACTGCAGTACCTGAAAGTCTTGTTTGAGAAGTATTGGATTTGATTCGGATTTTTTGCCATCATGTAAGTCGAACAGAATAGAAGGTTTTTTAATACACCAAGATGGAACTTCGGCCGTTTCATGTTTTTGAATATTTTTAAGGTCGATACCTGAATTTTCTAGCAGTGGTAAAATTCGTAATCCAAAAGGTTTGATTGCTGTGGGTTTGGTTTCATACTTATCTTCAAATTCAGGTGGAAATGAAATTTGGAATGCCGGGTTAGATGGATTAGCAGCAAGTCTGATAGCATACTGAAGAGAAAGTTTCTCTCTGCGCGAGGTTAAAGATGGTTCACCTGCTTCTACATAAAGGCTTAATACGGGAGAAGTACGGAAGGCTCCCATAGCCAAACGAAGGCCTTGATGATGAATAGTATCCAAAGATTTTAAATAAGACTTTCTGGCAGAACCATAAACAACAGACCCATAATCTAATTTAGATCTTATCAGAGACCGGTAAAGATGTAATAAAGTGTACCGATCTGCTCCCCAACTTGTATGGGCTAAAACTTTCAAAAGATTTAAAGCTTTTAAGCATTTCGCTTTAAGATATTTAATATGGGGAATAAAAGATAACTTTTGATCAAATATGACCCCAAGAAATTTGGCTTCTTCAACAACAGGAATTTGTGATCCGTATAAAAACAAGGAAGGATGTTCATGTTTCTTCCGTAGCTTACAAAAATGAACACACTGCGTTTTCGACTTGGAGAACTTGAAACCATTTTTATCAGTCCATTCTTCTATTCTTTTTAAATTTTGTTGCAACTTTCGTTCAATTGTTTTCATGTTTTTTGAACGGTAACATATACAGAAATCGTCAACATACAAGGAACAATCAGTTTTGTCGTCTAAACATTGTACAATATTGTTTATTTTGATGTTAAATAGCGTAGTTGAAAGAATACTACCCTGTGGGACACCCTGTTCTTGATCGTAGAAATCTGACAGAGTAGACCCCACACGCACTTGAAACATACGCTCCCATAAAAAGCTTTCAATAAAATTGGGAAGTTTTCCTCTTAAGCCAATGTCATGGAGATCTTTTAATATTCCATATCGCCATGTTGTATCATATGCTTTCTCCAAGTCGAAAAAGACAGCTACTACGTGTTCTTTGTTAATAAAAGCATTTCGTATAAATGTTTCTAGTCTTATTAAATTGTCGTTGGTACTACGTTCCGAACGAAAACCCGATTGATATTCTGAAATGAGGTTGTTGGATTCTAAGTACCAAACTAATCTCTTGTTTATCATGCTCTCCAATGTTTTACACAAACAACTTGTCAAAGCTATCGGACGATAATTTGTAGGTTCTGTGTGATCTTTCCCTGGTTTCGGAATTGGTACAACTGTAGCTACACGCCAGCTCTCAGGACAGACCCCCGTTTCCCAAATATTATTAAAGATATCTAAAAGTGTTGAAAGAGAACTTTTTGGCAGATGCTTAAGCATCTGGTAATGAATTTCATCGGGGCCGGTTGCCGTATCATGTGATTTTTCAATGGCTTCAACGAGTTCGGATAAGTTAAAAGGTTTGTTGTATTCTTCGTGATTAAGGGATTTAAAGTTTAGATTTCTTTTCTCTTGGTCCTTTTTGAAATTTCTAAAAGTGTCAGAATAATTACGCGATGATGAATTTCTCAAGAATGTGTGCCCAAGTGTATCTGAAATATCTTTTTTGTTGAAGCTATTGTGTCAAATTCAGTATTTAAATGTGTAAAACTAGGGGACTTTGTTTTTCCTGAAATTTTTCGTACCATATCCCAAACCTTTTTAATGGGGGTTTTGTAGTTCAATTTGGAGACATATTCTCTCCATGACTTTCGTTTGGAAGCTCAGATTGTTCGCCGAGCTTTAGCTCTAAAAACTTTTACGTCGTTTAGTTTTTCTGAAGTGGGACTTTTGCAGAACTTATTTAGAGCCTGTTTACGCTTTTTAATAGCTTCTTTACAGTCATTATTAAACCAGGGCTTGCTTTTCTTAGTATTTGTGGAGGTCTTTGGAATGCATTGTTCTGATATATTAATAAGTGTATCTGTGAAATCAGAAACAATGTCGGATGATTCATTAAATTGATCAAATGATAACTCTTCTTCACATAAATTATGGAATAATTCCCAGTCGGCTTTATTCATTTTCCACTTCTGGTTACAGTCCTCATCTGGTTCGTTTACGCTCTCAATTATAACAGGGAAGTGATCACTTCCGCACTGATCATCATGAACAGACCAGTCATAGTCTAAGAAGAGAGATGGGGGACACAAAGAGAGATCTAAAGAAGACAAACGACCTGTCGCAGGGTGAAGATAAGTATAAGATTTATCATTCATCAAACAGAGATTGTTCTGTGCAATAAAATCTTCAATAAGTGCTCCTCTGTTGTTGTTATCTTTACAACCCCACAGAATGTTGTGACCATTGAAGTCACCAACTAAAAGATATGGCGATGGAAGCTGACCCAGCAACGACTCAAGATGTTCGGGCTTTAAAGTAAATGAGGGTGGAATATATAGAGAGCAAATTGTAGTTTCTTTATCCAGAGAAACCGACACTGCCACGGCCTGTAGTTCTGTTTTCAATTTGATCTCTCTTTGTGGTAAACAAGATTTAACAATAATTGAACTGCCACCAGATGGTCTGTTACCATCAGAGTAGATATAGTTGTATGAATTGAAACCCCTAATATCGATGTTGTCATCCGTTTTCAAAAAAGTTTCCTGCAAACAAAAAACCGATGGGTTTAATAAAGTAAGAAGCAATAAGAGTTCGTTATAATTTGACTTTAGACCTCGACAATTCCATTGTATTATTTTGTGTTTTTGATCCATTGTATGGAGAGATATTTATTTGACTAGAAACTAATGTGTCGTTATCGACCAAATAATTACCTTATATAAGGTATCCTTGTAATCTTGCTACCTTTGCGAGGATTGGTTGGAGAGTCATCATCATCCATTAGTTCTTCATCGTCCTCGTCAGATGGTAGCCCTACCTGTGTGTAATGTTTTTTTGATCGGTTCTTCCGATCCCTTATTGGTCCGACCGGAGTCGGATTTCTCTTTTACATGCGGCGCTGGCTTTGGTTCGGTCGCTGTCGACCGATCCGAAGCAACCTGGATTGCGCCATTTGACAAATTGGTTGAACTTTGTGGTGCTGGAGTAGTACTCCATGCACCAGATTTTTTCAGTTCAGCAATGCAAGATTCAACAGTCTGTGTTCCACTGTTCGTGACTTTAACACCAGCACCCTTTGTGATGCTGGCGTAACTGGTGCTTGGTGTTTTGTAACGTTCTTCAACAATCTTCCTCGCTTCCGGAAATGTTATCGACCTTTGGTATTTGACGGTGAGTATTTCTTTTTCTTTTTTCCATGCCGGACAATCTCGAGAGAAAACAGCATGTTTACCTCCACAATTTACGCAGTTGGCTTCATTCTTGCAGTTTTGATGATTATCAACATGTTTTTCTTCACCACAGTTTGGACAGAGTTTTTTCTTCTCACATCTGCTTTCGTGGTGACCGAAAACCTGACACGAGTAACATCTGAGAGGGTTTGGTATATATACCTCTACATTTACGGAAAGATATGCTACTTTGATTTTCTTGGGCAGAACTGGTGTATTAAAAGTCAACACGTAAGTACTGGTGGGTTTTAATACACCATTTCTACGAACTTGTATGTTACGTACACCAATTACGCCTTGATCTCTCAAGTTTTCGATGATTTCTTCATCGCTGCAAGGACGTAACTCTGGGCTGCGTATGACACCTTTACTGGAATTCAGTGTATTGTGGAGGGAAACTTTTACTTTCAGGTCAAATATTTTTTTCGTTTTAAGCAAAGCCTCTACATGCTGTTTTCTTTCGACCTCGATAAGTAGATCACCTGACCTAAGCTTCTTAATGCTTTTTGGTTGTCCGGCCATGGACACTATACTTTTTTCGATGACGAAAGGCGATAAACTTGACACTGTACGTGTATCATCAAGTGATGTCATGACCAAGAAGCGAGGAACATTTGGTGGTACAGACTGCTGACTGGGTTCATCGGAGTCAGACTCCGATGACTCATCTTTTTTACGTTTGGTTTTGTTGCGGTTACTAGAAAGAGGGGGACCCATGAAGAAGGTTTTTAAGATTCATCTCAAGTGCTCTCCGCCCTCCGCGGAGCCCTACAAGGGAACACCATAATGGAGTGGCTATCCAACTCGCAAGTGTTAGAGATACACGTGCGATATACTCGCATAAACAAAATGCTTACACGATTGGTCCGTTTCGCCACCGCCTTCTAGAGATAAAAAGACAGAAAAGGGTGAGGTAAATGGGCACATGGTTGGTATCAGGAAAGATACAAAAAGAATGGAAGAGAAAGTTAAGCGGTATCTCTAGGGCAAGGCGTGACCAGCCGATTGACTGTGCCGGACCGCACAGCCTCCCGTCTACACCGAAAAGCCAAGCCAAAGAGGCGTGTTGGGAATCTGAAGCCCCGCAACCTCAGGTATCCCTCAACCTCCAGGATCCCTTCTTCCGGCTTACAGGACGCCACCCACGGCAAACGGGTGGTACTTCCTTTAGCTCTTCCCAGTGGGCATATTGACCACAGCAGCAACGTGCCCAGTGGGAATTGAGCCCCCAGGGCCACGGCAAGGCAGGAAGTCTAATACCTGGGGGCCAATATGGCTCGGAAGCCAACGAAAGAAGATTTGGTGAGTTTTAAAAATTTCATGATGTTTTTCAATCAATTTTTGTATTTGTAAGCATCCGTATAGACTTGCTGGTGATGCCAACCCTGTTTGTGGATCATAAGCGTCAATCGGCTAATAATAAAAACTATTTAGAATTATGAGGATATTAAAAGTTAAAAAAATCAGAACGATAATGTATATAATCTGAAATAAAATTAAATCTTATGAAAAAGTCCAATTTCTTTTAAGAATAAGAGGTACATCTTGAAACAATTGTTGCAAAGTGTTTGCTTTGATGTATAAGTTTCGAGACTGTGAAAAATAAGATATGTGTAACAGTGAATGGCTGATCCCATCCTACTCAAGAAGGCTGGTCATCACCATTTAAAATACAAGAATGAGTAACTCTTGTATGGCCAATGCGCAGTCGCGTTAATACTACATCCTCTTTTCTGGGAAACTGTGGAGGAGAGCATTTGGTTCCAACAACAGGTTTAATGGCATGGAGTGTGTTATTTATTGCACGGCCTCATTCGCCTTCCCATTCCGACAAGATGTATCTGTTGACAAATGGTTTAAAATTATTAAAAGGAATTTTTAAAACAGATGGATTAAGATTGAGCGATTCCTTTGCTTTCTTGTCAGCATGTTCATTTCCGACAATGCCAATATGGCTCGGAAGCCAACAAAACAAGATTTGGTGAGTTTTAGAAATTTCATGTTTTTCAATAAATTTTGCATTTTAGGATTTTTGGATGACCACTTGCTGGTAATCATTGTACCGTGACTGCAGTATCTGAAAGTTATTGATCTTATTCGGATTTTTGCCATCATGTAAGTCAGCAGAATAGACTGAATTCAACACTTGTAATAAATTGTTAACGGCTAACCTTCTTAATCAGGGTTATCGGTACCATAAACTACGCAAAGCCTTTTCAAAATTTTATAGACGTCATTCTGATTTAATTTCAAAATTCAATATTGGACTTAAATCTCTTCTGCAACAAGGGCTATCGGAACCCGAATTTCCTGAAGCCTTAGTATATAAAATCAGACAATTATATAACCACAATGACTTCAGCACCCAATTTCGTAAAATCATTCTTCGATATAAAAAGATCGGGTTGACAACTTTGCTTCCCTCTTTAATTGCTCGCCGATGGTTCAGGCCTCAGGTTCGATGACGGTTCCAGCGTAAAGGCTTATCGAGGATTAGTGAGATCTAATTCAAGGTGACTTAGCATGTAAATTCAGAAAAATATAAAACCGCAATGACTTCAGCACCCAATTACATAAAATTGTTCTTCGATATGAAAAGATTGGGTACAACATAAATGTTTTACGACAAACTGCATGCATGGTAATTAACCCATTCACGGATGACAACTTTGCTTCCCTCCTTAATTGCCCGCCGGTGGGTCAGGCCTCTGACGGTTCCAGCGTAAAGGCTTACTAAGAATAAGAGCGATCTAATTCAATGTAACGTTGATTGGTGCCTGGTGTCTCTGGTTGGGCCCATCGGAGTCTAACTGCCTTTGCCAACAATGCCAATATAACTTGGAAGCCAACAAAACAAGATTTGGTATGTTTTAGAGAATTCGTGAGGTTTTTCGATCACTTTTTGTATTTGATCATTTTGGATGATGAATGGTCTAAAGCATTAAGCACAGAAAGTGCATCAGAAAATATAATTGCTTTTTGAATTGTTGGAAAACTGACGAAATCTAAAGCTAGGCCTATTGCTTTGGCTGTAAAAATAGATGAACCACCTGGAAAGCGCAAGGTTTGGTGCGTATCTCGAGAAACATACGCACAACCAACTTTATCTCCTTCTCTGGAACCATCAGTATAGTCTTGCTGATAATCACTCTAATGTGACTGGAGTTCCTGGAAGTTTTGTTTTAGTAGCATTGGATTTGGAACCATCAGTATAGACCATAACGTGAATGCAAGACCTGAAGGTATTGGATTTGATTCATATTTTTTTGCCATCATGTACGTCAAACGGAATAGAAGGTTTTTTTGTTAATACGCCAAGATAGAATTTCGGCGGTTTTATGTTTTTTAATATTTTTAAGTCGATACCTGAATTTTCTAGCAGCGGCAATATATGTTATCCAAAGGTTTGATTGCTGTGGGTTTAATATCATACTTATCTACAAATTCAGGTGGAAATGAAATTTGAAAGCTGGGTTACCTGGATTAGCGGCAAGTCTGATAGCATACTGCAGATAAAGTTTCTCTCTGCACGAAGTTAAAGATGGTTTACCTGCTTCTACATAAAGGGAGTTGTACGGAAGGCTCCATAGCCAGACGAAGGCCTTGGTTGTGGATAGTATCCAAAGATTTTAAATAGGACTTTCTGGCAGAACAATAAACAACAGACCCATAATCCAATTTAGATCTTATTAAAGACCGGTAGAGATGTACTTATTAAAGACCGGTAAAGATGTAATAAAGTATACGGAACTGCTCCCCAACTTGTATGAGCTAAAACGTTCAAACGGTTCAATGCTTGTAAGCATTTCGCTTAAAGATATTTAATGTGGGCAATAAAAAATAACTTTTGATCAAATATGACCCCTAGAAATTTGGCTTCTTCAGCAACAGGAATTTGTGATCCGTATAAAAACAGGGAAGGATGGTCGTGTTTCTTCCGTAGCTTACAAAAATAAACACACTGCGTTTTCGACTTGGGAGAATTTAAACTTCGTTGTAACTTTCTATCAATTGTTTCATATTTTTTGAATGGTAACATATACAAAAATCATCAACATAAAATGGACAATCTGTTTTGTCGTCCAAACATTGAACAATATTATTTATTTTGATGTTAAATAGCGTAGTTGAGAGAATAATACCTTGTGGGACACCCTGCTCTTGTTCATAGCGATCTGACAGGGTAGATTCCATGCGCATCTGAAATGCGCGCTCACCTAATAAGTGAAGAGCAAGGTTCAGAAGCAAAGAGATTGAGAAAAGAGAGGCGAAAGGAGAAAAGGGAGGAGAAAAAAAGAAAACGAGAGCAGCAGAGTCAGGAACAAGGAAAAGGGATTACAGAGGAAGGAAGGAGAGAGAAATAAGTAAAGGGAGGGTGAAGAAGATACAAAGAGAATTAAAAGGGTTAAAAGAAAGGGAATTAAAAGGGTTAAAAGAAAGGGAATTAAAAGGGTGAAAAGAAAGAGAATTAAAAGGGAGAAAAGAAAATGAAGAAAGGAGAAGAAAAGTAGACTGAAGGAATATTTGGAAATCAAGGACAATGATTACGAAGAGGATAGAAATTAGGGAGAAGTAGACCCTCCTGAAGTAAAAATCCAGAGATAAGTTGCCAGAACATTTCACATGTAATTCATTCACATGTAACTGCAACTATAAATGAAATGTCAGCTGGAATGTGTGAGAATTTGGAACCAATATAAACAGAGGTAGGCATAACACTGAAAGAAAGGGGTCAGAAGGAGGAAGACTTTTAGTTGAGTAGAGCAAGTAGAATAACTTAATATGTTGGTGGAACCAATATAAACAGAGGTAGGCATAACACTGAAAGAAAGGGGTCAGAAGGAGGAAGACTTTTAGTTGAGTAGAGCAAGTAGAATAACTTAATATGTTGGGGGCATTTTGCAACAAGCAGAAAACCCATTGTAAAAGGACCCTAAGTCCCTATTTAATATAATTCTAAAGACTGAGAAGAACCATTATTTTATTGACAGGGATGGTGCCCATTTCCGGGATATACTCAACTACATACGTGAGGACAAGTTAACAGTGATTGCCATTCTGCCAAGAGAGAACAGATACCTTCCCTAGTTAAAGAATGAATGTATCTACTATGGGCTTACTGGTCTCTAGCAGATGATGGAAGCCAGGGTAAACCTATACAGAGATCTACTGAGATCCTTTAACTTGTCTTGAGATGCCATATAACTACTAATATTTGAGATGCCATTCACTATCTATACAATACCCAGATTAAAATTTCACAGAGTCCAGATTTCGCATTGTAAAATTTCCAATAATCATTTCCTTATAATCATCAAATTAATTGTAATCATCTATCGCGTAAGAGTTTTAATCATCCATCGCGAAAGAAAACTATCACATGGACTTTTTTTTTGTATATAGTATCCAGAAGCAGATGTAACAGAATCAAGAATTCGCTCATAATTATTTCCTAAGCATCAATTTAATTTTATTTATTTATGATAAGAGAACCACAACATAGACTTAATTGAGAAAAATAAATTAATTCTAAATCAGTCAATAATTTTAATCAGTCTAAAAAGATGACGGACATCTCAAAGAAGGCTCTGGTGGAATTATTATAAGTAAGCTTAGTAGTTCGGTTTATTACCACTTTCTGTAAACTATAGGCCTATGTGACCTAAGAGGTGAGAGCGCTGACACTTAGTCATTAGGTGTCTCACTGTCTCCCAGCCCTACATCATAGTGAAGTTTATATTTTCTTGTCCTTTGGGATCATTGATTCCATTGCTGAATTTTGAAAATATACTGAGAGGCAATAAAAAGTATACAGTATTTGATTTGGAAGACTTGCTCTTGCATTGCTGTCTGTAATAAAACATGCCTATGTCCGTTTTTCCCAAACGTCTAAGTTTATAAAAATCCACATTCTTTTCCTGTTGCAGTCATCCATGATGGAGTTATTGCCCTTCATTGATAATCAATATTTCCAACAAAATCTCGTGTTGTACATGACATTCAAAGCTATGCACACCCCCAAAAGTCATGCATGAATGTTAATCGATAAAACGCCATCATTACTTTGCCATTAAACCCAAACAAACAGCTTAAAACTCAATTTGAATTTCCGCGTGTTCCGGATTACCTCCCTTTCAATTAAAATCATAGTGAATTAAATGAGCCTTTTTCTCAACTCGTGTAAGAAGTATTCATTTGAAATTTTCGCATAACTTTTGTTTTCCTCGGTATTTTTATGCTTACTCCATAGTGATCCCTCTAAAATTGCTCAAAGAAAAGTTAATCCCCAATTAAATGCCAAAGAAACATAAAGCATTTAATCAAAGGAAGAACGTAAAAGGCGAAAATGACTTTTCCTTGGACAAAAAATGATGCAATTTACCTTGTGTATAAGTTAAATATGGGATATATTCTTACCAATCAGTTCCCCTTCTTTGAATCTGTTGCACGAAAAATCATTTATTGAATCACACTTATCCGAAACACATGTTTAAAGGGAAACCACTCAAGATAAAAAAATTGGATTAGACCCCATGTCCATTTCAAGTGACGCAATTTCATTATCCTTTAATCAATTTTAACGAAAAATGCTGCAAATTATTTGAAAATGGTTGTTCTTATTTATGATGCCACATATGTATTTATAGAGGGAGACATTGGGGCGCAAATCAGCGTTCAGTAACCTGTATATTTACTTTTGCCTCTCAGTATATTTGAGGGTTACTGAGGCCTAATTGGCCGAAACTAGATAGTCTGGCCAAGAAAATAGGCATACTCCATATTTTTGCAGTTCTGTGGTGTATTCCTTGCTTCCAAAGGATAACCCTTTTATAGAACACATTTAACGTCACTACAGCTGGTGTCTGGGAATGTGTGGCGGCTATAAAAAGTCTCCCTGCCTACATCATAGTGTAGTTTATATTTTCTTGTCCTTTGGGATCATTGATTCCATTGCGGAATTTTAAAAAAATATATTTGAGGGTCACTGGTGAGACCTAATTGTCCGGACCTAGCTAGTCTGGTCCAGAAAACATGCACACGGCATATTTTTCTGCAGTTCTGTGGTGTATTCCTTGCTTCCAAAGTATAACCATTTTATAGAACATATTTAACGTCACTACAGCTGGTGTCTGGGAATGTGTGGCGCTCGGTAAAAGTCCCCTGCCCTTTATCATAGTGTAGTTTATATTTTCTTGTCCTTTGGGATCATTGATTCCATTGTGGAGTTTTTAAAATATTTGAGGGTCACTGATGAGGCCTAATTGGTCGAAACTAGCTAGTCTGGCCCAGAAAACATGCACACTCCATATTTTTTGCAGTTCTGTGGTGTATTCCTTGCTTCAAAAGGATAGCCCTTTTATAGAACATACTAAACCTGGATCGGGTCACATACACGTGGGATGCTAAGTTCTGCAGCGACAGGACAGGTTGGTTTCCCCCGGGTCCTCCGACTATTTATTAACGATTGGCTCAAAATAATTAAAAGGATCTTATTAAGGCCGTAAAAAAATCCGCAGATTACACCTTGATTTCATTAATTTCTTGAATATCATTTGTGAGATTTTTTTTTGTTTCATAATTCAGCGCATTTGCTATAATGCTAATGGAATTTCCATTCAACTTACTGACATCTCAATCTTAGCTTGGTGTGTGTGTATTTGAGTTTTATGTCCCACCAATTAAGGTCATATAGGATAGGAAATCCTCCTTGTATTTTATTTACCTGCATTTTGCACTCTTATCAGTCTAGTTCCAAATCATGTCACCCAAATAGGTCAGCTGCTTAGTCTGTTTAGGGTCAACGTCTTAGCCAAAAAATAATTTGATGTGTCATCATTTAAGAAGTTAAAGTACAGATAAGCTTAAGAAGAACCTTACAGCGCACACGCATTTGTTTCGCATTTGTAAGGCGCGAGATTCGCACTCGTGATTCATGCGTTTCACTTGAAAATGACGTTTTATCCAATCAATTGCGTTTATGAATAACGCGATATTGCGTGTAAATCGCGATTGTTGATCAGCCAATCAAACATGACTGTTCAAAACGCAGATAGTGCACATTCACAGACTGCTTCGCGTTTCAAAATCAAAAACAACCAATCAGTACTGAGTAACTATTTCACACTTACCCTTCTTTTTTGTTTCTTTTTTCTATTTCTTCAAATTTTCCTTATTCCAGATTTTTTTTTTTTCAGTTTGAACATAACAAATCTGGCGGACTAGTCAATTATCCATTTACATTTGCCTGGGGGTAAAGGGTGAATACAGGTAATGACTCGTGATTCAAGTTGACTGTCAAAATGCAGGATGTTTACTGACCAAATGTTTTATGACACCCAAGTGCAATTGGGGTAGGTGGTGTGTGTGTGTGGGGGGGGGGGGGGTGGGGGGGCTATAAAGAAGGATATAAAGCTGTTTAAAACAACATCTCATTATTGTCATTTATTCTAGATGTCCGAAATAATCAATGTTCTTTCACTCACAGAAACGGCCCAAGTTTTGATTAATTATTTTTGTAATTTTCATTTATTTTGTTTCATTTACTCGGAGAATCAAGTTGCGTTTTATTCGATACTTATTCGGAAATGCCTGAACCCTTTCCATAAAACGTAGGCCCTGATCAGAGGCCTACGTCTGCTGCGTCTGATCTGGGTCTGCATGGTTTTTGCCATTTGGCAACCAATGGAATCTTCCACCTTGTCAATAGAGCAAGTCCATATCAAAATTAAAGAGTATGATGATGATGATGATGATTTCGTGTTTAACGACGCGTCAACCCTCTTTGTGGGTCATAAGCGTCAAACGGTTAATGGTTAACGGCAATTAGAATTATGAGGATATTAAGAATAAAAAAGTTAGTTTGATATGTATAAAAATCTTAAACAGTTAAATCTTATGAAAAAGTCTAATTTCTTTTAAGAATAAAATAATATTTTCAAAAGGTACATCTTGAAACAAATGTTGCAAAGTGTCAGCTTTGAAGTATAAGTTACGGGACTGTGAAAAGTCTACACATTCAATTAAAATATGTTTCACAGTGAATGGCTGATCACAGCCTACACAAGAAGGCTGTTCATCACCATTTTAAAATTAAAGAATGAGTAACTCTAGTATGGGCAATGCGCAGTCGTGTTAATACTACATCCTCTTTCCTGGAAAACTGTGGAGGAGAGCATTTAGTTCCAACGACAGGTTAAATGGCATGGGGTTTGTTATTTATTGCACGGTCCCATTCGCCTTGCCATTCCGACAAGATGTATCTATTGATAAATGGTTTAAAATTATTAAATGGAATTTTAAAAACAGACGGATCAAGATTGAGCGATTCCTTTGCTTTCTTGTCAGCAGACTCATTACCGACAATACCAATATGGCTCGGAAGCCAACAAAACAAGATTTGGTGCGTTTTAGAAATTTCACGATGTTTTTCGATCAGTTTTTGTATTTGAGGATTTTTAAATAATAAATGGTCTAAAGCCTTAAGCACAGAAAGTGAATCAGCTAATATAATTGTTTTTTGAAATGATGAAGAACTGATAAAATCTAAAGCTAGGTCCATTGCTTTGGCTTCAGCTGTAAAAATAGATGAACCATCTGGAAGGCACAAGGTTTGGTGCGTATCTTGAGAAACATACGCACAACCATCTTTTTCTCCTTCTTTGGAACCATCAGTATAGACTTGCTGGTAATCATCATAACGTGACTGCAATTCCTGAAACTTTTGTTTGAGTAGCATTGGATTTGATTCGTATTTTTTACCATCATGTAAGTCAAACAGAACAGAAGGTTTTTTAAGACACCAAGATGGAACTTCCGCCGTTTCATGTGTTTGAATATTTTTAAGGTCGATACCTGAATTTTCTAGCAGTGGTAAAATACGTAATCCAAAAGGTTTGATTGCTGTGGGTTTAGTTTCATACTTATCAACAAATTGAGGTGGACATGAAATTTTGAATGCCGGGTTAGATGGATTAGCAGCAAGTCTAATAGCATACTGAAGAGAAAGTTTCTCTCTGCGCAAAGTTAAAGATGGTCCACCTGCTTCTACATAAAGGCTTAATACGGGAGAAGTACGAAAGGCTCCCATAGCCAGACGAAGGCCTTGGTGATGGATAGTATCCAAGGATTTTAAATAGGACTTTCTGGCAGAACCATAAACAACAGACCCATAATCTAATTTAGATCTTATTAAAGATCGGTAAAGATGTAATAAAGTATACCGATCTGCTCCCCAACTTGTATGGGCTAAAACTTTCAAAAGATTCAAAACTTTTAAGCATTTCGCTTTAAGATATTTTATATGGGGAATAAAAGATAACTTTTGATCAAATATGACCCCAAGAAATTTGGCTTCTTCAAGAACAGGAATTTGTGATCCGTATAAAAACAAGGAAGGATGTTCGTGTTTCTTCCGTAGCTTACAAAAATGAACACACTGCGTTTTCGACTTGGAGAACTTGAAACCATTTTTATCAGTCCCTTCTTCTATACGTTTTAAATTTTGTTGCAACTTTCGTTCAATTGTTTTCATATTTTTTGAACGGTAACATATACAGAAATCGTCAACGTACAAGGAACAATCAGTTTTGTCGTCCAAACATTGTACAATATTGCTTATTTTGATGATAAATAGCGTAGTTGAAAGAATACTACCCTGTGGGACACCCTGCTCCTGATCATAGAAATCTGAAACGGTAGACCCCACACGCACCTGAAACATGCGCTTCCCTAAAAAGCTTTCAATAAAACTGGGAAGTTTTCCTCTTAAGCCAATGTTATGGAGATCTTTCAATATACCATAACGCCATGTTGTATCATATGCTTTCTCCAAGTCGAAAAAGACAGCTACTACGTGTTCTTTGTTAATAAAAGCATCTCGTACAAATGTTTCTAGTCTTATTAAATTGTCATTGGTACTACGTTCCGAACGAAAACCCGATTGATATTCTGAAATGAGGTTGTTGGTCTCTAAGTACCAGACTAATCTCTTGTTTATCATTCTCTCCAATGTTTTACACAAACAACTTGTCAAAGCTATCGGACGATAATTTGTAGGCTCTGCATGATCTTTCCCTGGTTTCGGAATTGGTACAGGACAGACCCCCGTTTCCCAAATATTATTAAAGATATCTAAAAGTGTTGTAAGAGAACTTTTTGGCAGATGCTTAAGCATCTGATAATGAATTTCATCGGGGCCGGTTGCCGTATCATGTGATTTTTCAATGGATTCAACTAGTTCGGATAAGTTAAAAGGTGTGTTGTATTCTTCGTGATTAAGGGATTTGAAGTTAAGTTTTCTTTTCTCCTGGTCCTTTTTGAAATTTCTAAAAGTGTCAGAATAATTACGCGATGATGAATTTCTCAAGAATGTGCTCCCAAGAGTATCTGAAATATCTTTTTTTGTTGAAGCTATTGTGTCAAATTCAGTATTTAAATGTGTAAAACTAGAGGACTTTGTTTTTCCTGAAATTTTTCGTACCATATCCCAAACCTTTTTAATGGGGGTTTTGTAGTTCAATTTGGAGACATATTCTCTCCATGACTTTCATTTTGAAGCTCGGATTGTTCGCCGAGCTTTAGCTCTAAAAACTTTTACGTCGTTTAGCTTTTCTGAAGTGGGACTTTTGCAGAACTTATTTAGAGCCTGTTTACGCTTTTTAATAGCTTCTTTAGTCATTATTATACCAAGGCTTGCTTTTCTTAGTATTTGTGGAGGTCTTTGGAATGCATTGCTCTGATATATTAATAAGTGTATCTGTGAAATCAGAAACAATGTCAGATGATTCATTTAAGTGATCCACTGATAACTCTTCTTCACATAAATTATGGAATAATTCCCAGTCGGCTTTATTCATTTTCCATTTCTGGTTACAGTCTTCATCTGGTTCGTTTACGCTCTCTATTATAACAGGGAAGTGATCGCTTCCGCACTGATCATCATGAACAGACCAGTCATAGTCCAAGAAGAGAGATAGGTGACACAAAGAGAGATCTAAAGAAGACAAATGACCTGTCGCAGGGTGAAGGTAAGTATAAGATTTATCATTCATCAAGCAAAGGTCGTTCTTTGCAATAAAATCTTCGACAAGTGCTCCTCTGTTATTGACATCTTTACAGCCCCATAGAATATTGTGACCATTGAAGTCGCCAACTAAAAGATATGGCGATGGAAGTTGACTCAGCAATGAGTCAAGATATTCGGGTTTTAAAGAAAATGAGGGCGGGATATAGAGAACAAAGTGTAGTTTCTGTATCCAGTAAACCGATACTGCTACAGCTTGTAGGTATGTTTTTAAATTTGATCTCTCTCTTTGGTAATAATGATTTAACGAAAATTTGAACTGCCACCAGATGGTTTGTTACCATCAGAATAGATATAACTATATGTATTGAAACCCCTAACATCTATGTTGTCATCAGTTTTTAAAAGTTTCTTGCAAAAAAAAACAAAAAAAAAACGATGGGTTAAGTAACGAAATAAGTAATAAGAGCTCGTTATAATTTGATTTAAGACCTCGACAATTCCATTGTTATATTGTGTGTTTAAAATCCATTTGATGAAGAGATTAAGACTAGAAACTATTTTGGAGCCGCAATTGGTGACATAGATCTGCTTCCACCACCTCGTGGTGATGTTGACCTCGATCTGTTATTGCCACTTGGTGATGATGGAGTTTCAGTGAACTCGATATCACTATCACTCAAAGATCCGAATCTGTTCTATAATTTAATATTGTCTCCTTCCATATTACGCTGTCTGTCTGTTTGTTTTTGAGACAATTGATGTTTTTTGATCGGATCTTCCGATCCCTTATTAGTTCGACCTGAGTCGGGTTTCTCTTTTACATTCGGCGCTGGCTTCGGTACGGTCGCTGTCGACCGATCCGGAGCAACCTGGATTGCGCCATTTGATAAATTGGTTGAACTTTGTAATGCTTGAGTGTGTTTACTCCATGCACCAGATTTTTTCAGTTCAGCTATGTATGATTCAGCAGTCTGTGTTGCGGAGCTGGTACATTTTACACCGGCACCCTTTGTGATGCTGGCGAAACTGGTGGTTGGTGTTATGTATCGCTCTTCGACAATTTTCCGCGCTTCTGGGAATGTTTTCCCCCTTTGGTATTTGACGGTGAGTATTTCTTTTTTTTCCACGCCGGACAGTCTCGGGAGAAAACAGCATATTTGCCATCACAATTTACGCATTTGGGTTCATTTTTGCAGTTGATGATGATGATGATGATTTCGTGTTTAACGACGCGTCAACCCTCTTTGTGGGTCATAAGCGTCAAACGGTTGATGGTTAAACGGCATGAATAATTATGATGATATTAAAAGTAAAAAGTCAGAATGATAATGTATAAAATAAAAATCAAAAATAAAAATCAAAAATAAGTTCCTTTAAGAGCAATGAAAACATTCATAAGAAAGAAAATGGGTCAAACTACGTAGTTAATCTGAAACAGTTAAATCTTAAGAAAAAGTCCAATTTCTTTTAAGAATAAAATAATATTATCAACAGGTACATCTCGAAACAGTTGTTGCAAAGTGTCAGCTTTGAAATATAAAATACGTGAGGGTGAAAAGTCAACACAGTCAATTAAGATATGTTTCACAGTGAATGGCTGATCACAACCTACACAAGAAGGCTGATCATCACCATTAAAAATATAAGAATGAGTAACTCTAGTATGGCCGATGCGCAGTCGTGTTAATACTACGTCCTCTTTTCTGGAAAACTGTGGAGGAGAGCATTTTGTACTAACGACAGGTTTAATGGCATGGAGTTTGTTATTTATTGCACGGTCCCATTCGCCTTGCCATTCCGACAAGATGTATCTGTTGATAAATGGTTTAAAATTGTTAAAAGGAATTTTAAAAACAGATGGATCAAGATTGAGCGATTCCTTTGCTTTCTTGTCAGCATATTCATTGCCGACAATGCCAATATGGCTCGGAAGCCAACAAAACAAGATTTGGTGTGTTTTAGAAATTTTAAGGTGTTTTTCGATCAATTTTTGAATTTGAGGATTTTTAGATGATGAATGGTCTAAAGCCTTAAGCACAGAAAGTGAATCCGAAAATATAATTGCTTTTTGAATTGTTGAATAAAAATCAAAAATGAGTTCCTTTAAGAGCAATGAAAACATTCATAAGAAAGAAGATGGGTCATTCTACGTAGTTTCGGCTAACAAAGCCTCATCAGTGACCCTGTAATGATCCGGCAAAGAAAGCCAGAGGAAACATACTGCAATTTTGCGAATTTCGAATAGGCAGTCGATTCAAAGACTGATATAAATCAAAATGGGGACCAAATAACTGAAAACCTGTCTAGAATATGAGTCTAAACCAATAATATATTTCTGATTTCTCAGAATATTCACGCTGATCTCAAAGGACCAAAAGTAAAATATAAACTGCACTATGGTTGATGTACGGGGAGACTTTTTACGGCCGCCACACGGCACAACACCAGCTGCAGTGAAGGCAAATAAAAATCAAAAATGAGTTCCTTTAAGAGCAATGAAAACATTCATAAGAAAGAAGATGGGTCATTCTACGTAGTTTCGGCTAACAAATCTAAAGCTAGGTCTATTGCTTAGGCTTCAGCTGTAAAAATAGATGAACCATCTGGAAGGCGCATGGTTTTGTGCGTATCTTTAGAAACATACGCACAGCCAACTTTATCTCCTTCTTTGGAACCATCAGTATAGACTTGCTGGTAATCATTGTAACGTGACTGCAGTACCTGAAAGGTTTGTTTGAGAAGTATTGGATTTGATTCGGATTTTTTTCCATCATGTAAGTCGAACAGAATAGAAGGTTGTTTAATACACCAAGATGGAACTTCGGCGGTTTCATGTCTTTGAATATTTTTAAGGTCGATACCTGAATTTTCCAGCAGTGGTAAAATACGTAATCCAAAAGGTTTGATTGCTGTGGGTTTTGTTTCATACTTATCTACAAATTGAGGTGGAAATGAAATTTTGGATGCCGGGTTAGATGGATTTGCAGCAAGTCTGATAGCATACTGAAGAGAAAGTTTCTCTCTGCGCGAGGTTAAAGATGGTTCACCTGCTTCTACATAAAGGCTTAATACGGGAGAAGTACGGAAGGCTCCCATGGCCAGACGAAGGCCTTGGTGATGGATAGTATCCAAGGATTTTAAATAGGACTTTCTGGCAGAACCATAAACAACAGACCCATAATCTAATTTAGATCTTATTAAAGACCGGTAAAGATGTAATAAAGTATACCGATCTGCTCCCCAACTTGTATGAGCTAAAACTTTCAAAAGATTCAAAGCTTTTAAGCATTTCGCTTTAAGATATTTAATATGTGGAATAAAAGATAACTTTTGATCAAATATGACCCCAAGAAATTTGGCTTCTTCAACAACAGGAATTTGTGATCCGTATAAAAACAGGGAAGGATGTTCGTGTTTCTTCCGTAGTTTACAAAAATGAACACACTGCGTTTTCGACTTGGAGAACTTGAAACCATTTTTACCAGTCCATTCTTCTATTCTTTTTAAATTTTGTTGTAACTTTCGTTCAATTGTTTTCATATTTTTTGAACGATAACATATACAAAAATCATCAACATACAATGAACAATCAGTTTTGTCGTCCAAACATTGTACAATATTGTTTATTTTGATGTTAAATAGCGTAGTTGAAAGAATACTACCCTGTGGGACACCCTGTTCTTGATCATAGAAATCTGACAGGGTAGATCCCACACGCACCTGAAACATGCGCTCCCCTAAAAAGCTTTCAATAAAACTGGGAAGTTTTCCTCTTAAGCCAATGTTATGTAGATCTTTCAATATTCCATAACGCCATGTTGTATCATATGCTTTCTCCAAGTCGAAAAAGACAGCCACTACGTGGTCTTTGTTCATAAAAGCATCTCGTATAAATGTTTCTAGTCTTATTAAATTGTCATTGGTACTACGTTCCGAACGAAAACCCGATTGATATTCAGAAATGAGGTTGTTGGACTCTAAGTACCAGACTAATCTCTTGTTTATCATTCTCTCCAATGTTTTACACAAACAACTTGTCAAAGCTATCGGACGATAATTTGTAGGTTCTGCATGATCTTTCCCTGGTTTCGGAATTGGTACAACTGTAGCTACACGCCAACTCTCAGGACAGACCCCCGTTTCCCAAATATTATTAAAGATATCTAAAAGTGTTGTAAGAGAACTTTTTGGCAGATGCTTAAGCATCTGATAATGAATTTCATCGGGGCCGGTTGCCGTATCATGTGATTTTTCAATGGCTTCAACGAGTTCGGATAAGTTAAAAGGTGTGTTGTATTCTTCGTGATTAAGGGATTTGAAGTTAAGATTTCTTTTCTCTTGGTTCTTTTTGAAATTTCTAAAAGTGTCAGAATAATTACGCGATGATGAATTTCTCAAGAATGTGTGACCAAGAGTATCTGAAATATCTTTTTTTTGCTGAAGCTATTGTGTCAAATTCAGTATTTAAATGTGTAAAACTAGAGGACTTTGTTTTTCCTGAAATTTTTCGTACCATATCCCAAACCTTTTTAATTGGGGTTTTGTAGTTCAATTTGGAGACATATTCTCTCCATGACTTTCGTTTTGAAGCTCGGATTGTTCGCCGAGCTTTAGCTCTAAAAACTTTTACGTCGTTTAGCTTTTCTGAAGTGGGACTTTTGCAGAACTTATTTAGAGCCTGTTTACGCTTTTTAATAGCTTCTTTACAGTCATTATTAAACCAAGGCTTGCTTTTCTTAGTATTTGTGGAGGTCTTTGGAATGCATTGTTCTGATATATTAATAAGTGTATCTGTGAAATCAGAAACAATGTCGGATGATTCATTTAAGTAATCAACTGTTAACTCTTCTTCACATAAATTATGGAATAATTCCCAGTCGGCTTTATTCATTTTCCACTTCTGGTTACAGTCTTCATCTGGTTCGTTTACGCTCTCAATTATAACAGGGAAGTGATCACTACCGCACTGATCATCATGAACAGACCAGTCATAGTCCAAGAAGAGAGATGGGTGACACAAAGAGAGATCTAAAGAAGATAAATGACCTGTCGCTGGGTGAAGGTAAGTATAAGATTTATCATTCATCAAGCAAAGATCGCTCTTTGCAATAAAATCTTCAACAAGTGCTCCTCTGTTATTGATATCTTTACAGCCCCATAGAATATTGTGACCATTGAAGTCGCCAACTAAAAGATATGGGGATGGAAGCTGACTCAGCAATGAGTCAAGATGTTCGGGCTTTAAAGAAAATGAGGGTGGAATATATAAAGAGCAAATTGTAGTTTCTTTATCCAGAGAAACCGATACTGCTACAGCTTGTAGGTCTGTTTTTAATTTGATCTCTCTTTGTGGTAAACATGATTTAACAAAAATTGAGCTGCCACCAGATGGTTTGTTACCATCAGAATAGATATAGTTGTATGTATTGAAACCCCTGACATCTATGTTGTCATCAGTTTTTAAAAAAGTTTCTTGCAAACAAAACACCGATGGGGTTAGTAGCGAAATAAGTAATAAGAGTTCATTATAATTCGATTTAAGACCTCGACAATTCCATTGTTTTATTTTGTGTTTTAAATCCATTTTAAGGAGAGATATTTAAAGACTAGAAACTATTATGGAGGTGCAATTGGTGATATAGATCTGCTACCACCAGCTCGTGGTGTGGCAGACCTCGATCTGTTATTGCCACTTGGTGATGATGGAGTTTCAGTCAACTCCATATTACTGTCACTCAAAGATCCGAATCTGTTCTGAAATTTTATATTGTCTCTTTCCATTTTACGTTGTCTGTCTGTTTGTCTTTGAGACAATTGATGTTTTTTGATCGGATCTTGCGACCCCTTATTAGTTCGACCTGAGTCGGGTTTCTCTTTTACATTCGGCGCTGGCTTCGGTACGGTCGCTGTCGACCGATCCGAAGCAATCTGGATTGCGCCTTTTGATAAATTGGTTGAACTTTGTGGTGCTGGAGTGGATTTACTCCATGCACCAGACTTTTTCAGTTCAGCAATGTATGATTCAGCAGTCTGTGTTGCGGAGCTGGTACATTTTACACCAGCACCCTTTGTGATGCTGGCGAAACTGGTGGTTGGTGTTATGTATCGCTCTTCGACAATCTTCCGCGCTTCTGGGAATGTTATCTCCCTTTGGTATTTGACGGTAAGTATTTCTTTTTCTTTTTTCCACGCCGGACAGTCTCGGGAGAAAACAGCATGTTTGCCATCACAATTTACGCATTTGGGTTCATTTTTGCAGTTGAGGTGATTATCAACATGCTTTTCTTCACCACAATTAGGACAGAGTTGTTTTCTCTGACATCTGCTTTCGTGATGGCCAAAAGCCTGACAAGAGTAACATCTAAGAGGGTTTGGGATGTATACCTCTATGTTAATGGAAAGATATGCTACTTTGATTTTCTTGGGTAGAATTGGTGTATTAAAAGTCAACACATAAGTTGCTGTTGGTTTTAGTACACCATTTCTACGGACTTTGATGTTACGAACACCAATAACCCCTTGATCCTTCAGGTTATCAATGATCACTTCGTCTGAACAAGGACGCAGTTCTGGACTGCGAATCACTCCTTTTGATGAGTTTAGTGTGTTGTGAAGAGATATTTTAACCGAAAGATCAAAGAGTTTTTTGGTGGCGAGCAGGCTTACAACTTGCGGTTTTCTCTCGAGTTCCAAGAGAAGGTCACCTGATTTGAGTGATTTAATACTCTTTGGGTGTCCGGCTATGGCGACAATACTTTTCTCGATCACAAAGGGAGAAAGGCTTGACACAGTTCGTGTATCGTCAAGCGACGTGACGACCAAGAAACGCGGAACATTGTCAAAGTTTGGTTCAGCAGACTGCTGACTTGATTGTTGACTTGACTGCTGACTGGAATTTTGACTGTGTTCATCCGATTCGGATGAATCCTCGTCTTTTTTACGTTTAGGTGCGTTGCGGTTAGGTGCGTGGGTGCGGTTGTGTTTTTTTCCATGAGCCATGAGAAAAAATTCCTAGTTTCGTCCCAAGTGCTCTCCGCCCTCCGTGGAGCCCTACAAGGGAACACCATAATGGAGTGGTTATCCAACTCGCAGGTGTTAGAGATACACGTGAGATATACTCGCATAAACAAAATGCCTACACGATTGATCCGTTTTGCCACCGCCTTCTAGAGATAAAAAGACAGAAAAGGGTAAGGTAAATGGGCATATGGTTGGTATCAGGAAAGATACAAAAAGAGTTGAAGAGAAAGCAAAGTGGTATCTCTAGGGCTCGGCGTGACTAGCCGATTGACCGTGCCGGACCGCACGGCCACCCGTCTACACCGAAAAGCCAGGCCAAAGAGGCGTGTTGGGAACCTGAAGCACCGCCACCTCAGGTAACCCTCAACCTCCAGGATCCCTTCTTCCGGCTTACAGGACGCCACCCACGGCAAACGGGTGGTACTTCCTTTAGCTCTTCCCAGTGGGCACAAAGACCACAGCGGCAATGTGCCCAGTGGGAATTGAGCCCCCAGGGCCACGGCAAGGCAGGAAGTCTAATACCTGGGGGTTTTGCAGTTGAGGTGCTTTTCTTCACCAAAATTAGGACAGAGTTTTTTTCTCTGACATCTGCTTTCGTGATGGCCAAAAGCCCGACAAGAGTTACATCTAAGAGGGTTTAGGATGTATACCTCTACATTAATGGAAAGATATGCTACTTTGTTTTTCTTGGGTGTTCCTTGAGTGACCCTCTTTCAAAATTGCCTAAACTGTTCCGCTCTGTTAATCAAAATGGACACCAGAGCTAAAAATAGAAAAACCTTCAAATTCCACTACAATTAAAATTAGCCTCCAAAGATAAAAGTCTTTGGTCCACATCTTAAAGCGGTGAATCCTTAATTTCCGTAAGCTTTGAAACATCTTGTATTTAGGTGAGCGATTCAGGGCCATCATGGCCCTCTTGTTGAAACAATGTAGACCTCGATCAGTAGCCTATTTCTGTTGCGTATGATCTTGGTCTGCACGTCTTGCTTATTGGTGCCAAATGGCTTCTTCCTATTTGTAAATAGCACAAGACCATTTCGAAATATAAGAGTCTGAGGTTGTCTTTTCTTCAAAATTTACGAAATAATTGATGTTCCGTCAATCACAGAAGCAGCTCATTTATTTAATTATTTATTGTTGTAATTTTCATTTATTTTACCAAATAAACATAACATTAGTCCATATCAAAATGTAGAAGAATCGAAATTTATTTGGGAAATAACTGAACATTTTGTAATCTTATATAATCTAGGCCCTTATCAGACGCCTACTTCCGCTGCGCTTGACCTGGGTCATTTTTACCATTACTATTTTTTCCCATTTTCTTCAAAATTTATAATTTGGAAAAAAAAATGCCTCAACGTTTTGCAAACAGTGTAGGTCCTGATCAGACGCCTAATTCTGTTGCGTTTGATCTGGGTTTGCACGTTTTGCCAATAGGCGCCAAATTTAAACTTCCACCTTGTAAATAGCACAAGACAATGTCAAAATTTAAGAGTGTGAGGTTGTGTTGTCTTCAAAAATATTATGAAAAATGTCTGGAGCTTTTGGAAGCAATGTGGGCCCTGATCAGACGCCTAGTTTTTCTGCGTATGTTTGGTACCGTTTGCCATTTGGCGCTAAACGTTATGGACTTGTATGCCAGCCTTAACCTTTTCCTTATTTTTATTTATGTCCTTATATATTCATTTATTTGTCTTTGTTCCAAACAGCGATTGTTGGTACTCGATTGTTGGCACTTAACTGCGAAAATACGCCTATATAAATCTATTGTTTTTCCAACAAAACTGAACATTTCCGTTATTTAAATATTTCTGCACAAGACATAGGTTGTTGTACTCGTTAGAACCGACTCGGCGAGGCGGTTCTGACGAGTACCAACAATCTATATTTTGTGCAGAGAAAAGAAGAATATATACCCCCTTAAATTCCAATTTTACTATTTAAAAGTAGGGATTAGCAAAGTCAAATATGTATAGGTGTGTTTCAAGATGTGTAAGAAACACCATAAACACCCATTTAATGGCGGTTATGATGAGCGCCAACAAACAAGTAATAGACGTGACTTGTCAAACAAATATCCCAGGATAAACGATTACCTTCTTGGTTCCCTACACTATATGCCTCAGAATACCCCGAGTGTTTATTGTCTCTAAACTGCCAGACATTAGGGTGTTATGCACTCCAAAATATGTCTTTAAATGTAAATATTATTGTGTGTGTTTATCTGAAGAAATCACTACTGATAAGAGAGGCAAATGCCGCCATTAATTTATGAATGAATAAAAAAAATAAATAAAGAATATTGGACAAACATACAAGCTAAGAGGATTTTGATTGGTCCGTGCTCTTTCGCATTCTCGCGGTTTATCTTCACTTACCTGTCTTATTCTTATTGGTTGGAATTCTCTCGCAAAGAAACGCGTATTGAGTTAACCTTACGCGTTACGAATAATTACTTTCATTGGCTGTATTAAACGCGTTGCAATCGCGTATGAACGCAATGAAACGCGTATTGAAACGCGTATTGAAACCCGAAATTTTTACACGCACGCAATGCGCGTGTGTCACGCGGACAAAACGCGAAAATGGTAAAGTTCTTCTTGAGCTTATCTGTAAAGCCATTCCAGTTTCTGAATGTATTCATCTTTATAAGTCAATTGAGCATTGAGGGAGAGAAAGTCTATCACGTAAACTTAACAATGTTTCAATTACTTAACGTGAACGTTGCATAATATTTTAATTATTCATTGTCTAAGTCAGCATGATTACAATTTTAACTTTTTTCATGAATTTCATGATTCAATTGTGCTGAATGGTTATTGGTGTGCATGTTGACTTTTTATTGTATTTATTATATACAACATGGGCCACTCGTTTACAAGTATTATAAGACATTTTGATGTTAAACGCATTATTCGGTCACGAGTATCCGGTTCGGTGATTGGCGTTGCCATGTCTGACGCTATACTAAACACTACAGTTAGCACACATGGTTGCTGTGATGTCTTCGACCTGTATTGTCGCATCTATGGGGAACCATCTAGGTTAGAGGATTCTCCTGAGATGTTGCAGCACATTTAAATACATTATAAGTTATTATTATAAGTTGTAAATGATAATGATGATATCGTGTTTAACGACGCGTCAACCCTCTTTGTGGGTCATAAGCGTCAAACGGTTAATGGTTAAAGGCATTGAGAATTATGAGGATATTAAAAGTAAAAAAGTTAGTTTGATATGTATAAAAATCTTAAACAGTTAAATCTTATGAAAAAGTCCAATTTCTTTCAAGAATAAAATAATATTTTCAAAAGGTACAGCTTGAAACAATTGTTGCAAAGTGTCAGCTTTGAAGTATAAATTACGGGACTGTGAAAAATCTACACATTCAATTAAAATAGGTTTCACAGTGAATGGCTGATCACAGCCTACACATGAAGGCTGTTCACCACCATTTAAAATGTAAGAATGAGTAACTCTAGTATGGCCAATGCGCAGTCGTGTTAATACTATATCCTCTTTCCTGGAAAAATGTGGAGGAGAGTTCCTTGTTCCAACGACAGGTTTAATGGCATGGAGTTTGTTATTTATTGCATGGTCCCATTCGCCTTGCCATTCCGACAAGATGTATCTGTTGATAAATGGTTTAAAATTATTAAAAGGAATTTTCAAAACAGACGGATCAAGATTGAGCGATTCCTTTGCTTTCTTGTCAGCAAACTCATTGCCGACAATGCCAATATGGCTTGGAAGCCAACAAAACAAGATTTGGTGCGTTTTTTTAGAAATTTCATGATGTTTTTCGATCAGTTTTTGTATTTGAGGATTCTTAGATGATGAATGGTCTAAAGCCTTAAGTACAGAAAGTGAATATGAAAATATAATTGCTTTTTGAAATGATGAAGAACTGATAAAATCTAAAGCTAGGTCTATTGCTTTGGCTTCAGCTGTAAAAATAGATGAACCATCTGGAAGGCGCAAGGTTTGGTGCGTATCTTTAGAAACATACTTCATCTCCTTCTTTGGAACCATCAGTATAGACTTGCTGGTAATCATTGTAACGTTACTGCAGTACCTGAAAGTTTTGTTTGAGTAGCATTGGATTTGATTCGGATTTTTGCCATCATGTTAGTCAAACAGAATAGAAGGTTTTTTAATACACCAAGATGGAACTTCGGCGGTTCCATGTTTTGAATATTTTTAAGGTCGATACCTGAATTTTCTAGCAGTGGTAAAATACGTAATCCAAAAGGTTTGATTGCTGTGGGTTTAGTTTCATACTTATCTACAAATTGAGGTGGAAATGAAATTTCGGATGCCGGGTTAGATGGATTTGCAGCAAGTCTAATAGCATACTGAAGAGAACGTTTCTCTCTGCGCGAAGTTAAAGATGGTTCACCTGCTTCTAAATAAAGTCTTAATACGGGAGAAGTACGGAAGGCTTCCAAAGCCAGACGAAGGCCTTGGTTATGGATAGTATCCAAGGATTTTAAATAGGATTTTCTGGCAGAACCATAAACATCAGACCCATAATCTAATTTAGATCTTATTAAAGACCGGTAAATATGTAATCAAGTATACCGATCTGCTCCCAAACTTGAATGGGCCAAAACTTTCAAAAGATTCAAAGCTTTTAAGCATTTCGCTTTAAGATATTTAATATGGGGAATAAAAGATAACTTTTGATCAAATATGACCCCAAGAAATTTGGCTTCTTCAACAACAGGAATGTGTGATCCGTATAAAAACAGGAAAGGATGGTCGTGTTTCTTGCGTAGCTTACAAAAATGAACACACTGCGTTTTCGACTTTGAGAACTTGAAACCATTTTTATCAGTCCATTCTTCTATTCGTTTTAAATTTTGTTAAAACTTTCGTTAAATTGTGTTCATGTTTTTTGAACGGTAACATATACAAAAATCATCAACATACAATGAACAGTCTGTTTTGTCGTCCAAACATTGTACAATATTATTTATTTTGATGTTAAATAGCGTAGTTGAGAGAATACTACCTTGTGTGACACCCTGCTCTTGTGCATAGAGATCTGACAGGGTAGATCCCACGCGGACTTGAAATACACGCTCACCTAAAAACTTTGAATAAAACTGGGAAGTTTTCCCCTTAAGCCGAGGTTATGGAGATCTCTCAATATTCCATAACGCCACGTGGTATCATATGCTTTCTCCAAGTCGAAAAAAAAAAACAACAGCTACTACGTGTTCTTTGTTAATAAAAGTATCTCGTATAAATGTTTCTAGTCTTATTAAATTGTCGTTGGTACTACGTTCCGAACGAAAACCTGACAGATACTCTGAAATGAGGTTGTTGGACTCTAAGTATCAGACTAATCTCTTGTTTATCATTCTCTCCAATGTTTTACTCAAACAACTTGTCAAAGCTATCGGTCGATAATTCGTACGTTCTGCATGATCTTTCCCAGGTTTTGGAATCGGTACAACTGTAGCAAAACGCCAGCTCTCAGGACAGACCCAAGTTTCCCAAATATTATTAAAGATATCTAAAAGTGTTGAAAAAGAACTTTTTGGCAGATGCTTAAGCATCTGATAATGAATTTCATCGGGACCGGTTGCTGTATCGTGTGATTTTTCAATGGCTTCCACTAGTTCGGATAAGTTAAAAGGTTTGTTCTATTCTTCGTGATTGTGGGATTTGAAGTTTTGATTTCTTTTCTCTTGGTCCTTTTGGAAATTTCTAAAAGTGTCAGAATAATTTCGCGGTGATGAATTACTCAAAAATGTGCTACCAAGAGTATTTGAAATATCTTTTTTTAGTTGAAGCTTTTGTGTCAAAACCAGTATTGAAATGTGTAAAACTAGGGGACTTTGTTTTTCCTGAAATTTTTCGTACCATATCCCGAACCTTTTTAATGGGGGTTTTGTAGTTCAATTTTGAGACATATTCTCTCCATGACTTTCGTTTGGAAGCTCGGATTGTTCGCCGAGCTTTAGCTCTAAAAACTTTTACGTCGTTTAGCTTTTCTGAAGTGGGACTTTTGCAGAACTTATTTAGAGCCTGTTTACGCTTTTGAATAGCTTCTTTACATTCAGTATTAAACCAAGACTTGCTTTTCTTACTATTTGTTGAGGTCTTTGGAATGCATTGTTCTGATATAATAATAAGTGTATCTGTGAAATCAGAAACAATGGCGGACGATTCATTAAAGTGATCACCTGATAACTCTTCTTCACATAAATTATGGAATAATTCCCATTCGGCTTTATTGATTTTCAATTTCTTGTTACAGTTCTCATCGGGTTCGTTTACGCTCTCAATTATAACAGGGAAGTGATCGCTTCCGCAATGATCATCATGAACAGACCAGTCATAGTCCAAGAAGAGGGATGGGTGACACAAAGAGAGATCTAAAGAAGACAAATGACCTGTTGCAGGGTGAAGGTAAGTATAAGATTTATCATTCATCAAGCAAAGATCGCTCTTTGCAATAAAATCTGGGACAAGTGCTCCTCTGTTATTGATATCTTTACAGCCCCATAGAATATTGTGACCATTGAAGTCGCCAACTAAAAGATATGGCGATGGAAGTTGACTCAGCAATGAGTCAAGATGTTCGGGCTTTAAAGAAAATGAGGTTGGGATATATAGAGAGCAAATTGTAGTTTCTTTATCCAGAGAAACCGATACAGCTATAGCTTGTAGGTCTGTTTTTAATTTGATCTCTCTTTATGGTAAACATGATTTTATAAAAATTGAACTGCCATCAGATGGTTTGTTACCATCAGAATAGATATAGTTGTATGTATTGAAACCCTGACATTATGTTGTCATCAGTTTTTAAAAAGTTTCTTGCAAACAAAACACCGATGGGTTTAGTAACGAAATAAGGAATAAGAGTTCATTTTAATTCGATTTGATGATGATGATTTCGTGTTTAACGACGCGTCAACCCTCTTTGTGGGTCGTAAGCGTCAAACGGTTAATGGTTAAACGGCATGAACAAATATGATGATATTAAAAGTAAAAAGTCAGAATGACGATGTATAAAAATCTGAAACAGTTAAATCTTATGAAAAAGTCCAACTTCTTTTAAGAATAAAATAATATTATCAACAGGTACATCTCGAAACAGTTGTTGCAAAGTGTCAGCTTTGAAACATAAAATACGTGAGGGTTAAAAGTCAACACAGTCAAATAAGATATGTTTCACAGTGAATGGCTGATCACAACCTACACAAGAAGGCTGATCATCACCATTAAAAATATAAGAATGAGTAACTCTAGTATGGCCGATGCGCAGTCGTGTTAATACTACGTCCTCTTTTCTGGAAAACTGTGGAGGAGAGCATTTTGTACTAACGACAGGTTTAATGGCATGGAGTTTGTTATTTATTGCACGGTCCCATTCGCCTTGCCATTCCGACAAGATGTATCTGTTGATAAATGGTTTAAAATTATTAAAGGGAATTTTAAAAACAGATGGATCAAGATTGAGCGATTCCTTTGCTTTCTTTTCAGCATATTCATTGCCGACAATGCCAATATGGCTCGGAAGCCAACAAAACAAGATTTGGTGTGTTTTAGAAATTTCATGATGTTTTTCGATCAATTTTTGAATTTGAGGATTTTTAGATGATGAATGGTCTAAAGCCTTAAGCACAGAAAGTGAATCAGAAAATATAATTGCTTTTTTGAATTATTGAAGAACTGATAAAATCTAAAGCTAGGTCTATTGCTTTGGCTTCAGCTGTAAAAATAGATGAACCATCTGGAAGGCGCATGGTTTTGTGCGTATCTTTAGAAACAAACGCACAACCAACTTTATCTCCTTCTTTGGAACCATCAGTATAGACGTGCTGGTATTCATTGTAACGTGACTGCAGTACCTGGAAGTTTTGTTTGAGAAGTATCGGATTTGATTCGGACTTTTTGCCATCATGCAAGTCGAACAGAATAGAAGGTTATTTATAACACCAAGATGGAACTTCGGCGGTTTCATGTTTTTGAATATTTTTAGGTCGATGCCTGAATTTTCTTGCAGTGGTAAAATTCGTAATCCAAAAGGATTGATTGCTGTGGGTTTAGTTTCATACTTATCTATAAATTGAGGTGGAAATGAAATTTTGGATGTCGGGTTAGATGGATTAGCAGCAATTCTAATAGCATACTGAAGAGAAAGTTTCTCTCTGCGCGAAGTTAAAGATGGTTCACCTGCTTCTACATAAAGGCTTAATACTGGAGAAGTACGAAAGGCTCCCATAGCCAGACGAAGGCCTTGGTGATGGATAGTATCCAATGATTTTAAATAGGACTTTCTGGCAGAACCATAAACAACAGACCCATAATCTAATTTAGATCTTATTAAAGACCGGTAAAGATGTAATAAAGTATACCGATCTGCTCCCCAACTTGAATGGGCTAAAACTTTCAAAAGATTCAAAGCTTTTAAGCATTTCGCTTTAAGATATTTAATATGGGGAATAAAAGATAACTTTTGATCAAATATGACCCCAAGAAAGTTGGCTTCTTCAACAACAGGAATTTGTGATCCGTATAAAAACAAGGAAGGATGTTCGTGTTTCTTCCGTAGTTTACAAAAATGAACACACTGCGTTTTCGACTTGGAGAACTTGAAACCATTTTTATCAGTCCATTCTTCTATTCGTTTTAAATTTTGTTGCAACTTTCGTTCAACTGTTTTCATATTTTTTGAACGGTAACATATACAGAAATCGTCAACATACAAGGAACAATCAGTTTTGTCGTCCAAACATTGTACAATATTGTTTATTTTGATGTTAAATAGCGTAATTGAAAGAATACTACCCTGTGGGACACCCTGTTCTTGATCATAGAAATCTGACAGGGTAGACCCCACACGCACCTGAAACATGCGCTCCCCTAAAAAGCTTTCAATAAAACTGGGAAGTTTTCCTCTTAAGCCAATGTTATGGAGATCTTTCAATATACCATAACGCCATGTTGTATCATATGCTTTCTCCAAGTCGAAAAAGACAGCTACTACGTGTTCTTTGTTAATAAAAGCACCTCGTATAAATGTTTCTAGTCTTATTAAATTGTCATTGGTACTGCGTTCCGAACGAAAACCCGATTGATATTCTGAAATGAGGTTGTTGGACTCTAAGTACCAGACTAATCTCTTGTTTATCATTCTCTTCAATGTTTTACACAAACAACTTGTCAAAGCTATCGGACGATAATTTGTAGGTTCTGCATGATCTTTCCCTGGTTTCGGAATTGGTACAACTGTAGCTACACGCCAGCTCTCAGGACAGACCCCCGTTTCCCAAATATTATTAAAGATATCTAAAAGTGTTGTAAGAGAACTTTTTGGCAGATGCTTAAGCATCTGATAATGAATTTCATCGGGGCCGGTTGCCGTATCATGTGATTTTTCAATGGCTTCAACTAGTTCGGATAAGTTAAAAGGTGTGTTGTATTCTTCGTGATTAAGGGATTTGAAGTTAAGTTTTCTTTTCTCCTGGTCCTTTTTGAAATTTCTAAAAGTGTCAGAATAATTACGCGATGATGAATTATTCAAGAATGTGCTACCAAGAGTATCTGAAATATCTTTTTTAGTTGAAGCTTTTGTGTCAAAACCAGTATTGAAATGTGTAAAACTAGAGGACTTTGTTTTTCCAGAAATTTTTCGTACCATATCCCAAACCTTTTTAATGGGGGTTTTGTAGCTCAATTTGGAGACATATTCTCTCCATGACTTTCGTTTGGAAGCTCGGATTGTTCGCCGAGCTTTAGGTCTAAAAACTTTAACGTCGTTTAGCTTTTCTGAATTGGGACTTTTGCAGAACTTATTTACAGCCTGTTTGCGCTTTTGAATAGCTTCTTTACAGTCATTATTAAACCAAGGCTTGCTTTTCTTAGTATTTGTGGAGGTCTTTGGAATGCATTGTTCTGATATATTAATTAGTTTATCTGTGAAATCAGAAACAATGTCAGATGATTCACTTAAGTGATCAACTGATAACTCTTCTTCACATAAATTACGGAATAATTCCCAGTAGGCTTTATTCATTTTCCATTTCTAGTTACAGTCCTCATCTGGTTCGTTTACGCTCTCAATTATAATAGGGAAGTGATCACTTCCGCACTGATCGTCATGAACAGACCAGTCATAGTCTAAGAAGAGAGATGGGTGACACAAAGAGAGATGTAAAGAAGATAAATGACCTGTCGCAGGGTGAAGGTAAGTATAAGATTTATCATTCATCAAGCAAAGATCGTTCTTTGCAATAAAATCTTCAACAAGTGCTCCTCTGTTATTGATATCTTTACAGCCCCATAGAATATTGTGACCATTGAAGTCGCCAACTAAAAGATATGGCGATGGAAGTTGACTCAGCAATGAGTCAAGATGTTCGGGCTTTAAAGAAAATGAGGGTGGGATATATAGAGAGCAAATTGTAGTTTCTTTATCCAGAGAAACCGATACTGCTACAGCTTGTAGGTCTGTTTTTAATTTGATCTCTCTTTGTGGTAAACATGATTTAACAAAAATTGAACTGCCACCAGATGGTTTGTTACCATCAGAATAGATATAGTTGTATATATTGAAACCCCTGACATCTATGTTGTCATTAATTTTTAAAAAAGTTTCTTGCAAACAAAACACCGATGGGGTTAGTAGCGAAATAAGTAATAAGAGTTCATTATAATTCGATTTAAGACCTCGACAATTCCATTGTATTATTTTGTGTTTTAAATCCATTTTAAGGAGAGATATTAAAAAGACTAGAAACTATTATGGAGGTGCAATTGGTGATATAGATCTGCTACCACCAGCTCGTGGTGTGGCTGACCTCGATCTGTTATTGCCACTTGGTGATGATGGAGTTTCAGTCAACTCCATATCACTGTCACTCAAAGATCCGAATCTGTTCTGAAATCTTATATTGTCTCTTTCCATTTTACGTTGTCTGTCTGTTTGTCTTTGAGACAATTGATGTTTTTTGATTGGATCTACCGATCCCTTATTAGTTCGACTTGAGTCGGGTTTCTCTTTTCCATTCGGCGCTGGCTTCGGTACGGTCGCTGTCGACCGATCCGAAGCATCCTGGATTGCGCCTTTTGATAAATTGATTGCACTTTGTGGTGCTTGAGTGGCTTTATTCCATGCACCCGATTTTTTCAGTTCAGCTATGTATGATTCAGCAGTCTGTGTTGCGGAGCTTGTACATTTTACACCAGCACCCTTTGTGATGCTGGCGAACCTGGTGGTTGGTGTTATGTATCGCTCTTCAACAATTTTCCGCGCTTCTGGGAATGTTATCCCCCTTTGGTATTTGACGGTGAGTATTTCTTTTTCTTTTTTCCACGCCGGACAGTCTCGGGAGAAAACAGCATGTTTGCCATCACAATTTACGCATTTGGGTTCACTTTTGCAGTTGAGGTGATTATCAACATGCTTTTCTTCACCACAATTTGGACAGAGTTTTTTCCTCTGACATCTGCTTTCGTGATGGCCAAAAGCCTGACAAGAGTAACATCTCAGAGCGTTTGGGATGTATACCTCTACGTTAATGGAAAGATATGCTACTTTGATTTTCTTGGGTAGAATTGGTGTATTAAAAGTCAACACATAAGTTGCTGTTGGTTTTAGTACACCATTTCTACGAACTTGAATGTTACGAACACCAACAACTCCCTGATCTTTCAAGTTATTGACTATCTCTTCATCTGAACAAGGACGCAGTTCTGGACTGCGAATCACTCCCTTAGATGAATTGAGCGTGTTATGTTACGAGACTTTAACTTTCAGATCAAAGAGTTTGTTGGTGTTTAGCAGGCTTACCACTTGCTGTTTTCCCTCGACTTCCAAGAGAAGATCACCCGATTTGAGTTGTTTTATACTCTTAGGATGTCCGGCAATGGAGAGAATACTTTTCTCGATCACAAAGGGGGAAAGGCTTGACACAGTTCGTGTATCGTCAAGCGACGTGACGACCAAGAAACGCGGAACATTGTCAAAGTTTGGCTCAGCAGACTGCTGACTCGATTGTTGACTTGACTGCTGACTGGATTTTTGACTGCGTTCATCCGATTCGGATGAATCCTCGTCTTTTTACGTTTAGGTGCGTTGTGGTTAGGTGCGTGGTTGCGGTTATGTTTGTTTTTAGGAGCCATAAGAAAAAATCCTAGTTTCGTCCCAAGTGCTCTCCGCCCTCCACGGAGCCCTACAAGGGAACACCATAATGGAGTGGTTATCCAACTCGCAGGTGTTAGAGATACACGTGAGATATACTCGTATAAACAAAATGCCTACACGATTGATCCGTTAAGCCACCGCCTTCTAGAGATAAAAAGACAGAAAAGGGTAAGGTAAATGCGCATATGGTTGGTATCAGGAAAGATACAAAAAGAGTTGAAGAGAAAGCAAAGCGGTATCTCTAGGGCTCGGCGTGACCAGCCGATTGACCGTGCCGGACCGCACGGCCACCCGTCTACACCGAAAAGCCAGGCCAAAGAGGCGTGTTGGGTACCCGAAGCACCGCAACCTCAGGTAACCCTCAACCTCCAGGTTCCCTTCTTCCGGCTTACAGGATGCCACCCACGGCAAACGGGTGGTACTTCCTTTAGCTCTTCCCAGTGGGCACAGAGACCACAGCGGCAATGTGCCCAGTGGGAATTGAGCCCCCAAGGCCACGGCAAGGCAGGAAGTCTAATACCTGGGGGATAATTCGATTTAAGACCTCGACAATTCCATTGTATTATTTTGTGTTTTAAATCCATTTTATTGAGAGATATTTAAAAGACTAGAAACTATTATGGAGGTGCAATTGGTGATATAGATCTGCTAACACCAGCTCGTGGTGTGGCTGACCTCGATCTGTTATTGCCACTTGGTGATGATGGAGTTTCAGTCAACTCCATATCACTGTCACTCAAAGATCCGAATCTGTTCTGAAATTTTATATTGTCTCTTTCCATTTTACGTTGTCTGTCTGTTTGTCTTTGACACAAATGATGTTTTTTGATCGGATCTTCCGATCCCTTATTAGTTCGACCTGAGTCGGGTTTCTCTTTTACATTCGGCGCTGGCTTCGGTACGGTCGCTGTCGACCGATCCGGAGCAACCTGGATTGCGCCATTTGATAAATTGATTGAACTTTGTGGTGCTGGAGTAGGTTTACTCCATGCACCAGATTTTTTTCAGTTCAGCCATGTATGATCCAGCAGTCTGTGTTGTGGAGCTGGTACATTTTACACCAGCACCCTCTGTGATGTTGGCGAACCTGATGGTTGGTGTTATGTATCGCTCTTCGACAATTTTCCGCGCTTCTGGGAATGCTATCCCCCTTTGGTATTTAACGGTGAGTATTTCTCTTTTTTTTCCACGCCGGACAGTCTCGGGAGAAAACAGCATGTTTGCCATCATAATTTACGCATTTGGGTTCATTTTGCAGTTGAGGTGATTATCAACATGCTTTTCTTCACCACAATTAGGACAGAGTTTTTTTCTCTGACATCTGCTTTCGTGATGGCCAAAAGCCTGACAAGAGTAACATCTAAGCGGGTTTGGGATGTATACCTCTACGTTAATGGAAAGATATGCTACTTTGATTTTCTTGGGTAGAATTGGTGTATTAAAAGTCAACACATAAGTTGCTGTTGGTTTTAGTACACCACTTCTACGGACGTTAATGTTACGAACACCAACAACTCCCTGATCCTTCAGATTATCAATGATCTCTTCGACTTACAAGGACATGTTACGAACACCAACAACTCCCTGATCCTTCAGATTATCAATGATCTCTTCGACTGTACAAGGACGCAGTTCTGGACTGCGAATCACTCTTTTAGATGAGTTTAGTGTGTTGTGAAGAGATATTTTCACTGAAAGATCAAAGAGCTTTGTGGTGGCGAGCAGGCTTACAACTTGCTGTTTCTCTCGAGTGTCAAGAGAAGGTCACCTGATTTGAGTGATTTAATACTCTTTGGATGTCCGGCTATGGCATTAATACTTTTCTCGATAACAAAGGGAGAAAGGCTTGATATAGTTCGTGTATCGTCAAGCGACGTGACGACCAAGAAACGCGGAACATTGTCAGAATTTGGTTTAGCAGACTGCTGACTAGATTGTTGACTTGACTGCTGACTGGATTGTTGACTGTGTTCATCCGATTCGGATGAATCTTTTTGTTTTTTTACGTTTAGGTGCGTTGTGGTTAGGTGTTTTGCGGTTATGTTTTTTTCCATTTGCCATAAGGAAAAAATCATAGTTTCGTCCCAAGTGCTCTCCGCCCTCAGTGGAGCCCTACAAGGGAACACCATAATGGAGTGGTTATCCAACTCGCAGGTGTTAGAGATACACGTGAGATATACTCGTATAAACAAAATGCCTACATGATTGATCCGTTTAGCCACCGCCTTCTAGAGATAAAAAGACAGAAAAGGGTAAGGTAAATGGGCATATGGTTGGTATCAGGAAAGATACAAAAAGAGTTGAAGAGAAAGCAAAGCGGTATCTCTAGGGCTCGGCGTGACCAGCCGATTGACCATGCCGGACTGCACGGCCACCAGTCTACACCGAAATACAGAGCTAAAAGGAAGGCCCAGTTTGGAGATGGGTGGCTTTTGCAAGAAAGGCAAAGGGTGAAAAAGTATTACCAACGTATGGAAGATCTCAGCAGGACTGAAACACAGCGGAGAAGGGAGAAAGTGCGACAACAAGTACGACAGAAGCAGAAAGATTCTGTTGAGGTTGAAACACAAAGTTCATTCTCGGCTTCGATTATCAAAGATGAGCACGGAGTTTCTAGTACAATAAGTAGCACACCGATAACAAGACCTAAACTGAAAGTCAAGCTTCCTTCGACTTCACGAGCAAATACAATGTAAAAGCGCAACGCTAAAGCGCTAGCAAAGGCTTATAGAAAAATAAAATCAATAGAAGAGAAAAATACTAGTCTTAAAAAGAAACTGAATGCTGAAGCACAGGGTCGATCACGCGAGAAGAAGAAATCACCGACTAGCACACTAAGCGGAAAAGTTGCCAATCTTATGAGTAGTGCTGGGATCAGTCCAAGAAAGTCAGAAACTATAAGACAAAAGTTAATGTTTCCTGAGTGTATGACAAGTGAGATTCAGCAATCTATACAAAGTGATCCAGGGAAAAGCAACGTTATCTCGAAAATTGTGTCTGGTAAAACGGTAAAGAAATACCGACTCTTAAGTATGTTACAGAAATCCAGCGGAATTAGTCAGAGACAACTTTGAAGGAGTATAAAACTGAGAGAGTCTGAAACTATAATCATGACTAAGAAATTTGCAAAATATAGGTAAACAAAAGCGCAGTTTCTGAAGAGGAAAACCGCTACAGACATATTAAATTGTATGGAAGGAGACGATAACTCGCGAATGCTACCAGGAAAGGCAAATGCTGGTAAACATAATATTCAAAAAGAGTACAAAACGATTACCTGCACAACCTACATGTAAAGTATCAAGCTGAGAGTAGCTACATACAAAGTTTCATAAGCGACTTTCTGCAAGTATAGACCAAAACACATGTCTGGTAAATTTTGTTTCGCGTCTCAGTTGTTTATGTCAAAAGCATCAAAACTTTGCATTGAAGCTGCGTTGTATGAAGGCTCTAGGGCTAGACACGTGCACTAGCCCTGACAAATTTTTTTAAATAAACAGGGATAATGGTATCGATATTTTGCTTTCTGATATTGCAGCTGACAAGATACAGTTCTCAAAATGGAAGAGATTTTAATGTCAGAATGGGAAAGAAAGAATGAAAATAGTAAAAGTTGATGTGTCCAAAGATGACTTTAATGTAGCAGTAAAAGATCAGTTCGAACAGTTTATTGAACATGTCGACAGCGTGAAAGTCCAGTATTCTGCTATACGTTAAATGAAAGAAACTCTGTCCAACACACGCATTAATTAAAATGGACTTCGCCGAGAATTCTACATGTCAGACGAGAGAAGATGTTATGAGCGCGTACTGGAACCAAACAAGTGTAGCTCTGCATCCAGCGATTGCGTATTACAAGCAGAAGGAACCTTACAACATTTGAGTCATGTATACGTGTCAGATGTACAACACCATAAAAGTGCTATGGTGCTTGTTGTGCTACAGAAGCTGTTGCCATCACTGAAAACTGTTCTTCCTGGATTGACGCATGTGCACATCTGGACTGATTCCCCAACCTCCCAATATAGAAATAGGGTCATATTTGATACAGTCGATCAGTAACAAGATCAGTTTGGCTTAATTGCACCGTGACACTACTTTTAATGCGGACACGGCTAAGGACCATGTGATGGCGTAGGCGGGACAACAAAACGAAATGCAGACAATGCTGTAAAGCAAGGCAAGGCCGAAATACAGGACCAGACAAATTCACAGATCAACTACACGTGCATAACGAACGAAGAATACTCAGAGAAGAAAGCGTATGATGACGAAAGAAACAAAGTAGAAGTAAAACAAAGATCAGGAATCGATACAATTAACTTACTCCACCCATCAAAGAGACCAAGGGAAAGAAACACAAACATGAAGCGACCACACCATAATGGAAACCTGAACAAAGGCAGGCCATAAGGACAGTTACTTTCCCACAAAATGGTCACATGGCCATCCAAAATAAATAGACACAAGTGATACACACAGTAAGTAACAAACAACAACATAAATAAACCGCCACAGAAGAAATGTCATTTGACGTGTCACCAGTAACAATTCTGATTCTGATTCTGAACCGCCTTGGAACGGTCAGTGGAAAGATTTCCACTGGGGTCGGTGGGGGGGGGGGGGCTTAAATCGATTTTACGTGGCCACAATCCTCGCCTTTACTTCCGTCGCGATTTAGACAAATAATTTTTCAGTCCGCATGAAGGTCTCCTAACTCATCAGTGCAACATCTCCGTGAACACAAATAATCAAAGAACCACAGGACTCGACAGCAAGAAACCACTGAAATGCTGGAGCAAAAGAAAACAAACAGTTAGACTCCGATGGGCCCGACCAGAGACAGAGCATCAGGCAACAACCAACATTACCTTGAATTAGATCTCTCTAAATCTCAATAAGCCTTTACGTTGGAACCGTCATAGAATCTGAGGCCTGGCCCACCGGCGTGCAATTAAAGAGGGAAGCAAAGTTGCCAACCGTGATTGGGTTAACTACCATGTATGCAGTCTGTCGTATAACATCCATGTTGTACCCAATCTTTTTACATCGAAACGTGCGTTTACGAAATTGGGTGCTGAAGTCATTGCGGTTATATATTTTTCTGAATTTATATACTTAGTCAGCATAAAATTCGGGTTCCGATAGACCTTGTTGCAGTCCAATATTGAATTTTGAAATTAAATCAGAATGGCGTCTATAAAATTTTGAAAAGGCTTTGCGTAGTTTATGGTACCGATAACCCTGATTAAGAAATTTAGCCCTTAATAATTTATTTCGAGTGTTGAAGTCAGTTACATGACTACACAGTCTAGCAAATGGAATTAATTGCGAAATATAAACGCCATAGGATGGCGCACGAGGAACATCACCATCCAAAAAAACGAAAATTTACAATCTCAAAATCAAAGTCATCGCGTTTATGATAAATTTTGCATGAAACAAACCCATCTACAATAGATAGATCTAAATCCAAAAACTGGACCTCGGTATTAGAAGAATTTGCTTTATTTAACTGAAGTTCTGGGGCGTAAATCTGACTGATCAAACCATCGAAATAGGTATTATCAATATTTAATAAATCATCTAAATATCTAGAAGTGGAGCTAAAAGCTTCTATAAAATTTCAGATTGGTTATAAATGAAATGCGACAACATGAATCTCTTTCATAACAATACAAGAACAGATCAGCCACAAGAGGTGCGCAATTCGTACCAATCGGAATACCCACAATTTGTCTAAATAACTTAGTACCGAATCTAATATAATATAAAAACGTAAAACCAATCAAAGGAACAATGGAACTGCACGCCGTAGCATCGTCTGAAATTCGGCGTGAAATTATTAGAAATTATTACAGACAACTACATGCGTATGTTCACAATGTTTCAGTGAGGCTGGGTTCAACTCCAATTCACTTTGTGGTTGGCAAAAACAGAAGTTGCAACGAGATCAGGATAGCAAAAATGATGCCGCAGTGAAAAATGATGCCACAGTAAATGAAATTCAGCCGCTCATAGATGACCAAAGGCGACAAATAATTGAAATGAGGGCACAGAAGAAAAGGTCTAAAGTTGATGATGAGAATGATGAAAATTTAGCGAAAGGAAATGGAGTTCAAAGTGAAGCACATTGCTCTGCTATAAATTCTCTTACGCCAGGAAATTTTGTTAAAGCATTATACGATATACGTGTATGTTGACAAACTTGTAGATGTCTGCGAAGATGAAGTAACGGTTACATTCATGGAGGAATGTGGAAATGTTGAAGGGTACTATCAATGGCCTTCACCACCCGATGAGCTAACGTTACCCGTTTCAGACATCGTTAAAACCATTAATGAACGCGTACCTACTGAAAAAAGCAAGCGTTTCTTTAAGACTTAGTAAAATGCAAGTAGTTGTTTGTAGGACTACGATGTTGTGACTATGTATTTTATGGGACAATCTGCCCACAAAGGAGCAGTCTCTATAAGGCTGTTTTCATGGCCACAACCGATTTCCTTTAAACTTTGTAGCTTCAAATTGGTACATATTGACTGTCTAATGGTGAATTTTTAGACTGTTTGGTCCACTGGTTTTTGCTGTATACACTATTAAAGTGGGTGGGGTAATGTCACCCCATCAAGGGTATACCAACAAAAATGCTATTATTTTTGTTCAAAGTGCATGACTGGAGGCGATGTTTGCCGTATGCTTACTACCTTTTTAGGCATAACAGGCGGTGATAACAGTCTAATAAATATCAAACAAGAGAAGAGTTTATACGCGCTTGTAAGTTGTACCCAAATATCAGTAATTTTTATTCCCCAACTTTACGAAAAACCACAACACCTTTACAGTTTTCAGCTTATTTCAAAGATCTTTCATAAATATAATGTTGATGTAATAGTCATTCTAGGTATATGTCAGAATTATTGTTAGTCATAAAACTTAATGAGTTACCTGCCCCTGAAATTGGATTTTACCCATTTTTTTAAATCAGAGTGCAGTTATCCGTTTGTAGTACTCACAACTTCATTTGAAAGTGAATAAACCGATTCCATGCAAATATAATTAAATAGATGTGGACAAGGAAGTCATTTGATTTAATAGTGCATGCTAGTATTTTTTTTTTTTTTTTTGGTTATTTATGAACTCTTAATTTCCAGGTGCAAATGGAACATTTGTCAACTGTCAAACATTTTTGACCACGAAAGCAGGCTTTGCTAATGTTGTGGAACCTCATTTTAGACTGATACTGTGCTTAAATATAAGCCTGTATGGTCTCACGACATGTTTAAGAATTTGTTAATTCACTGATCTTCCTCTGAATCGCTAGATGTACTCCATGTGTTAACAGCAGCATCATAAACAAAATCAATATGTTCCCGGCTTGGTTTTGCTTTTGCTTCACTATTTTCTGTTTTGTTCCGGTAATATCCCAAATACCAGAGAACAGAAGCCCCACATGCGCAACATCCCACGGTACGAGCTCCACTTCTGCACCCACAATACCATCCAGTGATTGGGTTTAGTCCTTGTGTATATTCAACCCACATGTTATATGTTTTATTAGACGTGTGGCGAGAACGTATCTGTGCTTTGAGAACACCATCTTCTTCTTTGTGTGCCATTATCTCATATGATCCATTGTCGTAAAAATGTTCATCTGTGTAGGATTTGGCTTGTTTCAGCTTGTAAATACCCAGTTTCAAATCCCTGAGTTCATTCACAGTCATCTCTGGGAAATTCTCAAGTTTCTCATTATCGATCTTTTTCCAAATAACCCCTATTTTATCACAGCCATTTTTTTGTCGCGCCTGCTATTAGCTTGGCGCGATATAGGCACGCGGTTTTACGTCCGTCCGTTCGTTCGTCCGTTTGTCAAGGCGTCAACATTTGCGACCACCCTAGCGTTCACCCTAATGGTCAAGTTTATTTATAAAGAACTGTAAGAGCTTCATTAATGATACTTGGTACAAACTTGTATCTTGGGATGACAACTTACATGCAAACATCCATATTTGACCTTGACCTACATTTCATGGTTCACTGACTTTGTAAAACATTGCGACCACCCTAGCTTTCGCCCTAATGGTCAAGTTTATTTCTCAAGAACTATAAGAGCTTTATTAATGATACTTGGTACAAACTTGTATCTGGGGATGGTAACTTAAATTCAAGCATCCATATTTAACCTTGACCTCTATATTTCATGGTTCACTGACTTTGTAAAATATTGCGACCACCCAAGCGTTCACCCTAATGGTCAAGTTTATTTCTCAAGATTTATAAGAGCTTCATTAATGACATTTGGTGCAAACTTGAATCTGGGGATGGAGACTTAAATGTAAGCATCCATTTTTGACCTTGACCTAAATTTCATAGTTCACTGACTTTGTAAAATATTGTGACCACCCTAGCGTTCACCGTAATGGTTAAGTTCATTTCTCAAGAATTATTAGAGCTTCATTAATGATACTTAGTACAAGCTTGCATTTAAGAATGGGATCTTTTGAGCAAGCATCTATGTTTGACCTTGACCTACATATCATGGTTCAATGACTTTGCACCCCCCACAGGCGCGACATAGCCTTCGGCGGAATTCTTGTCCTGCAGCTTATTTGGAGTTTTTGCTAGGGCCATCATTCTTCTAGCAATTACTTTGCCTGAATCTTTGCTTGTTACCAAAGGTGGTCTAAATGCATTGCACAATGAGCAAACAATCCTTACATAGTCGCCAACACATGGTATTTGACTATTGGGCATTGTGTTGCTAACGGCTTTCCACTTTTTAATTCTCCCATTAGCTGATTCGACAACCCATCTAACCTTTGTAACTAGCCTTTACTCATTCGCCTCTTCAGTCGTATGTTGCTTCTGAGATTTGTTTAGGAAGTAAGGCATATGAGAATTGATTCCAAATTCCTTTATTATATCTATAGCATCCCTGAAGCCGCGGTCTACAACGAGAACATCATCTTCTTCAAACCAGTCAGTAATATTTACTGCATTAGTCTTTAACATGTGTTCGGTAATCTTAGCATCTGTGTTTTTCCCATCTGCAAGATATGGTCCCATCACAGTCAAAATGTAACCATCAGTGGCCACAAGCATCATAGGTTTCAGCAAAGGCTGTCCTTTATGTACGGAATAAGATCTTCTCTGAAATGAGTAGTTTCCACTCTTCTGAATATATATGTATGTTCCATCAGCCACTGCGATTGCAACATCAGAATTTGAACCCCCAAATAGGACATTTGCAAAAGTTGATGTATGATTCAGGGATGTTAGAGAAATACTAAAGGGTTATGAAATCAATTCTCATATGCTTCACTTCCTAACCAAATCTCAGAAGCAATATACGACTGAAGAGGCGAATGATTCAAGGCTAGGTACAAAGTGAGATAGGTTGTCGAATCAGCTAATGGGAGAATTACAAAGTGGAAGGCCTTAGCAACAAAATATCCAATAGTAAAATACCATATGTTGGCGACTATGTAAGAATTGTTTGCTCGTTTTGCAATGTGTTTAGACCACAAGGACTGAACCCAATCACAGGATGGTACTGTTGGTGAAGAAGTGGTGCTTGTACCGTGGGATGCTGTACTCATGTGCTTGCTAGCATGCACTATTAAATCAAATGACTTCTTTGTCCACATCTATTTAATTATATTTTCATGGAATCAGTTTATTCACTTCCAAATGAAGTTGTGAGTACTACAAACCGATAAATGCACTCTGATTTAAAAAAAATGGGTAAAATCCAATTTCAGGGGCAGGTAACTCATTAAGTTTTATGATTAACAATAATTCTGACATATACCTAGAATGACTATTACATAAACATAATATTTATGGAAGATCTTTGAAATAAGTTGAAAACTGTAAACGTGTTGTGGTTTTTCGTAAAGTTGGGGAATAAAAATTACTAATATTTGGGTACAACGTACAAGCGCGTATAAACTCTTCTCTTGTTTGGTGTTTATTAGACTGTTATCACCGCCTGTTATGCCTAAAAAGGTAGTAAGCATACGGCAAACATCGCCTCCAGTCATGCACTTTGAACAAAAATAATAGCATTTTTGTTGGTATACCCTTGATGGGGTGACATTACCCCACCCACTTTAATAGTGTATACAGCAAAAACCAGTGAACCAAAGAGTCTAAAAATTCACCATTAGACAGCCAATATGTACCAATTTGAACCTACAAAGTTTAAAGGAAATCGGTTGTGGCCATGAAAATGGCCTTATAGAGACTGCTCCTTTGTCAAAAGGAGCTTATATGGGCTCTCAAGCCAGACTTTCTATTGCGTTGATATTTTATGCATTTTTGTGTGCCAACGAACAAGATAAATGATAAGATATTTTTTTTTTGTCTTGTTGGGAAGCTGTTGGACTAAATGAGAGCCTTCATTATCGAGGTAAACGTGCTTTAAGGTAAAAGCAAAATTTTTCTCAGTTGGTTTACATAACTTTTGTCATGCATTATTTGCATTCTAGGTAAGCAGAATAAACTAGACATGGAATGTTTGCGTATTGTTTTTTTTTTTTAGTCAAATACGAACATCGACTGTCAAAACTGAAGTCGATGTATTCTGTGGAACAATGAAAACGGAAGTAATAGCTTATGAAGATTTTAAGATAAACCAACAACCCAGTGTGAATTAAACAGACAGGTTGTCCTTTGAAAGTTTAAGACAGACCAGTTTCCTGGTAACTGCAATTCATTCTAGTATAGGTTTAGCACGAATTGGGCTATTACTGTTTCATCATATTAAATCGGTTTAGTGTCGAAAAATTATTTTCTGACTGTGTCGAAAATAATTTGTGGATTTCAAAAGCTATATGACCAAGAATTCACCGTCCAGGAATTCTGGTAACGTCACGGGAAACTCGATTTTTAACCCTTTAAATGAGATTTTTTATGCCCAGTGTTACTGTTTGTTGGCAAAGCAGGTCAGTGTGCACAGTAAAGTACAGAAGAATATACTATTTGTTTGTCTGATTTTAGGTTTAACGTCCCCGTCAACACTGTAAAGGTCCTTTTTGAGACGTTGCTTCCAATTTTGTGGGACTTTTACCCGACATTGAGATGAAATGACATCTCAAGCCCTGTCGCCCAATGAAACCAATAGGGTTTATTAGCATGGACGGTCCGCCTCGCACCGCGGTTCCTGGACAGGCTTAGATCCTCTAAGCGGTTTACCAGTACTAGTGTGCGGACCAGATTCAGCTCTGCGTGGAAGCATCATGCAGCCCATATATTTCTTCAAGCCCCTATGGACAGAAGAATATACTATATATACGAATAAAAGTATTAAATAATCGCTTAAATCACCATATTTTTGGACACAAACCGTTATTTTTGAAAGTTGATTTTTTAAATCAAGTTTCTTTGTCATTACATTTCTACTTCCGGTACTGGACCGCGTTGCTCCACTTCCGTTGTTCGTACGCTGCATAAAATAGTCCAAATGAACTCTTGAAAATTAATTTTGCAGGCCGGCCCCGCATGGAACGTCTTTCAAAACATTTCAGTTTTCGAGACTTTATACGGATTGAATATTAATTGGCACAGAAAGACGAATTCTGAAAAGAAAACAGTACTCTGGAACTATTTTCCTACGCGCTTTTCGGTGATATTTATGTTTTACTCTTTCATCCCTGAGTTTCTAAACAGGACTCTTCTCGCTTTAAATATATTCTTATAGGAAAGGATTTCTGATTAGTTCACTGACGGGATGACAAACAGTGTACATGTAGATTCTGACGAGACGTTCTAGCTACGTGCCGTCTTATCAGGATCTACAAGGTTTGCATAGATACAGTGTATTTCTACCTCGGCGTCTGCACCGGTCTACAGGGTTAAAAGGGTTAGCTTATCATTGACCAACTAAACAACCCTTTACTGACCTACAATTTGCCTGCTTTCGAGAGCTCTAAATTACAAAACACGTGTTGTTTAAATCAAGTTCCGTACTTTAGCAAATAGTAAAGAAACCGATCAGACGCAACATTCTGTTGCCTCTAATCTATCTTAACTTTTTCCAAATGTCACAGAATTGAAACAATTGACATTTATGGGTTAATGTTTTTAGGACCCCGTACAGGTGGGAATAAACGTATTTTAATTCGCCTTGGGTAAACGCGGTGTCTGACCAGAGTTATAATGTCTAAATCAAATGGTTTAAAAAATGATCTTTTTTGTCAAGTTATTTTCCTTTTTATGTCCCGACGCCCCAAGGAAAATAGCTCCAAGCGGCTGCACAACCTATGTGCATCGTCGTATCTATGCGACGTTGCTGCGACGTTGCTAAGACATCATGTGCCCGCTAGGAGATTGATTGATTGATTTAAGGTTTAACTTCCCCATCAACACTGTAAAGGTCATTTTGGAGACTTGCTTCCAATTTTGTGGGACTTTTACCCGACATTGAGATGAAATGACTTCTCAAGCCCTGTCGCCCAATGAAACCAATAAGGTTTATTTGCTTGGACGGTCCGCCTCGCACCGCGGTTCCTGGACAGGCTTAGATCCTCTAAGCGGTTTATCAGTACTAGTGTGCGGGTCGGATTCAGCTCTGCGTGGAAGCATCATGCAGCCCATATATATTTCTTCAAGCCCCTATGGGCGGGGGTCTCCCGTTAGGAGAACTTCTCTGTAAGATTATTAGCAGATATGTACTGAGCTAATTTAGAAATTTATGGTTGGACCATGAAGAAATTGGTTAACACGTTTATCTTTCTTTCTTCCGTACTTTCTTCGGGGGTTAGTTGAGTGAGGCAATGGCGATGTGTTTCTTATGTCACTGGGGAGTCCAGCTGATATTGACTTACAGTTGGGCAACACCTGCTGTCCTTGTAGCAGGTAACGGTAGAATGAGGGAGTGTTGATATTTCTTCTGTTCCTACACTTGCATTCATTTTACTCTTTCTCCTCTGTCCCTCACTTTCATCTTCTCTACAACGGCCCTGCCCATCGGGGCTTGAAGAAATATATGGGCTGCATGATGCTTCCACGCAGAGCTGAAACCGACCTGCACACGAGTACTGGTAAACTGTTTAGAGGATCTAATCCTGCCCAGGCAAAGCGGTGCGAGTCGGCCCGTCCATGCTTATGAGCCCTATTGGTTTCATTGGGCGGCAGGGCTTGATATGTCATTTCATCTCAATGTCGGGTAAAAGTCCCACAAATTGGAAGCAACGTCTCCAAACTGACCTTTACAGTGTCGACGGGGACGTTAAACCTCAAATCAAACAAAAAAAAACCAAACAAATCATCTTCTCTACTGTCTCTTCTATCTCTTTTCCCCTTTCTCTTGGAGAAGACAAAAATGATCCACTAGGGTTGCCCTGTCGTTAAACTCAAAACAATCGATGAATAATTTTTTCTTTGTCGAATTTTTTAACCCACTTAGACCTTGTCAAATCAGAACCAGACTCAGAAATGTTACTGGTGACACATCAAATGTCATTCATACACCAGGACCTGTGATATGGGAAGTTAGTCTCTATATTTGTTTCAACAAAATATCTAGATAACTGCTTGATCTACGACTAACATTGTTATATAATAATTATTCCTCATAAATCAACTTTCCTCAGTACTTTCAGTACTTTGATTTTTGGAGGGTGGGTAAATTTGAATTTATTTAGCAAGCTTGGGAAAAAGAATTATACAGAACATGCCTTAAAAAGACATTGCAAATATACCAAAGATTACTAACAGGGGTGTCCGAATGTTTTCTGCAGCATATTTCTGGACAAACTTCCAGTTTATGTCTCTGGTTCCCGTGACGTAATTTTTCTTGTCAAATAAGGTTACGTCTGAATATTGAACTGTTCAAAGAAAGCAGGAGTCATGTACCTGAAACCAGGTGCATTATATACTTGAAGGGGCGGTCTAATTATTTTTCGGACTGAAAACCCCAGGAAAGTGAAAATGTAAGAGGCAAAATATCTTCTGAAAAACGTAACCTGCTATTTGTTGTCCAATTTGTTACGTCTTCGGCACCCCTATTTTCGCCTGAACAGCGTTCTTGAGGCGAAACGACCTGAAATTGTTATTTTGATTTTTGCGACATTCCGGGTTTACGCCATCACGCGATATTCGATAACGATATCGCGCGAAGGAGGAATCCAGTATGGCGGATCTTGGTGACAAAGGGTGCGTAAAAATTGGAAGTTACGTCTTCAAATAGTTCTAACAACTAATTTAAATGCGGTATTTTGCTACAGTGGTATAACCTTACCCTTGAAATCATATCGTCATGCTTGAAAAATGCATCAAAGTTGCAGTTTCTGCCTGCATATCTGGTCAGGCTGTGCTTGTAAAAATTCTCAATGGATTTTTGTCGAAGTCGGCAAATATTCAGATGTGTCCATGTTTCGTCCGTCATCGATTGTCAGCCATTCTGGTAATTTTCCTTTTTTAAAAAAAAAACAAAAAAACAACAACGCTGGTTTGATCAATGATTTATAAACTAATTGCCAGCAATGACAAAAAAACACGCAAATTACATTCCTTTTTGGAATTGAAACAAATTGTAGAAAGAAGTAACAGGACTCGAAAAAGATTTTGTGTTTCCATAGATTATGGCAGTAAATAAAATGCCTTAATGCGTTATGCATTAAATTGCTGCTGTTGTTTTCTTGTGACAGTCCTATGCTGTATCAACATGGGGAGGTTAGATGTCAAATTAAATTGAATTGTTACGAAGATGTAACATGGACAGAAACAGTTGCGTCATTGTTACTCGTAAATCATGGTTCTTGTGTCTTTGATACATTTTTTACAACTGATATGTTTTATTTTAAAGGCAAGACTCATTAATTTAGCTAACAACATCACATATACAGGTAAAAAGGAAACCGAATGTTAGAAATGTTTATTTTGCATCCAGTGTTTTTCCCTTAGTTTTTATAGAAAACTGGGTAGAGTAACCTAGACACTTACTGCGAGAGTCATTGTAACATCTCCATGTAATAATATTACATCCTTGTTACACTTCTCTCTTTGCATTTTTATTTTTCTATTTGGTTAAAAATGATGGCATCTGATACCTAGCTAAGCCAGATTTACATGCACAAGATATTCGAGTCAAACTGCAGTTATTAACTTTATTCCCTGTATGACTTCTCAAAAAATCCTAAGAGATGTAACTTGATGCAAAAAAAGCGTCACTGTTACCACATCATATATCAAAATTAAGCCCAAATTACATCTTTGGCTTAACTGCCTTCTAATTATGCATGATAATGATCTTAAGTTTGATCCATGGCACAAATGCTTGTCTGATTTAAAATATTATATGTAACCACAGGAATGACTATATAAATAATCGAATGAAATAAGCGCATTGAAACAGTGAAAAAAGGGGTAATTTTGACACAAAAATTTCAGTCCTTGTTACTTATTGGTTACTTGCACTGTTTCCATGTTGCATCTGCTGCACATGATCTTTTAATTGCATGCAATGCCACAGTGACAAAGTCATTCTGTATTATATGTTTGTGTGCTTGAAAGTCAGGTCGGCTACAGGACTGCTGGTCCCCTGATTTAGATTCTTTGCAAACTATGCGTTAGAAACATTGAAAGAGGTAACTTGGAGACTGTTTTTTTTTTAAATAAGCAAGGATTACCAACGTCCATGTTACGTAACAAGACCTAATTACCATATCCATATTACATCTCTGGATAGACATGATTTTTTAGCAAATATTCTTCTAAAAGTCAAAATTTAATACATGTATGGCAATAATGCTACTATAGTTTCTAATTCATGGTAGAAACAGGGAAACCACATTCTATGATTATTTCTGGAATGATAACACTGAAAAAGAGGTTACTTTGACTAGTATTTCTGTCTCAGTTACTTCTGAGGATATTTGCATGGCATCCATGTTGCATCTTGTGGCAAAAGCTTTTCCCTTCATGCAATACTATAGTGGCAAAGGCGTCTTCAATTAAATTGCATGCTTGAAAGTCACCTAAGCTACAGGACCACTGGTCCTCTGGTTTGAGCTATTGTGATGACTACACATTGAAAACGATAACTTTGACTGATTTAAAAAAAATAGAACGGATTACCAACGTCCATGTTACGTCACAAGACCTCATGTGCATATTACATCTCTGGACAGACTTGATATTTTTAGCTAATATTCTACTAAAAGTCAAAATTTGATACATGTATGCCAATAATGCTACTATAGTTTCAAATTCATGGTAGAAACAGGGAAACCACATTCTTTGATTCTTTTCTTGAATGTTAACACTGAAAAAGAGGTACCTTTGACAAGTGTTTATGTCCCAGTTACTTTTGAGGACATTTGAATGGCATCCATGTTGTATCTTATGACAAAAGCTTTTCCCTACATGCAGTACTATAGTGGCAAAGACGTCGTCAATTAAAATACATGCTTGAAAGTTACCTAAGCTACAGGACCACTGGTACTCTGGTTTGAGCAGTTGTGATGACTACACATTGAAAACATTGAAAGAGGTAACTTTGACTGATGTAAAAAAAAAAAAAATAGACCGGATTACCAACGTCCATGTTACATCACAAGACCTCATTACCATGTCCATATTACATCTCTGGACAGACTTGATTTTATTTAGCAAATGTCCTACTGAAAGTCCAAATTTGATACATGTATGGCAGTTTCTAATTCATGGTATAAACAGGGAAACCACATTCTTTGATTTTTTTCTGGAATGCTAACACTGAAAAAGAGGTAACTTTGACCTGTATTTTTGTCCCAGTTACTATTGAGGATATTTGAATGGCATCCATGTTGCATCTTACGACAAAAGCTTTTCCCTGAATGCAGTACTATAGTGGCAAAGGCGTCTCCAGTTATAACGCATGCTTGAAAGTCACCTAAGCTACAGTACAACTGTTCCTCTGGTTTGAGCTATTGTGATGACTACACATTGAACACATTGAGAGAGGTAACTTTGACTCTAAAGAAGAAAACATAATTACAGAAATGTATAAGTCCTTGTTACATCACAAGACGTAATTTCTGTGTCCATTTATCGTCTCGGTACAAACTTGTTTTTATATCTACCATTCCAGTAAACGTCCTATAATCATAATGTATATTGAGGATCTTACACGAGTAGTCATTTCATATGAAATTTATGAAACGAGCCTTCGACGAGTTTCATAAATTCCATATGAAATGACTACTCGTGTAAGATTCTGTTTATCATATGACCACTTTCGGATAGATTTCATCACCTTTGAACTGGACAATTTTTCCACAAAAAATGTATTGTTGACATGAACGTCGTCATGACGTTACTTAATCCTGCCAAAGTGTTAGTACACGTGTGGTCATACGATTTTTATTACACGACGTTAACCACTGCATATCAGCGACATTATGTGATAAACATGGCAATAACGCTCCTACAATTTCTAATTCATGGCAAAGGCATTGAGTCACATCCCTTGATTCTTTCCTGAAATGTGCACCAATGACCACACAGGTAATGTTGACATAATTATTGGAGTACTAGTTACGTCTCAATTTGTTAAGTACTGTCCATGTTACATCTCTTGAAAATTATCCATTAATGATGCAAAAGTTTAGTAAATAATGGAACATTGTTCATAATGTGGGAGATATAGAGGATCTTACACAAGTGTTCATTTCATATGAACTTTGTGAAACGAGCCTGCGGCGTGTTTCATAAATTTCACATGAAATGACCACGAGTGTAAGATTCTGTTTATCATATTTGTTTGTTTGATTTGAGGTTTAACGTCCCTGTCAACACAATTTAAGTCATTTTGGAGACGTTGCTACCAATTTTGGGGGACTTTTACCCGACATTGAGATGAAATGACATCTCAATCCCTGCCGTCCAATGAAACCAATAGGGTTTATATGCATGGACGGTCCGACCAGCACCACTAGAGATGGCGATATGATTTTTTATTACACGACGTTATCCACTAAATAATGCCAACGTTATGTGATAATTAAAGATACAAATTTACTTCAACTCGTAAAAAAGTTTTGGAACTTCAGCTTGTTAGTAGAGGTAATTTTAAGAGGTAGTTTGTGTCATTGTTACTGCTCTGCTAAATATTTTTGTATCCATGTTACCTCATATGACTGAATGATTCTTTTTTCTTTGTGAAGGTACTCCTGCAGATGCATTTTCAGTATAGGTTTAAACACATTAAAATAGATTAAGTAGGAATGAGAGAATCACTAGATACAGAGCATTATTTGGACCTGCTTGAAATGACATCTCAAGCCCTGTCGCCCAATGAAACCAATAGGGTTTATTGGCATGGACGGTCCGCCTCGCATCGCGGTTCCTGGACAGGCTTAGATCCTCTAAGCAGTTTACCAGTACTAGTGTGCAGGCCGGATTCAGCTCTGCGTGGAAGCATCATGCAGCCCAAATATTTCTTCAAGCCCCTATAACATTTTTGCAGTAATTGCCCTCACTGTTAGTGGTTTCAATGCTACATCTTTTAAGTGATCACCAAATGATGTATGAGAAAGAACCATTTTGATTTATTGAATTATATATATATATATTGCAGTTCAGAAATTTACAAACCTTGTGTAAATGTTGTTAAGACATCATTTGAAAGATGTAACTTTGACAAGAAAGTTAGAGCCTGTGTTACTTCCGAGATAATTCTTTTATCAATGTTACATCCTTTGCAAAACTGGTGTTCTCATATTCTGCTTTTCTTAGTCTATTCAGAAATGCTATTAAAGTCTTTTTTTAATGATTTACGAAACAAACAGGAATGAGATTGCATATGTACAATCTCGCCTGAACCAAGAGGCTTGAAATTTTGTAACTGTGAAGTAGAGGGATTATTCTATCTATTAAATGAAAACAAAGGCGCTGATCAGCTGCGCGGTTACCTCGCAGCTGACAGGTGCATTCGTTTTCGTAGATGAAAAAAGTAGGTTTTCTTATGTCATGGCTCGTATAGGTATCACATTTCGTATGCAAATGTTTACAGTGGAGGTGACTGAAAAGCATAGTGGTAAAACGCTTGCTTTTCAATGCTGCGGCCTTGGCTCCAACCCGGGTATATGCCTGTGACAGGGTAGTAGTTTCCTGTCCAAGTTGTGTTCTCTGGTTTCCTCCATCACAAAATACCAGATACGCCAACACCAGCACCTTAAAGAACGCGTTTATATAGTTCCATGAGCTTTCTGTGTAATTGAAGTAATATATATATATATATATATATATATATATATATATATATATATATATATATATATATATATATATATATATATATATATATATATATATATATATATAGTTTTCTTAGACATTGTATATGGGTCATTTAGTCTGATATACACCCGCACTGTGGGCATCCGGGACGGTTTATGGGACATTTGTATATGTCCCACAAACCATGCCCAAAAAATGCCTGGAAACCAGTCGTAAATCATGAGAAAATACTTATTTGAGAAAATGTCCCATAGTGTGGAACAGCCCAATATCCCACAGTGTCGTTGCTATTTTTAGAATAACCAACTTGAAACCGTTAATTTTTGGTTTGGTCGCCATGAGGCGGACAAACCGGGTATAATGACCAGATTGTAGCTGTTCGATGGAGGGGCACGTGACGCGATCAACCAATCAGCTTAAACGATGATGCAATACTATACTCTATCCGCACGTGATTAGAAGTTATAAATATCACTTATGCAGTGCAGAAAAGTTTGATCTATAAATAAGTCAGTGTGTGCAGGGGGTCTTTGAATGCGATACACATTGTCATTAATGACATTTACACCTATTGAACTATCACTATTCCCTTTAAAATGGGCGAGTCAATTTGTGATCTCAGGAATAACAGAAATTGATTTGTTTGGAGCAAATTCTTTTCTTAAGAGTAGCCCATATCTAGGAAAAAGAGGATGCAGGAGACAAAGTCCAGCTACATGTATATATGGGATGGGATGTTGAAACCCGCACGTGCAGCTACCCAGTGGAGCTAGGCGCATAGATACTTCACACACACCCACCCCCACCCCCACCTATATTGTTTAAGCGCATAGTGAAGGCTCAGGCGAGACTGCGCAGCCTTGTTTGTGTATTCTCTGTTTACTAATAAGCAGTCTCAAATCAGCGAGAGCCGGGGGCATGTAGCAATTCAATGCCCATCGAAGTAGTCCGGTGAAGACTGATTAGACTGTGCGGATGCAAAACCAGCATGTTATTTAGATAGGCAAGTAACAAGAAAAAGAAAATGCGGACATCATACACAAATTTGATCTTCACTTTATGCGCGATGAAACATTTCAAACCTCTTGAACATTGAAGACACAATCCCGATTGCACAACTGTGCAGACTTATCAGTCTTTTCTGTACGCACATGCGCAATAAGTATTTTACTCGAGATTTGCACTTGGTAGCTTAGGATGTGTTTGTAACGTCGCAAGCAGATTGGGCCGGTCAAATGTACACGCCGTCGTTTTAAGCCGGCGCACGGCGAAAAAAAAAGGTTTCAAACGAAGGACCAGATTAGCCTGCGCATCTAGCCAATGTGACCATTTTCACCTGTTGTTCTTTGATTCGCACAGAGGCCATGGTAGGCACATACGAACTGTGCAGGCTGACCTAAGTCTTCCCACCACACCGATTGATTGATTGATTTGAGGTTTAACGTCCCCGTCAACACTGTAAAGGTCATTTTGGAGACGTTGCTTCCAATTTTGTGGGACTTTTACCCGACATCGAGATGAAATGACATCTCAAGCCCTGTCGCCCAATGAAACACATAGGGTTTATTAGCATAGACTGTCCGCCTCGCACCGCGGTTCCTGGACAGGCTTAGATCCTCTAAGCGGTTTACCAGTACTAGTGTGTGGGCCGGATTCAGCTCTGCGTGGAAGCATCATGCAGCCCATATATTTCTTCAAGCCCCTATGGGCGGAGGCCGACCCCCCACACCGAATATGACTTATTTTCTTAATCATGTTCCCCGAAATTACTTTCAATAAAACCTTGTCACCGTGAAATAAATGGGCATCTTCACTTGCTCCTCAGAAAACCAGGGTAGCCCAACCAGGTAACCTGAATTAAACTACCTTTTTGCATGCAACAACCAATTTCACTCGCATGTGCTAAAAGACGTTCTGTGGAAAAAGGCGGGAAACTCTCAATTAATATTAAAGGGGCGCTTCTGCTATCAAAGAGGCATTGAATCAATGCCACAGCACATGGAAAAAGGGTAACACTGTCACACAAATAATAATGAAAGCTGAAGCTACGCTCCAAGTCTGAGAGCAAAGCGAAAACACTTGCATATGCATGGTGATCCAAGCCTTTGTAGGCCACAATGCTACATCACCGACTAGAATCAGCCTGAACATCGATGCAATGTGATCAGTCTTTACTGAACCCTTAAATCTTACGAAGTCACAAGGCTAAGTGAAACCCTTTGCCTTGCATACCGGTTGTGGGTGCGCATGTTCAGTGTTTGCAGGTCGTTGAGAAACCAGCGAAGACACATCTTAGCGTACTCATTCATGCAATCCGATTAGTCTTCGCTGATCGCATGAGCCTGATGCAGACGATGGGATTTTCACAACATAAATAAGCGAAACTCCTGTGGCTCATCAAGGTTGATCTAAGCACTTGCAGCCTGTGTTTCTCGCAGTCTAATCAGTATTTGGTGAGGGTATGAACCTTCCACTACCACAGGGCTATCGAAAGTGAGAGAAGCGAAAACCATTTGCCTTACAGAGTGCATGTTAATCCGAGTCTTTGGAAGTCGCACACATTTCATGCTATTTTTTTTTTCGTGCGCTAGCTCATATACGACCAGTACGGTGTTGTAATGATAAACTCGGGAACGGTCCGAAATGCTTGTTCTGGATGCATTTTTCGGCATTTTTTTTGTGTGTTCGAAGTATTAAAAATTCTGATTTCTGAAAAATTTGGGAGTTCGAATTAAATGAGAAAGTTTTCAGCCACAAATTCGAAATAATTTTGGGTGTTCGAACTGCTAGGGTGTTCCAATTAATTGGTCACCTACCGTATTTTACTTCACTACAACTGGTGTGTGGGAATGTGTGGCGGCGGTAAAACGTCTCCCTGCCCTACATCATAGTGTAGATTATATTTTCTTGTCCTTTGTGATTATTGATTCCATTGTGGAATTTGGAAAATATCTTAGGGTCACTGTTGAGGCCTAATTGGCCGAAACTAGCTAGTCTGGCTCAGAAAACATGTGCACACCATATTTTTCAGTTCTGTGGTGTATTCTTTGCTTCCAAAGGATAACCCTTTTATAGAACATATTAAAGGGGATCACAATTCTATAGGCATGATTTCGTTATGGAAGTACAATTTTAAGGACCTTATAGTTGCTACTTTGCTGGCTCTGTCCAACTGAAAAAGGGGTCTACTCTAAAAGGGGAAGAATTTGCTTCTCAAGGGGTCTACTCTAAAAGGGGAGACTTTGCTCCCCAGGAGCAAATTCTTTCCTTTAAGAGTATACCCTTTAGACATATCCAAAGAGAACGTACTTTTGCAGGAGTAGCAGTCATTTTCGCAAATTTTACGTCTTGCAATGCCATTATGGAGTAAGTCCATGGGGCCATGGAAACGAAAAACAACAGAACATAACTACTACTACTCACAAAGTGTGGCTGGCTATGGAAGCTCAGTCGGATGCAGTCTGACTGGCGATAAGGAAGACTCGGGTTCGATACCTACCGGGGTTGGCAACATTCTTTCGTGGAGATTATGAAATCTTTTCTATGGTCATCCTCTCCCTTCCGCTGATTCAGCAAGGGCAGGGGTCAGTTTTTGGCGACAGAATGTGCACTGAACTGGTAAACCGCCTACGGATAAGCCTGCTCAGGAAAACCGTGGATAGGTACACTGACATGCTCAAAAAAGACCCAAAATCAGTGTTGACTGGGCCGTTAAATACAAATAAACAAAACTTGCAAAGTTTACTTCACACAGATAGGAACAGATTTATATATTCTGAACATCTTTCCGTACGCTGTAATAATAAGTATATGTAAATGTTGGAAAGACAGAACGTTATTTTTCCTCATTTATAAAGATCGCTGGGTGTAACGGGCCTCCGTGGCCTAGTGGATAAGAGTGCTGACTCTTAATCATTAGGTCTCTCAACGGTGTATGTTTGAGCATGGCTCAGGTCACATAATGAGAAGTTCTGCAACGGAAGGTCAAGAGGTTTTTGATCGGGTACTCTAGTTTTCACTCACCTCCGATTAACGATCGGCTTGATGTGAGTGAAATAATCTTGAAAGGATCGTAAAACTAAACATAAAAAGATCGCTGGGTGTGTAAAAACAATTTCATGTCTTTGCTACTAGAATTAACGTCAGTGCCAAGGTCGAAGGTTCTAACTCTTCCAAATATATAAAATATTTAGGGAGCGAAACAAAGTCATAACGTTGATGGGTCGCTGTTTATTGTTCTTGAGCCCAGCACAGATAGCAATAGTTTCTTTTCAAAAACTTCATGACTACTAAGTGACCTGCCACCAGTTACAGACTGAGTCGTTAAAAGACTTGTTGGCGCATTCGATGGGAGCTATTGTATCTGATAAGCCGAGAGTGGTGTTCTTTATTTCCACTCAATACTGGACGTTTTACTAATCAGTTTCTTTTACAATTAAATTGTGATCCAGAAAGATATATAAAAGGATAGCAAATTTCAGGTTTTTGCTCAAAGAAACTGCCGAGGTTGAAGTTACAGTCTGATTCGCAGCACTTTGTCTGGGCAGGCTTAGATCTTCCTAGGCGGTTCAGCAATACTTCAAAGTTCGGTCGGTTTCAACTTAATCAGTCCAATATATTGCCCCAAGGTCTGATCGGCCCCCGTCCATCGAGGATTGAAGAAATAGATTGGGTTGCATGATGCTTCCACGCAGAGCTGATACCGACCGCACATGAGTAGTAATAAATCGCCTAGAAAGTCTAAGCCTGCCCAGGAAAAGTGGCTCGAGTCGGACCGTTCATGCATTTCAACCATTTAGTTTCATTGGGTGACAGGGCTTGAGAAGGAGTTTTATCTACCCGTTTTATCTCAGTACTGAGTAAAAGTCCCACAACATTTGAAGCAATGTCTCAAAAAGACCCATACAGTGTTTACAGGGACGTTAACAACAAATGAAATAGATAACCAAGGCCCTACAGAAGGCCTGATGACTTAGGAAAAATCTTTTCATATGCCCGTTTGAAAAACAACAATAACAAAAAAAAAACAAAAAAACGGTCGTATTAAGTTACGGGGTTGGTGTCCGTCCGTCCGTCCGTTCGTAAACTTTTTTTCGTTTCCGTATAAATCCTACTATACAGTTTTCACCCGATCAAGCCTAAAATGTGTATGTAGTAAGGCTAAGATGTGAAGATATGCCACCAAATATTAACAGAGTTATGACCCTTTGAAAAATTCGGTTTACATTTTCGTTTGGTTAAGTTTTGTGCTATACATGTGCAAACCAAATGTAAGTTATATTTAGTTTATACATGTACTTGTCATGGCGTTAAACAATTTACCACAAAATACTCATCACTACCTACCCTTCCTGATACCAAGGTCACAGACTTCGAAATTTTATATACACGTTTTGTATTAAAGTTTATTTTTTGTATTAAAAAAATACACTAAGTGGGATAATGATAATCAGCTGGCTCAAATCAGAATGTAGACTGAGAAGACCAAACCTATTGGATGCTTTTTGAAAGCAGCCAACTTGTTTCTCTTCTGCTTGTTCTACACATGACCCACAAAGCGTTAGTTTCTACATGAATGATGCATTATGGGCAAGTAAAATGGCGGAACTTACGGCCGAACTTACCCGCAGGGGAAACGCAGTAAGTTTCTTTTTTATTGGAAAGCACAACAACAAAATTACAACCTCATAGACATAGAAAATGCATTTGCAGAGTGTTTTTTTATGCCTGTGTGATATGAACAGCCGTGAAACGTTTTTGTTTTCAATCTTACTCTGAACATTGAGTGCGGCGAACAGCCTCTGAGTGAGAAAGTAATGGATTTGCAGACAGTCTTTAACCAAGTATCATAGCGAGCACAGCTCGCGATGCGCTTCGCGCATCGCGAACGAAGTGAGCTCTACGGTAGAGAATCTGACCAAGAAAATTAACATACAACCCTACATACTTTAATGCTTAGATCGATCTGACCATTTTTCTTCCATCTGTCTTCCGGAAGTTGTTTAATGGGGCGAAAACGAGGCTGACAGTCTGGTATAACGTGTTTTCAGAACATTCGGATGATGTTCAGAGTTTTACCGAAGACAAGTCTAGCGTATGACAACAAATGAACAGAAACGGACCTAATAAACAGAACGGACTTGCAAAAACAACAAAAATCCCGAAGTGCTTATTTTTTCATTATTTCTCCGACCTTTGAATGTTTAATCCAGCTGGGCACCGCCACATTGAAAGTACTTTTATTGTACTATAAAATACTGTACATAATGAGGTGTAACTAAAACAAGCAGCTAGCAAAATATACAAGTTTACAGAAGTATCTGAACAGAATAGAATTGAATAGAGCTTACAACATCATAGGTAATAAAATGGCTAAATGTGACCAAATCAGTGTATGAACATAGATAGATAATACCCACAATAATGCTGATCTATCTATCTATCCATATATCTATCTGTCTGTTTTGTTTGATTTGAGGTTTTACATCCCCATCAACACTGTAAAGGTCATTTTGGAGATGTTGTTTCCAATTTTGTGGGACTTTTACCCGACATTGAGATGAAATGACATCTCAAGCCCTGCCGCCCAATGAAACCAATAGGGTTTATAAGCACGACTCGCACCGCTTTGCCTGGGCAGGCTTACATGTAGATCCCCTAAGCGGTTTACCACCAGTACTTGTGTGCGGGTCGCTTTCAGCTCTGCATGGAAGCATCATGCAGCCCATCTTTTCTTTAAGCCCCGATGGGCGGGGGCCGGCTGTCTGTCCATCTATCTGTCTGTCTATCTGTTTGTTTGTCTGTCTGTCTGTCTAATATTATCTTATCCTATCCTATCTATCGAAGGGTGTTAGCTGAAATAAAGGGAACGATGAGTTTGTACAGTGTTAGTATAGTTAAAAGATAAAAACAGAGATTGGTCTTTAAAGGAGAAGCATGAACCCCCAGGCAAACAGCACTACTAAACTGGATTTTCATTAACATGCGGGTACAGGGGCAACACCCACATAAATGAGCCCTTTTCCAGGTAACTGGCTTGATGCACGCATGGTAGATCTCACACCAGATCTCGAGGTTTATCTATGATGAGGGTCGGTAGCAGAGAGCTTCCACTCTCTGCAATCTCTCCGTCAGCTGCTTCAATATTGTCTTAGGGCCCCAAAGGCCCTTGCTTTTCATCTTCCTGTATGTCACAGCCAGCCTCGAATGCACTGTTGGAGTGTTTCACATGTCCATACCAGCGGAGCCTTCTCTCATTCAGGATAAGGTCAGGTCCTCAATGGACATTGCAGATCTGTCTGATCATTGACATGTCATTCCGCTGCAGAGACGCTGGAGGTTTGGCTTTATCAATGGCCAAGTGTCACTAGCATGGAACACCGCACTCGCACAAGAGCTTTACACTCGGCAACGTGTCTTGAACGAGACGTGATGGGAAGAGAGAACTGGTAGCCGTTCCTTGATTTTCTTCCAGGCTGTTTCACATGATGTGGTCGAAAGATCACAGCCATCCGTTGTTGAGAGTATGTCTCCTAGGTAGCAAAAGGAAGCTACCTCACCTCTAGCTTGCCAGGTCCACCTTGGACTTCCCTATACGGTATCAGACCCAAAAAATATTCTGCAAATTTTAGCATACCCAAAAAATAAACCCAAACTATACTGGTATAGACTTGTCTTCTGTGAAGAAAACGTGTTTTCACTAATTTTTGCCTATAATGATTGTATTTGGTAACAAAAGAGCTTAAAACAGTTCCTAACAGTATAGCTCTGTAATAACTATAACGCAACTGAATGTTTGTGCAGCAAGGAAAACAAAGACATAATTAAATCAGCTTCTGAGATGGGTGATATAATGTGTCAACAACACGCATTAAGCATTTAAAGCCAAATATACCAAAGATATTTGATAGTCCCCCTACAAAAAATATCTGCTAAATGGCCAGACCCATAAAAATACCAGGTTCTTCCTACCCCCACCCCCCACAAAAAATGCTAAAATATACAATTGTGACCCCCCCACCCCCACCCCACCAAAAAATAGTCCCAGCCTATGTAACAGGCAACGTTCATAGTATCCCCCTGGGTCTGTCGTCTAAGGGGCGTGTAGTTCTTTGGCACTGTGTACACCGATAATCAGGGTTCTCTGTCAAGCGCATTAGCCCACTGAATTTCTCGTGCTCCCAGAACATGCAGCCATTGCGAAATGTATTGCCCACTCCAGTGTGACATACAACACATGGGAACTCACCTGGCCTCTGCAGTGGGTCTAGGCCAGTACCACAGATGCAGAGGGTCTAGGCCAGTACCATAGACCATGATTTTCATCTTTCCGACATTATCTCTCAGCCCTTTCTCCTCCATTGCTTCTTTCCAAGTGAAGCGCCTCCTGGCACTTTCCTCAAGCGATTCAGCTATGATGACAAGGTCATCAGCATACAGGTCCTCCCAGGGGACTCCAGAGTGGAACTTGTGTGTCATTGCCTTCACTTCTGTTTTACAAGCACACTGATGAAAAGCAGTGGGCTGAGAACAGAGCCTTGATGAACACGGACACGGTTCCCCACATTAGCATACATGTACACCCCCACGACCGGTTGCAAAATCCAGTTGTCCACTCCAAGTTTGCAGTGCCAACCAGATAATCTTCCAGGGTACTTGATTAAATGCCTTCTCCTAGTCTATGAAAGCCATGTAGAGTCTCTTGTTGGCACATTATTGCAGTTGGAAAACTTTATTGAGGAGACTAGGAGATTTGGGTTTTCCAAAACAAAGGAAAATTAAAAATCAGCACATTTTTTTCTGCATCCCAGTATCTAATATATGTTCTTTATATGTTTGTTTGTTGTTATTTTTTTTTCCAGAAAATACATTTGAAAACAAACCATTTGTGGGAATATACAGGAGATGCATTTACCTCTTTCTAGCCTGTAACGGCTTAGAATCAGTGCCCTGATCCAAAATATTCCATACTTTTTTGGTTACCACAGCAGACTGAACATCTCCTACCATATTCTTTACGGGCCTCCATGGCCTAGTGGTTAAGAGCGCTGACTCTTGATCATTAGGTGTCTCACCGCTGTGGTTTGAGCCTCGCTTGGGTTACATGTGAGATGCCAAGTTCTGCAACGGAAGGTCGGGTGGTTTTTCTCCAGGTACCCCGGTTTTCGCCCACCTCTGATTAACGATCGACTCGATATAAGTGAAATAATCTTGAAAGGGCCGTAAAACCTAAAAAAAAAAACTACCATATTCTAGTTCTGATGTAACTGTGGTGTTACCAGCTTTGATGGCTCAGTGGTGGAGTGTCCGCTTTGGGATGAGGTTGTAGGTCGCGATCCCCAGCTATGACATGCAGTTGATGTTACTTGTTTCTGAAAAATATCAGAATCAGATATCTTTCAGATATGTTAAGTTAAATAAAGTTTTTATCCTTATCACTGTTTATGAGCTACTATTCACCTTATTTGCATTATCTGCTGGTTCCTAGTCTGAAGGTTATCAGTGTTTGAAAAACAAGTAACCAGACCCCCCTGACCTTAAAAGGTCAGGGGGGTCTGGTTACCTGTTTTTCCAATATTGACAATGTGCAAGCTGGGAGCCAGCAAATAATGCAAATATGGTGAATGCTTTGTTATTACAGCATCAGTTTCGTGGAATTATTTAGTTGCATAGACTCGTGTATGCTTTGCTGTGCTCGCTCTTAGGCTAAGCCTATTTACATATTACTGCAATAGATTACTCGTAGGTGTACATTACCTACACTACATATTTTGCGTGATGAAAGCATACAGTAGGCCTAATAATGAATTTTTATTTCCGACCATTAAAACTGGAAACGGGTCAACTCGGCCTGTAACCAACTCGGCACCAGGTCCAGTTGACCCAGGCCGACTTGACTCCGGTACAATGGCCAAATACTGAGGTAGTGGCCAAATGTAGCCGACTCAGTAGATAGGTAGATGAATCCGGGTCGTTTCGTCCTAAATTTGGACCTGGGTCGTTTCGGCCTGTATCGGTGTGGACCTGGGTTGTTTCGGCCCTGGGTTGTTACGGCCCAATTTTATTAGATAGCATTTTTTTCTGAATAAAATATTCCCTGTCACATTAGCCATGGTTATGATAGCCCAAATAAAGTTTTTTAATTATTTTAATTCATTCAGCAGGATAACGGTTTAAGGACTATAACTATATACTTTTCTTTCAACAATGATTGAATTTGATAACAGAATCAACAGGCAAAATCACAAACAAACATGCATTTATCGCCCCTGCCCATCTGGGCTTGAAGAAATAGATGGGCTGCATGATGCTTTCATGCAGGTTTCAATGGGCTACAGGGCTTGAGATGTCATTTCATCTCAATTGCGGGTAAAAGTCCGGCGAAAGGTCTTGCGAAACGCAGCTTGTTCAATTTTACCATGACATTGTGAGCAATCTGGATGGGGCCATAAATCGTGGCCACAAACAGACTGACTTGATCATCATGGACTTTGCTAAGGCCTTTGACAAGGTACCTCACAGAAGGCTATTACATAAACTGGAGTACTATGGGATAAGAGGATCCACGCATAGGTGGATTAGCTCATGGCTCTCTGGGCGCTCACAACAAGTTGTACTTGATGGCCAAGCGTCTGATCCAGTCCCTGTTTTATCTGGAGTCCCCCAAGGTTCGGTCCTTGGACCGGTCCTTTTCTTGGTTTTCATTAATGATCTCCCCGATAATATCAGGTCATCGGTCCGTTTGTTTGCTGATGATTGTGTTCTGTATAGGAACATATATTCTCCTTCTGACTGTCTTATTTTACAAGATGACCTGGATCAACTTGCACAGTGGGAGGCCGATTGGCAAATGAAGTTCAATGTGGCCAAATGTCACTCAATGAGAGTGTCACGACACCCTCAGGACAAGCAAATTAAGTTTGACTATACTCTTCACCAGCAAGTTTTGGAGCATGTTCAATCCGCCAAATATCTTGGTATCACCATCACTGACGATCTTGATTGGGGTCAACATATCTCAGAGATTACATCTAAAGCAACTAGGACTTTGGGATTCCTTAGACGGAACTTGGCTTTTGCACCTAGGCAGACAAAGGATGTTGCATATAAAACATTGGTTCGCCCTCAACTCGAATATGCATCACCCATTTGGCACCCCTATGTTAAAACTCAGACTCAGCAGGTGGAGAAGGTGCAGAGGACAGCTGCTCGATGGACCTGTAGGCGATGGTGAAATAGAAGTAGCGTCGGTGACATGCTTAATGAGCTAGAGTGGCCGTCCCTGGAGGTCCGTCGTGAGCAGTCCTCTTTAACCTTCTTCTACAAGATACACTCTGATTCAGTGTCTATTGATAAAGATAGGTACTTGACCCCTGTAACACTGTCGACCCAAACAAAGGCATCAAAATTAAACGACTCACAATATCGTAGATACCAGTCCTATAGTGATGCCCTGAAGAACTCGTTTTTTCCTAGAACTATTCCCCAATGGAATAGTCTTCCCTCCTCTGCGGTGAATGCCAAGTTCGCAGAAGAGTTCAAAGCCCGCACAGTGTAAGATTGGGTCTCAGAGGTATGGGTTTTAGGATACCTCTGTTATGCAGATTGTAAATAGTTTTAAGGACGCATCCAGTGCCTCTCTTTTTTTTTTTTTTTTTCAGCTAAATTCTAAATTTATGTGAAAGGTGCATGGCTGAAATTTCCTGTCTCTATCCCTGAACATCAGTCCCGACCGGTCGGAGAGTGTGTAGCTGATAGATCCAGTACAATTCCTTGATTTTTCGGGGGTTTGTACTCCTATGGTCATCAGGGTCTGATGGTAAGATTTCAATAATTTGAAATATCATTTGTTCGAGGGCATGGTCAAGGAGGTAGAAATTGTTTGCCACAGGCATATCCCGTTTTTTCGGGTGTCGCGCTGGTGTTCCCTCATTCGAACCTTCTTGATAAGCCTCAATAGGATTCATCTGGCTTCTTTATAGGCCGGTTGGATCTATGCCGGTAACTTTAGCGTCTTCCTTCTTTGACAGCCTCCTCTTCCGAAGTGTTCTCCCTGGTCCTCTTCTTGGAACTCTTCTCTTTGGGAACAACCGTAATTCGCGACGAACTGGCTGACGCAGACGTCAGGGTCAGATTGCTCAGGCTTGAGCTAACTGACATGTCGCTTTTGGTCTGTGTTGGACTTCTCCCATGGAACGCTGACCCGGCGCATCCGTCTCCGAGCGGAGAAGGGGTGCATTAAAGCTGGAGGTGTGTGGCTGACGACTCGGATTGGTCGCGCCATGGTCTTGCTCATTGTGACACAATATGAGTCACAATGAGCAAGACCATGGCGCGACCAATCCGAGTCGTCAGCCACACACCTCCAGCTTTAAATTCTAAATTTAGCCACCCAATCAACTGAGGTAATGGCCAGATATGACCGACTCAGTATAAGAAGATAGATAGATAGATAGATAGATAGGCAAGATTGGAAGCAATGTCTCCAAAATGACCTATACAGTGTTGACGGGGACGGTAAACTCAAATCAAACAAACAAATCACCCTCGCCCATCAGGGCTTGGAGAATAGATTGGGCTGCATGATGCTTCCACGCAGGGTTGAAACCGATCGCACATGAGTACACATAAATAAAGAATCCAAAAAATGAATAAATAAACATTATATTAAATAATGATTAAAATACCTGTTCCACAAAAGCGATGCTGCCACCGGTCACATACGTCACACATAACGGCCTGGCGTCGGCTATTTACTTCCTTGTCACATGAGATGCACAATTCAGTCATTTTGAAATTTACTTCAACAATCCTTAAAAACGATTTCAAAGATAAGTCATTTAGTGATGAGGTGGTGTCTTGGAGCACCTTATATACATTGGTTGCTGACATTTAATCAAATTTTAAAGCATATCAGTCCTAACATATTTGTTTTTTTTTTAGCTCCACTGGCCGAAAGCCAGCGGGGCTATTGTCATGGCCCTGTGTCCGTCGTGCGTCCGTGCGTTAACTTTTTCTTTAAACATCTCCTCCTAAACTACTGGGCCAATTGTAACCAAACTTCACAGGAATGTTCCTTACATAGTCCTCTTCTAAATTCCTTCAAAGAATTTTGTTACACCCAGAACTCTGGTTGCCATGGCAACAAAACCACAAAAAATTAAAAATCTTTAAAAATCTTCTCCTCCAAAACCACCTGTTGGATTTCATTTTTATTTTGCATGAATGTTCCTTGGGTGGACCTCTTTCAGATTCCTTGAAGAAATTTTGATCCGACAAAAAACATGGCCGCCATGGGCGGGGCTTATTTTCCCTATTTAACATATAGTGTAATGCTAAAACATCTTCTCCTCCTAAACTATTGGGCCCATTGTAACCAAACTTCACAGGAATGTTCCTTACTTAGTCCTCTTCTAAATTCCTTCAAAGAATTTTGTTACACCCAGAACTCTGGTTGCCATGGCAACAAAACAACACAAAAAATTAAAAATCTTTAAAAATCTTCTCCTCCAAAACCACCTGTTGGATTTCATTTTTATTTTGCATGAATGTTCCTTGGGTGGACCTCTTTCAGATTCCTTGAAGAAATTTTGATCCGACAAAAAACATGGCCGCCATGGGTGGGGCTTATTTTCCCTATTTAACATATAGTGTAATGCTAAAACATCTTCTCCTCCTAAACTACTGGGCCAATTGTAACCAAACTTCACAGGAATGTTCCTTACTTAGTCCTCTTCAAAATTCCTTCAAAGAATTTTGTTACACCCAGAACTCTGGTTGCCATGGCAACAAAACCACACAAAAAAATAAAAATCCTTAAAAATCTTCTCCTCCAAACCCACCTGTTGGATTTCATTATCCCCTCGCACAACATAGTTGTGAGGGGGGATATAGCATTTGTCCCGTACGTACGTATGTACGTACTTTTGTCATCGCTCTAGCGCCACATACGTACGTACTTTTTGTCATCACTCTAGCGCCACGTACATACTTTTGTCATCGCTCTAGCACCTACATTTCTTAACCGATTTTAATATAACTTCACACGAACTTTCCTTACGACAATATCTGGAGCAAGATCGACTTTCAAGGTCATGACTTCAAGCTCAAGGTCACTCTGGCTATTTTTTGAAAAACTTTGTCATGGCTCTAGCGCCTACATTTCTCCCCCAATTTCAATATAACTTCAAACAAATGATCCTTATAAAAATATCTCAAGTGAGTTTGACTTTCAAGGTCATGACCTCAAGGTCAAGGTCACTGTGGCTATTTTTAGAAAAACATTGTCATCGCTCTAGCGCTTACATTTCTTCACCAATTTCAGTATAACTCCACACAAATGATCCTTATAAAAATATCTCGAGCGAGTTCCACTTTCAAGGTCATGGCTTCAAGGTCAAGGTCACAGTGGCTATTTTTAGAAAAACTTTGTCATCGCTCTAGCTCCTACATTTCTTCACTGATTTCAATATAACTTCACACAAATGTTCCTTATGACAATATCTTGAGCGAGTTGGACTTTCAAGGTCATGACCTCAAGGTCAAGGTCACTGTGGCTATTTTTAGAAAAACTTTTTCATCGCTCTAGCGCCTACATTTCTTCACCAATTTCAATATAACTTCACACAAATGTTCCTTATAAAAATATCTCCAGCGAGTTCGACTTTCCAACTCATGGCCTCAAGATCAAGGTCACTGTGGCTTTTTTTAGAAAAAACTTTGTCATCGCTCTATCGCCTATATTTCTTCACTGATTTCAATATAACTTCACACAAATGTTCCTTATGACAATATCTCAAGCGGGTTCGACTATCAAGGTCTAGGCCTCAAGGTCAAGGTCACTGTGGCTATTTTTTAGAAAAACTTTGTCATCGCTCTAGTGCTTACATTTCTTCACCAATTTCAATATAACTTCATACAAATGTTCCTTATGACAATATCTCTAGCGAGTTCCCCTTTCAAGGTCAAGGTCACTGTGTCTATTTTTAGAAAAACTTCGTCATCCCTCTAGCGCTTACATTTCTTCATCGATTTCAATATAACTTCACACAAATGTTCCTTATGACAATATCTCGCCATTTCGACTTTCAAGGTCAAGGTCACTATGGCTATTTTTAGAAAACTTTGTCATCGCTCTAGCGCCTACATTTCTTCACTGATTTCAATATAACTTCACACAAATGTTGCTTATGACAATACCTCGAACGAGTTTGACTTTCAAGGTCAAGGTCACTGTGGCTATTTTTAGAAAAACTTTGTCATTGCTCTAGCGGTTACATTTTTTTCACCAATTTCAATATTACTTCACACAAATGTTCCTTATAACAATATCTCAAGTGAGTTCCACTTTCAAGGTCAAGGTCACTGTGGCTATTTTTAGAAAAACTTTGTCATGGCTCTAGCGCTTACATTTCTTCACCAATTTCAATATAACTTCACACAAATGTTCCTTATGACAATATCTCGAGCTATTTAGACTTTCAAGGTCAAGGTCACTGTGGCTATTTTTATAAAAACTTTGTCATCGCTCTAGGGCCTACATTTAATGATGGATTGTAATAGAACTTCACACAAATGTTTCTTATGATAATATCTCGACTTACTTCGACTTTAAAGGTCATGACCTCAAAGTCAAGGTCACTGTGGCTATCTTAAGAAAAACTTTGTCATTGCTCTACCGTCTACATTTATTAACAGATTTTAATATAGGAAGTGGCTATTGACAGCCGGCTGTCGATAGCGAATTCGCTATTGACAGCCGGCTGTCGATAGCGAATTCGCTATTGATCCGCCATGGGCGGGGCTTATTTTCACTATTTAACATATAATGTAATGCTAAAAAATCTTCTTCTGCAAAAGTACTTGTGGGATTTCATTGTAATTTGCATGAATTGTCCTTGGGTGGACTGTTGTCAGATTCCTTGAAAAAAATTTGATCTTACAAAAAAACATGGCCGCCATGGACGAGGCTTATTTTCACTATATAACATATAGTGTAATGCTGAAAATATTTTCTGCAAAAGTTCTTGTTTTATTTCATAGTTATTTGGCATGCATGTTCCTTGGGTGGACCTCTGTCAGATTCCTTGAAGAAATTTTGATCCGACTAAAAACATGGCTGCAGTGGGCGGGGTTTATTTTCAATATATAACATGTAGTGTAATGTTGAAAAAGTCTTCTCTTCTTCAAAAGTTCTTGTTTATTTATTTATTTATTTATTTAAAAGTAGAGTTCGCCAACAAATAGCTGGCAGTGATGTAGCTGACTATTTGACCTATTTTACCGTTAGCCCCATAAGCTTTGCATTGTTCAGAACAAAAACAAGTCGTGACGTCACTGTCAACTATTCCTCGACGGACAGTACCTTCCTGTATCTGAATTAATCTCCTCCAATTTTGCTAACTATCACATATCTATAGAGGTCCACCTACAAATTGTCATTCTAAAATTCAAAACATCAGAAATTTCACTTGCCCATCACACTGGTGATAGAACTGATGTTTTCAACACAAACTCTAAATATGACTTGATGTTTCAAAATAAATTCAAAATACTGAGGGAGATTGATTTATTAGACCTAATTATACTACAGTGTCAACATTTCTCCAGATCCCTGAGGGTTAAAATGGCTTAGTTGAAAAGGGAGACATACCGAATCCGACCGAGGAAAAAATAAATCAATAAAGAAATAAAAACATAAATCTGTTCATTTTTTAGCTCCACTGGCCAAAGACCGGCGGGTCATATGTTATATGTTATGGCCCTGTGTCTGTTATGCGTCTGTGCGGTTGTGCATCCGTGCGTTAACTTTTTTCTTTAAACATTTCCTCCTTAACTACTTGGTCGATTGTTACCAAACTTCACAGGAATGTTTCTCACATAGTCCTCTTCTGAATTCCTTCAAAGAATTTTGTTACATGCAGAAAAAAATGGCATCGAAACCAAAAAAAAAATATTTAAAAATCTTCTCCTCCAAAACCACTCAATGGATTTTATTCTTATTTTGCATGAATGTTCCTTGGGTGGACCTCTGTCAGATTCCTTGAAGAAATTCAGATCAGACCAAAAACATTGCCACCATGGCCATGCCCCACATGACTGCCATGGCCATGCCCCATGGCTCATTAGCTTTCAAAGACTTATATGGGGAAAAATTTTAAAAACCTTCTCCAAAACCGCTCAACTTAATGGATTTCATTCTTACTTTGCATGAATGTTCCTTGGGTGGACCTCTGTCAGATTCCTTGAAGCAATTTTGATCAGACAAAAAACATGGCCACCATGGACACGCCCATTGGCTAATTGGCTTCCATAGACTCATAAATGAGATGTGTTAAATTTCACCTGTATTAAGCAAGAACCTGTCTTAAGCAAGCATATTTTGACTATCCCTTAGGCACTTGCTTAATACAGGTTGAACTGTAGTATGTAGCAAAGTTATGTGGTCACCTACTAAGTCCTGCGAACTATAACTCTTGAGTCCAAATTGGCAACGCCCCGGTGCTTAGTAGCTCCCATAGACTAATAATGACAAAATCTTGAAACTTTTCTCCTCTGAAACCATAAGGCCAAGAGCTTAGTATGTAGCAATTTGAAGTATTCAACTGCATAAATCCTGCCAACTATGCCCCTGGGGTCCAAATTGGCCACACCCTGAGGCCCATAAGCTCCCATAGACTTATTCTGGGAAAAACTGACAAAAATCTTCTCTGAAACCATCAGTGCCCTGGGCAGAGCTTAGATATTAAGTATGCAGCAACGTCAAGTGGGGTAAAAAATTGGTCACGCCCAGAGGCATATTAGTTCCCATAGACTTATAAATAACAGGAAAAACTTAAAAAAAGTCTTCTTCTCTGAAACCATAAGGCCCAGAGCTTTAGATATTTAGAACGGAGCAATGCCAAATGGTCACTCACATAAATCCTGCCAACCATGGCTCTGAGGTCCAAAAAATATAGAATGGACATTCCTTGGGTGGATCACTTGTTTCTTTTTTACCCATTGCATGCGGGAAAACCCTAAATGGGTACCTTGGCAAACAGTGCTGGCCCAGATCAGACCCCACAGAACACCATGTCTGATCAGGGCCTGCACTATTTGCTAACAGAATTCTCCATCAAAAATAGAAAAAAATAGGCCTGACACCCCTTATATGACAAATGGACTGGTCCAACATTTAGCAATAGAAGAGTCCACTAGTATACAATTGGTTAATGTAATAAATATGACAATTGTCTGAAGTTAGCCGGTGGAGCGACAGGCCCTCTTGGGCCTCTTGTTTATTATTTTTTTTATTTAGTTATTTATTTTGTTTGTAAATTTACAGAACCGCTATTTCCCGACAAACTCAAAAGGCTACTAATTAAGGACGCTCGCATTTAACATGTGTTTTCAAACTGTTATGTTAACGCCACATAGTTGATCACTTATAAATTAAAATAAGGGGATTAGCTAACTCCATCAAAAGTGATTCACGGGTGATTGATTAACGGGCCATTATCATGTGATTTTTTTTTTTTTTTGGTTTGGGTTTTACGGCCCTTTCAAGATTATTTCACTCATATTGAGCCGATCGTTAATCAGAGGTGGGCGAAAACCGGAATACCCGGAGAAAAACCACCTGACCTTCCGTTGCAGAACTTGGCGTCTCACATGTGGCCCGAGCGAGGCTCGAACCTACGGCGGTGAGTGACCTAATGACTAAGAGTCAGCGCTCTTATCCACTAGGCCACGGAGGCCCGTCATTATCATGTGATGATATAATTACTTCTTAAAAAGCCAAGAACTTTGAAGTCTGTCAGTTGGGGTGTCATGATGGCTGCAGAAGGTTCATAGTTTTGAAGACCATGATTAGACTGCACACTACTGTCGCACAGGATTGTCTGAGTCTTTCATTGTCGGATAATGACAAACTTATATAGGCGTGTTTTCGTCATGTTGTATGTCGCTGTGTCTGCAGTATGTTCCAAAAAATGTTGAAGGTTTGTGAAGTTCTTCTCAAAGGTATGATTAGACTGCACGCAAGCGCACAATGGTCTACTTTACGTGCCACATACAGACATGCATTGTACGCATCCCTTTTAAGGTTGTTGTTTTTTTCTAAAGGAAGTGGCTATTGACAGCCGGCTGTCTCCAGCGAAAATTCACTGGAGACAGCCGGCTGTCTCCAGCGAACTTTCGCTGGTGACAGCCAGCAAAAATATATAGGAAGTATATTGTCCAGTAATAGGTAAGAGTCATTTGATGTATATATCATGTATATTGTGGTCCTAAAATTATTAAATTAATTTATCATTTTTGAATGGTTATTTTTTTTTTCAACACACAGTAATCTCATTCTATACATTTTTGTTTGGATATAACAAGTCTGTTTATCTAGCTTTGTGCTTTGGTCCCAAATAGCAATGTTTTAAAGAGGTTGTGTATTGTTTTGTTTGGAGTTTAATGGCCCTGTCAACACTGTTTAGGTCATCCACACTTTTCCTGAGCAGGCGTTTACACAAGTGGTTAACCAGTACAGTGCACATTCTTTTGTCAGAAACTGACAACTGCCCTTCTTGAATCAGTGGAAGGGAGAGAATGACCGTAGAAAAGATATCATGATCAATCTCCACGAAAGAATTTGCCGAGTCTGGCAGGTATCGAACCCGCGTCCTCCTGATCACCAGTCAGACGTGCATCCGACTGAGCTACCGAGGCCGGCTTGTGGTGTATTGAAAATCAAACTTGGAATGGACGAGAAATCAAACAGATATGAGTCTGTGTTAAACAAGTGACTCTTGGGTAGGGCTACATTGATCCCTGGCAGGGCTTTAATTTGAACAACTGTGAACAAAGAAGCTACTTGTATACCAAATGTCAGATATCTGAGCCTTCTGGTTTCAGACAAGAAAATTTTTAAAGGTGTCACCATTATGATTCTATGTAAACCCAGTGGGCTTCAGGGCCTTCTGGTTTCAGACATTTCAAAGTATTTTCCCCAAACGTGTCTATGGACTGATATTTACTGATGATGACAATGTGGTGGCCGATCACAATAGCTCCCCCTCAGAGCCTTCGCCTCAAGCAGTGAGCCCAGTGAGCCAAAATAAAATCCAACTTGGGCGAAGTCACCCCCCCCCTCCAAAAAAAAGTAATGTTTTTTTCAGGTATAAGAAATAAATATAGTAATGTTATCAAAAGCACATGCATATTCTAATATGTTACATAAACAAATTCTGCAAACAAGGGGTACATGTAGGTACCAAGTGTCTATAAATCTGAGGTCAGGAAATGGCACTAGTTCATAACGTGGAAGAAGTTACAAGAAATGCTCTAACGTTATATCTAATGCACATGCACCCTGATACTATGAAAATAAGAGGCCCATAGGCTACAGTGCTGATCAGAGCTCATGTGGCAGCCATGTATTTGAATCTACCAATTATAATGTCTCACAAACAAACCCCCATACCCAAATTAGCACCCATGTGGACTCTGTATCTGCAATATTACGGTCTTTTTTGAAGTAGATTTGTTTGATTTGATGTTTAACGTCCCCGTCAACACTGTAAAGGTCACTTTGGAGACGTTGCTTCCAATTTTGTGGGACTTTTACCCGACATTGAGATGAAATGACATATCAAGCCCTGTCGCCCAATGAAACCAAAAGGGTTTATTAGCATGGACGGTCCGCCATGCACCGCGATTCCTAGGCAGGCTTAGATCCTCTAATCGGTTTACCAGTACTAGTGTGCGGGCCGGATTCAGCTCTGCGTGGAAGCATCATGCAGCCCATATATTTCTTCAAGCCCCTATGGGCGGGGGCTACTGCTAAAGATGTATATTATTTTTCTTATCTCTGCTTCAAACATAGATGTGAGTGCTCGCGAGCACCCAAAATCCCCAAGCCCCAGCCCCTCTACTGCTTAAAAGGCCTCTTAGGAATTGTACAGATCCCGCCCTTAATCCATAAATATTCTTGTTCCTTATGATATGATGCATTCAGTGATAGTAACCAGTCCATGCTCCACCTTCTACACTTCATAAAATGCCTAATATTTCAGATACAGGGTGCATGTGGGTGCTCATTTTGGAATGGGGGTTTGTTGGGGAGACTTTATAATCAGTGGATTAAAATCATATCATGTTAACCCATTTTGTACCAGAACCCCAAAACCGATTCCCTAGCAAACAGTATAGGCCAAGATCAGACCAAGGATACAGACTAACTGGTGCCCAGTTGCCCACGGCACCTAAATTTTTGCCTAGGAACCTAAGTTTTGGATTAAAATGCCTATTAACTTAATGCAAAATTAGGATTTATGGCAGTCTGGGCGCCTAAAGCAAAATACTTAGTCTGTATCCCTGCAGACGCTGCAGAACATGGCGTCTGATCAGGGCCTTGACTATTTGCAAAAGTTCAGCTATTTTCCGAATAAATTTTAAAGATAACACAACCTCAATTTCAAAATGGACTCCTGCCATATGTAAGGAGGAAGAGTCCATTTGGTACAAAAATTTTTTAAAATACATGGCTGCCAGTGGGCAGTGCCCAACTGATATCAGGTGAGCATAGTGGCCCATGGGCCACTTGATTGTGTGTGTGTGGGGAGGGTGATGGGCAGGGGAGACTTCACCCAAGTTGTATATTATTTTGGCTCACTTGAGCCAAAGGCTCTGGAGGGAGCTACTGTGATCAGCCACCATCACTGTCATCATCAGTAAATATCAATCCACATTTGGGAAAAATACTTTAAAATGTATGAAACCAGAAAGCCCTGAAACCCACTGGTTTTACATAGAATAATAATGGTGACACCTTTAAAAATTTAAATGTAAGAAGTGAATGGCTGACGATTCGTGCCAGTTGCTCCTAGGTAATGCTCATAATGGTTCATTGTGAAGGTTTTATTTTGCAAATTCCTGACTAGTTTCTTCCAATAATATGGATTTCTTCAGAGGGATGTTCACAATGTTGGTGTTCCGAGATTTGCGGTGTTTATATACCCTTGGGGCCGGTCAACCGGCACCCTTATTTGCCGATGCGCACGCATCATGTGTCTAAGACAGACAGAAAGAGATTGAAGAGAATGGAAGTTCCCTGCTATCGATCCTTATTATAGACAGGCCTGGAGATCTGGTGTAAGATCTGCCAGCGTGCAAAGCCAGCTACCTGGAAGGGGGCCATTTATGTGGACGTTGCCCCTGTACCTGCACGTTAATCAAAAATCCGTTGATGATGATGAAAAATCCTAAAAACAATACGGATCTTGATGACTTGCAGTTGTACTCCTAAGATTCTAACAAATTTGTTTTGCAATCCAGCAATGAGTCCAAAAGGTGCAGATGGAATAGCAAACAGTGTAGGCCCTGTGTCAGAAGCAGTCTGATCTGGGACTGCATTGTTTGCTGAAGCCTATCTCTCCCAATACATAGGATCATTACGGTAACTGCTCGTCTCATCATGTTTCGGATACATTGAAAGAGTCATTCCCTATATGTGTGCCCTGCTATTATAAACAAGATAATTGCCCCCAATTAATATTTCTATGTATCTGTTGAACTGATAGGTTAAATAAATATGCTTGACAACAAATTTAATTTGAACATGTTGAATGATCTATCACTATTTAATAACAAGGTCAACATCGCACATACATTTTCAGATTTTAACAATGAAAATTATGATATACATTATACAGATAGAAATAATAACATTGACAATAAAAGAATAAAATAATAATAATAATTTCAACTGTGACACCGTGCCTGAACAAAGCTTTTGTACAACAAACTACTGCATCAGGGTCAATTATAGTTATGTCCTTGACAGTTCTAAATTAAGTGAAAAAAAAATGGCGACAAACTGGTAGGTGATAAGAATACAGTTAAGAGTAGATTAGAAAATATTTTCATTACATCATAAAGTGGGTAATAATATTTGGAATGCAATTTCACTGCATACCCTATGGAATATGAGAGACATAAATTCACTACCGCACGCCTACGGAACGATACAATGCGTAACCATTGGTTAAGAACGTGAAGCAATTAGAGCGACATCCGGTTAGGCATTAGAACGCTAAAAAAGGTAAAGAAACTTTGCATTTTCTGTGTTTCATAAATTATATAAATTTTACGAGGAAGTTATTTAAAAATCGGGGAATTACATTCAGGAGCCCATTGATATCGGCGTCTTTGGAGTAAATACCAAATCCCGTACTTCACGCATTTTGGCTAAATTTAGTTTCTCCTGCTGAAGGTGACCTGAAACCTTAGAAAACTCGTGGTTTTTCGAGGTGTTTGTTGCCTTTTATTTAATATTGCGCTTAGCTACAAGTTCAGCGTATTAACATGCACACACAATGAACATATATGGTTATATGTGTTATGGATAGTTTGCTTGTCAATGCAGCACTATCGAGAAATCACCACGGAAAAGGTCGAAAATGGTTGGTTACGCATTAGATCTATAGAAATGATAACAAAACTTGCAACTATAAAGCGGATCTGTTTTCATCTCCACGGCCTCAGAATCACCCGCACCTTGTTCTACGGAACCATTTTTAGCCAACCTGATAAGCAGTGTGCTATTGATTCGATAATGATATAGTATTTTATGGAAACATTTTCAGTCTCCAGAATCATAGTACCGAATGATTTTCACTGACTTATACGCTGTGTTTGTTTTATCAAAGGTCCGGTAATTGCTTGAAATGAAATAAAACAGGTTTTGGAGTTATAATTTCTGCGAAGAACCCATCATCTGCCAAAATTTGCTGGTTAAGCATTAGATCGTATGGTTGAGCATTAGATAACCAGAGGAGAAAATCACACCAGTTGCTGCCTAAGTAAATGCCAGCAGTTTAATTCAATAAAAGGTTGTCTACATATGATTTCTAAATTGTGTTAAAATCATCAGAGAAAGAAAGCTGTGATGAAAAATACTTTTCTGGACAAGACCATTAAATGTCTGGGTATCATGCTTATCTGACCGAATGACACACCGATTCATAAATAAGAGGTCATTACTTGCTTTTGTAGAAAACAAAATGGCCAGCTTACGCTTTGTAATGGCGATTAAGTCTATATCGTGTTTCTATGGTCAAGCATTAGAGAGCCTGGTTGAGCATAAGACACTCATTGCACGATTATAAACTTGGTGCTTATAAAAAAAAAAAGAAGTAAAACAATGATCAGGAATCAATACAATTAACTTACACCTCCCATCTGAGACACCAAAGGGAAAGAAACATAAGCATGAGGTAACTGGCCCCTAATGGAAACAACAACAGAGGAGCGCCAAAACTTTTGGAATGAAAATAGTCGCAGTGAGGTCAGTGTGTTGTGTAAACCTAAAGAGGGTTATATTGAAAACATAGGGTGGGCTTTGCAATGAGTGTAGACGCTGCAAAATCCGGCTTCTGGTGAAGATCTACACTATTTGATTGAAAACTGAAATTTAAGAGATTGATTAAACAGTTTAGGACTATTTCCCCTACCTACACTCGGAGGCAATAGACCCACCAGTCCTTTGTTTTTGTTTTTATAAATCACATTATTTTCTCCTGATTTGTGTTTTCTTTTTAGATGGCTGATGCAAATGGCTACAAATGTGACATCTGTCAAAAAGTATTTACAAAGCTTAAAAATCTGAAACGACACATCAGTTACAATCATGAAAACGATGAAGGGAGGAAGTGCCAGTTCTGCTCCAGAATGTTTAAAAAGAATACCAATCGCAAACGACATGAAGATGTAGTTCACCGCCAGATAAAGTTGCACACTTGCGAAACATGTGAAGATTTCAGATTTTTAAGCTTTGTAAATACTTTTTGACAGATGTCACATTTGTAGCCATTTGCATCAGCCATCTAAAAAGAAACACAAATCAGGAGAAAATAATGTGATTTATAAAAACAAAAACAAAGGACTGGTGGGTCTATTGCCTCCGAGTGTAGGTAGGGGAAATAGTCCTAAACTGTTTAATCAATCTCTTAAATTTCAGTTTTCAATCAAATAGTGTAGATCTTCACCAGAAGCCGGATTTTGCAGCGTCTACACTCATTGCAAAGCCCACCCTATGTTTTCAATATAACCCTCTTTAGGTTTACACAACACACTGACCTCACTGCGACTATTTTCATTCCAAAAGTTTTGGCGCTCCTCTGTTGCTGTTTCCATTAGGGGCCAGTTACCTCATGCTTATGTTTCTTTCCCTTTGGTGTCTCAGATGGGAGGTGTAAGTTAATTGTATTGATTCCTGATCATTGTTTTACTTCTTTTTTTTTATAAGCACCAAGTTTATAATCGTGCAATGAGTGTCTTATGCTCAACCAGGCTCTCTAATGCTTGACCATAGAAACACGATATAGACTTAATCGCCATTACAAAGCGTAAGCTGGCCATTTTGTTTTCTACAAAAGCAAGTAATGACCTCTTATTTATGAATCGGTGTGTCATTCGGTCAGATAAGCATGATACCCAGACATTTAATGGTCTTGTCCAGAAAAGTATTTTTCATCACAGCTTTCTTTCTCTGATGATTTTAACACAATTTAGAAATCATATGTAGACAACCTTTTATTGAATTAAACTGCTGGCATTTACTTAGGCAGCAACTGGTGTGATTTTCTCCTCTGGTTATCTAATGCTCAACCATACGATCTAATGCTTAACCAGCAAATTTTGGCAGATGATGGGTTCTTCGCAGAAATTATAACTCAAAAACCTGTTTTATTTCATTTCAAGCAATTACCGGACCTTTGATAAAACAAACACAGCGTATAAGTCAGTGAAAATCATTCGGTACTATGATTCTGGAGACTGAAAATGTTTCCATAAAATACTATATCATTATCGAATCAATAGCACACTGCTTATCAGGTTGGCTAAAAATGGTTCCGTAGAACAAGGTGCGGGTGATTCTGAGGCCGTGGAGATGAAAACAGATCCGCTTTATAGTTGCAAGTTTTGTTATCATTTCTATAGATCTAATGCGTAACCAACCATTTTCGACCTTTTCCGTGGTGATTTCTCGATAGTGCTGCATTGACAAGCAAACTATCCATAACACATATAACCATATATGTTCATTGTGTGTGCATGTTAATACGCTGAACTTGTAGCTAAGCGCAATATTAAATAAAAGGCAACAAACACCTCGAAAAACCACGAGTTTTCTAAGGTTTCAGGTCACCTTCAGCAGGAGAAACTAAATTTAGCCAAAATGCGTGAAGTACGGGATTTGGTATTTACTCCAAAGACGCCGATATCAATGGGCTCCTGAATGTAATTCCCCAATTTTTAAATAACTTCCTCGTAAAATTTATATAATTTATGAAACACAGAAAATGCAAAGTTTCTTTACCTTTTTTAGCGTTCTAATGCCTAACCGGATGTCGCTCTAATTGCTTCACGTTCTTAACCAATGGTTACGCATTGTATCGTTCCGTAGGCGTGTACCGGACGGCGAGCCATTCCTACATGGGTTGGCTAGCTCTCTGGTACCGGAAGAGCAGGCTCCTTGACTGGTCGTCCAGTCTTTGACGGGCAGACCCTTTCTAAGACTGGTCGTCCAGTACCGGACGGCTAGCCACTGCCATCTATCTGTCTATGTTTGTTTTGTTTGAATAAATGTTAAGCTTTCCCATTGACACTATTTCGGTTATTTTGGAGACGTTACTTCCAATTTTGTGGGACTTTTACCCGACACTGAGATGAAATTACATCTCTGGCCCAGTGGCATAATGAAACCAAGAAGGAATTACCCATTGGAGGGTCTGACTCACACCACTTTGCCTGGGCAGGCTTAGTCCTAAACGAATGGGGTTTTTTTGGTACTCAGGTGTTATTTTTTTTTTGTTTGGTTTTACAGTCCTTTCAAGATTGTTTCACTCATATCAAGCTGATCATTAATCAGAGTTTTCACTGAGTTGTTGGGTATTGAAATTGCAATATCTGCTGACGATACGCATATCGTGAAGCAGTTTGACGATACAATTACGATACAGCAAACATAGTAATTTGATGGAGATGAGGTGAAAACTTTTGCTGGTTTTGCTTAAATTAGTGACGGGGTGAGCTTTTGGGATCACTTTTCGTCCGTCGTGCGTCCGTCCGTGTGTCCGTCCCTGCGTGCGTGTGGGCGTAAACTTCTTCTTCAAGCGACATCTCTTCCTAAACCACTGATCAGATTTTGACCAAATTTCACAAGAATGATCCTTAGGTGGTCCCCTTTCAAAGTTGTTCAAATGGTTGCGGTCCATTGCACATCTAGGTCACAGGAGCCAAAAATCTTTTTTTTTCACCAGAAACTTAAAAAATTTTCTTCTCTGAAACCACAAGGCCCAGGTCTTTGATATTTGGTATGAAGCTTCATCTAGTGGACCCCTACCAAGATTGTTCAAATTATAGTGCTGCGGCCAAAAATGCCCCTGCCCCAGGGCCCTTTGGTTTTTACATGGGCTAATATAGGGAAAATCTTTAAAAATCTTCTCTGAAACCGCAAGGCCCAGGTCTTTGATATTTGGTATGAAGCTGCATCTGGTGGACCCCTACCAAGATTGTTCAAATTAAAGTGCTGGGGCCACAAATGCCCCAGCCCCCGGGCCCTTTGGTTTTACAAAGGATAATATAGGGACAACCTTTAAAAATCTTCTTCTGAAACTGCAAGGCCCAGGTCTTTGATATTTGGTATGAACCTTCATCTAGTGGACCCCTACCAAGATTGTTCAAATTATAGTCCTGGGCCAAAAATGCCCCAGCCCCGTGACCCTTTGGCTTTACATGGGCTTATATATATAGGGAAAATCTTTAAAAATCTTCTTCTGAAACCGCAAGGCGTCTTTGATATTTGGTATGAAGCTTCATCTAGTGGACCCCTACCAAGATTGTTCAAATTGTAGTGCTGGGGTAAAAATGCCCCCGCTCAAGGGCCCTTTAGTTTTACATAGACTTATAAAGGGAAATCTTTAAAAATCATCTTCTCTGAAACCACAAGGCCTAGGTCTTTGCTATTTGGTGTGAAGCTACATCTAGTGGACCTTTACCAAGATTGTTCAAATTATAGCCCTGAGACCAAATATGCCTCGCCTCAGGCCCTTTGGTTTTACATAGACTTTTATTGGGAAAATATTTAAAAATCTTCTTCTCTGAAACCGCAATGCCCAGGTCTTTGAAATTTGGTATGACTCTTCATCTAGTGGATCCCTACCAAGATTGTCCAAATTATAGTGCTGGTGCCAAAAATGCCCCCCTCTCAGGGGCCCTTTGCTTTTACATAGACTTATAAAGGGAAATCTTTAAAAATCATCTTCCCTGAAACCACAAGGCCTAGGTCTTTGATATTTGGTGTGAAGCTACATCAAGTCGACCTTTACCAAGATTGTTCAAATTATAGCCCTGAGACCAAATATGTCCCCGCCTCGGGCCCCCTGGTTTTAAATAGACTTATATAGTGAAAATCTTAAAAAAAAATCTTCTTCTGTGAAACCACAAGGCATAGGTCTTTGATATTTGGTGTGAAATTTCATCTAGTGGATCTCTATCAAGATTGTTCAAATTATAGCCCTGGGGCCACAAATGCCCCACCCCGAGACCCTTAGATTTTACATAGACTTATAAAGGGAAATCTTTAAAAATCATCTTCTCTGAAACCACAAGGCCTACTAGGTCTTTGATATTTGGTGTGAAGCTACATCTAGTTGACCTTTACCAAGATTGTTCAAATTATAACCCTGAGACCAAATATGCCCCCACCTCGGGGCCCTTTGGTTTTACATAGACTTATATAGGGGAAATCTTTAAAAATCTTCTTCTCTGAGACTGCAAGGCCCATGTCTTTGATATTTGGTATGGAGCTTTATCTAGTGGACCTTTACCAAGATTGTTCAAATTATAGCCCTTGGGCCACAAATGCCCCCACCCGAGGGCCCTTTGGTTTTACATAGACTTTTATAATCTTTGAAAATCTTTTTCTCAGAAGATTGTCTAAGTTATAGCCCTGAGGCCTAAAATGGCCCAGCCCGGGGGCCATTTGGTTTTACATAGGCTTATGTAGGGAATATCTTTAAAAACATCATCTTCTCTAATACCGCAAGGCCCAGGGCTTTGATATTTGGTGTATAGCTTCATCTAAAGGGCCTTTGCCAAGATTGTTAATTATAGTCTTTGTTGATATTTGGTATGAAGCTTCTCCTTTTTAGACCTCCCTCAACATTATGCACATTATAGCCCTGGGGTCAATAATGACCCTGCCCCGGGGCCCATTTGTTACTCTATGGATCAGGTGAGCGATCCAGGGCCATCATGGCCCTCTTGTTTCCATTGTTCATATATATTACAGTTAATTTCTACAAAAGAATTAAATTTATAAGTATTGCTTAAAGCTGATTTTAAGGAATTTCTTTGCTTAAAGTTTCTTTTTCATGCCGGAAAGTGTATCGCAATATGTATCGTATCGTGACACAAATTTCGCAATATGTATTGTATCGTGAGGTAACTATATCGTTGCAGTCCTATCAGAGTTTGGTGAAAACTTGAGTAACTGGAGAAAAACCCTCTGACCTTCCATTGCAGAACTTAGCATCTCACATGTGACCTGAGCCAGGCTCAAACCACTGCGAAGAGGGGGAGCTATTGTGATTGGTCACTGCCCATCGTTGTGATCGTCCATCCAAGTGTCCGTCCATTCACAATTTCTTTAAACAACATGATCGCCTCCTAAACTAGATTTTGACAAAACTCTGCAGAAATAATCCTTGGGTGATCCTCTCAAATTTTTTCAAAGTATTCAATATTCCATGCAGAATTCTGGTTGTCATGACAACAAATAGGGGAAAATCAGAGAAAACTTTAAAAGATCTTCGTATGAAACCAGAAGGCCCAGGCTGAGGTATTTCATATTTGGCATGAAGCTTCTTCTAGTGGACCTCTACCCAGATTGCTCGAATTATAGCACTGGGGCCAAAAATGGCCCGAGGCAGGGCCAACTGCGTTAACATAGAAGTATTTAGGGAAAACCTTTAAATATCTTCTTGTTTGAAACGAAAAGGCCCTGGAGGTCTTTGATATTTGGTGTGAAGCTTAAATATATGTCTAGTGGACCGCTAGTGGGGCCCAATGGGTTTACATAGCCTAATATAGACAAAATGTTTATCTAAAAGATCTTCTTGACTGAAACCAGATAGCCCAGTGGTATTCGATATTTGAGTTACATAGGGAAAACCTTTAAAAATCATCTTGTCTGAAACCAGAAGGCCCAGGTCTTTGATATTTGTCATGAAGCTAGTAGTCTTCTACCAAGATTGTTCAAACTATAGCCCTAGTGCCAAAAATGGTCCAGGAGCCGGAGCTCACTGTGTTTACATCCATATAGGTATACAGTCGACGCTCGTTATCTCGAACCTCACGGGACCGGATAAAAAAAGTCTGAGCTATCCATAGTAGGAGATTACCAAAGTGTGAAGTCACATGTATGTCAGAGCCCATTATTTGCCGTGACATGCTTGGTATTCTTGTATCTAGTGTAATAGCACTTACATGCACAGCTTATGAGTTTTTAAAAATTGATTATGAAAGTAATGGTCTAGCGATTCTTAAAAAATTTCTGCATACATGTATTTGGGCATCCAAATAAGCTAAAAATAGATATGTACTTAAATGGACTGGTTCCCTGCTTGTGAATGCAATGCTTATATCACTTTGGTGAGCAGTACATGCTATACGTCATGCGGTAGTCCCTCGTATTGATAAAAGCAGTTTAGGCCCTGCCGAGAAAGCTGGTCATGAGCCTTCGGACAAGGGACAGTACTCAGTTTTGACACTAATGTCAGAGGAGTATGTAAAATATAATTATTATATTCTTGTTCCTTATGATAAGACACATTTAGTGACACCAAGCTGGGGTTCCCCTGGGATGCACTGTGGCTATGGCTGGCTAATCGGAGCTGAAAAGACAATTGATTATCAGTCCTTACATTGTGATCGATAATCGATTAGTTTTCACTGAAGATTTGATCATAATTTTACCTGTCTGGCTTTGTCTGAGCACGCCTCTCAGCATATGTTTATTTAACCATAAGAATATATTTGAACAGACAGGCCTGGGCAAACAGTGTAGACCCAGATGAGACGCCGCAAAATGCCGCGTCTCATCAGGGCCTGCACTGTTTGCCACTGATCCAGCGATTGTAGGCACAGCTTTGAGTAGTAAATTGTACAAGTTTATCAAATAATAGATTACAAACAAATCAGTACTGATAATCATTCTTGTGGAATTTATTGATCAATTAATCAATTATCTGATTAATCGTGCCAGCCTTAACTGTGGCCCTGCCCCACCCCCTCGACTTCATAAAAGGCCATATATCTCAGAAACCATTCAGATCCCCACCCCAAAACCATATATATTATTGCTCCTTATGATAAGACGCATTCAGTGACAACAACCTGGGGGCCAAGGGATGCGTCTGGGCCTTGCCACACCCTCTTCACTTCATAAAAGTCCTGATATCTCGGAAACCTAATAGGTCCCCACCCCATAACCATATATATTCTTGTTAAAATACATGACTACCAGCGGCCAGTGCCTCCCCTGAGCTCTGGTGAGCGTAGTGGCCCATGGGCCTCTTGTTTATTCATGGATTTAAAAAAAATGGCACAGTTGTTTTTACTTGAGGAGTATACTGGCAGTGCCATTTGAAACAGTTGAGTGGGTACATGAGGGTTGAAGGTCAAGGTCACACTTGAAAGTCAAATGATGAAATGGTCATGAACTGAGGTTTTCAGGTCATAACTTCTACATTTATGCATGGATTTCAAAATAGTTTGGTGCATTTGGTTTCCTTGAGGATTAGAATGCCATTTGAAAGATCTGTTTTGGTAGGTTGAATGTCAAGGTCACACTTGAAGGTCAAATGATAAAATAGTCATAAATTGAGATTGTGTCCGGGCCATAACTGAGCTACATTTATTCATAGATTTTTTTCAAAATACATGTAATTGTGCACAGTTGTTCTCCTTGACAAGTATAATTTGTTCAAGTACATATATGTTGATGGTCAAGGTCACACTTGAAATTCAGTTGATCAAATGGTCAGAACTTCTACATTAATTTAATGCATGGATTTCAAAATAATCTGGCAAAATTGTTTATTTTAAACGTTTGTTCAGGTAAGTAGAAGGTCAAGGTCACACATGAAGGTCAGGCAATAAAATGGTCATTTGCTTGTGTAAATTGAAATTTTTGGCTCATAAATATTAAAAAAGTTTGCTGTCTGTAAGCATGATGTTGTTTGCATGGCTTCTGTATAATAGATGGATGGATGACTCGTGATTTTATGTCCTTTTCAACAGTCATATCATGATGATGGAAGATTGATAGTGAAAGGCTGTGTGCAGTGGAACTCTGTTTACAGTTTAGAAGATTTTGCCTGGAGTGTGGATCAAACTCTGGACCATTAGATGAGTAGGCCCGCGCTTAACCCACTGAGTTACCGGGGCTCCTCTTCTGTCTAATAAATGAGTGAATCAGTTCTTCACATGTCTATAGGTTCTAAAGCAGACAGCGGGCTTGACATGTTGTACCTGGGCAACCAATCTAGTTTTGGAAATAGGGATTGAATGAAATACTATACACATTGTTGATGGTTTCCAGGATGGTTCTTTTTTTAGATTTTATCTCTTTTGGTCAGCTCCTACATGTAACTGGACCCACCTTCCTCAGACAAAGCCCAGAGGGCAGGGCCCAGATCATAACTAAGCTTTAAACAACCCTTGCTTTCATCCTGTTTCATCAGAGCCTACACTATCAAACACCAAATGTCTAGAGATTTGTATAACAGAATAGCTAAAGTGGAAAGTATTTTGTCCACTTTCACTCTATCGTTCCTCTACTTAACAGAGCTATTTAGGATTCCTGTTAAAACTTTTCCCATGTGATAAGATGGAGAATGGGCGAATATTGCCACAAAAATAAATGGAAAATATACTTAAATAATCTCTTTAGAAATCATATTGCTCTATAAGGCTAAACCTTTTTTTTGGCTTTGGTTTTACAGCCCCCTTAAGATTATTTCACTACTTATATCAAGCCAATCGTTAATCAGAGTTGGGCGAAAACAGGACAACCCAGAGAAAATCCACCTGACATTCCATTGCAGAACTTGGCATCTCGTCTGTGACCCTAGCCAGGCTCGGTGAGACTAAACTAATGATTAAGAGTCAGCACTCTTATCCACTAGGCCACAGAGTGGGCAACAACCGGAGGATCCAAAGAAAAACCACCTGACCTGATGCAGAACCTAAATTTGTGTCTCACATATGACTGAAGCGAGGCTAGAACCACAACAGTGAAAGACCTAATGATTAAGAGTCAGAGCTCACTAGGCTAAGACTTTATCCCATTGTATACTAATGGACTCTTTGATTGCTATATCTGGGACAAGCCTACTTGTCATATACTGGGTGGTATGCCTGTTTTTATGCCCCAACATCAGAAGATACCGGGGCATATAGTTTTTTATGCTCCCCGCATCGGATGATGTTGGGGGCATATACATGTAGTTTTTCGGTTTTCCGTACGTGGGTTCATGGGTACATGCATGCATGAGTCCGAATATACGTCCTTCTGTACGAAAGTGTGTACGTACGTACTCTTGTTAGACTCAGGTTAAGGTTTTTGTACCAGGTAGAGCGTGAATTTTGAAGAAATTATATTTTCCAAACCATGTGATGGACTTGGGTCATATTTAGTATGATGATAGATATAGGTCCAACGTTTTATTCAGCACTACCTCCAGCCATACACATGACCTCAATGTCAAGGTCACAGACTTAGAAATTTTAAATGTTTAAGACACAGGTTAAGGTATTTGTACTAGGTAAAACTTGAGCTCATATTTTCCACACCATGTGATGAATTTGGTTCATATTTGATATTATGATAGATATAGGTCCAATGTTTTATTCAGCAATATCCCCCATCCAAACCCATGACCTCAAGGTCAAAGTCACAGACTTTGATTTTTTTTTTATGTTTAGACTCGGGTAAAGGTATTTGTACCAGGGAGAACCTAAACTTTTATGATGTTTTGTTTGTTTGTATTGGAGTTTAATGGCCCAGTCAACACTATTTATGTCATTTTTGAGCCGGTCAGTTTACCTATCAACACTTTCCTGAGCAGGCTTATACGTAAGCGGTTAACCAGTACAGTGCACATTCTTTCGCCAGAAACTGACAACTGCCTTTCTTGAATCAGCGGAAGGGAGAGAATGAGATTTCATGATCAATCTCCACGAAAGAATGTTGCCGACCCCTGCGGGAGTCGAACCCGCGTCCATCTGATCACCAGTAAGACGCGCATCTCACTGAGCCTGAGGCCGGCAAATTTTTATGATTCATTTGGTTCATATTTGGTTTGCTAATAGATACAGGTCCGAAATTTTAGTCAGTAATACCCCCACCCATGCCTATGACTTCAAGGTCAAGGTCACAGACTTAGAAATCTTTAACATTATTTTTTTAAGAGTTCATATGATGGATTGGGTTTATATTTGGTATTATAATAGATACAGGTCCAACATGACATACAGCAATACCCTACCTACAATGTATGCACGTGACCTCAAGGTCAAGGTCATAGACATAGAAATTTTTATGCTCGCCACTTTGTATGTCTGTCCGACCCCCTGTCCGTCCCTAATACTCTTTATCTCTTAAAGTATTAAAGGTATTTAAGTGAAACTTGATATACTGATAGAGGGCGATGAGGGGAATCAGAGAATACAAGAACCATAACCCGGTCACCAGTATTTATGGTGTTACTTCCCTAATTAAAAGCTTGCCCGGAGCATACAGAAAGGAAGTAAGTAAACTTTATACAATGAAAGATACCGGCCCAGATAGCTCAGTTGGTAGAGTGTCTGCTCCAGGGAAGGGGAGGTCACGGGTTCAATCCCGGGCCGTGACATACCAAAGTTGTTAAGAATGGTACTAGCTGCTCCTCGCTTGGCACTCAGTTTTACGGGGTAGAGCTAGGACCGGTAGTCTGGTAGACCCAGTGTCAGGATAATGTGACTGGGTGTGGTATCATGTAATGTGTCTAGGACATGATACTTCAGTGAGGCAGCACTATAAAAGTGAGCATTGAGCTCCCTGTCACAACCAGACACCGTCGTGATATGACTGAAAAATTGTTGAAAGCGACGTTAAACCCGAATTCACACACACACACACACACACACACACACACACACACACACACACACACACATATCCTACTGCACATCTTCGGGAAGCATTCTTCGGGTTCACTGAATTTCTTGTTAAATTTTAAGTATGTTAAGAGCTCATATTTTCCAAACCATATTAAATGGATTTGCTTCATATTTGGTATGGTGATAGTTACTGGTCCAAAGTTTTATTCAGCCATACGACAGCCCCCTGATATCAAGGTCAAGGTCACAGACTCAGAAATTTTTGATGTTAAAGATTTTTAGAGCTCATTCTTTCCCAACCATATAATGGATTTGCTTCATATTTGGAATGATGGTAGATACAGGTTAAAAGTGTCTTTCAGCCATTACCCTGCCCTTGCCCCATGACTTGAAGGTCAAGGTCACAGACTTAAAAAATTTTTGTGTTAAAGTTTTAATTGCTCATGAATATTTTTCAAAGGCTGAATCGGCAATACCTGCCCACCTATGTCAATGACCTAAAGCACACATTTCCAGATGAGTTATGCTGTCCAATGACAGCTGTTATCGCAACATGATTTTTTCAGGTTGAAGCGGGCCCCTAGGCAGGGGCATTTGTGTCGTATTTACACATTTTCTATTTTTGTCCTTATTCTATTTTCTATGAAAAATTCTGTTAGCTAATATTGAGGCGCTGATCAGATGCCGTGTTCTGCGGCTGTGTTCTGTGGCATCTGATCTGGGCCTGCACTGTTTGCCGAGGTACCCATTAAGGGGTTGCCCCCCCTAAATGGGTTAAAAAAATTGTTCATCGTACAGTTTTTATGCTTCTTACTCACCAGAGCCAAAGGCTTTAGGAAAGCTTATACGAGACTCAGTTGTCCATCATTGTTTGTTGTCTATGAAATATTTCAAATAACACCTCCTTCAAACTTAAATTAAAGCCACTGGCCTAGTTGGGCTCAAATTTGATTTGTAGCAACTAGCATTCATGGTTTGGGAAATTGATAGTTCATGGTTTGTATGAAAATGTCAACAAATTGGGTAACTTTAAATCTAACATTCATGAATCACCATGCCAGTCCAAAAAACAAGCGGTGGTAATTTGGAACTGGACTCTGGTGAGCCTGTGTGCAGGGTTTTCCATCAGATTTTCCTTAAGAGGCCATTCACCAGTTTGAGGCGGCAAATTTCTAAAATTTCTTAAGACTTAAATTAAAAAAAACAAAAACATTTGACGTGACCAGAAAATAAATTGAGGCAGTCATTTTGGCCTCCTGTCGCCTCTTAACGAAAACCCTGTAGGTGTTGCAATTATTTTCTGCTCTAGAGCCATCAGTTTAGTATGTTAGATCATAGCAGATCATAGTTGCTAGAAATGCAAAGTATTGCTATGTGCATAACACTGTATACATGTATTTAATTATTTTAGAACTCTGGACCAGTTATGAGCTACCTAGAGACAGTTAGTGAGACTTCTGACAGAATCTGTTGCTAAGTCAGACAAGAAGCATTGCTGACTGCAGATGACAGTTGAACCGTTGCTTGCTGGCCTTTCAAAGGAAATAGAAGAGGTACTGTAGCATAACATACCATTGGGACACCTAAACCCTTAATTTTCAATTTATTCCAAATAAAAAATAATGGATTATAGTGTTCCAGTATTTAAACACAATAGGTAATTCAACGGATGGCTGACTGACAATTGGTATAGACCCTAATGCCATGCACAACTCTGATGTGCTTGAACGGTGTTTATGTACCTGTACTTCTGTTCTGAAAAAAGAAGGATCTTACATGAGTGGGCATTTCATATGAAATTAAAAAGACAAAACCTTTGAAAAGTTTCATAAATTTCAAATGAAGTGACTTCAAGAGAAATATGCAGTTGTCATATATGACTATTTGTAGTAAGATTTTATTGCCATAAAAGTTCACACTTTTGTCGAGCCTGCTTGTGATGAGCAAGACATAGTTTTTACAGTTTGAGTTTGGTGTATGTGCATGTGTGCATTGTACATGAATTGTGTGTCTGTCTGAATTTTCTACATAATGTATGGATTTCGAAATAATTATAGCCCTGCTTTAAAAAAGTGGGGGCTATATTGGATTTGCCTTGCCCTTCTTTGATTCAGTAATTCGTTATTCATCATAACTCAAAAACCATTTGAGGTATTTTCATGAAACTTCACACTAATGTAAAGCACTATGAGACGATGTGCAGAGTGCATGAAACATAACTCTGGATTGCCTACTTTTGGAGTTATTGCCCTTTGAACAGTGAAAAATGGCAATTTTAACCATGTCATCAAAAACCGTTCGAGGTATTTTCATGAAACTTCACACAAATGTAAAGCGCTATAAGACGATGTGCAGAGTGTAAAACCATAATATGTTCTAAAAGGGTTATCCTTTGGAAGCATAACTCTGGATTGCCTACTTTTGGAGTTATTGTCCTTTGAACATTGAAAAATGCCAACTGTAATGCCGTTATTCATGATAACTCAAAAACCGTTTGAGGTATTTTCATGAAACTTCACACAAATGTAAAGCACTTTGAGACAACGTGCAGAGTGCATGAACCATAACTTTTGGAGTTATTGCCCTTTGAACATTGAAAAATGGCAATTTTAACCTTGTCATCAAAAACCTTTTGAGGTATTTACATAAAACTTCACACAAATGTAAAGCTCTATGAGATGATTTGCATAGTGCATGAACCATAACTCTGGATTGCCTACTTTAGGAATTATTGCCCTTTGAACATTGAAAAATGGCACTCCGAATAAACCCAGTACAGTAATATTAAAATTTGTGTCCGTTCCATAACTCTGAAAATATTTCAGATATTTTCACGCATCTGTAAATGTAAAGCATGATGAGTCGAGGTGCAGAGCAGAAGAACCGTTACTCTGGTTTGCTTAATTTTGGAGTTATTGCCCTTTGAACTTGGAATAAACTCAGTACAGTAATAATTTGTTTCCACTCCATAACTAAGAAACCGTTTCCGATATTTTCACAAACCTTTAAACAAATGTAAAGCAAGTTATGAGGCGAGATGTCATAATAATTTGTGTCACTTTATATAGAACTCTTGGCAATATTTGCAATATTTATTAAAGTGTATATTGTCAATGCAACTCCTTATACAGTTTGCTGCTGTTCCTTCATTATCACTGTTGCTATTTGATGTTAGTATGGTTGATTATTTTTCATATCATATTCTTGATCACAAAAAAGTGCTTCTCGTATATCATATTCTTGATCATAAAAAAGTGCTTCTCTTTCTGATAGCGCTATAGTCAGTTATAGTTTGGGTTTTGTTCTCCTTGATGAGTAGAAGTGCCATTTGAAACATTTATTTAGGTAGGTTGTAGGTCAAGGTCTTAACTTGAAGGTCAAAGGATAAATGGTCATAAATGGAGCTTGCGGACAATAGCTTCTGCATTCATGAATGGATTTCAAAATAATTTGGAGCAGTTGTTCTCCTTGAGGAGTAACAGTGCCATATGTTTGTTTGTTTGTTTGAATTGAGTTTTAACATCCCCGTTAACACTTTTTTCTTTAGGTCATTTTGGAGATGTTGGGACTTTTTTCCAACATTGAGATGAAATGACATCTCGAGCCCTTCTGCTCAATGAAACCAGAAGGCCTATATGCACTGGACAGTCTGACTCACTCAGAGCAGTGCCATTTGAAACATTTGTTCAGGTACGTGTAGGTTGAACCTCAAGGTCACACTTGAAGTTCAAATGATGAAATGGCTGTAAATGGTAAAATAAATAATAATTTGAGCATGTCCAGGCCATAAGTTGTACATTCATGCATGGATTTCCAAATAATTTGTCACAGTTGTTCTCCTTGAGGAGTAGCAGAGCCGTTTGAAACATTTAATCAGCAGGTTGAAGGTTAAGGCCACAGTTGAAGGTCAAATAATAAAATGATTGTTATGAATAATGAAATAATATTTAGAGTTTGTCCCGGCCATAAGATCTACATTTGTGTATGGAATTCAAAATAATTTGGCACAGTTGTTCTCCTTGAGAAGTAGCAGTGCCATTTAAAACATTTAATCAGGTAGGCTGAAGGTCAAGGTCACAGTTATGAGTCAGATTATATAATGGTAATTAGTTGAGCTTGTCTAGGCCATAACTTCTACATTTATGCTTGGATTTAAAAATAATTTGGCACACATGTTCATTTGAAACATTTCTTCAGGGTTGATGAAGGCCAAGGTCACACTGAAGGTCAGATGATAAAATTGTCATTTAAAATTTAGCTTGACCAGGCCAGAACCTCTACATTTATGCATGGATTTCAAAATAATCTGGCACAGTTGTTTACTTTTTAGAAACATTTGTTCATGTAGGTTATAGGTCAAGGTCACCTGAAGGTCAACTGATAAAATGGTCGTAAATTGAGCTTGTCGGGCCATAACTTCTACATTTATGCATGGATTTAAAAATAATTTGGCACGGTTGTTCATTTGAAACATATGCTCAGGTAAGTTGGAGTCAAGTTCACACTTGAAGGTCAGACAATGAAATGATCATTGACTCAAGAGTAAATATTGTAAATTGAAATTTTTGGTTCATAAATATTACAAAAAAAGAAATTGCTGTCTAAGCATGGTTTTGTTCGAGTGGTGTTTGTATAATAATTGAAGGAATCAGTTCTTCACATGTCTATAGGTCATTTAAGCAAACAGTGGGCTTGACAAGTTGTCCCCAGACAACCATTCTAGATTTAATAGAAATTGATGACATCATAACTTTACTTACTAATAACAAAGTGTTATTAAACTTATCCTCATTCGATTTTTGGACATTATGTATGAAGTATTAAGTAACTGAATAACAATAAAAAGTTTTTCTTTGCCAAAGGACAAAGTTAAGAGAAAGTACTGAACAGTGTTTTATTTTCATGTTACTTACCAGTTTTCATAAATTTGTTACCTGTAAAATTGCATCAGTACCTTATACACTTAAAATTGATGATAGACTAGGAAATACACAAGTTTGCAAGAACTCTAGGAGAAAGCAAGAGATTTAATCTGTTTGATATTTTTCTTCAAGGGTAAAGTAACAATGGTTCAAGATGCCAAACTATTGTAGAAGAATACCAATTTGATGTGGGCAACACAAAGGAGATGCAGTGCTTCAGCCCTAATTGCTCTGCACTAACAAGCTGATACAGCCGATTCCAGTGGGGATCACAGGAGGTCAGTATGTTAATCAAAGCGCCAAAGGCACTGAAATGACAGATTCTATGACAAAATCAACACACTGTGAAAACTTACAGACAACCTTTCTAAAAGATCTTAAAATTTAGAAAAGTAGTTCTGCAAATTCCATTGTATGATATGTTTGCAGATGTCTATACACCGATGGTATTATGAAATGCCATTCGATGTTTCAAATTTTGGAAAGAAACTATTTACATTTTCAAAACCAAACATTAAAATTCAAGTTTTAACAATGCTACTGTCAATAAGTAACATTTTTGTCTGGTCAGTTGTGGATACCTCCCCCAAAAAGATACTCTGTGGGAAAGAGATCAGAGGAGAAGGGCTGGTCAGTCCAGTACATGAATTCCATTGGCTTGAAGACATTTTTGAGTAAGAACAGCACTATAATCCCGCCCGCAATCCTGCTGGATTAGATATCCTGGATTCTGAGCTTAAACAAATAAATGGAACCACGTGAGGCCGACGCATTTGATTGATGTAACGTCTCGCTGTTCAGTTAACGTCTCAGCCATGATCTTGAATGTTCTTAATGTCGCTAGCTACATGCAATAGCTCGACATACAATTTAGCTTATTCCATCCGATATGTCATGCTCTATTACGCACGCGTCGCCTTGGCATACCTTACACATATGTCGAAACATCCCGAAACGACAATCGACGTGATTCACACTGAAGTGCGATGTGTCACTGAAACGCATATCACGCGAGTCGCTTAGACGCCAATATACATGTACGTATTTCAGGCACCAGCATAAGTGTTCCGTACTGTGTCGACATATTAATTTTGGTCACGACAGGGACGTCTAGCTCTCAAAAGTGCATCGCATAAGGGCTACGTACAGTGTCAGTGCTTATTAGTCGGTAGTTGAAACCCTTTGTTTATCTACAGGTACAGTGTAGCATATGCCAGCGGAAATCTGCTTCGCATATGTGTCTGTCGGATGACGTCGCTCTTCCGCTACGTCGACGTTTAGCGTGGTCTGTTGATAGTAAGATGTCACTCCAACAGGCCTTTAGATAACACACATGTGGCGCCCCAAATCAGAGTCAACGCCATCCGCTTTACGACCAGCTTCTAACTGTCCATTAGAAGCCTCCGTGATGTAGTGGTTATGCTACTCGCCTTGTAAACCAGGGATCGCAAGATCGATCCCGAACTTCTCCAGGCTTTCGTGCGAGTCTTTAAACCGAGGTATCGTCTCCGTATGACCTTAGCTGTTGGTGGGACGTAAAACACAAACACTCACTCACTCACTCAAACTGTCCAGGGTTTAATGAAAAATGTTGCAATACATTCTCACATGATGCTTTTTGAGAACAAAATACAATTTCTTCTTTTCTAGGCACGACCTTACATCACACATCAAAAGTTTGATCCTGAACATGTGGTTTCTATCAGCGCTGGTGTGAAGGTGATACACAGGATCGTTGGCCCCCGCTCATCGGGGCTTAAAGAAATAGATGGGCTGCATGATGCTTCCACGCAGAGCTGAAACCGACCCGCACACGAGTACTGGTAATCTGCTTAGAGGATCTAAGCCTGCCCAGGCAAAGGGGTGCAAAGCCTCCATGCATATAAACCCTACTGGTTTCATTGGGGGCAGGGCTTGAGATGTCATTTCATCTCAGTGTCGGGTAAAAGTCCCAAAAATTGGAAGCAACGTCTCCAAAATGACCTATACAGTGTTGACGGGGACGTTCAACCTCAAATCAAACAAAACAAAACACAGGATCGTGGCCAGGCTGGTAACCATACCTCACGGTTGATTTTTTTTAACCTTTTTAGCTTAAGGGCATGGTGCATAAGCGTATTGTAATCATGCAATCGTTTGGTTTCAGAATCAAAGCATAGAAAGTGTTGGTGGGATTTAGGTTGTGGTAAAAGTCCTGGGCTGAGATTTAAACTGTTTAATTTAACGCTGCAATTCCAAATAAATAGTGAAGATTTTGATAAGAAGCGCATTCTGCAGCGTTCGAACTTGGTCTACACTGTTTGCCAAGCTCACCCTATGATTTCAGGATGACCCTCTTCAGTCTTATGGAATACCCTGATCTCACTGCGGCTGTTTTCTGCAAGAAAAAGGTTATTTCGAGATAGTCAATAGACGTTAGCTCTGAATCGCTTTTCTTATTGCTAACTTTGGGTCGAATGCCAAACAAACAACCCAAACATAGCCGGGTCGTTTGTTAGTGTTGGGTACATGTAAGTGTTATCTGCACTTGAATCAAATGTTCGACCTGGCAAACAATGAAGACTAAGATCAAACGCCACAGAACACGGTGCTGATCTTGTTCTACATTTTTTGCATCAGTTACTAACATCTTAAGTTAAATCGGATCATTCCAAGTCCTCGTTCATGACCAGCCTGCATTTAGAGACAATCGGCATGATTGGTGTCAGTGCTTTGATTTATTCACTGCCTTGAGTTTCTGGAGTGTACTCTTCCATCACTGAAGTTGGGCTCGTCCATTCTGCTAAATATGGCACCTATAATTATATCACAGGACCTACACTGTTTGCATAGGTATCTGTACCATATTCCAGGGTTGAAAGGGACAGCCTTTCTCGCAAAGTCTGATATACACCTAGTTGTTACTGACCTAGATTTGACCTCGAATGTCCGAAAACCCATTAATATTCTGGTCTGCAGCTGACCGGCTGGTCTATAAGGATTAAATACCCGCTGGTCTATAAGGATTAAATATTGACAGCACTGTTAGAAAACAGTGTAAAACCTGAGCAGACGTCCGAGCAGACGCCGCTTTGATCTGGGTATACAGTCTCGCATGATGCAGCTGATTCATATGAAATGCTGAATCTATTCTCTTGAAGGTAAGATAAAGTCGTCAAGTCGTTTGCTTCAAAAGTTTGTATTGCGATTAAAGGATGTACAATTTTGATAACTGCGCCAAACCGGACTACAGTTTGTGCGGACTCATATTTCTTTGGCGGTCAAAGCTGGAAGAAAGTCGTAAGAAAGCCGGAACTACTTTACAACACGCAGGATAGCTAGAAATGACAGATTGAATCTGCCATTTAAAATGGATTTGATCAGGGAATAAAGTACGAATTTACTCATCTTCGCAAGCCAAGATTATATATTATGTTCACTTTGTCTCTCTGTACTTTCGGCGTGCAGAAAAAAGTCACGGAAATAGTCACAGAAAAAGGTCACAGGAAAAAAATCACAATAAGAAAATAAAGAAATATTCCAATAAAAAGATGTTGCTAATAAATTAAATAATGACATCACCTACTCTTCCGACTTTTACCTATGTAAAGTGGGGTTTAAAAGGGTGTTCATTCTACAGATCACTGCCTTTGCTTCTGATTTGTTATTGTGATGCATTAATGCAGTCATGTACTTGGTATTTTATGTATTCATTCAAACTGTCAAACAGAATCACACACAGTGTAGATCCTTAGCAGATGGCTTCTATCTGGATCCACACTGTTTAGAAAGGCGGAGTATATCCTGGTTCAGCAAGACATGGGTTAAACACAAAAATATGGCATAAATGGTAGGTTAAACAATGAACGAATATACATGCTTGCATAGAAGTTAACATGTATGATGTCAAAGGCTGCTATCTCATTGAGTTCCAGCGGAACATACAGATAAACCTGCTGTGAGTTAAAATATTGGACTGATTTTAGCTGATATACTTTCACTGGGAGGTGTTAATTGCTAACCAGATTCTTTAAACAAATAGTGTTGTCCTGAGCAGCCGGCTGAGTGGAAACCGTTTCCCCGGCACCTGATCTGTGTATTCAGTGTTTGGCAAACCCAACCAGATTCCATAGATAGCTCTCTAACACAACTCTCTGACATAACAGGTTTTTTGTTTGTTTGATATAAGGTTTAACGTTCCGGTAAACACTGTAAAGGTCAGTTTGGAGACGTTGCTTCCAATTTTGTGGGACTTTACCCGACATTGAGATGAAATGACATCTCAAGCCCTGCTGCCCAATGAAACCATTAGGGTTTATAAGCATGGACGGGCCGACTCGCACCACTTTGCCTGGGCAGGCTCAGATCCTCTAAGCGCTTTACCAGTACTTGTGTGCGGGTCGGTTTAAGCTCTGCGTGGAAGCATCGTGCAGCCTATCTATTTCTTCAACCTGATGGGCGGGGCCCGACATAACAGGTACCATCAATAAAAGTAGTCTGACTATTTTCTATTTATAACCATTAGTTACATGAACAACAGCATTAATACAGATTTGTCCTTCAGTAACTTAAGGTCGATTGTTAGAGTTGTGTTCAGTATTTAATCACTCAGTGTTTTTTGAAAGTTGATTTTTAAAATCAAGTTTCTTTGTCATTATATTTCTACTTCCGGTACTGGACCGCGTTATTCCACTTCCGCTGTTCGTTCGCTGCATAAAATAGTCCAAAAGAACTATTGAAAATTAATTTTGCAGGCATGGAACGTCTTTCAAAATATTTCATATTTCGAGACTTTATACGGATTGAATATAAATTGGCACAGAAAGACTAATTCTGAAAAGAAAACAATACTCTGGGACTAATTTTCTACGCGTTTATGCAACTGGTTTGAGAATTTACTCTTTCAATCCTGGGTTTCTGAACACGACTCTTCTCTCTTTAAATACATTCTTAACGAAATGGATTTCTGAGTAGTTCATTGGCATGATGGCAAACAGTGTTAAGGTAGGTTCTGGCGAGACGTGCTAGCAACGTGCCGTCTTATCAGGATCTGCAAGGTTTGCATAGATACAGTGTATTTCTACCTCGGCGACTGCACCGGTCTACAGGGTTAAAGGGGTAAGCTCGCTTCTCTGTGACTATACAACCCTTTACTGACCGACATCGAATACAGTTATTTACCTGCTTTCGAGAGCTCTTATTACAAAATATGTGTCATTTAAGGCTTTAAGCTGTGAGTTTTAAATCAAGTTCCGTACTTTAAGCAATTAGTGAAGACTCCAATCAGACGTTACATTCTGTGGCCTCTAATCTGTCTTAACTGTTGCCGAATGACAAAGTATTGAAACACTTGGCATTTATGGGTTAATGGTTCCGTACAGGTTGGAATAAACGTATTTTAGTTCGCCTTGGGTAGTCGAAGTTCGCTAAAGGTGGCGTCTGATCAGGGTTATAATGTCTAAATGAAATGGTTTAAAAAAGATCTTTTTCCGTCAAGTTATTCTCCCAACGCCAGAAGGAATATAGCTCCGAGCGTCTGCACAACGTATGTGCCTCTTCGTATCAACGCGATGTTGATGCGACATTGCTAAGATGTCATGTATCCGCTAGGAGAACTTCTCTGTAAGATTATTAGCAGATGAGACAAGCACAGAATGTACAAGCCTCTGTGGTGTAGTGGTTTCGCTACTCGCCTTGTAAACTAGGGGTCGCAGGATCGATCCCAGGCTTCTCCAGACTTTCGGATGAGTCTTTTAAACCGAGGTCCTTTCTCCGTATGTCCCTATAGCTGTTGGTGGAACGTAAAACTCAAACACTCACTCAGCTAATCTATAAATTTATGGTTTTACCATGAAGAAATTAGCAGACACATTTATATTTCTTCCTTTCTTCCGTTTAGTTTATACTAATTTATTTTAGTTCGATTGCGATGAAAGCTTCAAGCTTATTGAGTCGCTCTCGAACACTCATTCCGGGTGTTTTCACGCGCGTGCGAGAGAGAGGCAGTGGCTTTTACACCACTGCTACCCATTTACACCTGGGTGGAGTGGGGCAGTGTCATTACGTGTCTTGCCCAAGGACACACCTCGATACCGGTGGCCGGATTCGAACGCACAACCTCTCGATCATAAGTCGAGCGCACTAACCACTGCGCTATCGAGGCCTTTCTTCCGTTTTTCGTGGGGTTGGTTGGATAAGGCAAAGGTGATGTGTATCTTGTGTCATTGGGGAGTCCAGCTGATATTGACTTACATTTGGGCAAGGCCTGTTGTCCTTGCAGCAGGTAACGGTAGGTGGGGGAGGGGTGGGGTTGTTGTTGTTTCTTCTTTTTCTACACTTCCATTCAAACTCTAAACAATCGATGAATCATTTTTTTCTTCGTCAAATTTTTTTAACCCTCTGGGACCTTGTTAACAAAATATCAAGACAACAGCTTGATCTACGACTGACATTGTTATAATAAGTATTCATCATAAATCAACTTTCCTCAGTACTTTCAGTACTTTGATTTTTTTTTACATTTAAGTTGTGGGACAACCTTACATAGCAATGTATCTTCTGATTGGCAAACAAATAACAAGCACTAAGGAAAACAATTTGCTGCTGCAAATAGATGGCATTGCAGGAAATCTGATTTGTGAATAGGCCATCAGCTACCTAAGAGTATGTATTGTTAAGCCCTTCACTGCCATAGGGGACTCTCGTCAACAGCCTGGCTGACGGCCATAGGTGCCTTTTGTCGGCAATGTATGATACCGGCTTTTACCTTGTTAAGTAAGTTTCACAAGCTGTTAAATCTTATGGAACACAGCATTCTATTTTTAGACTTGCTCTTTGTTGTTTACCGGGTGATTTCCATAGACTTATAATGGGGAATAATAAAAAATGGCAGGGTCCCCCAATTTGTGCCGCCCTATATCTCAGAAACCATTCAGATCCACATTCATAAACCATATTTATTCTTATTCCATGTGATAAGACACATTTAGGGACACCAACCAATTTTATCTGGTAGATAGACTCTTTATTATTACTCCCCCTCATAGGATGTTGCCTGGAGGATATAGTTTTCTGTGCATTCGAACCTCTATCTGTACAAGTATGTGTACATACTCACACACAAATCATGTTTGTTTGTTTGTTTGATTTGAAGTTTAACATCGCAGTCAACACCGTAAAGGTCATTTGGAGACGTTGCTTCCAATTTTTTGGGACTTCGACCAGACTTTAAGATGAAATGGCATCTCAAGCCCTACCGCCCAATGAAACCAATAGGGTTTATAACCATGGACGGTCTGACCTGGACAGGCTTAGATCCTCTAAGAAAACATGATAGAATGTTTTTAGAAGGCGAAACCAGGTCTGTTTGCCCGTCAGATGCCACCGATTAAAAAACGGGGCCTGGTGTACTCTGATAGGCGAATTCAGGTGGAAAAAATAACGATTGCATTACACATTTCACACGGTAGCCGCCCAATGAAACCAACAGGATTAATAAGCATGGACGGGCCGACTCGCATGGCTTTGCCTGGGCAGGCTTAGTTCCTCTAAGCGGTTTACCAGTGCTTGTGTGCGGGCCAGTTTCAGCTCTGCGTGGAAGCATCATGCAGCCCATCTATTTCTTCAAGCCCCGATGGGTGGGGGCTGACAAATCATGTTAAACTCAGGTTAAGGCCAGATAGAACATGAACTCATATTTTCCAACCCATGAGTTGGATTTGGTTCATATTTGGTATGACGACAGATATAGGTCCAAAGTTTTATTCAGCAGTACTCCCACCCCTGCCCTCAAGGTCAAGGTCAGTGACTTAGAATTTGTTTATGTTAAAGACTCGGGTAAAGGTATGTGTACCAGATAGAACCTTATTATTTACCTTACTATTCAAATAACATCTCCTAAACTATAAGTCAGAAGTTGGATTGAACTTAATGAGAGGCATCAGGGTGACATGGAAATCTACAATTGCTAAAATTGTTTTGTTGTGATATGCAGGATGGCCTGCAAGAAGGCCATTTTGAAAACCTTCAAACCAAATCTACTGCCAAAAGCAGCTGCAAACGATAGCTCTGCCCTTACAAACTATACACCTCAACTCTGCACCAACATCATCTCTTCATAAATCCTAAATCAGACCTAGCTGTTCAGAAACTTAATTAGAAGTTGTCGTTGTTGGTTTGGAGTTTAACAGCCCAGTCAACACTGTTTTAGGTCATTTTTGAGCCGGTCAGTTTACCTATCCACACTTTCCTGGGCAGGCAGACCCATCTTCTTTCTTATGAATGTTTTCATTGCTCTTAGGGGAACTCATTTTTATCCCCCGACCGAATAGGTTCGGGGGATATAGCAATCAGCCTGGCGTCCGTCCGTCCGTCTGTCCGTCCGTCCGTCCGTCCGTCCGTCCGTCCGTCCGTAGACGCAACCTTGTGATGGCCATAACTCCTATACCCTTTGAGATTCATTGATGGTTCTTGGCACAATTGTTCACAAGGCCGAGATGGCGTGTCATGCGCAAGAACCAGAACTCTGGATGCCATACTTTTTTAGTTATCTCCCCTTTTAATAAAATAGATGACTACTTTGTGATGGCCATAACTCCAATACCCTTTGAGATATATTGATGGTACCTGGCACAGTTGTTCACAAGGCTGAGACGGCGTGTCATGCACAAGAACCACAACTCTGGTTGCCATGGTTTTGGAGTTATCTCCCCTTCCAATAAAATAGAGTGACAACCTTGTGATGGCCATAATTCCAATACCCTTTAAGATATATTGATGATACCTGGCACAGTTGTTCACAAGGCCGAGACAGTGTGTCATGCACAAGAACCACAACTCTGGGTGCCGTGTTTTTTTAGTTATCTCCCCTTCCAATAATATAGAATCACTACCTTGTGATGGCCACATCTCCAACACTCTTTGAGATATATTGATGAAACTTGGTACAGTTGTACATGAGGTTAAGCAGGTGTGTCACGTGCAAGACCCACAACTCTGGATGCCCTGGTTTTTTAATTATCTCCCCTGACAATATAACCTTGTGATGGCCATAACTCAAATACCCTTTGAGATATATTGATGGTACTTGGCACAATTGTATACAACGTTGAGATGGCGCTTCATGCCTAAGAACCACAACTCTGGGTGCTATGATATTTGAGTTATCTCCCCTTCCAATATAACAGTATGACAACCTTGTGATCACCGTACCTCCAATACCCTTTGAGACATATTGGTGGTACTTAATGCAGATGTACATGAGGTTAAGCAGGTGTGTCATGCTCAAGAATTACAACTCTGGGTGCTCTGGATTTTTAGTTATCTCCCCTGGCAATATAACCTAGTGATGGCCATAACTCCAACTCCCTTTGAGATATATTGAAGGAACTTGGCACAATTGTATACAAGGTACAGAAGGGATGTCATGTGCAAGAACCACAACTGTTGTTGCTTTGGTATTTGAGTTATCTACCCTTCATATATAACAGTATGGCCAGCTTGTGATCACTATATCTCCAATACCTTTTGAGACATATTGATGGTACTTTGTGCAGAAATAGATGAGCTTAAGCAGGCATGTCATGCGCAAGAACCACATTTCTGAGTGCCCTGGTTTTTTAGTTATCTCCCCTGACAGTATAATCTTGCGATGGCCATAACTGCAATACTTTTGTGATATGTGGTTTAATTCTGGTGCACTTTCTATTGGTGAACAATCTTCTGAAGGCCATATTGGCTTTTGGTCGGGGGATTTGCCATCTCTTCCGATGGCTATTTTTGATTTTTATTTGCCTTCACTGCAGCTGGTGTTGTGCCGTGTGGCGGCCGTAAAACGTCTCCCCGTACATCAACCATAGTGTAGTTTATATTTTGCTTTTGGTCCTTTGAGATCAGCGTGAATATTCTGAGAAATCAGAAATAAATTTTTGGTTTAGCCTTATATTCTAGACAGGTTTTTAATTTTTGGACCCCAATTTGATTTATATCAGTCTTTGTATTGACTGCCTGTTCGAAATTTGCAAAATTGCGGTATGTTTCCTCTGGCTTTCTTTGCCGGATCATTACAGGGTCACTGATGAGGCTTTATTAGCCGAAACTACGTAGTATGACCCATCTTCTTTCTTCATTGCTCTTAGGGGAACTCATTTTTGATTTTTATTATATGTAAGCGGTTAACCAGTACAGTGCACATTCTTTTGCCAGAAACTGACAACTGCCCTTCTTGAATCAGCGGAAGGGGGAAAATGGCCGTATAAAAGATTTCATGATCAATCTCCACGAAAGAATGTTGCCGACCCCGGCAGGAATCGAACCTGCGTCCTGATCACCAGTCAGACGCGCATCCAACTGAGCTACCGAGGCTGGCAACTTAATAAGAAGCATCAAGGCAGCATGCAGATTCAGAACTGATAAATTTTAAATTAAAGCAATTTGATCTGATAAGACAAGATGGCAACCAAGGTACAATGTAATATATATGATCATCCTCATCCAGATGAGTGATTCTGGCCCACTTGGGCCTCTAGTCATTACAGTTCAACTGTACTCTTATACTACTGGTATCTCAAATGGACCAGAAAATGTACTTGTGAAATCAGTAGTTTGAGCTATACTTTGGTTTTGAGATATCCATAATTGACTGTATAAACTATAATGAATCCACATATCAAGACAAAGTGTGCTTGACTCTGAATCTGAATCATGCTCCTTTACTAGTTGAGACTATTTCTCTAGAAGCATTCTATTAAAGTGAATTCTGAAGGAAAAGTTAAATACGTTTTATAAAAGGGTTATGCTTTGGAAGCAAGGAATACACCACAGAACTAGAGAATATGAAGTGTGCATGTTTTCTGGGCTAGACTAGCTAGTTTCGGCCAATTAGGTCTCATCAGTGACCCTCGAGTATTTTCAAATTTCCACAATGAAATCAATGATCCAAAAGGATAAGAAAATACAAATTACACTATAATGTAGGGCAGGGAGACTTTTTACAGCCGCCACACATTCCTAGACATCAGCTGCAGTGACGTTAAATATGTTCTATAATAGGGTTATCCTTTGGAAGCAAGGAATACACCGCAGAACTGAAAAATATGAAGTGTGCATGTTTTCTGGGCCAAACTAGCTAGTTTCGGCCAATTAGGCCTCATCATTGTCCCTAAAGTATTATCAAACTTCCACAATGGCATCAATGATCCCAAAGGACAAGAAAATACAAATTACACTATGATGTAGGACAGGAAGACTGTTTACTGCGACCACACATTCCCAGACATCAACTGTAGTGAAGTTAAATATGTTCTATAAAAGGGTTATCCTTTGGAAGCAAGGGATACACCACAGAAAATATGAAGTGTGCATGTTTTCTGGGCCAGACAAGCTAGTTTCAGCCAATTAGGCCTCATCAGTGACCCTCAAGTATTTTCAAACTTCCACAATGGAAGTTGAAGTAATGGATTAAAGCTTCCCAGTGTTGAGGCAGAACCATGGTAGCTCAGTGGGTTAAGTGCTGGCCTACTGATCTAGCAGTCCTGAGTTCACCCCACTTGGTGCAAAATCTTCTTAAACGTCAACTGGATTCCATTGCACACAACATTTCATTATCAGCCTATGATCGTCTTGGTATGACGAAAATAATGTTGAAAAGAATGTAAAATAACAAGTCATCCATACATCCCAATAATGAGGGCAATTAACGTATTCAGTCTTTCATTTGAACATAACCCATGATATGATATCAACATTTCAGTGTCCGACAGTCCAGTGGCTCAAAATTCGACCTACTACATAAGTGAGGAAGTGCACCATGAAGGAACACTGATCTGCACCTTGAAAGCACATCTGTGATCAAGTCTTTTAGTAAGTCTTTAGAATGTTAGCTAAATAGTCAAGAACAAATACAGAAAGTTCTATTTTGTTTGATTGATTTGCGGTTTAACTTCCCCGTCAACACTGTAAAGGTCATTTTGGAGACGTTGCTTCCAATTTTATAGGACTTTGACATGACATTGAGATGAAATGACATCTCAAGCCCTGCCACCCAATGAAACCAATAGGGTTTATAAGCATTGACGGTCCGACTTTAAGCTGTTTACCAGTACTCATGTGTGGGGCGGTTTCAGCTCTGCGTGAAGGCATCATGCAGCCCATCTATTTCTTCAAGCCCCGATGGGCGGGGGCTGAGAAAGTTCTATACTTTCTTAAAAATTCTTAAGACTTGGACACATACAATAATAACTATTAATTATGATTATTGTCTCGGAAATGGAAGAGTGTGGTTTTATAATCCAGGTATTTGCCAAAAGATGGGGATCAAATGACAGATAGTGTAACCTCTGATAAGACTGTTCTAAGGATCTGGGACTGCACTGTTTGCTCATTTATGTCTGTCTCAATATATATTCACTATTAGACTACAAGTAGAAAGAATTCCTACAGGGGTGAGAGAGTTGTTTTCCATGAACTTTGTGATAGTGAGTTAGATAGTGTCAAAAAGAATTTCCCTTATTTTCAGTGAGAACTACTTTAGTACTGTATTTAAAAAACAACTTGGTTAAATTCAGGATTTCTAAATGCATGCATGCATGCAAAGAACATGCATATAAATGAGAGTACTTTCAGGGATGATTAATGTTATCAAGAATTTGCCTCCCATTACATTGGCATTTGTTCTAAAAGACCATGTTCCCTTGAGGCCTCTTAAGTCTTTAAGGGAGCAAGTTTTTTTATTTAAGTGTTGCCACCATTTGGAAGCATTTCTTTGTGAGGATGGCAAACAGGAAATCCCAAAACTTGTGCCGCGTTTATATTTAGAAGCAAAATAACATAAAGGTATATGTGTGTGTGTGAATTCGTGGTTAACGTTCTTTCAACAATTTTTCAGTCATATCACGACGGTGTCTGGTTGTGACAGGGAGCTCAATGCTCACTTTTATAGTGCTGCTTCACTGAAGTATCATGTCCCAGACACATTACATGATACCACACCCAGTCACATTATCCTGTTACTGGGTCGACCAGGCCTAGCTCTACCCAGTAAATCTGAGTGCCAAGCGAGGAGCAGCTAGTACCATTTCTAACAGCTTTGGTATATCGCGGCCCGGGATCGAACCCGTGACCTCCTGTTCCCGGGAGCGGACACTCTACCAACTAAGCTATCGGGGCCGGTACATAAAGGTATATCCATACTCATTAATAATACATTTAACATTTTTTATAGGTTTTCATGGAGAACTATGACACTGGCAGCTGTTGGCTGGTAACCAGAGAATCCAACTCCAAGACAGACAGAGAAAGGGGCTGACAACTACCATACCTGTCTTAGAAACGAAACCTTGACATACTCTTGAGAGTTCAACCCTTCAAGCACAAAAAGTTGATAACAAAATCTGCTTCTGCAACATTAAAACAACGTTTCATCAAAGCAATATCATATTGAAAATTCAAAGACTAGAGGGCAAACAGTTCAGATCTAGATGGGGCAACTCATTATGAACTGCCATTTCAGGCTCTATGTTGTTTTCAAATTCAGCTATTTTCATCTGTATTAATTTTTCTATAAAAATTTGTCATTGTTGAAGTTTGCTCCTGTAGCAAACCTTTTTTTATTCCCCCACCATTCAAAAAATGGTGGAAGGACATATAGTGTTGCCCCTGTCTGTTTTTGTCTGTCCATTCCTTTTTCCGTCCAAAACTTAAACAGGGTCAATGACTTGCTTATTTCTGGATTGATTTTGAAATTACCAGGACAGTACATCCAAGGTCAAGGTCGTATAAAAGGTTAAAGGTCAAAATGTTGATCCCATCACGAAAACCTGCCAATACAAATACAGTGTAAATTTTACCACAGAAAAAAGAAAATTTTAAGATGAAAAATTGTGCTAGTTTTAGCTTGCCAGTATGAAGTACATGGAGAGCTATTGTTGTCACCTCGGCATGCACGTTTGTGTGTGCGTTCCCGTCACACTGCGTTAAAAGTTTTTCAAATGCTTATATCTCAACAGTCACTCATCACAGACCACTCATATTTGGAACTAAAGTACCTGGGAGTGTCTTCTGATGTTCAAAGAGAACAGACCCCTGGGTTCATGCCCCGCGGTGGGGCTAGGGGTCAAAATCTAGAACACTTCTGTAAAACTGTTAAAAGTTTTTGAAAGCTTATATCTCAACAGCCACTCCTCACAAAGCATTAATATTTACAACTTGGGTACCTGGGAATGTCTCCTGAGATTCCAAGACAACACACCCTTGGGTTCATGCCTGGGAGTGGGGATGGGGTGCAGCTAGGGGTCAAAATCTTTGACATCTTTGTAATTTGTTGCTAACAAGCTATGCTGTCATGAGACAGCTCTTGTTCTTATTTCTGCTCAAAACATAGATTGTGGGTACTCATTAGAACCACCTCTTCAAGGTGATTCTAACGAGTACCCACAATATATGTTTTGGGTACTCATTAGAACTGCCTCTAGAGGCGGTTCTAATGAGTACCCTCAATATATGTTGTAGAGCAGAAATAAGAAAATTGATTACCCCTGTAAACCCCAGTTTTACTATATAAAAGAGGGGTTCAAGGGGGTAAAAATTATATAGGTGTGTTTTTGGTAATGCGAAACTTAAACACGGCCAATAACTTCCTTATTTCCAGATGGCTTTGGAAATTGCTTGGTCAATATGTTAAAATCATGAGACAATGTATTGCCTCCAAAATCCAGGTATGTACCTCCAAGGTCAAGGTTGTATTTAGAGGTCAAAGGTAAAAATTGGGTCTGAAACTTAAACATGGTCAATAACTTTCTTATTTCTGGATGGATTTTGAAATTGCTTGGCAGAAATGTTAACCAGCATGAGACTATCTACAAAACCCAGGTCCACACCTCCATGTCAAGGTTTTATTAGAGGTCAAAGGTTAATAAAAGGGTCAGAAACTTAAACACGGTCAATTACTTCCTTATTTCTGGATGGATTTTTGAAATTACTCGGCAGAAAGGTTAACCTTCATGAGAGGATATGTCATGTACAATATCCAGGTTGGTACCTTTATGGTCAAGGTCATACTTATCAGGCCCCCGCCCATAGGGGCTTGAAGAAATATATGGGCTGCATGATGCTTCCACGCAGAGCTGAATCCAGCCCGCACACTAGTACTGGTAAACCGCTAAGAGGATCTAAGCCTGTCCAGGAACCGCGGTGCGAGGCGGACCGTCCATGCTAATAAACCCTATTGGTTTCATTGGGCGACAGGGCTTGAGATGTCATTTCATCTCAATGTCGGGTAAAAGTCCCACAAAATTGGAAGTAACGTCTCCAAAATGACCTTTACAGTGTTGACGGGGACGTTAAACCTCAAAACAAAAAAAAAAAAAAAGGTCATACTTATCAGTCAAATGTAAAGAAAATGTTTTTTTCTTGTGTCTGGTTATTCTGAATAGATTCGGAAATTACTTGGTAGAAATATTAATCATACTGAGTTGATGTATCATGCTCAAGACCCAGGTTGGTGCCTCAAAACTCAAGGTCATACTTAGAGGTCAAAGGTAAAGAAATGTGTCTGTTGTGTCTGCTCAATACCTTTGTTGTTCCTGGATGGACTTGGAAATTACTTGGCAGGAATGTTAACCATCTTGAGACAATTTGTTGCACGCGAGACCCAGGTCGGTACCTGTAAGGTCAAGGTCAGACTTATCAGTCAAAGGTCAAATACTAACATCAACATATTTTCAGGCGGGGACATAGAAGCCCCCTTGGTGCAGTGGTTATACTACTCGCATTGTAAATCAGGGGTCACAGGATCGATCCCGGGCTTCTCCAGATTTTCGGATGAGTCTTTAAACCGAGGTCCCGTCTCCATATGAGCTTAGCTGTTGGTGAGATGTAAAACTCAAACACTCACTCAGGCGGGGACATCTGTGTCCTGTAGTCACATTTCAAGTTATATGAACCTGTTTTTGCATATAAGCTTGTCTATAAAAATATAGGGAGCTATTTTTGTCACCATGGCAAGGGTGTCACAGTTTTATGCCCAAGTTTTTATATGCTGCCTCTCATTAGTGGCAGGGTATTATGTTTTCATTTTGGCAGTTTGTGTTTCTGCTTGCTCATTCATCTTTCTGTCCATCTGTAGTACGTACATCCTGAATTTTGTTTCGGTTCTATAGTGACAAGGTGAGCTTTTGTGCTCACATTTCGTCTGTCGTGCATGCGTCCGTGCTTCAGCAAACAATTTCAAGTAGGTATATCTCTAAGACCCCACAGCCAATATTGATGAAATTTCATAAGAAGCATCATCAGGTATGGGGAAAGGCTGCATGAGGTTTTTGGGCTGATCCGATTGGAATTCTTGTTGCCATGGCAACATAAAGCTCCCACAGACTTACAATGGGAAATATTAAAATCCTCTTCTCTGAAACCACATGACCCAAAGCTTAGATATTTAGCTTGTAACAATGTCAAGTGGTCACCTACAAAAATCCGGCCAATCATGCCCCTGGGGTCCAAATTAGCCTTACCCCGGGGCCCCTTAGACATAAAGTTTGTTGGCCCGAACCCCATAGGGGCTAGAAGAAATATATGGGCTGCATGATGCTTCCACGCAGAGCTGAATCCAGCCCACACACTAGTACTGGTAAACTGCTTAGAGGATCTAAGCCTTCCAGGAACCGCGTTGCAAGGCGGACCGTCCATGCTAATAAACCCTATTGGTTTCATTGGGCTACAGGGCTTGAGATGTCATTTCATCTCAATGTCGGGTAAAAGTCCCACAAAATTGGAAGCAACATCTCAAAAAAGACCTTTACAGTGTTGACGGGGACGTTAAACCTCAAATCAAACAAACAAAACATAACGTTTGTGTTTTGATTTATGTCCTATGTTAGGTTTTCAAATAGTGCCTTTCACAAGAACTTTTGTGACAGATACCTCAGGAACTATTAAAGCTAGAAAGCTGAAAGTTTGTATAAACATGAACAATGATTGAATGTTTTGAGTATATAAGGGTAGGGGTTAAAGGTCCATAACTCATTGAGTTATATCCCTTGATAGGTTCTCAAAGTTTGCCATTCTTGAATTTTTTTCTAATAAGATATCTCAGGAAATATGAATGCTGAAAGTTTGTATAAACAGACATTAACTAGCTGTTTCCTTTGTACCTTAATAGGGACCAAGGGCCTGCGACACTTGGAGTTATATCCCTCAGTAGGTTCCAAAAAAATAAAATACATTTTGTTTGATACCTTTTTATGTTTGTGGTCCTGCCTCAATGAAACTTTTACCACGCTTGGTCTCTTAAATAAGAAAGTTGTAATGGCAGAACAGTTGCCAAGGGCCCATGACCCATGGAGTTACCTATTTATGTAATTTCTCAAATTTTGCTATTCTTGAAAATTTTCTTGACAGGAACTATGAAAGCTGGAATAAGAATCAATGGTCCATCACTCCTGGAGTTTTGTCCCTTGGTAGGTTTTCAACTATTTGAAGTACATTTTGCTTAACTTTTTACGTTTGTTGTCCTTTTTGATGAAGCTTTTACCTATTCTCAAGAACTGTAAGGGTTACACAAAGTTGAAACCTGGTACACATATGAACAGTGGTTTGATGAATTGTGTATACCGTAATTAGGTCTAATGGCCCAGAAATTATGGAGTAAAAGCACTTGAAAAGTTTTTATGTTGCCATGTACCATGCTCGAGCTCTTCAGTGATGTTTTCTGGTATATAGCTGGAATTGAAAATATTTCAACACTGCCTAATTGTGCTCCAGTGGGGCTATAGTAAGATCCTCTGACAGCTTTAGGTTGTTTTCACTATCAATATTTAAGGTGTGTGATGCATCTCATTTTTCACCATTTGTCAAAGAAAAACAGCTCTTGCAAAAGGGCCTACTCTGACTCATAATGAAAAGAAATGGTCTCCTATGGGAGCCAATTGTCAGCTCATATAAGCACTTAGTGCTCAAGGTGTGTTACTATGATCGCCTTTTGTCTGTCGTCTGTCCGTCCCTGTCGAAACGTCCGGCCCTCCGTCTGTTTATCAACAATTACTTCAAATGGCATCTCCTAAACCACAATGCCAATTTTAAAATAGTTTCACAGGAATATCCTTGGGTGACCCTCCACCAAAACTGCTAAAATGGTTCTGCTCTGCTGAACAAAATGTAGAAAATAGAAGTGGAGGCAATGAGCAGGAATCGATACAATCAACCCACAGCTCCCATCAGAGACACCAAGGGAAAGAAACACAAACATGAAACATCAGACCCTAATAGAAACATCAACAGACCGGAAAGCCAAAAGGACAGTCACTTTCCCACAAAATGGCCAACTGGCTATCCAAAATAAATAACATAAGCCACACAAACACCCAAGATACTCAGACAAACTATAACAAAATTAAACCGCGACAGAAGAACCGCCTTGGAACGGTCAATGAAACGAATTCCACTGGGGGACTTAAATTGATTTTACGTGGCCACAATCCTCTCCCTTACTTCCGTTGCGATTTAGACAAATTATTTGTTCAGTCCGCATGATGGCCTCCTAACTCATCAGTGCAACATCTCTGTGAACACAAAGAACCACAGAGACGAAACAACGATAAGGACTCGACAGCAAGAAACCACTGAAATGCTTGAGCAAAAGAAAACCAGCTATTAGACTCCGATGGGCCCGACCAGAGACAGAGACAAAGTATAATTTTAATGCTTTTCAGTCTTTAGTCTTTGAGTTATTGCCCTTTGAACATTGAACATAGAAGTTTCTATCAGTTTCGTGGCAGCACCATAACTCTGAAACTGTCTGAGATATTTTCATGAAATTTCACAGGTATGTAGAGCACCATGAGCCTACGTGCTCAATATATGAAACATACCACTGATTTTATTACTACTTTTGTAGTTATTGCCCTTTGAACATTTAACACAGTTTGTTCTCCAATGTACTTTTGTCCACTCCATAACTCTGGCAATGTAAGGCATATTTTCATGAAATTCATAGAAATGCAAAGTACTATGAGAGGGAATGCAAAGCATTTGAACCATAACTCTGTTTTGCCTGCAGATGAAGTTATTCACCTGTGAACATTGAACATGGCTATTTCCGCCATACACATGTCCGCTCTGTAAGTTGAAAAGATTATAATATAGCTTCTCTTTGACTTCATATTGAGAGAGCTACATAACTTGCTTGATGTATGTCCAGTGGCTGGGCATCATGCAGTGTTTGCAGCACTTTTAGTTTAACTTGTTCCCATTTCCAGTTGCATTTTTAATGGCATCTTCAGGGTTCACCTCCTGTACTATAACTCTGATTAGCCAATGCATTCTGCAGCACCTGATTTGTATCTGCACTGTTTGCAAGTGGTCTACATGGTTTGCCATTCCAGGCCAGATTTTATGCAACATTGACATCTTTGACCTTAGAATAGCTCATATATATAAATTAAGTTCTTATGCCTGGGGTGCCATACAGATGGACTTTAGCATGAAGGAGCTACTTAATCTTAATGAACTTCGGGACAAATGAAAATGATTTAACACAAAAATTGTCAGGAACTCTACATGCTAGGAGCTTCAGGGCAGGAATAATTGTCATGATTGTTGCTTAAATTGCTGAAATGGGTTTGCTCTGCTGAACAAAATGTCCATAAGACTACAGAGGTAAAAATAGAAAAATCTTCAAAGACCATCTCCATGGCCAATGGCTCAATTTAAAAAAATAAATAGAAAAATAACTTCACAGAGATCTTCCTTGGGTGACCTCTCTACTGTAAGTGGTTCTGCTCGCTGTAAAAATGGCTGCAAACCTGCAGTACATCATAACTCAGGTGAGCAAATTAGGTCCATCATGGACCGCTCGTTTCCTTCAAGAGTTGACCCCAACTGAAAGAGGCAGAAATGAAAATGACAGAACTGCTTCCTTTTATATGCTAAAAACTAAAGTTTCTTGCAGGGGAAATCCAAGCTGGTTTCAGCAGAAATTAGGGCATTTTTCAACTTTTAGAATGATTCAGTTAGAAGGACTACACCTTAGACTATACCAAACCACCTTGTTCAGCCTTTCACTGTAACAAATCAACTTGATCAGCCTTTCATTGTATAAGAAACACAATCAGCTTTGTTTGTTTGATCTGAGGTTTAATGTCCCTATCAACACTGTATACATCATTTGTATATGATGATTTCAATTTTTGTTGGACTTCTACCTAACATTGAGATGAAATGACATCTCAAGCCCTGTCGCCCAATAAAGTCAATAGGGTCAATAGGGTTTAATAAGCATGGATGGTCAGACTCCAACCGCTTTGCCTGGGCAGCCTTAGATCCTCTAAGTGGTTTACCAGTACTCTTGTGCGTAGGTTTCAGCTCTGCATGGAAGCATCATGCAGCCCATCTGTTTCTTCAAGGCCCGATGTTGGGGGAGTGGAAGGGGGGGGGTGTTTTTAGGAAATTTACATTATGTGCAATTTAAATGATGAAAATAAAAACAAACTTTATTAGTAAATGGTTGTTTATTGTTTTGAAGACCTGACTGACTGAACTGGTTTTTACGGTAACCGGACACTATAAGCACATAGAGGCTGCGCCTTGAAGACCTAACTCAGATTCAAGCTAAGGCAATTGCACTTCTGTACATGCAGGTTTGATGATTTTTATAAGGTCTTGCATCCGTTCCAACATGATAATAAAGGGTCTAGTGCAATGAAGACATGCTTAGATATGAACGAAAACTCATGTCAAGCGGAACTCTTGCCTGTAACCCAGTGAGCAATCCAGTGTGATTACCATTTGGCCAAGGCCACTCGATCTGCAACCTTTATAGTATAGTAAAATAGGCTTCTATCATATTTATTTGGTTGGTTGGTTTGCTTTGAGGTTTAACGTCCCCGTCAACACTTTAAAGATCATTTTGGAGACGTTGCTTCCAATTTTGTGGGACTTTTACCCGACATTCAGATGAAATGACATCTCAAGCCCTGTTTCCCAATGAAACCAATAGGGTTTATTAGCATGGACGGTCCACCTCACACCGCGGTTCCTGGATAGGCTTAGATCCTCTAAGCGATTTACCAGTACTAGTGTGCGGACCGGATTCAGCTCTGCGTTGAAGCATCATGCAGCCCATATATTTCATCAAGCCCCTATGGGCGGGGGCCTATAATTATTTGGTTATAAGACTGCTAAACTCGCCCAAAATTACTGCAGATATATGTCAGTCTTGTGTAATTCTGTTATAAAATGGATTATTCTCTTCCAAAACAATCCTTAAGATCTATATCCTTCTAATAAGATGGATCTAGATCTTTGGGACTGTTGTGGAAGGAAAATTCTCTGTCTTGCAACCATAGAAATACATACAGGACTTTCAATGGAATCCTTACCTCTGTAGAGAAATCACTTATACCAGCCAGAGTGATTCTCTTCTAGAAGCTAATTTCCATAGGACATACATATTCCTCCATTTAATCTTGTCTATCCCATGAACTTGTTAGGTCATTAGAGCACCACACGCCATGATACAACAATCCCTTTCAAGTTGAGTCTATCCCTAATGTCAAGGTCACTGACAACTATTAATGTTTATTGATTTTACTTTTATTTTAAAGTTTTACATTGAAATTTTCACCCGGCCATATTATGGATTTGGTTTATTTTTTCTATGATGACAGATTTGGGTCCAAATTTATATTTAACCAAACCCCCATCCATGCCAATGAACTTAAGGTCGAGGTCATGGACTTGTACCTTAAGTGTTAAAGTTTTGCCTTAAATTTTCAAACAGCTCACATATTCCAAACTGTTTGATGGATTTGGTTTATAATTGGTATGATCAGCAATACCCTACCTCAAATGCAAGGTCATGGACATAGAAATTTTATATCAACATTTTAGTTGAATCTATCCCTAATGTCAAGGTCACTGACTGAACTATTGATGTTTATTGATGTTACTTTTATTTTAAAGTTTTACATTGAAATTTTCACCCAACCATATTATTGATTTGGTTTATTTTTTCTATGATGACAGATTTGGGTCAAAATTTATATTTAACCAAACCCCCATCCATGCCAATGAACTTAAGATCGAGGTCATGGACTTATACCTTAAGTGTTAAAGTTTTGCCTTAAATTTTCAAACAGCTCACATATTCCAAAATGTTTGATGGATTTGGTTTATAATTGGTATGATCAGCAATTACCTACCTCAAATGCAAGGTCATGGACTTAGAAATTTTATATCAACATTTGTATTATAAGTTTTAATATCTCATATGATGGAACTGGAATGATGCTAGTGATAGGACAAATTTTCGTTCAGCAATAACCCCACTCTTGCCTATGACCTTAAGGTCAAGGTTATGGACTTGGACCTGTTATTAGCTCACCTGAGCACGAAGTGCTCATGGTGAGCTATTGTGATCAGTCAATGTCCGTCGTGTGTCGTGCGGCGTCAACAATTTGCTTTAAATGCTAACTCCTCCTTAACCCTTGAGCCAATTTCAATAAAACTTTATAGGAATATTGCTTAGGTGACCCCCTACAAAAGTAGCTAAAATCGTTCCACTCCGCTGAACAAGATGGCCTCCAGAGCTAAAAATAGAAAAATTTTTAAACGACAACTCCTCCTGTACCCTTGGGCCAAATTAATTCAAACTTCATAGGAATGTTGCTTAGGTGACCCTCTACTAAAATAGCTAAAATGGTATTGCTCTGATGAGCAAGATGGCCGCCATAGCTAAAAATAGAAAAACATAGTAAATTTGCTTCAAACACAAACTCCTCCTCAACCCTTGGGCCAATTTGATTCAAACTTCACAGGAATGTTGCCCAAATGACTCCCTACCAAAATAGCTAAAATCGTTGTGCTCTGACAAACAAGATGGCCACCAGAGCTAAAAATAGAAAAAATCTTTCAACAACAATTCCTCCTGTATCCGTGGGCCAATTTTATTCAAACTTCACAGGAATGTTGCTTCGGTGACCATCTACCAAAATAGCTGAACAGATTCTGCTCTGATGAGCAAAATGGCCGCCATAGCAAAAAATAGAAAAACATCGTAAATTTGCTTCAAACACGAACTCCTCCTTAACCCTTGGGTTAATTTGATTCAAACTTCACAGGAATGTTATGTAGGTAACTCCCTAAAGAAATAGCTAAAATCATTCCGCTCTGACTAACAAGATGGCCGCCAGAGCTAAAAATAGAAAAAATCTTCAAACGACTACTCCTCCTTTACCATTTGGCCAATTTCATTCAAACTTCATAGGAATGTTGCTTAGATGACCCACTACCAAAATAGCTAAACTTTTTTGCTCTGATGAGCAAAATGGCCGCCATAGCTAAAAACAGAAAAACTTTGTAAATTTACGTCAAAATGCGAACTCCTCCTCAACCCTTGGGCCAATTTGATTCAAACTTTTCAGGAATGTAAGTTAGGTGACTCCCTACCAAAATAGCTAAAATCGTTCAACGCGGCGAACAAGATGGCCGCCAGAGCTAAAAAATAGAAAAAATCTTCAAACGACAACTCCTCCTTACCCCTTGGGTAAATTTGATTCAAACTATACAGGAATATTATGTCGTTGACTCCCTACCAAAATAGCTAAATTGTTCCGCTCTAAAAAGATGGCCGCCAGAGCTAAAAATAGAAAAATTCTTCAAACGACAATTCCTCCTTATCCATTGGGCCAATTTGATTCAAACTTCACAGGAATATAGTGTCGTTGACCCTCTACCATATTAGCTAAAATGATCCCGCTCTGACGAACAAAATGGCCACCAGAGCTAAAAATAGAAAAACATTGTAAATTTGCTTCAAACTTCACAGGAATGTTGCCCAGGTGACTCCCTACCAAAATAGTTAAAATCATTCCACTCTGATAAACAAGATGGCCACCAGGGCTAAAAATAGAAAAAAATCTTCAAACGACCGCACTGGGGCCGACCAGTTAAATACAAGGGCTTGTATAGGGAAATCCTTTAAAAATCTTCTTCTCTGAAACCGTAGGGCCTAGGTCTTTGATATTTGGTATGAAGCTTCATCTAGTGGACCTCTACCAAGATTATTCAAATTGTAGCCCTGGGACCAAAAATGCCCCTGCCATAGGGCCCACTGGTTTTACATAGGCTTATATAGGGAAAACCTTACAAAATCTTCTTGTCTGATATCAGAAGGCCCAAGTCTTTGATATGTGGTATGAAGCTTCACCTAGTGAACCTCTACTAAGATTGTTCAAATTATAGCCCTGGGGCTAAATATACCCCAGCGCCGGGGTCTACCAAGATTTTTCAAATCATAGAGTTGGGGCCAAAAATTGCCCCACCCTGGGACACACATGTACATATCTTAACTCAGGTGAGCGAATTAGGACCATCATGGTCCTCTTGTGTTAAATGTTTTATGGCAGTGATTTGTAGTGAATACAAAAATCTGAATAAAACTATAAAAGTTCCCTGAAAATAGCATACTTTTCTTAGGTGTATTCCTTACTTCCAAAGGATAACTCTTTTATAGAACATACTTTAAGTCACTACAGCTGATGTGAAGGGAATGTTTCATGGCAGTTAAAAGTCTCCCTGCCCTTCATCATAGAATAGTTTATATTTTCTTGTCCTTTGTGATCATTGATTCCATTGTGGAATTTTGAAAATATTTGAGGGTCACTAATGAGGCCTAATTGGCCGAAACTAGCTAGTCTGACCCAGAAAACATGTGCACTCCATACTTTTCAGTTGTGTGGTGTATTCCTTGCTTCGAAAGGATAACCCTTTAAAAGAAAATATTCAAAGTCACAACAGCTGATGTTAAGGGAATGTGTGGTGGCCGTAAAATGTCTTCCTGCCCTTCATCATAGTGCATTTTATATTTTCTTGTCTTTCTGGATCATTTATTCCATTGTGGAGTTTTGAAAATACTTGAGGGTCACTGATGAGGCCTAATTGGCCAAAACTAGCCAGTCAGGCACAGAAAACATGTAGACTCCATGCTTTTCAGTTCTGTGGTGTATTGGATAACCCTTTATTTATATTTTGGTTTTTCTCTACAGTTTAGAATATAAAAAGATAGACATGCTGTTTAAAAAGTGTTTTTAGCTCACCTGAGCACAAAGTGCACAAGGAGAGCTATTGTGATCATCCTAAGTGAGCTGTGCGTCAGTCGTGCGTCGTAAGTTGTCAACATTTACTTTGTGCAACCTCTAGAGGCCACAGTTTTAATCTAGTCTTTATGAAACTTTACCAATTTGTTTGTCTTGATGATATCTCAGTCAAGTACGAATATAGATCATGTTGGATCAAAAACTAGGTCACTAGGTCAAAGTTTGTTAAAACCTGTGCACCCTAGAAACCGCAGTTTTGTTTCAATCTTCATGAAACTTCACCTGAATGTTTGTCTTGAGATTTCTCGGTCAAGTTCGAATATGGGTCATGTCAGATCAAAAATGAGATTGCTGGGTCAAATTTCGTTAAAGAATTGTGTGTACCTTAGAAACTGCAGTTTTTCTTCAATCTTGAAACTTCACGAGAGTGTTTGACTTGATGATATCTGGATCAGTTTTGAATATTGGTCTTGTGGGGTGAAAATCTAGGTCACTAGGTCATATTTAAAACCTTATGTGCACCGTAGAGGCCACAGTTTGGCTTCAATCTGCATGAAACTTAAGCTGAACGTTTGTTTGATTTGTGGTTTGACGTCTCCTCAACACTGTGTAGGTCATTTTGGAGACGTTGCTTCCAGTTTGGCGGATCTTTTACCCGACACTGAGATGAAATGACATCTCAAGCCCTGCCACCCAATGAAACCAATATGGCTTATAAACATGGGCGGCCCGACTAGCACTGCTTTGCCTGGGCAGGCTTAGATCCTGTAAGTGGTTTACCCAAGTACTGGTAAACCACTTACAGGATCTAAGCCTGCCCAGGCAAAACTTTGGTAAACCACTTACAGGATCTAAACCTGCCCAGGCAAAGCAGTGCTAGTCTGGCCGCTCATGTCTATAAGCCCTGTTGGTTTCATTGGGTGTCAGGGCTTGAGATGTCATTTCATCTCAGTGCCGGGTAAAAGTCCCACCAAATTGGAAGCATCACCTCCAAAATGACCTACACAGTGTTGAGGAGATGTTAAACCACAAATCAAACAAACAAAACAAACGTTCAGCTTAAGTAACGGCCCAGTCAACACTATTTAGGTAATTTTTGAGCCGGTCAGTTTTTTTATCCACAATTTTCCTTGTCAGGCATATACGTAAGCGGTTAACCAGTAGAGTGCACATTCTTTTGCTTCAGTCTTAATGAATCTCCACCTGAATATTGGATTTAGATGTCTTAAATCTTAATCAGAGTGTTTGCCCTGAAAAGACAGAATTTAAGATAGAATATGGGTTAAGTTGGAATTATGGGTTAAATCGGGTTAAAGATTAAGTCATCAGGTCGTATTGCTTTAAATGACTCAGGTGAACGATTAAAAGGCCATCTTGGAAAGATCAAAAGGTAATTTTCTGTGCAGAAAAAAAAATAACATGGTCATTGAAAATAAACCACACTCTGAAGGTCATTTTATTCACTAAAAAGGACATCCTAGCAGTTAATTTGTTCACTTTTCCCTCAAATTTTAAGATAGTCAAGATGAAAACAGTAGCTGTTTCTCACGTGGTCAATCATGTATGTTTTTGTCTAAAATGTTCAACCTTGTATAAGGAACATGTATACTGGATGCATTAATTAAATTTAGGACTGGCAGGTACACCAATATCAACACATAGAGTATAAATGCTGCATTACTGTGACCAAAACGGGCGTGTAAATGGAATTCTTCAACCTTGTAACATACACCCAATTGTGTTTTATGGACTACAGTTTGGGCACAGCCGGCCTCGGTAGCTTAGTCAGATGCACGTCTGCCTGGTGATCAGGTGGACTCGGGTTCGATACCTGTCGCGGTCGGCAATATTATTTCATGGAGATTGATCATGAAATCTTTTCTTCAACGATTCTCTCCCTTTCACTGTTTCAAGAAGGGCAGTTGTCAGTTTCTGGTGAAATATTGTGCACTGAACTGGTAAACAGATTTCGTATAAGCCGTCCCAGCACAAGTATGGATAGGAAAACTGACTTGCTCAACAATGACCTAAATAGTGTTGACTGGACGGTTAAACTCTTAATACAAACAAGCAAAACAATATGGACACAGTTTTACTTCTGGTTTTATCTGCTTAGCCAGATAATGTGTGAAAGATTGTAAAAAATAATTGCTAGGAAGCTCTGCTATATTATGTTGAAATGCCCCACAGCGACGGGATCACATTGTACTTTTAAACATTTTTTGGTGGAAGGTTATGGGAATTTATGACAATGGCTGACAATGACGGTATCTACAATGTTTATGGGATGTTATATGAAACAGTATCCCAGAGTGCTTATATATAGTTTTTGTTAATGGAAGATTTATGGGATATTATATGAAATGTCCCACAGTGACGGTATCCCACAGTGCTTATATATAGATTTTGTTGTTGGAAAGTTAATGGGATATTATATATGAAATGTCCCATAGTGACGGTATCCCACAATGCTATATACAGTTTTTCTATGTTTAAAGGTTAAGCAATAAAATCTTTTTATATTTACAATCTGTGCATCAAACTACTCCCGAATACAAAATTTCATTTTGTTAGGCCTATTAGAAAGGCGATGTCCCATAAACCATCTCACGGACAGAGTACCCATATACCACCTCATAGCTGTATATATATATATATATATAAACAAATGAATTAGCGTACAAAAATCGGTCGCACCGCAACCGGGACTCGAACCACGGATCTCCTGCTTTCCGGGCAGACGTGCTAACCATTACACCACCGCGGCCTTCCGACATTGTACGCCAATTTTAACATTTATAAACCTTTTAACGTCATGAGCGCTATTTAGAGACCTTTCATTTACCGCCATAGGCGACCCTATCATTTTCGGTTCTTTTCTAACCTACGGACGGCGGCCATTTTTATTCTATTTATTTTATTTATTGTTAGATTTACAAATGTTCTACTGTATCGAGTAAATATATGAGAAACAAAGTAAAGCACGATACAGGCAATGAAATAAACAAATGAATTAGCGTACAAAAATCGGTCGCACCGCAACCGGGACTCGAACCACGGATCTCCTGCAGACGTGCTAACCATTACACCACCGCGGCCTTCCGACATTGTACGCCAATTTTAACATTTATAAACCTTTTAACGTCATTAGCGCTATTTAGAGACCTTTCATTTACCGCCATAGGCGACCCTATCATTTTCGGTTCTTTTCTAACCTACGGACGGCGGCCATTTTTATTCTATTTATTTTATTTATTGTTAGATTTACAAATGTTCTACTGTATCGTGCTTTACTTTGTTTCTCATATATTTACTCGATACAGTAGAACATTTGTAAATCTAACAATAAATAAAATAAATAGAATAAAAATGGCCGCCGTCCGTAGGTTAGAAAAGAACCGAAAATGATAGGGTCGCCTATGGCGGTAAATGAAAGGTCTCTAAATAGCGCTAATGACGTTAAAAGGTTTATAAATGTTAAAATTGGCGTACAAAGTCGGAAGGCCGCGGTGGTGTAATGGTTAGCACGTCTGCCCGGAAAGCAGGAGATCCGTGGTTCGAGTCCCGGTTGCGGTGCGACCGATTTTTGTACGCTAATTCATTTGTTTATTTCATTGCCTGTATCGTGCTTTACTTTGTTTCTCATATATTTACTCGATACAGTAGAACATTTGTAAATCTAACAATAAATAAAATAAATAGAATAAAAATGGCCGCCGTCCGTAGGTTAGAAAAGAACCGAAAATGATAGGGTCGCCTATGGCGGTAAATGAAAGGTCTCTAAATAGCGCTAATGACGTTAAAAGGTTTATAAATGTTAAAATTGGCGTACAATGTCGGAAGGCCGCGGTGGTGTAATGGTTAGCACGTCTGCCCGGAAAGCAGGAGATCCGTGGTTCGAGTCCCGGTTGCGGTGCGACCGATTTTTGTACGCTAATTCATTTGTTTATTTCATTGCCTGTATCGTGCTTTACTTATATATATATAGAAAATCAAAAAAGTCCGATATTGCCACACAATTCTTTATTATTCAGTAGACTTCTACCGCGGTTTCACTGTTTTAACAGATTTTCAAGAAGACATTAAATGGTAACGTAGCAACAATATATATATATATATATATATATGAGAAACAAAGTAAATATATATATATATCATGCTAACATGCTAGCTAACAAGCCAGTGTAGTGTACACCCCCTTACACATTATTTTCTTATTGTTGCTCTAAAACATAGATTTTGGGTACTTGTTTGAACCACCTCAATGAGGCGGTTCTAACATATGCCCAGAATCTTGTTTTGAGCAAAAATCAGAAAAATATCAATTTTTTTAGCTAAACCTTACCATTTTTATGCCCCCGGAATCTAAGATTCTGGGGGGCATATAGTTTTTGGTCTGTCCGTCTGTTTGCCCGTTTGTCTGTTTGTCCGTCTGCAAAAACTTTAACATTGGGCATAACTTTTGAATGGTAAGTGGTACAGCTTTCATACTTCACATGTGCATTCCTTGTCACAAGACCTTTCAAGAGGTACCATAAATTTTGACCTCGTGACCTTCACCTTGAGATTTGACCTACTTTTGACCTCCTTTTTAAAAACTTCAACATTGGCTATAACTTTTGATTAGTAACTGATAGAGCTTTAATATTTCACATGTGCATTCCTTGTCGCAAGACCTTTCTATTGGTACTATAATTTTTGACCTCGTGACCTTGAGATTTGACCTACTTTTGACCTCCTTTTTAAAAACTTTAACATTGGCTATAACTTTTGATTGGTAACTGATAGAGCTTTCATATTTCACATGTGCATTCCTTGTCACAAGCCCTTTCTATTGGTACTATAATTTTATAGTTTTTGGTCTGTCTGTCTGTTTGTCCGTTTGTCCGTTTGTCTGTCTACAAAAACCTTAACATTGGGCATAACTTTTGAATGGTAATAGATAGAGCTTTCATATTTCACATGTGTATACCTTATCACAAGACCTTTCCAGTGGTACCATAATTTTTGATGTCTTGACCTTGAACTTGACCTTTGACCTATTTTTTTTCAAATTTTTAAAAACATTAACAATGGCGCTGTCCGGGGGCATCAGTGTTTCACAAACACATCTTGTTTCAGCCATTAAAATCGCTGCATATTGCATAGGCATGTTTACGCAATGAGTGTTTAAACTTTTTTACAGTGGAGGTTCAGGTGAGAGCAGTCTACAAGACAATCAACATGTCACCAGTGAGGAAGTTTGACACAGGCATCAGGTTGATACATATCCCAGTGTTCAGCTCATGTGATCTGAAGGCTCATGTAAGCTATTGTGACCCATCTCTGTCCGTCGTTCACATTTAGAAATGACATTTTCTCTGAAACCCCTTGGCCAATTGTAACCAAATTTTTATGTGCAACCTCCATAGGTCCGGGGACAGAAATTGATCAAGTGAACCGGGTCCGTTATCCAAAATGGCGACCATGTCCATATATGGTAAAAACACTTGAACACTCCAAAACCAAAAAAAAAAAAAAAAAAAAACAGTGAACAATGAAAATTTGGATGAAGCATCCTGGAAGGGAGGTCTACCATATTTGCTAAAATCATGATCCTAGGTTGACCACTGACCTCTGGGTGAGGCAGTCAAATTCGCTTTTCTGTCCATTTATATCGGGGAGAGGGGGTGGGGAGGGGGACGGAATCAGTATTTCATAAACTACTGAAGACAAAGTAAAATATTTGGCATGTAAATTTCATTAGTTGAAACCTTGAACCTATCAAGGTATGGTATGCCTGCCGCAAATCTTTTTGAGCCTGCGCAACCCCACGGTCTAGTTCTTTTGGTCCACCGCGTTTCCGTGCATGACCCCACGCTACGGCCCATTGTCGGCCATCGCAATGTCGCGGTGTACACAACGCGGATCCGCCGCGTTTATCTTAATTACCTATGAAAAAGTTGAAGACAGGTTACGAGGACAACCAATTTTATACCTACAGTAGAACGTCGATGGCTCGAACACCGATGGCTCGTTTACCATGGATGTGTCGAACCCATGCTTGAGCACCTAGCGAAATCCTCTACATGAGAAAAAGTGGGGATGATTAAGGAGATTTTAGTCTTTTATCTTGCAAATGTATGCTTTGTGTACTCATTAGAATCGCCTCGATGAGGCGATTCTAATGAGTACACACAGCAAACATTTTCATTATAGAACACCGAAAAAATATCTTAAAGTATCTCGTTATCCCTCCTGGCAGTAACCTCAGTGGCTCGAACTCTCCCTGTCTCGAACAGATTTTTGAGGTCCCAAAGGTGTTCGAGCCATTGAAGTTCGACTGTATTTAAAGCCGCTGAGACACTGCGATTGCCCAGTGATGACTGATTTGCGGGTATCCGTGGTGGTCCTCAAGGATTTAATCCTTTTCATCATAAACCCACTCAATGCGGGGTTGCGCAGGTAAAAAACATATGCGACGGGTGTACTGTACGAAGGGTAACGCATGACCTTTGACCTTTATGCTGAAATATATGAATTTGGCGCTTCTGACTTTTTTTTCCACAAAAGGCCTAATGTAAAAACATTAAATGTTTAAAAATGAATACGTCAACCAAAAAATAGCCATCGGAAGAGATGGCAAATCCCCCGACAAAAAGCCAATATGGCCTTCAGAAGATTGTTCACCAATAGAAAGTGCACCAGAATTCAACCACATATCACAAAAGTATTGCAGTTATGGCCATCGCAAGATTATACTGTCAGGGGAGATAACTAAAAAACAAGGGCACTCAGAAATGTGGTTCTTGCGCATGACATGCCTGCTTAAGCTCATGTATTTCTGCACAAAGTACCATCAATATGTATCAAAAGGTATTGGAGATATAGTGATCACAAGCTGGTCATACTGATATATTGGAACGGTAGATAACTCAAATACCACAGCAACAACAGTTGTGGTTCTTGCACATAACTTCCCTTCTGTACCTTGTATACAATTGTGCCAAGTTCCTTCAATATATCTCAAAGGGAGTTGGAGTTATGGCCATCACTAGGTTATATTGCCAGGGGAGATAACTAAAAAACCAGAGCACCCAGAGTTGTAATTCTTGAGCATGACACACCTGCTTAACCTCATGTACATCTGCATCAAGTACCACCAATATGTCTCAAAGGGTATTGGAGGTACGGTGGTCACAAGGTTGTCATACTGTTATATTGGAAGGGGAGATAACTCAAATATTATAGCACCCAGAGTTGTGGTTCTTAGGCATGAAGCGCCGTCTCAACGTTGTATACAATTGTGCCAAGTACCATCAATATATCTCAAAGGGTATTGGAGTTATGGCCATCACAAGGTTATATTGTCAGGGGAGATAATTAAAAATCCAGGGCATCCAGAGTTGTGGTTCTTGCACGTGACACACCTGCTTAACCTCATGTACAACTGTACCAAGTATCATCAATATATCTCAAGGAGTGTTGGAGATGTTGCCATCACAAGGTAGTGATTCTATATTATTGGAAGGGGAGCTAACTAAAAAATCACGGCACCCAGAGTTGTGGTTCTTGTGCATGACACACTGTCTCGGCCTTGTAAACAACTGTGCCAGGTATCATCAATATATCTTAAAGGGTATTGGAATTATGGCCATCACAAGGTTGTCACTCTATTTTATTGGAAGGGGAGATAACTCCAAATTATGGCCATCACAAGGTTGTCACTCTATTTTATTGGAAGGGGAGATAACTCCAAAACCATGGCAACCAGAGTTGTGGTTCTTGTGCATGACACGCCGTCTCAGCCTTGTGAACAACTGTGCCAGGTACCATCAATATATCTCAAAGGGTATTGGAGTTATGGCCATCACAAAGTAGTCATTCTATTTTATTAAAAGGGGAGATAACTAAAAACGTATGGCATCCAGAGTTCTGGTTCTTGCGCATGACACGCCGTCTCAGCCTCGTGAACAATTGTGCCAAGAACCATCAATGAATCTCAAAGGGTATAGGAGTTATGGCCATCACAAGGTTGTCACTCTATTTTATTGGAAGGGGAGATAACTCCAAAACCGTGGCAACCAGAGTTGTGGTTCTTGTGCATGACACGCCGTCTCAGCCTTGTGAACAACTGTGCCAGGTACCATCAATATATCTCAAAGGGTATTGGAGTTATGGCCATCACAAAGTAGTCATTCTATTTTATTAAAAGGGGAGATAACTAAAAAAGTATGGCATCCAGAGTTCTGGTTCTTGCGCATGACACGCCGTCTCGGCCTTGTGAACAATTGTGCCAAGAAACATCTATGAATCTCAAAGAGTATAGGAGATATGGCCATCACAAGGTTGCGTCTACGGACGGACGGACGGACGGACGGACAGACGGACGGACGGACGCCAGGCTGATCGCTATATCCCCCGAACCTATTCGGTCGGGGGATAAAAACCTCGTAGAGACATCACCTCCTAAACCAAAAAAAACTGAATAATGAAACTTTGTATGAAGCATAATTGTAGGGAGGTCTATCAAGTTTGCTGAAATCATGACCTTAGGTTGACTTTTCAACCCTGGGCAAGAAGGTCAAATTTGCTTTCCTGGAAAAAAATCCATATGATTAAATCAGTATTTCATAAACTTTTGAAGGCAAAGGGAAGATATTTGACATTCATTCAACAGTTTTAATTTTGCAGCCATCAAGGTAGTAACCTTTGAACTTCGAGGTGAAATCATTTGGACTTGTTTTCCTTAAAAGTCGGTGAGCGTTTCAGGACCATCTTTGTCCTCTTGTTTTTTTTAAGGCTGCAGTATACGTGCCGCAAATGTTTTTTGAACCCGCGCAACCCAGCGGTCTTGTTCTTTTGGTCCGCCGCGTTTCTGCGCGCGCATGACCCAGCGCTACGTCCCACTGCCAGCCATCGCAATGGCGGGGCGTACACACTGCGGATCTGATGCGTTTATTTTATTTACCTATGAAAAAGTTGAAGACCGGCAACGTAGATAATCAGTTTTATACCTTATAACACGGAAACACTGCGATTACCCTGCGATCCCCCGATTGGCGCTATCCGCTGTGGTCGTCACAGATTTAATCCTTTTCATCCTGCTCAACACGGGATTGCGCGCATTCAATAAGCAATTTGCGGCGGGTGTGTACTGTATGTCTTTAGAATACTTTTCGTCTCCTGACAAAAGTCTCTTAACCCATAGTATAATAGTGGACTCTTTCACTGCTATATATATGTTGGACAAGTCCATTTGTCATATGAGGGGTGTCAGACCTATTTTTTCGTTTTGATTCTATTTTTGACGGAAAATTCTGTTAGCAAATAGTGTAGGCCCTGGTGAGACGCCGCATTCAGCGGAGTCTGATCTGGGCCTGCACTGTTTGCCTAGGTACCTATTTAGGGGTTTCCAGCATGCAATGGGTTAACAGTCAGCTGACAGGAGACACTTCATGTAGTGACAGCCAGGAGACCAAAAGTCACCTGAGAGCCGCTTGCTTTTTGTAAACTTGAGAAAAAATACCATTTATATGTTTTGTTAAAATAATTATACATGGAAGGCCCAGGGAGTGCCCCAATAAAATAGCACAGACTATCCTAAACACCAACATAATTATTAGGAGTAATCAATAGCAGAAAAAATGGCTCTCTCTTCCATAACCAATGTTATTTATCTGCTATGCTTACATAATGACATGAAACACCATCTCCAGTTAACATAAAGAATTACGCCAAAATCACCACCCAAGACTGGTCAATAGCAAGCTGACCGGGGGTGTGTATATGGACATCCTAAACATCCTGACCAAATTATGTTTTTCTGCCCCTGCCCATCGGAGCTTGAAGAAATATTTTTGGGCTGCATGATGCTTCCACGCAGAGCTGAAACCGGCCGCGCATGAGTACTGGTAAACGGCTTAGAGGTTCTAAGCCTGCCCAGGAAAAGTGGTGCGAGTCGGACCGCCCATGCATATAAACCCTATTGGTTTCCTTGGGCGGCAGGGCTTGAGATGTCATTTCATCTCAATGTCGGATAAAAGTCCCACAAAATTGGAAGCAACGTCTCCAAAATTACCTATATAGTGTTGACGGGGATCAAACAAACAAACAAACCAAATCATGTGTACGGTCAAGAAAAACTTAAGCGTTTTTCTGAGAAGTGGGGGTCCGGGGGACAGAGGGGGTTACTTTTTTGCTGCTTTGTTGTTCAAATCATCTGTTTGTATTTATTGCGATCTACACAAGTCTGTGTATTATCAAAACAGAAGTGAAGGCAATGATCAGGAATCGATACAATTAACCCACAGCTCCCATCAGAGACACCAAAGGGAAAGAAACACAAACATGAAAGAACTAGACCCTAATGGAAACATCAATAGCGGAAAGCCAAAAGTATAGTTACTTTACCACAAAATGGGCAATTGGTTATCCAAAACAAAATAATGTAAGCGATACACTCACTAAAAGACAAAACAAAAATAAACCGCGACAGAAGAACCGACTTGGAACGGTCAGTGAAATGAATTCCAAAGAATTCATGTACAAAGAGGACTTCGCGCTTCAAATGGAGTTTGTCATCCATTTTGTTCATGCTATATACCTGGGGAGGACCAGGCTTGGATTGGATACCCTTCTTTTATACACAATTATTTAACTTTTAGGTACAAACTACGGGTGAGACTAAACCAGAGGGAAGAGATGGTCTTCCCAAACGGAAAGATAGGAAAGAATCACGAAGAATCTACTACGAAATGAAGAGGGAAAAGTTAATGCAAGATAAAATAGCTTCCGATGAGTACAAGAAAAAAGATTGTAAAAGAGCAAAGAAATACAGACAGTCTCTCTCACATGAAACACTTCAAAGATCTAATGAAAAAGCTAAAATAAGGATGAGAAAGTATAGAGAGCGGAACTTTCATAAATCAGCCAAACCAAAAACACGACATAGTAAGGATGAACAAAGAAAATATTGGAGAACCCAAAAAAGAGAACAAAGGTCTAAACTCACATTAATACAAAAAGATGAAAAAAAAAAAAAAAAGAAGGGATAGGTATTACTCAGCTAAAAGAAAACAAGAATTTGAAATAAAAAACAATGGGGAAAAACACGCAGCTTTCCAAATGAAGATTCCAAAATAGTCAGAGGTGTTTGCCTCTGCCATAGATAGGTAATTGCAAAATGCTACCCCTAAGAAAAAATGTGCTCTTGAAAGGAAGGGGATAATCTTTTCACCCAACCAGAAGAAAAGAATACAAACAAGTGACATGATTGTGGGTAGACGTAAGAAATCTTTGAAGGCTATGAACATGAACAGTTAAAAAAAGATGAGAAAACGGTATCGCCTGGGGACTCAAAGTATTGTTGGAACATCTGCTGTTGAAGGTAGAATTAGGAAAGAACTAAATATGAAATGGGAATTCTGGACCAAAATGTACGCACTGAAAAGTGGTGACATAGACACAGTAAAGAGATGTGACGCCATGGGCGAAGAAAAAATTTAGCGTATTCAGCGCTTCTACCTAAACGAATCAACAGTTCTTCCGTCAAAGAGGACTGTTAATAAATATGGACAGCATAAACTGGTTTTAACACACACTTTGCAGCAGGCGCATTCCAGATTTTTGAAAGAAAAACCGGAACTAAAAGTTTCACTTTCTAAGTTCAGAAAACTTAAACGAAAAGAAGTTCTGACAGTTAAGAATGAGAAATTTTATTCAGGTTTATGATAATATTGTAACAATATCCAATACAAACTAGATGCCCTCAACAGGGCGGCAACCAAACAAAATTTACCAGAGCTGAAAAAAGATGGCAAATGTGACTGCCTTAATGTGTCATTGTGTGAAAGGCAGGAAGGGGAACGATACAATTCCAAAGAGTGCTATGAGAGAAAATGCTCAAAATGTGGTGTGAAAAACCTTGAAAAACATTATAGTGCTTTGAGTAAGGCAGATAAACAAGAAGAATATACATGGAAACATTGGGAGCTAGGGAAAGTGAGCTTTAGCAACAGTAAGAAAGATATAAAAAGACAAATGTTGGTGGAAAAATCAGGAGATCTGCAAGAACTACTAGACGGATTCTTAAAAGAAGTTGGAGAGCTAGCAAAACATCTATTTGTTGCAGCATGGCAGTACAGCCAATTTCGTTCAATCACAGCAAAGATGCCAGAAGACTGGCTCGTGACGATCGCTGACTTTGCCGAAACTATCGTTGCAAGTGTCAGGACCAGCCGCCTACTACAGTTACCAACAGGTCACCGTTTTCCCTGTAATAGCCTATTACAACTGCCCTGACTGTGACACCGGCATTGTTACTGAATCAATGGTGGTCATCTCAGATGGTCTGACACATGATGCAAACGCAGTACAGAATTTCACTGAGCGAATCGAGGAACACATAGAAAGCCATCATTTGAAATTTATTCATGAAGTCCAGTTTAGTGATGGCTGTGCAGCTCAGTTCAAGAGTAAACTACCCTTTCAACATCTAACTACCAAACCTTGCAAGATGGAAAGGGCATATTTTGGCTAGAGGCACGGGAAAAGCCCATGTGACGCTTTAGGTGGCCTTGTCAAAAACAAGCAGAAACATATGTAAAAACAGGAAAAGGAATAATACAGTCTGCTGAAGACCTATATGACTTCTGCAATGATAATTTGACAATACATAAAAAGACCAAATGTGAGCATAACAAAAGAACATTCTTCTTCGCTAGTAGAATAGAACCAAGTAAGACACCGGATCTTTAAACTATTAAAGGTACCAGAAGTATCCACAGTGTTCGTGGCATAAAGCCGGGTGTTGTAGAAGTTCGCAGCTTGAGTTGCTTTGCGATGTATGTGTTGGACAAGAAACAAAATTCAAAACAGAAAACTGTCTGAATGCAAAAAATGGTGGCCAGTGGAATGTTCATAATCTGTTCAAGAGGGCAGCCTCTAGTGAAGAAAATGTGCAAGTGAAGGCAAACCGGAAGAAAGCAAAGCGACGGTAGACAGAATCCAAGAAAATGAAGGAGAATGTTAAGTTAGAGCCAGCAAAAATATTTCGGTGGAGCCTAAGAAAGTGAAAAAAAGAAATGTAGTTCAAAGAATGTCAATAGAAACAGACAGATCAGTAGACATCAGGGCATCCAGACATGTTAGGTTAGTGAATTCTTTGCATGGGAATCTGTGTAGAATAACAGCATCTGGTGATCTGAAGCCACCACTAGCAAATCATGATGATGATGATGATTTCGTGATTTCGTGTTTAACGACGCGTCAACCCTCTTTGTGGGTCATAAGCGTCAAACGGTTAATAGTTAACGGCATTGAGAATTATGAGGATATTTAAAGTATAAAAGTTAGTTTGATATGTATAAAATTTTAAACAGTCAAATCTTATGAAAAAGTACAATTTCTTTTAAGAATAAAATAATATTTTCAAAAGGCACATCTTGAGACAATTGTCAGCTTTGAAGAATAAGTTACGGGACTGTGAAAAGTCTACACATTCAATTAAAATATGTTTCACAGTGAATGGCTGATCACAGCCTACACAAGAAGGCTGTTCATCACCATTTAAAATATAAGAATAAGTAACTCTAGTATGGCCAATGCGCACATCATCTTTCCTGGAAAACTGTGGAGGAGAGCATTTTGTTCCAACAACAGGTTTAATGGCATGGAGTTTGTTATTTATTGCACGGTCCCATTCGCCTTGCCATTCCGACAAGATGTATCTGTTGATTAATGGTTTAAAATTATTAAAAGGAATTTTAAAAACAGACGGATCAAGATTGAGCGATTCCTTTGCTTTCTTGTCAGCAAACTCATTGCCGACAATGCCAATATGGCTCGGAAGCCAACAAAACAAGATTTGGTGCGTTTTAGAAATTTCATGATGTTTTTCGATCAGTTTTTGTATTTGAGGATTTTTAGATGATGAATGGTCTAAAGCCTTAAGCACAGAAAGTGAATCTGAAAATATAATTGCTTTTTGAATGATGAAGAACTGATAAAATCTAAAGCTAGGTCTATTGCTTTGGCTTCAGCTGTAAAAATAGATGAACAATCTGGAAGGCGCAAGGTTTGGTGCGTATCTTTAGAAACATACTCACAACCAACTTTATCTCCTGCTTAGGAACGATCAGTATAGACTTGCTTGTAATCATTGTAACGTGACTGTAGTACCTGAAAGTTTTGTTTGAGAAGTATCGGATTTGATTCGGATTTTTTGCCATCATGTAATTCAAACAGAATATTAGGTTTTTTAATACACCAAGATGGAACTTCGGCGGTTTCATGTTTTTGAATATTTTTAAGGTCGATACCTGAATTTTCTAGCAGTGGTAAAATACGTAATCCAAAAGGTTTGATTGCTGTGGGTTTAGTTTCATACTTATCTACAAATTGAGGTGGGAATGAAATTTTGGATGCCGGGTTAGATGGATTTGCAGCAAGTCTAAAAGCATACTGAAGAGCAAGTTTCTCTCTGCGCGAAGTTAAAGATGGTTCACCTGCTTCCACATAAAGGCTTAATCCGGGAGAAGTACGGAAGGCTCCGGTAAAGATGTAATACAGTATACCGATCTGCTCCCCAACTTGTATGAGCTAAAACTTTCAAAAGATTCAAAGCTTTTAAGCATTTCGCTTTAAGATATTTGATATGGGGAATAAAAGATAACTTTTGATCAAATATGACCCCAAGAAATTTGGCTTTTTCAACAACAGGAATTTGTGATCCGTATAAAAACAGGGAAGGATGTTCGTGTTTCTTCCGTAATTTGCAAAAATGAACACACTGCGTTTTCGACTTGGAGAACTTGAAACCATTTTTATCAGTCCATTCTTCTATTCTTTTTAAATTAAATTTTGTTGTAACTTTCGTTCAATTGTTTTCATATTTTTTGAACGGCAACATATACAAAAATCATCAACATACAATGAACAATCAGTTTTGTCGTCCAAACATTGTACAATATGTTTATTTTGATGTTAAATAGCGTAGTTGAAAGAAAACTACCCTGTGGGACACCCTGTTCTTGATCATAGAAATCTGACACGGTAGACCCCACACGCACCTGAAACATGCGCTCCCCTAAAAAGCTTTCAATAAAACTGAGAAGTTTTCCTCTTACGCCAATGTTATGTAGATCTTTCAATATTCCATAACGCCATGTTGTATCATATGCTTTCTCCGAGTCGAAAAAGACACTGCGTGTTCTTTGTTAATAAAAGCATCTCGTATAAATGTTTCTAGTCTTATTAAATTGTCGTTGGTACTACGTTCCAAACGAAAACCCGTCTGATATTCTGAAATGAGGTTGTTGGACTCTCAGTACCAGACTAATATTTTGTTTATCATTCTCTCCAATGTTTTACACAAACAACTTGTCAAAGCTATCGGACGATAATTTGCAGGTTCTGCATGATCTTTCCCTGGTTTCGGAATTTGTACAACTGTAGCTACACGCCAGACCCCCCGTTTCCCAAATATTATTAAAGATATCTAAAAGTGCTGAAAGAGAACTTTTTGGCAGATGCTTAAGCATCTGGTAATGAATTTTATCGGGGCCGGTTGCCGTATCATGTGATTTTTCAATGGCTTCAACGAGTACGGATAAGTTAAAAGGTTTGGTGTATTCTTCGTAATTTAGGGATTTAAAGTTCAGATTTCTTTTCTCTTGGTCCTTTTTGAAATTTCTAAAAGTGTCAGAATAATTACGCGATGATGAATTTCTCAAGAATGTGCTCCCCAGAGTATCTGATATATCTTTTTTTGTTGAAGCTATTGTGTCAAATTCAGTATTTAAATGTGTAAAACTAGAGGACTTTGTTTTTCCTGAAATTTTTCGTACCATATTCCAAACCTTTTTAATGGGGGTTTTGTAGTTTAATTTGGATAATAAAAATCAAAAATGAGTTCCTTTAAGAGCAATGAAAACATTCATAAGAAAGAAGATGGGTCATACTACGTTGTTTCGGCTAATAAGACGTATCCTTCCATGACTTTCGTTTTGAAGCTCGGATTGTTCGCCGACCTTTGGCTCTAAAAACTTTTACGTCGTTCAGCTTTTCTGAAGTGGGACTTTTGCAGAACTTATTTAGAGCCTGTTTACGCTTTTTAATAGCTTCTTTACAGTCATTATTAAACCAAGGCTTGCTTTTTTAGTATTTGTGGCGGTCTTTGGAATGCATTGTTCTGATATATTAATAAGTGTATCTGTGAAATCAGAAACAATGTCAGATGATTCATTTAAGTGATCAACTGATAACTCTTCTTCACATAAATTATGGAATAATTCCCAGTCGGCTTTATTCATTTTCAATTTCTGGTTACAGTCTTCATCTGGTTCGTTTACGCTCTCAATTATAACAGGGAAGTGATCACTTCCGCACTGATCATCATGAACAGACCAGTCAGTCCAAGAAGAGAGATGGGTGACACAAAGAGAGATCTAAAGAAGACAAATGACCTGTCGCAGGGTGAAGGTAAGTATAATATTTATCATTCATCAAGCAAAGATCGCTCTTTGCAATAAAATCTTCAACAAGTGCTCCTCTTTTATTGATATCTTTACAGCCCCATAGAATATTGTGACCATTGAAGTCGCCAACTAAAAGATATGGCGATGGAAGTTGACTCAGCAATGAGTCAAGATGTTCGGGCTTTAAAGAAAATGAAGGTGGAATATATAGTGAGCAAATTGTAGTTTCTTTATATAGAGAAACCGATACTGCTACAGCTTGTAGGTCTGTTTTTAATTTGATCTCTCTTTGTGGTAAACATGATTTTACAAAAATTGAACTGCCACCAGATGGTTTGTTACCATCAGAATAGATATAGTTGTATGTATTGAAACCCCTGACAGCTATGTTGTCATCAGTTTCTTGCAAACAACACACCGATGGGTTTAGTAACGAAATAAGTAATTAGAGTTCATTATAATTCGATTTAAGACCTCGACAATTCATTGTATTATTTTGTGTTTTAAATCCATTTTATGGAGACATATTTAAAAGACTATAAACTATTATGGAGGTGCAATTGGTGATATAGATCTGCTACCACCAGCTCGTGGTGTGGCTGACCTCGATCTGTTATTGCCACTTGGTGATGATGGAGTTTCAGCGAACTCCATATCACTGTCAAAGATCCGAATCTTTTCTGAAATTTAATATTGCCTCTTTCCATTTTACGTTGTCTGTCTGTTTGTCTTTGAGACAATTGATGTTTTTCGATCGGATCTTCCGATCCCTTATTAGTTCGACCTGAGTCGGGTTTCTCTTTTACATTCGGCGCTGGCTTCGGTATGGTCGCTGTCGACCGATCCGAAGCAACCTGGATTGTGCCATTTGATAAATTAATTGAACTTTGTGGTGCTGGAGTGGGTTTACTCCATGCACCAGATTTTTTTCAGTTCAGCAATGTACGAGTCAGCAGTCTGTGTTGCGGAGCTGGTACATTTTACACCAGCACCCTTTGTGATGCTGGCGAAACTGGTGGTTGGTGTTATGTATCGCTCTTCGACAATCTTCCGCGCTTCTGGGATTTTATCTCCCTTTGGTATTTGGCGGTGAGTATTTCATTTTCTTTTTTCCACGCCAGACAGTCTCGGGAGAAAACAGCATGTTTACCATCACAATTTACGCATTTGGGTTCATTTTTGCAGTTGAGATGATTATCAATATGCTTTTCTTCACCACAATTAGGACAGAGTTTTTTTCTCTGACATCTGCTTTCGTGATGACCAAAAGCCTGACAAGAGTAACATCTAAGTTTTTTTTGAATTTAGGTTAGAGTAACATCTAAGAGGGTTTGGGATGTATACCTCTACTAAGTTAATGGAAAGATATGCTACTTTGATTTTCTTGGGTAGAATTGGTGTATTAAAAGTCAACACATAAGTTGCTGTTGGGTTTAGTACACCATTTCTACGAACTTTGATGTTACGAACACCAATTACTCCTTGATCCTTCAGGTTATCAATGATCTCTTCGTCTGAACAAGGACGCAGTTCTGGACTGCGAATCACTCCTTTAGATGAGTTTAGTGTGTTGTGAAGAGATATTTTTACTAAAAGATCAAAGAGTTTGGTGGCGAGCAGGCTTACAACTTGCTGTTTTCTCTCGAGTTCCAAGAGAAGGTCATCTGATTTGAGTGATTTAATACTCTTTGGGTGTCCGGCTATGGCGACAATACTTTTCTCGATAACAAAGGGAGAAAGACTTGACACAGTTCGTGTATCGTCAAGCGACGTGACGACCAAGAAACGCGGAACATTGTCAAAGTTAGGTTCAGCAGACAGCTGACTCGATTGTTGACTTGACTGCCGACTGGTTTTTTGACTTGACTGCTGACTGGATTTCTGACTTTGTTCATCCTATTCGGATGAATCCTCGTCTTTTTTACGTTTAGGTGCGTTACGCTTAGGTGCGTTGCGGTTAGGTGCGTTGTTGAGGTTATGTTTTTTTCCAATAGCCATAAGAAAAAAATCCTAGTTTCGTCCCAAGTGCTCTCCGCCCTCCGTGGAGCCCTACAAGGGAACACCATAATGGAGTTGTTATCCAACTCGCAGGTGTTAGAGGTACACGTGAGATATACTCGTATAAACAAAATGCCTACACGATTGATCCGTTCAGCCACCGCCGTCTTGAGATAAAAAAGACAGAAAAGGGTAAGGTAAATGGGCATATGGTTGGTATCAGGAAAGATACAAAAAGAGTTGAAGAGAAAGCAAAGTGGTATCTCTAGGGCTCGGGGTGACCAGCCGATTGACCGTGCCGGACCGCACGGCCACCCGTCTACTCCGAAGAGCCAGGCCAAAGAGGCGTGTTGGGCACCTGAAGCACCGCCACCTCAGGTAACCCTCAACCTCCAAGATCCCTTCTTCCGGCTTACAGAACGCCACCCATGGCAAACGGGTGGTACTTCCTTTAGCTCTTCCCAGTGGGCACAGAGACCACAGCGGCAATGTGCCCAGTGGGAATTGAGCCCAGAGGGCCACGGCAAGGCAGGAAGTCTAATACCTGGGGCTGAACTGGACTAAACTCCCAGGAATCTGTATCACCCAGAAAAGATACCACTTGCTACTTCCATCTTAGACAGAGAAACATATGGCATTGGTCGGTATCTGACTATGAAGTATGCATGCCAGCAAGGGCTTTTTCAACTTACGCCTAATGACATACCAAATATTGCATCTGTTCAAGATCCAAAGGATCTTCTCCAACGATTGAAAACCACGAAGGGTGTGACGTTACGCCGATCAACCCTAAAGGGCAAAATTATGACGGAAGGGGAGAAGAAGGAATGAAAAAGAATTGCCCATGCAAAAAAAACAGTCCAAAGTTGTTGACTGTGTCAGTTCTGTAATGATTACATGCCAGGCATTGGTGAAGCTAGACTGTTCAAAAGCAACTCTTCAGAAGTCAGCGGGGATTAAAAGAGCTCTATTGAAGCTTTTGGCCCTTTGTCTCACGCGCGATGATTCAAGTGTTTCTTCAGAAGACATGGTTGCAAAGGAACAACTTATTCTCTTTGATCCTAAACCGTTACCGACTTCTTTGAGAGAGTGTATCAAGTATGCTACAGTTGAATTTGCAGGAGTGAAATTCAAAACAAAAGAAACAACTGGTGATGATTACCTGTTAGACATTCAGGGAGGAATACTTGAAAGCACTCTGGCAGATTTTCCACAGCTGAAGCGTATGGTTATTTGCGAGGAGAAATACAGCTTCACTCCTGACGATTTTAAGGCTGCTACGCGAATGAAACTTCAGCAACTTCAATAACACATCTCACAGAAGCACGTGCCATTTTGTCTGATGACAAACTGGCTAAATAGTTGTAAAGTAGAAGTAAAACAAAGATCAGGAATCGATACAATTAACTTACTCCACCCATCAAAGACACCAAAGGGAAAGAAAAACAAACATTAAGCGACCAGACCATAATGGAAACCTAAACAAAGGAAGGCCATAAGGACAGTTACTTTCCCACAAAATGGCCATATGGCCATCCAAAATAAAAAGACACAAGTGATACACACAGTAAGTAACAAACAACACCATAAATAAACCGCCACAGAAGAACCGCCTTGGAACGGTCAGTGGAAAGATTTCCACTGGGGGGGGGGCTTAAATCAATTTCACGTGGCCACAATCCTCGCCCTTACTTCCGTCGCGATTTAGACAAATAATTTGTTCAGTCCGCATGAAGGCCTCCTAACTCATCAGTGCAACATCTCTGTGGACACAAAAATCAAAGAACCACAGAGGTGAGACAACGGTGAGGACTCGACAGCAAAAAAAACCCTGAAATGCTGGAGCAAAAGAAAACCAACAGTTAGACTCCGATGGGCCCGACCAGAGACAGAGCATCAGGCACCAACCAGCATTACCTTGAATTAGATCTCTCTAATTCTCAATAAGCCTTTACGTTGGAGCCGTCATAGAATCTGAGGCCTGACCCACCGGCGTGCAATATAAGAGGGAAGCAAAGTTGCCAACCGTGATTGGGTTAACTACCATGCATGCAGTCTGTCGTATAACATCCATGTTGTACCCAATCTTTTTATATCGAAGAATGATTTTACGAAATTGGGTGCTGAAGTCATTACGGTTATATATTTTTCTGAATTTATATACTAAGTCACCATAAAACTCGGGTTCCGACAGACCTTGTTGCAGTAGAGATTTAAGTCCAATATTGAATTTTGAAATTAAATCAGAATGACGTCTATAAAATTTTGAAAAGGCTTTGCGTAGTTTATGGTACCGATAACCCTGATTAAGGAGTTTAGCCGTTAATAATTTATTACGAGTGTTGAAGTCAGTTACATGACTACACACTCTAGCAAACCGAATTAATTGCGAAATATAAACGCCATAGGATGGCGCACGAGGAACATCACCATCCAAAAAAGGAAAATTTACAATCTCAAAATCAAAGTCAAAACACTGTGTTGGGAAAGCGGATCATTAGCAACTATGTTGCTCGAAGGGTGAGTAGTCTCGACCTTAAGTTAAAACACAACTTATTATTAGATGTTGATAGTGAGCTTGTTACGAAAACCATGCCGTGTTCAATTTGTGATGGAGCTTGTGCTTGTCCAGAAGTAACTTATACTGTTCCTGTAAGAGCTGTTTTTCGAAATGATACAGGATTTTTGAAACAACATCTTCTAGAGGATATTAAACAAAGAAAAGGAGAAGCTGAAATGGCCAAAGAAGACTGGCTGTTTGATTTCTGTCCACATCTTAAAGAGGATGAGGCTGTCCTCAGTATTGTTACATCTGGTGATAAAGACAGCATAGTTATACATATGTTTTGCTTGTCAATACATTGGCCAAGAAAATCTGATGGTCAGTTCAAGAACAAAGTGTTTGTTAGTCTTCAAAAGCAAAAATGTGAAATTTATGATATAACGAAAATAATTAGTACACTTGAAGTGAGATTTGGAAAAGAAAGCCTCCCGAACATTGCTATGTCCCTTTGTATAGGTGGTAATGATTTTCTTCCAAAGTTCATGGATTTCTCATGAAAAAGTGGCTCATGGAAATTGTTCATACACCAGGAGCCCTCCACAGTATTATCCGTTACACATATGACTAAGACAGGGAAGCCAGTTATAGGCATTGTTGATGAGAAAATCTTCTTAGATATCATTAAAAGATTGTACTGCCCATCTAATATCTCTGCAGATACTGTGAGTTTAGAGTTGGTAAGGCAAAAGTCAATTAAGCCACCATACAAGGAATTCAGACATCCAGCAAGATGGATGCCCCCTAAATCTGCTCTGATTAAAGTCACAAAATTGATTAATTGTCATATTGCATACATGATGACAGTATCCAACCTGACGCCCCTCTTCCAAAGTTTCTAGAGTATGGATGCCTAAGGAAAGATGAAAAAGGCATCGTTAATTATGACTTTGGAGATGATGTAAAGGTTGAAAACCTTCAGATGTTGCTGACCTTTGGGGAAGAGGAATTACAAATCAAAGTGAAAAATGCTCTAAAGGTCAGATAGAAAAGGCAAAGGGCTACCCCAGTTAAGCCAAGACATGGGAAAACACGTCCTATTATGTCCACCCCAATGTGAGTATCTTACATAAACTTTTCAAAAGTTCTGAAGAATATTAGTTACATTTTCTTAATTCAGTTAAAGCAATCAAAGTAACCAAATAAACAAACAAAAACAATAACTTAAAAGATACAGAAGGTTTTGTATCGTAAATGATATACCGTATTCGCCCTAATTACCCCACATGCTCCTTTAAGCGCACACCAAAGCTATTTTTGAAACAAGAGGACCAAGATGGTCCCGTATCGCTCACCTGAGCTAACAGATTCAAAGTTTCAGGAAGTGCCAACCTTTCCTGAAGGATTTATTGGAACACAAGGTGATGACATGGTAAGCATTAACTGCAATCAAGTAGAATATAACTCTGGGATAAATCAGCTGACCTCAACGATTTTCAAACTCATTCAAGCTTTTATTCCTGACTTGCTTATATGTAACTTTCAAATGACAAGGTCGAAAATCGGCATTTTCAGCAATTAAAGGGCCGATTTGACTGGTTTTCGAACTCATTCAAGTTTTTATCCCTAGCCACCTTACATATAAGTTTCAGAAAGATCCAATCAAAACTGAAGGGGATACAGTGATGACAAGGTCGAAAATCGGCATTTTCAGCAATCAAAGGGACGTAACTCTATGACAAATGGGCCGATTTGGCTGGTTTTCGAACTCATCCAAGTTTGTATCCCCAGCCACCTTTCATATAAGTTTCAGAAAGAACCAATCAAAACTGAAGGGGCTGCAGTGATGACAAGGTAAAAAATCGGCATTTTCAGCAATCAAAGGGACGTAATTCAAAGACAAATGGGCAGTCTTTGCTGGTATTCGGACATCCTAGATGCTATCACCAGCCACCTTACATATAAGTTTCGGAAAGATCTGACCAAAACTGGAGGGGCTATGGTGATGACAAGGTCGAATATCGGCATTTTCAGCAAAGGGAAGTAACACTGTTAAATGGGCGGACTTGGCCGGTTTTAGAACCCATCCGGGGTTTTATCTCCAGGGGGATAAGTTTCAGAAAGATACGATCAAAACTGAAGGGGCTACCGTGATGACAAGGTCAAAAACCGGCAATTTCAGCAATCAAAGGGACGTAACTCTATGATAAATGGGCCGACTTGGCCGGTATTCGAACTCATCCGGGTTTAAATCCCCAGCCACCTTACATATAAGTTTCAGATAGATCCGATCAAAACTGAAGGGGTTTCTGTGATGACAAGTTCAAAAATCAGCATTTTCAGCAATCAAAGGGACGTTTCTCTATAATAGATGTACGGACCTGGCCGGTTTTCGAACTCATCCGAGGTGTTACCTCCAGCCACCTTACATATAAGTTTCAGAAAGATCCGATCAAAACTGAAGGGGCTACGGTGATGACAAGGTCGAAAATGTGCATTTTCAGCAATCAAAGGGATGTAACTCTATGATAAATGGGCCGACTTTGTCGGTTTTCGAACTCATCCGAGTTTTTATCCCCAGTCACCTTACATATAAGTTTAAGAAAGATCCGATCAAAACTGACGGCGCTACGGTGATGACAAGCATTTTCCCATAGTAAGTCTATGGGACATTGTGGTTGCCATAGGAACCAAAGTTTTAGAGCGATTTCGAAAAAAAATTATGTCATCAATGCCCCACCGGAGGCATGCTACAGATGAGAAATGATTAAGATCAGCCTGCAGGAAACAGGGATATAGCTGCTCAAAAGTCTGCACGGACGACGGACGGACGAACGGACGACCCACTATACTATAAGCTCCCCTGGAGCCTTCGGTCCAGGTGAGCTAAAAAAAAATTGCATAAGCGCACACCTTTTAGTAACATTCCATTGAAGCTTTCACTGGAAATCTATAAAAACTTACCGTTATTTCTTCAACAGTGAAGGCAAAAGCAACTGCATTTCTGTCAAATGTGAAATTCATTCGACAGCTCTAAAACACACTTTAACTCCTCGTTTCAACGGGGTTCCCAAACCTTTTGGTACACATGAAATCCACAGATACCTGACAGGGATCAGTCGAGGGGGCAATTCGGACTTCTTCGCCCGGAGTTCAAGAACTTCGCCTTATCAGTCGAGAAAAGAGAAGTTGACTTCCTCCTGTTTTTTACCGAACATTTCTGACTCCGTCTCCACGATCGAAGTATTAAATATCCATCGATAAAGGAAACAAGTTGATTACAAAACACCAATTGATAATCCGGTAATAATAATCCAGCTGAATGTGTTTATTACCCGTGTCAGAAACTGACCACCTATTGTGTGGAACGCCTTGAGTACGAGTTGTCAGATCAGTTGATTATGTAAATAGGTGACATCGACATCTTTGATCTATCGCAGGGTCACTTGAACCACGTGTCAAAATTGAGTAATTAGATTTGTTCACGCAAAATGTAGAAATGTGACCAGAAAGAAAGAAAGGAAAGCATCGGACGATCAGTCTTTGCAGGCTGTTAATTTTGGCAGCATGATTGACGCATGAAAAACATGCGTCTCGAGTTACATATCAATATTATTTTTCACTCATATTTCAATAAATGCAAACTGTCCGAGATGCGACTTTAATTGGCACTGACCGATTAAGTCCGATCAGGAATCATGCTGATATTATTTTTCACTCATTTTTCAATAAATGCAAAATGTCCGAGATGCGACTTTAATTGGCACTGACCGATTAAGTCCGATAAGGAATCATGCTGACATACAATGTGTGTAAAAGAACCAACTCTCTCAAGTCGTCTCCTAGAAATAAGGTAACTGCAAAAAAAAAAAAAAAAAAAAAAAAAAAAAAAAAAATCTGCACCTGCTGCAATTTGCCGGCGCAGGATGGTCGCACAGACCCAAACGCCCACCCGACTGCATTTGGTTGTTTGATTTGAGGTTTAACGTCCCCGTCAACACTGTATAGGTCATTTTGGAGACGTTGCTTCCAATTTTGTGGGACTTTTACCCGACATTGAGATGAAATGACATCTCAAGACATGTCGCCCAATGAAACCAATAGGGTTTATAAGCATGGACGCACCGACATACACCGCTTTGCCTGGGCAGGCATAGATCCTCTAAGCAGTTAACCAGTACTCGTGCGCGGGTCGGTTTCAGCTCTGCGTGGAAGCATCATGCAGCCCATCTATTTCTTCAAGCTTCGATGGGCGAGGGCCGCCACCCGACTGCATAACGTGACTCATATGGTAGTCGGAAAAGGAGCCCCGAGAGGCATTTGATTATTCATGAGGCACATCGTATCGATTTGGGAAATGATCGGGAAAATATTAACGGTGTACGGATGTAACAAGTTGGCTTCTTTCAGGAAAAGCCAATGTGAGAGCTACAGCATAACTGCAAAAATCGGCATATGGGTTTTTAGAAAGTATCGATTTTTTTCCTGATGAAAGGGGGTCTTTCAAGGTATAGGAAATTTGCATTGGTTTCTGCCCACGCTTTGATTTTGATGAAATTATGCACAATGGTTGCCTTGTATATAACCATTATAATTACGATGCATTCACTTTTAAATTTTATTTCCGTAGAAAATTTATTACATATTTTATGAAGTCTCTATCACAACAGAGAGTACTCTCATATAAACTTGTCTACAGTATTCAGAGTTTCATATATCTAATGCTGCTATGTTTTATGAATTAAAGCCATAATTTGTGAGTTAGTTGATACTATGAATGGCCTCATATGTCTAGTAATAGTGGCTGGGCATTCAGTTTTCTGTGATGGTGTCCCCATATTTCAGCTCCTATTTTGGTATTCATTAAAATTTTATATGCATTTTTACCATGTTCCAATTTTTGTCAAGACACCATTTTAGCATAAAAACTACCCACATATCTTAGGAACATGTTGATGAGTTTTGATGGAAATTGAGGACCGGTAACATTGTGTTTTAACAGACTGAATACTGATTGTCCTGATTCAGCAAAACGTGAAATTATATGATTATCATGTTTTGGTCATGCTGTTTAATAGTACTTTACTATTGCTTTCAATTTCGATGGCTATAGTATAGTATGGTTTGTGTAAGTAGTTCATAGCATAATTATAAAAAGTAGAAGTAAAACAAAGATCAGGAATTGATACAATTAACTTACTCCACCCATAAAAGACACCAAAGGGAAAGAAATACAAACATTAAGTGACCAGACCATAATGGAAACCTAAACAAAGGAAGGCCATAAGGACAGTTACTTTCCCACAAAATGGCCATATGGTCATCCGAAACTAAAAGACACAAGTGATACACACAGTAAGTAACAAACAACAACATAAATTAAATCGCCACAGAAGAGCCGCCTTGGAACGGTCAGTGGAAGATTTCCACTGGGGGGCTTAAATCGATTTTACGTGGCCACAATCCTCGCCCTTACTTCCGTCGCGATTTAGACAAATAATTTGTTCAGTCCGCATGAAGGCCTCCTAACTCATCAGTGCAACATCTCCGTGAACACAAAAATCAAAGAACCACAGAGGTGAGACAACGGTGAGGACTCGACAGCAAGAAACCACTGAAATGCTGGAGCAAAAGAAAACCAACAGTTAGACTCCGATGAGTATAAGTATTATTTCAAAACATCCATTTCAGTAAATTTGCCCCCCTATGGAACAAACTATTTTGTCTACAGAACTATACCGCAAAGGTTTTGATGACAAACGTCATCAAACGCACCCATGTAATCATGTGCACAGTTTTCTTTCTGTCTATCTTGTCTAATTTGGTAATGGTGCTAAGGTAATGTTTAGATTTAACATTCAAATCAATAACATACCAGTCACTTAAGATGTTGCTTCAGATTTTGTGAGATTTGTTATCCTACTCGAGATAAATGACTCTCAAGTCAAACTGTTGTTTGTTATTTCACCCTAACTGTCCATTTAAAAAGAAAGGTTTACTCTAGGGAAAATCAATAGCACTTGAGATTACTTTTCCTGGACATTAAGTTTTCAGAATTTGTATCTGCATAGGCACTAATCAATCTATCTTTTTTTTTGTATAGCCCCTATGAACGAAATCAAACGGCTTCCTGAAGCTGTATTCCAAAGCCATTTGAAAATTGCTTTTAGAATTCACATGGTCGTACATTTGTCAGTGTTCCAAAACTTATGTGATCATGATTGTGTTGTCTGTATATTTGTAAAGGTATTTCACTTCATTTACCTATCTCAACAGTTGTTGCAGTAATTACAAAGCACATTATGTAAGATATCAAGAAACATTTAAACTGTTGATAATAATTATTCAATCTGTGCGTAGTTATCGCATTACTCATAGGATTTCAAATTATTTTCAGTAAATACATTGGGATGCTTTTTTCTGTCCAAACACTGCAATGCTCTTTCTAAGCTGAGAGATACATTGCACAGAAATGTACTGGTAATTATTAATGAACAAATAGCAAGCAGGAACAGTGCTTAAAAAACAGTGAACTTGCATTCAGCAGAAACATTCAAGAAGTGGTTGAAAGTTTTACAACCAGAAAAAAATACTAAAAGCTTGCTTCCGATAAATTAACCACTATACTGACAAAGTAAATAGAAAAAAAATAAGACACAAAAGAAACGTCAACAATTACAATACCAATACAGAAAAGAGACATATTTATGCATGTGTACTATAAGGAAGGAAACTGTTTCTCTCCTCGTCTAATAGCAAAATTTCTCTAGGTCATGGGACAGCTTTGTTTTTACCAAATATTCTGCGCCTCATCCATCAATGATATCTTTTGCAACAGAAACTCAATATCAGTGACATTTCGATTTTTGGAAATACTAACCAATAATTACTGTAACTTTTTTGTTAGGATAATAATCCAGTGTTCATAAAGACAGAGTATATCTAAGGCTTAATGTGGCCATGGATTTATCAACAGAACTATTTTTACTAGTAACATCAAACCACTGACCATTGCGTCCTTGCATACCATCTTGGTATGGAAATGAAAATAATGGATCTCATTGCCTTACACCTATTTGAGTAGCAGGACTTATGCAAAGTCATTAAATGAAGTTGCACATGTTCACAATATTTTTTTGCTGCTTATAAAAAAGCAATATATGTTTTTAAGCCTAATTTGTTGATTAGAATACCTTTTGATTCAGTGGTTTACTATCTACTATTTTGGATAGATCATAGTGTATAAATGAAAGGAAAATATCAGAAATTCATGAAATTTTAATAGTTTCTAAGCTAGATCAGCTCAATATGTATTCATTTTGATTTGTATAATCTCATTTTTATTACGTAAGTGTTACGAATTGCCTTTTTGTAAGGTTCTTGGATTATTTCAATAAAATAGTAAATTTTGCAGAAACGACTTACATCCATTAAAGGTGTAAAACTACAGTGTTACCGGTTTCGGATTTTCATGAAATTTGGCATAACTAAAGAAGATACATATGGCAAGTTTTCCTAGCAAAATGAAATCTTGACAAAGACTAGAACATAGTTATCTTAGGGATTGAATTTTGATAATTTTTTAAAATTTTAATTAAAAATGAGATTTTCGATAATTATTTTATCAGAAAATGTAAACTTTAATTAATTCAAAAGGTGTTTTAGTATCAAAGGAATGTCTATGGAGTTCTGCATTCAATCCAGTTCACAGATCTTGAAACTAAATAAAACATAAGATTTAAGACGCACTTATTTAGAGACAGACACCAGCTCATGGAGGGAATCAGTTAGAGTGGCCTCCTGAGTCCTACTTTGATTTATATAATTTATTAAATACATTTTTATAGGTTGTATATGCTGAGTTATTAATATACAAAGTTTAAAGAAAAAACATGCATGGGCACAAATGAAAGACCCCCTTTGCGAAGCGGGAAACAAGACAGTTCAACTGCTAAGACAGTTACCCGAAATGATTTGTGTGCGCTTAATATGTCGATTTTTCGCCACGATTTTTTTACACAATTTTGAAAAAACTAAGCGCACGGTGCGGTAATTAGGGCGATGATGATGATTATGATTTCGTGTTTAACGACGCGTCAACCCTCTTGGTGGGTCATAAGCGTCAGTCGGTTAATGGTTAAACGGCATGAATAATTATGACGATATTAAAAGTAACAAGTCAGAATGATAATGTATAAAAATCTGAAACAGTTAAATCTTATGAAAAAGACCAATTTCTTTTAAGAATAAAATAATGTTATCAACAGGTACATCTTGAAACAGTTGTTGCAAAGTGTCAGCTTTGAAATATAAAATACGTGAGGGTGAAAAGTCAACACAGTCAATTAAGATATGTTTCACAGTGAATGGCTGATCACAACCTACACAAGAAGGCTGATCATCACCATTAAAAATATAAGAATGAGTAACTCTAGTATGGCCGATTAATACTGCGTCCTCTTTTCTGGAAAACTGTGGAGGAGAGCATTTTGTACAAACGACAGGTTTAATGGCATGGAGTTTGTTATTTATTGCACGGTCCCATTCGCCTTGCCATTCCGACAAGATGTATCTGTTGATAAATGGTTAAAAAAAATAAAAGGAATTTTAAAAACAGATGGATCAAGATTGAGCGATTCCTTTGCTTTCTTGTCAGCATATTCATTGCCGACAATGCCAATATGGCTTGGAAGCCAACAAAACAAGATTTGGTGTGTTTCAGAAATTTCATGATGTTTTTCGATCAATTTTTGAATTTGAGGATTTTTAGATGATGAATGGTCTAAAGCCTTAAGCACAGAAAGTGAATCAGAAAATATAATTGCTTTTTGAATTGTTGAAGAACTGATAAAATCTAAAGCTAGGTCTATTGCTTTGGCTTCAGCTGTAAAAATAGATGAAAAATCTGGAAGGCGCATGGTTTTGTGCGTATCTTTAGAAACATACGCACAACCAACTTTATCTCCTTCTTTGGAACCATCAGTATAGACTTGCTGGTAATCATTGTAAAGTAATTAGGGCGAATACGGTTCTAAATAAAGAATAAAATGAGTATCTCTTAAGAACAATGGAAACATGCTAACAACTTAAAGTGGGCCTGCTGAACAGTTTTGGCTAGTAAAGCCTCATCAGTGATCCTGTTATGATTCGGTGGTCAACATTGCTGAAATTTCATTTAAAGTAAATTTAAGCCAGCCTCGGTAGCTCAGTCCGATGCGCGTCTGACTGGTGATCAGGAGGACGCGGGTTCTATACCTACCGGGGTCGGCAACATTCTTTGGTCGAGATTGATCATGAAATCTTTTCTAGAGTCATTCTCTCCGTTCCACTGGGCGTCTCTGGGTGTCGTTGCTTATGGCATGGTATTCAGCGTCATATTTTTTTCCGATTCAGGCATGACCTTAGCAAACAAGGCCAAAATGAACGTCGCATAACGTCATATATGGGGATTCTATTTTTGTCACGAACTAAAAATAAATCTAACTGGTGTTCGAAACCTAGTTAGGAAATCCCTCTCTAACTCGTTTACCTGTCATCATAATTGTTCGCATTTTTGCATAAATTGCATTCATTTGTATTGTTTTAAAAAAAAATCCGGCTATATGTATTTTATTTTTGGAAGCATTTTTTCCAGATAGCTCAATAATGCACCTTTAAACTCCAATACAAACGAACAAACAAAAGTAGATTCAAAGGGACCGTTGTTTGAAACACTGTGATATACATGTATATATAAAAACAAGGGTTTAATTTTGATTGTTTGATTTGAGGTTTAATGTCCCCGTCAACACCGTATAGGTCATTTTGAGAAGTTGTTTCCAATTTTGTGGGACTTTTACCCGACATTGAGATGAAAAGACATCTCAAGCCCTGCCACCCAATGAAACTAATAGGGTTTTTATGCACGGATGGTCCGACTTGCATCACTTTTCCTGGACAGGCTTAAAATCTCTAGGTGGTTTACCAGTACTCATGTGTGGTCGGTTTCAGCTCTGCGTGGAAACATCACGCAACCCAATTTATTTCTTTAAGCCCCGATGGGCGGGGGACCGAAACAGTGGTTTAATAGTTACTGGAGTCTAAACCATTAGTAAATTCACTACGAAAACAGGCCTATTCAAGTATATTGAAAATTTAACTACCAAAAATGAAAATTATTCTAACTTTTTTCCATTTTTTGTTCAAAACAGTTTGTGGGAAGTCATAAGAAGTGCATGGGCGAGACGGTTCTAACGAGTACCCACAACCTATATTTTTGAGCAGAAACAAAAAAAAAAAAAAAAAAAAACAATGTATACCCCCTGTAAACTCCAGTTTCACTATATAGAAATTGCAGTTTTGGGGTGGTCAAATTTATATAGACATGCTTTTGTGATAGTTTGTCTATAACAACACTTTTTAGCTCACCTGTCACGTAGTGACAAGGTGAGCTTTTGTGATCACTTTTTGTCCGTCGTCCGTCGTGCGTCCGTAAACAATTTCAAATAAGTATATCTCTAATACCCCATGGTCAATCTTGATCAAATTTCATGAGAAGCATCATCAGGTAGGGGGAAAGCCTGCATAAGGTTTTTGGGCTGATCAGATTGGAATTCTGGTTGCCATGGCAACATATAGCTCCCACAGACTTACAATGGGAAAAAATTAAAATATCTTCTTCTCTGAAACCACAGGGCCCAGAGCTTAGATATTTAGCATGTATTAACGGCCAGTGGTCAGATATTTAGCATGTATTAACGGCCAGTGGTCACCTACATAATTCCTGCCAATCATGCCCCTGGGGTCCAAATGGGCCACGCCCCGGGGCCCTTAAGCTCCCATAAGACTCATAATGGAAAAAAGCTTCAAAAATCTTCTTTTTCTGAAACCACAGGGCCCAGAGCTGAGATATTTGGCATGTAGCAACGGCAAGTGGTCACCTACATAATTCCTGCCAATCATGCCCCTGGGGTCCAAATTGGCCACACCCCGGGGCCCCTTAGCTCCCATAGAGTCATAGTAGAAAAAAAAGCTTAAAAAATCTTCTTCTCTGAAACCACAGGGCCCAGAGCTAAGATATTTAGCATGTAGCAACGGCCAGTGGTCACCTACATAATTCCTGCCAATCATGCCCCTGGGTTCCAAATGGGCGACGCCCCGGTGCCCCTTTGCTCCCATAGACCCTTAATGGAAAAAAAGCTTCAAAAATCTTCTTCTCCGAAACGACAGGGCCCAGAGCTTAGATATTTAGCATGTAGCAACGGCAATTGGTCCCCTACATAATTCCTGCCAATCATGCCCCTGGGGTCAAAACAGACCACACCCCGGGGCCCTTTAGCTCCGATAGACTCATATTGGAACAAGAAGCTTCAAAAATCTTCTTCTGGGAAACCACAGGGCCCAGAGCTTAGATATTTAGCATGTAGCAACGGCAAGAGGTCACCTACAAAATTCCTGCCAATCATGCTCCTGGGGTCCAAATGGGCCACGCCACGGGGCCCTTTAGCTCCTATAGACTCATAATGGAAAAAAGCTTCAAAAATCTTTTCTGAAACCACAGAGCCCAGAGCTGAGATATATGGCATGTAGCAATGGTAAGTGGTCACCTACATAATTCCTGCCTATCATGCCCATGGGGTCCAAATTGGCCACACCCCGGGGCCCCTTAGCTCCCATAGACTCATAATAGAAAAAAGCTTCAAAAATCTTCTTCTCTGAAACCTTAGGGCCCAGAGCTTAGATATTTAGCATGTAGCAACGGCAAGTGCTCACCTACATAATTCCTGCCAATCATGCCACTGGGGTCCAAACAGGCCACACCCCGGGGCCCTTTAGCTCCTATAGACTCATAATGGAAAAAAGCTTCAAAAATCTTGTTCTCTGGAACCACAGCGCCATGTGCTGAGGTATTTAGCATGTAGCAACGGCAAGTGGTCACCTACTTAAATCCTGCCAATTATGCCCCTAGGGTCCAAATGGGCCACGCACCGGGGCCCCTTAGCTCCCATAGACTCATCATGGAAAAAAAAGCTTCAAAATTTTTTTTTCTCTGAAACCACAGGGCCCAGAGTTTAGATATTTAGCATGTAGCAATGGCAATTGGTCACCTACATAATTCCTGCCAAACATGCCCCTCGGTTTCAAAGGGGCCATGCACTGGGACCCCTTTGCTCCCATAGACTCATAATGGAAAAAAGCTTAAGAAATCTTCTGCTCTAAATCCACAGCGCCCAGAGCTTAGATATTTAGCACGTAGCAATGGCTAGTGGTCACCTACATAATTCCTGCCAATCATGCCCCTGGGGTCCAAAAGAGCCACATCCCCGGGGCCCTTTAGCTCCTATAGACACATAATGGAAAAAAAAGCTTCAAAAATCTTCTTCTCTGAAACCACAGGGCCCAGAGCTTAGATATTTAGCATGTAGCAATGGCAAGTGGTCACCTACATATATCCTGCCAATCATGCCCGTGGGGTCCAAATGGGCCACACCCCAGGGCCCCTTAGCTCCCATAGACTCATAATGGAAAAAAGCTTCAAAAATCTTCTCTGAAACCACAGGGCCCAGAGCTTAGATATTTACCATGTAGCAATGACAAGTGGTCACCTACATAAATCCTGCCAATCATGCCCCTGGGGTCCAAATGGGCCACACCCTGGGACCCCCTTAGCTCCCATAGACTCATAATGGAAAAAAAAAACTTCAAAAATCTTCTTTGAAACCACAGGGCCCAGAGCTTAGATATTTAGCATGTAGCAACGGCAAGTGGTCACCTACATATTTCCTGCTAATCATGCCCCTAGGGTCCAAATGGGCCACGCCCCGGGGCCCCTTAGCTCCCATAGACTCATAATGTTAAAAAGCTTCAAAAATCTTCTCAGAAACTGTGAAGCACAGAACTTAGATATTTAGTATCTCGCAGCATAAAATAGCCAGCTACATAAATCCTGCTAACCCTGCCCCTGGGGTCAAAATTGGCCACGCCCGAGCTCATCACCTCCAATTGACTTATAATGGAAAAAAACTTAAAAATCTTCTTCTATGAAACCATAAGGCCCAGAGTTTAAATTTTGGACCCTTTGGGTCAAAGTTGGCCAAGCCCCAGGGCTCATTAGCTTCTAAAGACTAATACTGGAAAAATCTTTTTCTCCACAACCATAAGGTACAGATTTTCTTTGATTTGAGGTTTTACATCCCCGACAACACTGTATAGGTCATTTTGGAGATGTCTTTTCCAATTTTGTGGGACTTTTACCAGACATTGAGATGAAATTACATCTCAAGCCCTGTAGCCCAATGAAACCAGTAGGGTTTATAAGCATGGACACCGCTTTGCCTAAGCTTAGATATTTAGTATGTAGCAATGTCAAGTGGTCTCCTACACTAATGATTTTCTGGTACACAGGTGAGCGATATAGGGCCATTGGGCCCTCTTGTTTGTTGTTCATTTCAGAAAACTGAAACTTCCACCCACAGATAAATAAAACTCATTTTTGATTTTAAATTGGTAGCTCCGGGCTCTCAACGAAGAATTAGTATACAGTTTCTTTTATGATGTGAGCTGTTGTGGTGGAGTGGTTACATCTTAGGGGCTGAAGGGCGTTGGTTCAAGTCACATTCGGATCAACATCATGACGTTTTAAATAATTAATAGATTGATATTTGGAGATGTATTTCACCTATTTAAAATGAAAATTATTCTAACATTTTTTGTTCCAAACAGATTGTGGGAAGTCATAAGAAGTGCATGGGCGAGACGGTTCTAACGAGTACTCACAACCTATATTTTTGAGCAGAAAAAAAATTGTATACCCCTGTAAACTCCAGTTTTACTATATAGAAATTGCAGTTTTGGGGTGGTCAAATTTATATGGACGTGTTTTTGTGATAGTTTGTCTATAACAACACTTTTTTGTTGTTCATTTCAGAAAAATGAAACTTTCACCCACAGATAAATAAACTCATTTTTGATTTTTTATTTGGTAGCACCGGGCCCTCAACGAAGAATATACAGTTTCTTATATGATTTGAGCTGTTGTGGTGGAGTGGTTACAGCTTAGGGGCTGAAGAGCGTTGGTTCAAGTCACATTCGGATCATCATCATGACGTTTTAAATAATTAATAGATTGATATTTGGAGATGAATTTCACCTATTATTTTGGAGTGGTCTATTTTCAATTATAAAGATTTGGGTTTGTTTTGTTAGCGGTGAATTCTGCACCTGTGTACCTTAAGCAATCAGTCTAGACCCAGATCGATCAAACGCTGCATTTTGAGGTGTCTGATCTGTGTCTACACTGGTTGAAATTGTTCCAAAATGGGCCGCTAGGCATTTATAGGTTAATAATTAACTGTGAAATATTTGAACCTATAGATACCATAATCACCATACTAAGTCTAAGTATTGGGACAGCCAATCTTTTTTTCATGTCTGTATGAAAAGCAATCTTTTGCAGTTATTTCTGTTGACAAAGTTTGCATTGCATTTCTTTAATGTGTGGTTTCCATTTCCAATTATAATGGTTTAGGTTTGTTTTGTAAGCAAACGGTGTAGATCCAGATCGATCAGATGCTGCATCTGATCTGTGTCTACACTGTTCGAAATCGTCTCAAAACTGGGCCGCTAAGCATTTATGGGTTAAATTAATAATTAACTGTGATTAGAAATATTTGAACCTATAGATACCATAATCACCATTTTAAGTCAAAGTATTGATCAGGGTCTACACTGTTTGTTTGTTTGTTTGAAGTTTAACGTCCCTGTCAACACTATATATATATATACAGAGGTCATTTGGGATATGTTGCTTCCATCTTGTGGGGCTTTTACCAATGCTGAGATGAAATGACATCTCAAGCCCTGCGGCCCAATGAAACAAATAGGGTTTATATGCATGGACGGTCCGACTCGTATCACATTGGCGAGGCAGGCTTAGACCTTCTAAGCGGTTTACCAGTAATCATGTGCGGTTGGTTTCAGCTCTGTGTGTAAGCATCATGCAGCCAAATCTATTTCTTCTAGCCCCGATGGGCGGGGGCTGCTATATTGTTTGTCATCTCTATAACAAAAGCAAACTCACATTTTATAACAATAATGCACCCCAATATTTAGAACTATTACTGTATGTTTGTCTTTCCTTTGTTTTTTATGTTATTGATAAAAATGGTGAGAAAAATATTTTGACAAAGTTTGCATTGTTTTTTCCTTATTTTTTAGACTTGAGCAACCAGTAACTGAAAGACAAACATATAGTCAGATATAACTTTTCTGCTGCTATCAGTACATCTCACAGCTGCAGACAATCTTCTGGTGGTGTAACCTATCATCAAGGGCTATTTATCCTTGACTTGTATAAATTATTACTTTTAGGCTATAACTCCTCCAATAATCTGAGAGTGTAGCTTGTTCCACAAAGTATTCCTGTGAAATTAGATCAAAATCTGGAGAAGTTGTTTAAAGCAAAAGTTGACGACGGACGCACTGACGACGGGCAAAGACCGATCCCAAAAGCTCACATTGAGCACTTCGCGCTCAGGTGAGCTAAAAACAAGTTAGATCAAACTGACTGGTCATTTATTTATAAAATAAACCGTTTTGTACCAACATTCTTCTGGACATAGCCAACACGTTTATTCCAAAGAACGATTTCCTTGTCAGACCAGCAGATAAACCTTGGATTAATGATAACATCAGACTTCATATGCGCCAGAGAAACATCAGAAAGCAAAATATACTTAAAATGAACATCACCTTCAAAATTACAAAAATAAACGTAATAAAGTGAACCAGCTAGTTAGAGATGCTAAAAGAGAATACTTGCAAAAATTGCAATCATCCCTGTCTAATCCAAGCCTCCCTCCCAAACAATGGTATAATAACGAAACTAAAGAACAAAAATAATCCACCTCCACCTCTTTTTGATCATGGTAAAGTAAACATACATCCATTTGATAAAGCTTAAACTCTAAATAACCACTTTGCGAAAATCTCTCAAATTGTAAATGAACCACAGCTTCCACAAGAGTAATATACTCCTGAATATGCCCTTCACACAATCAACATTACCCAACAGGATGTAATAGACCAAATACATAAACTGAATGCTTCTTAACCTGGAGGACCGGACGAACTAATGCAGCGTTTAATAAAAATAACTGGTAAATCCATAATCGTACCATTTACCCAGCTCTTTAATAAATCTGTGTTGCTTGGAAAAGTTCGATCTCAGTGGCTAATATCTCTGCAATATTCAAAGGGAAAGGTGATGACCAAGACCCTACCAATTATGGTCCCACTTCTGTTACAAGCTGTCTCGGCAAAATCCTTGAAAAGATAATTTTTAAATACTTATACAATTATATTCATCAAAATGACATATTAACAAAAATTTCAGTCAGGATTCAGATCAAGTGATTCAACAGTAAATCAACTTTCTAGAAATTTAATATATTATAATAGAAAATTTGGATAAAGGCAAAAATATAAAATTTATTTTCTGTGATGTAAGCAAAGCATTTGATAAAGTATGGCATAAAGGATTGATATATTAACTGAAACATTATGGTATAAATGGAAATATGCTTAAATGGTTCACTGATTACTTCCTGCAGCGAAAACAAAGGCAAATAACTGAGGGTTATAAATCCACATGGGAAGATACCCTTGCAGGTGTCCCCCAAGGATAGGTTCTTGGACCTTATTTGTTTCCTCTGTACATAAAGGACATTGTAAATCATATAAACACAAATATAAGACTGTTTCCCGATGATACTTCATTATTTGTAGTAGCTGAAAACCAGCAATCAATACAACTTCTAAATGATGATCTTACTAATATTGCTTTCTGGGCACAAGATTGGTGTATTATACTTAACCGAACAAAAACAATGTTCTTCCCAAGGAAAAAAGAGCATACAAATAACAATAATACAGAAATAATATTTAACAATGTCAAAATAAATGACGAAAAGGCCCATACACATCTGGGACTATTTTTTACTTTCGATGCCACATGGGGAGAGCAACTAACTTTTACTTCCGATGCCACATGGGGAGAGCAAATCAATAAAATTTATGCAAAGGCAGCATATCGCTTATACCTACTTCGCTTATTGAAGCATGCTTTAGACCGTAAGTCATTAATAAGATTCTTCAACTGATATATAAGGCCAATATTAGAATACGGGAATATAAGTCCAATATTAGAATACGGGAATATAATATCGGATAACTGCACAAAAGCTCAATCTGACCTTTTGGAATCTGTTGCTTTGGATGCTGCTCGAATCATAACTGGCCTAAGAAAAGGTATATCTCATACCATCTTATACAATGAACTTGGATGGTGCCCCCTGTCTGAAAGAAGAAAAAATAGAAAACTTATTCAACTATACAAAATTTTAAACAATGAATCTCCATCCTTTCTTAATGACATTCTTGGTAAATACCATCAGCATGACCCAGGATACACGCTAAGAAAGTCAAATTTGAGACATCCAACACCACGCACAACATCATTTAAAAATTCCTTTGTTATTTCAACTATAGATTTGTGTAATCGACTTGATAATAAAATTAAAAATAGCTGTACATCACTCTACTCTTTTAAAAAAGGTCTTACTAAACAAATCAAGCCCCCACCACCTTACTATCTGCATGGCACAAGAAAATATAATATAATATGTCAGCTTAGAAACAAAAAAGTTCTCTAAATGCTGACTTATACAATGATCATCTGAGTGAAAACGCTCTTTGTTCTGACTGTGGTGGTAAAAGAAAAACCCGACTCAGGTCGAACTAATAAGGGATCGGAAGATCCGATCAAAAAAAACATCAATTGTCTCAAAGACAAACAGACTGACAACGTAAAATGGAAAGAGACAATGTAAAATTTCAGAACAGATTCGGATCTTTGAGTGACAGTGATATGGAGTTCATGAAAGTCCATCAACACCTAGTGGCAGTAACAGATCGAGGTCAGCAACACCACGAGGTGGTGGCAGCAGATCTATATCACCAATGGCAGCTCCAAAATATTTTCTTGTCTTAATCTCTTCATAAAATGGATTTAAAACACAAAATAAGACAATTTAATTGTCGAGGTCTTAAATCAAATTATAATGAACTCTTATTACTCATTTCGTTATTAAAAGTAGAAGTAAAACAAAGATCAGGAATCGATACAATTAACTTACTCCACCCACCAAAGACACCAAAGGGAAAGAAACACAAACATTAAGCGACCAGACCATAATGGAAACCTAAACAAAGGAAGGCCATATGGACAGTTACTTTCCCACAAAATGGCCCTATGGCCATCCAAAATAAAAAGACACAAGTGATACAAACAGTAAGTAACAAATAACAACATAAATAAATCGCCACAGAAGAACCGCCTTGGAACGGTCAGTGGATAGATTTCCACTGTGGGCTTAAATCGATTTTACGTGGCCACAATCCTCGCCCTTACTTCCGTTGCGATTTAGATAACCCGTCGGTTTTTTGTTTGCAAGAAACTTTTTTTAAAAACTGATGACAACATAGATGACAGGGGTTTCAATACATATAACTATATCTATTCTGATGGCTGACGATAATGATTTCGTGTTTAACGACGCGTCAACCCTCTTTGTGGGTCATAAGCGTCAAACGGTTAATGGCTAAACGGCAAGAATAATTATGATGATATTTAAAAGTAAAAAGTCAGAATGATAATGTATAAAAATCTGAAACAGTTAAATCTTATGAAAAAGTCCAATTTCTTTTAAGAATAAAATAATATTATCAACAGGTACATCTCGAAACAGTTGTTGCAAAGTGTCAGCTTTGAAATATAAAATACGTGAGGGTGAAAAGTCAACACAGTCAATTAAGATATGTTTCACAGTGAATGGCTGATCACAACCTACACAAGAAGGCTGATCATCACCATTAAAAATATAAGAATGAGTAACTCTAGTATGGCCGATGCGCAGTCGTGTTAATACTACGTCCTCTTTTCTGGAAAACTGTGGAGGAGAGCATTTTGTACTAACGACAGGTTTAATGGCATAGAGTTTGTTATTTATTGCACGGTCCCATTCGCCTTGCCATTCCGACAAGATGTATCTATTGATAAATGGTTTAAAATGATTAAAAGGAATTTTAAAAACAGATGGATCAAGATTGAGCGATTCTTTTGCTTTCTTGTCAGCATATTCATTGCCGACAATGCCAATATGGCTCGGAAGCCAACAAAACAAGATTTGGTGTGTTTTAGAAATTTCATGATGTTTTTCGATCAATTTTTGAATTTGAGGATTTTTAGATGATGAATGGTCTAAAGCCTTAAGTACAGAAAGTGAATCAGAAAATATAATTGCTTTTTGAATTGTTGAAGAACTGATAAAATCTAAAGCTAGGTCTATTGCTTTGGCTTCAGCTGTAAAAATAGATGAACCATCTGGAAGGCGCATGGTTTTGTGCGTATCTTTAGAAACATACGCACAACCAACTTTATCTCCTTCTTTGGAACCATCAGTATAGACTTGCTGGTAATCATCGTAACGTGACTGCAGTACCTGAAAGTTTTGTTTGAGAAGTATCGGATTTGATTCGGATTTTTTCCATCATGTAAGTCGAACAGAATAGAAGGTTGTTTAATACACCAAGATGGAACTTCGGCGGTTTCATGTTTTTGAATATTTTTAAGGTCGATACCTGAATTTTCCAGCAGTGGTAAAATACGTAATCCAAAAGGTTTAATTGCTGTGGGTTTAGTTTCATACCTATCTACAAATTGAGGTGGAAATGAAATTTTGGATGCCGGGTTAGATGGATTTGCAACAAGTCTAATAGCATACTGAAGAGAAAGTTTCTCTCTGCGCGAGGTTAAAGATGGTTCACCTGCTTCTACATAAAGGCTTAATACGGGAGAAGTACGGAAGGCTCCCATGGCCAGACGAAGGTCTTGGTGATGGATAGTATCCAAGGATTTTAAATAGGACTTTCTGGCAGAACCATAAACAACAGACCCATAATCTAATTTAGATCTTATTAAAGACCGGTAAAGATGTAATAAAGTATACCGATCTGCTCCCCAACTTGTATGAGCTAAAACTTTCAAAAGATTCAAAGCTTTTAAGCATTTCGCTTTAAGATATTTAATATGGGGAATAAAAGATAACTTTTGATCAAATATGACCCCAAGAAATTTGGCTTCTTCAACAACAGGAATTTGTGATCCGTATAAAAACAGGGAAGGATGTTCGTGTTTCTTCCGTAGTTTACAAAAATGAACACACTGCGTTTTGGACTTGGAGAACTTGAAACCATTTTTATCAGTCCATTCTTCTATTCTTTTTAAATTTTGTTGTAACTTTCGTTCAATTGTTTTCATATTTTGTGAACGGTAACATATACAAAAATCATCAACATACAATGAACAATCAGTTTTGTCGTCCAAACATTGTACAATATTGTTTATTTTGATGTTAAATAGCGTAGTTGAAAGAATACTACCCTGTGGGACACCCTGTTCTTGATCATAGAAATCTGACAGGGTAGACCCCACACGCACCTGAAACATGCGCTCCCCAAAAAAGCTTTCAATAAAACTGGGAAGTTTTCCTCTTAAGCCAATGTTATATAGATCTTTCAATATTCCATAACGCGATGTTGTATCATATGCTTTCTCCAAGTCGAAAAAGACAGCTTCTACGTGTTCTTTGTTAATAAAAGCATCTCGTATAAATGTTTCTAGTCTTATTAAATTGTCATTGGTACTACGTTCCGAACGAAGACCCGATTGATATTCTGAAATGAGGTTGTTGGACTCTAAGTACCAGACTAATCTCTTGTTTATCATTCTCTCCAATGTTTTACACAAACAACTTGTCAAAGCTATCGGACGATAATTTGTAGGTTCTGCATGATCTTTCCCTGGTTTCGGAATTTGTACAACTGTAGCTACACGCCAACTCTCAGGACAGACCCCCGTTTCCCAAATATTATTAAAGATATCTAAAAGTGTTGTAAGAGAAGTTTTGGGCAGATGCTTAAGCATCTGATAATGAATTTCATCGGGGCCGGTTGCCGTATCATGTGATTTTTCAATGGCTTCAACGAGTTCGGATAAGTTAAAAGGTGTGTTGTATTCTTCGTGATTAAGGGATTTGAAGTTAAGATTTCTTTTCTCCTGAAATTTCTAAAAGTGTCAGAATAATTACGCGATGATGAATTTCTCAAGAATGTGTGACCAAGAGTATCTGAAATATCTTTTTTTGTTGAAGCTATTGTGTCAAATTCAGTATTTAAATGTGTAAAACTAGAGGACTTTGTTTTTCCTGAAATTTTTCGTACCATATCCCAAACCTTTTTAATGGGGGTTTTGTAGTTCAATTTGGAGACATATTCTCTCCATGACTTTCGTTTTGAAGCTCGGATTGTTCGCCGAGCTTTAGCTCTAAAAACTTTTACGTCGTTTAGCTTTTCTGAAGTGGGACTTTTGCAGAACTTATTTAGAGCCTGTTTACGCTTTTTAATAGCTTCTTTACAGTCATTATTAAACCAAGGCTTGCTTTTCTTAGTATTTGTGGAGGTCTTTGGAATGCATTGTTCTGATATATTAATAAGTGTATCTGTGAAATCAGAAACAATGTCGGATGATTCATTTAAGTGATCAACTGTTAACTCTTCTTCAAATAAATTATGGAATAATTCCCGGCTTTATTCATTTTCCACTGCTGGTTACAGTCTTCATCTGGTTCGTTTACGCTCTCAATTATAACAGGGAAGTGATCACTTCCGCACTGATCATCATGAACAGACCAGTCATAGTCCAAGAAGAGAGATGGGTGACACAAAGAGAGATCTAAAGAAGACAAATGACCTGTCGCAGGGTGAAGGTAAGTATAAGATTTATCATTCATCAAGCAAAGATCGCTCTTTGCAATAAAATCTTCAACAAGTGCTCCTCTGTTATTGATATCTTTACAGCCCCATAGAATATTGTGACCATTGAAGTCGCCAACTAAAAGATATGGCGATGGAACTTGACTCAGCAATGAGTCAAGATGTTCGGGCTTTAAAGAAAATGAGGGTGGAATATATAAAGAGCAAATTGTAGTTTCTTTATCCAGAGAAACCGATACTGCTACAGCTTGTAGGTCTGTTTTTAATTTGATCTCTCTTTGTGGTAAACATGATTTAACAAGAATTGAACTGCCACCAGATGGTTTGTTACCATCAGAATAGATATAGTTGTATGTATTGGAACCCCTGACATCAATGTTGTCCTCAGTTTTTAAAAAAGTTTCTTGCAAACAAAAAACCGATGGGTTTAATAACGAAATAAGTAATAAGAGTTCATTATAATTTGATTTAAGACCTCGACAATTCCATTGTATTATTTTGTGTTTTAAATCCATTTTATGAAGAGACTAAGACTAGAAACTATTATGGAGGTGCAATTGGTGATATAGATCTGCTACCACCAGCTCGTGGTGTTGCTGACCTCGATCTGTTCTTGCCATTTGGTGATGATGGAGTTTCAAACTCCATATCACTGTCACTCAAAGATCCGAATCTATTCTGGAATTTTATATTGTCTCTTTCCATTTTACGTTGTCTGTTTGTTTTTGAGACAATTGTTTTTTTCGGATCTTCCGATCCCTTATTTGTTCTACTTGAGTCGAGTTTCTCTTTTGCATGCGGCGCTGGCCTCGGTACGGTCGCTGTCGACCGATCCGAAGAAACCTGGATTGCGCCATCTGATAAATTGGTTGAACTTTGCGTTGCTGGAGTAGGTTTACTCCATGCACCAGATTTTTTCAGTTCAGCTATACAAGATTCAACAGTCTGTGTTCCGGAGCTGGTACATTTTTCATCAGCACCCTTTGTGATGCTGGCGTTACTGGTGTTGATGTTGTATGTCGCTCTTCAACAATTTTCCGAGCTTCTGGGAAAGATAACGATTGTTGGTACTTAACTGTGAGTATTTCTTTTTCTTTTTTCCAAGCTGGACAGTCTCGAGAAAAAACAGCATGTTGTTCACCACAATTGACGCATTTGGCCTCATTCTTACATTGTTGATGGTTATCGACATGTTTGTCTTCACCACAATTGGCACAGAGGGATTTTTTCTGACATTTGCTTTCGTGGTGGCCAAAAACCTGACAGTTGTAACATCTGAGAGGGTTCGGAATGTATACCTCTACGTTGACAGAAAGATATGCTACTTTGATTTTCTGTGGTAGACCTGGTGTGTTAAATGTCAAAACATAAGTGCTTGTCGATTTAAGCACACCACTTCTACGAACTTGGATGTTACGAACACCAATAACGCCTTGATCTCTGAGATTGTCAAGAATCTCTTGTTCGCTGCATGGACGTAGTTCCGGGCTGCGAATGACACCCTTAGACGAATTAAGTGTGTTGTGTATCGAGATCTTGACATTAAGATCAAATAACTTTTTGGTGCTGAGCAGGTTTTTAACATGTTGTTCTTTCTCGATTTCCAAGAGGAGATCACCGGATCTGAGCTTTTTAATACTCTTTGGATGTCCAGCTATGGATTGTATGCTTTTCTCGATCACAAAAGGAGACAAGCTTGACACAGTGCGTGAATCGTCCAATGATGTAATTACCAGAAAACGCGGAGCATTGGAAGGCTTTGGAACAACAGACTGTTGAATCATATCACTAGAGTCATCTGACTCTTCGTTCCGTTGACGTTTTTTCGTGTTGCGGTTAGTTTTTTTATTATTCGACATGAGGAGAATATCCTAGTTTCGTCCCAAGTGCTCTCCGCCCTCCTTGGAGCCCTACAAGGGAACACCATAATGGAGTGGTTATCCGACTCACAGGTGTTAGAGATACACGTGAGATATACTCGCATAAACAAAAAGCCTACACGATTGGTCCGTTTGGCCACCGCCTTCTAGAGATAAAAAGACAGAAAAGGGTAAGGTAAATGGGCATATGGTTGGTATCAGGAAAGATACAAAAAGAATTGAAGAGAAAGCAAAGCGGTATCTCTAGGGCTCGGCGCGACCAGCCGATTGACCGTGCCGGACCGCACGGCCACCCGTCTACACCGAAAAGCCAGGCCAAAGAGGCGTGTTGGGTACCTGAAGCACCGCCACCTCAGGTAACCCTCAACCTCCAGGATCCCTTCTTCCGGCTTACAGGACGCCACCCACGGCAAACGGGTGGTACTTCCTTTAGCTCTTCCCAGTGGGCACAGAGACCACAGCGGCAATGTGCCCATAGGGAATTGAGCCCCCAGGGCCACGGCAAGGCAGGAAGTCTAATACCTGGGGGCTATTCTGATGGTAACAAACCATCTGGTGGCAGTTCAATTTTCGTTAAATCATGTTTACTACAATGAGAGATCAAATTAAAAACAGACCTACAAGCTGTAGCAGTATCGGTTTCTCTGGATAAAGAAACTACAATTTGCTCTCTCTATTTCCCACCCTCATTTTCTTTAAAGCCCGAATATCTTAATTCATTGCTGAGTCAACTTCCATCGCCATATCTTTTAGTTGGAGACTTCAATTGTCACAACATACTATGGGGCTGTAAAGATATCCATAGCGGATGAGCACTTGTTGAAGATTTTATTGCAAAGAGCGATCTTTGCTTAATGAATGATAAATCTTATACTTACCTTCACCCTGCAACAGTTCATTTGTCTTATCTCTCTTCTTGGACTATGACTGGTCTGTTCATGACGATCAGTGCGGAAGCGATCACTTCAATGTTATAATTGAGAGCGTAAACGAACCCGATGAGGACTGTAACCAGAAATCGAAAATGAATAACGCCGACTGGGAATTATTCAATAGTTTATGTGAAGAAGAGTTATCAGTTGATCACTTTAATGAATCAACTGGCATTGTTTCTGATTTCACAGATACACTACTTAATATATCAGAACAATGCATTCCGAAGACCTCCATATATGCTAAGAAAAGCAAGCCTTGGTTTAATTATGACTGTAAAGAAGCTATTCAAAAGCGCAAACAGGCTTTAAATAAGTTCTGCAAAAGTCCCACTTCAGAAAAGCTAAACGACCTAAAAGTTTTTAGAGCTTTAGCTCGGCGAATAATCTGAGCTTCAAAACGAAAGTCATGAAGAGAATATGTCTCTAAATTGAACTACAAAACCCCCATTAAAAAGGTTTGGGATATGGTACGATAAAATTCAGCAAAAACGAAGTCCCCTAATTTTACACATTTAAAAACTGGTTTTGACACAAAAGCTTCAACTAAAAAAGATATTTCAGATACTCTTGGTAGCACTTTCTTGAGCAATTCATCACTTCGAAATTATTCTGACACTTTTAGAAATTTAAAAAAAGCCAAGAGAAAAGAAATCTAAACTTCAAATCCCTCAATCACGAAGACTACAACAAACCTTTTAACTTATCCGAACTAGTTGAAGCCATTGAAAAATCACACGATACTGCAACCGGCCCCGATGAAATTCGTTATCAGATGCTTAAGCATCTGCCAAAAAGTTCTCTTTCAACACGTTTAGATATCTATAATAATATTTGGGAAACGGGGGTCTGTCCCGAGAGCTGGCGTTTTGCTACAGTTGTACCAGTTCCAAAACCAGGGAAAGATCATGCAGAACCTACGAATTATCGACCGATTGCTTTGACAAGTTGTTTATGTAAAACATTGGAGAGAATGATAAACAAGAGATTAGTCTGGTTCTTGGAGTCCAACAACCTCATTTCAGAATATCAGTCAGGTTTTCGTTCGGAACTTAGTACCAACGACAATTGAATAAGACTAGAAACATTTATACGAAATGCTTTTATTAACAAAGAACACGTAGTTACTGTCTTTTTTGACTTGGAGAAAGCATATGATACCACATGGCGTTATGGAATATTGAGAGATCTCCATAACTTAGGCTTAAGGGGAAAACTTCCCAGTTTTATTCAAAGTTTTTTAGGTGAGCGTGTATTTCAAAGTAGAAGTAAAACAAAGATCAAGTGCGCGTTGGACCTACCCGGTCAGATCTCTATGAACAAGGACAGGGTGTCCTACAAGGTAGTATTCTCTCAACCACGCTATTTAACATCAAAATAAATAATATTGTACAATGTTTGGACGACAAAACAGACTGTTCATTACATGTTGATGATTTTGTATATGTTACCGTTCAAAAATTATGAAAACAATTGAACGAAAGTTACAACAAAATTTAAAAAGAATAGAAGAATGGACTGATAAAATGGTTTCAAGTTCTCCAAGTCGAAAACGCAGTGTGTTCATTTTTGTAAGCTACGGAAGAAACACGAACATCCTTCCTTGTTTTTATACGGATCACAAATTCCTGTTGTTGAAGAAGCCAAATTTCTTGGGGTCATATTTGATCAAAAGTTATCTTAAAGCGAAATGCTTAAAAGCTTTGAATCTTTTGAAAGTTTTAGCTCATACAAGTTGGGGAGCAGATCGGTACTCTTTATTACATCTTTACCGGTCTCTGATAAGATCTAAATTAGATTATGGGTCTGTTGTTTATGGTTCTGCCAGAAAATCTTATTTAAAATCTTTGGATACTATTCATCACCAAGGCCTTCGTCTGGCTATGGGAGTCTTCCGTACTTTTCCCGTATTAAGCCTGTATGTAGAAGCAGGTGAACCATCTTTAAATTCGCGCAGAGAGAAACTTTCTCTTCAGTATGCTATCAGACTTGCTGCTAATCCATCTAACCCGGCATTCCGATTTCATTTCCACCTGAATTTGTAGATAAGTATGAAACTATACCCACAGCAATCAAACCTTTTGTATTACGTAGATAACCACTGCTAGAAAATTCAGGTATCGACCTAAAAATTATTCAAAAACATGAAACGGCCGAAGTTCCATCTTGGTATATTAAAAAACCTTCAATTCTGTTTGACTTACAAGATGGCAATAAATCCGAATCAAATCCAATGCTACTCAAACAAAACTTTCAGGTACTGCAGTCACGTTACAATGATAACCAGAAAGTCTATGCTGATGGTTCCAAAGGAGATAAAGTTGGTTGTGCATATGTTTCTAAAGATACGCACCAAACCTTGCGTCCACCAGATGGTTCATCAGTTTTTACAGCTGAAGCCAAAGCAATAGATCTAGCTTTAGATTTCATCAGTTCTTCAACATTTCAAAAAGCAATTGAAAAACATCACGAAATTTCTAAAACACACCACATCTTGTTTTGTTGGTTTCAGAGCCATATTGGCGTTGTCGGCAATGAGTTTGCTGACAAGAAAGCAAAGGAATCGCTCGATCTTGATCCGTCTGTTTTTTTAAATTTCTTTTAATAATTTTAAACCATTTATCAACAGATACAAACGGAATGGCAAACTCCATGCCATTAAACCTGTCGTTGGAACAAAATGCTCTCCTCCACAGTTTTCGATGAAAGAGGATGTAGTATTAACACCACTGCGCATTGGCCATACTAGAGTTCTTATATTTTGAATGGTGATGATCAGCCTTCTTGTGTAGGATGTGATCAGCCATTCACTGTTAAACATATCTAAATTGATTGTGTAGACGTTTCACAGTCCCGTGACTTATACTTCAAAGCTGACAGTTTGTAAAGATTGTTTCAAGATGTACCTGTTGATAATATTATTTTATTCTTAAAAGATATTGGACTTTTTCATAAGATTTAACTGTTTCAGATTTTTATAAATATCATACTTACGTTTTTACTTTAAATATCCTCATAATTCTTCATGCCGTTTAATCATTAACCGCTTGACGCTTATGACCCACAAAGAGGGTTGACGCGTCGTTAAACACGAAATCATCATCATCTGACCGTGGTGTTAATAATACTGTAGAACATTACCTGTAGCAGTGCAACAAATATGTCGAATGCCGCACACAGATGATCAATACATTGCAGTGCAATAACAACATATACATGAATATAAAAAAATGTGATAAAGACCTTTTATCCGGCAATCCCAACATTTCCTGTCAGGAAAACTGACAGTTACTTGACATAGTAATTGAATACTTGAGAAAAACTGAAAGGTTTGATTAATCGGACATGATTAGCCTTCACTAGGCACCTGACATGCCAACAATAAGTCTATCTCGCATACATGTAAGATAAAGACCCTCAATACGCAAACACGCCTATACAAATACATTACCACCTTTATTGCCAAAAAATAAAAATTTTATGGTTAAAAATTGTGTTGTTTTTCTGATTTCTGCTCAGAATATGGATTGTGGGCACTCGTTAGCACCGCCTAATCGAGGCGGTTCTAACTGGTTCCCACAGTCTGTGTTTTAGAGTAGAAATAAGAAAAATAAGGTATACCCCCGGAAACCCCAGTTTTACTATATAATTGTGGGGTTCAAACTTATATAGGCGTGTTTCTGTGCATTGTCTGTCTATTTTTCTTTCTCTAACAGGACATTTAAAGGTGTAGACCCAAATTTGCTGTGCCAATACTTAGCAGTCAAGGTCCTGCACCTGATTTGCATTTCGTTTCGGTAAATCAGAGTAGTGGGATTCTTGGCTCCCGGGTAACACAAGCTCTACTGTACCATCCATCTCGGTCACGCTGACCTCTACAATCTGACCACTAAAATAACTTATGCATATGCTTTTCATCTTCGAGCAAAAGCCTCAGACAACAAAATAAACAAATTTACATCGAATCTTATTCCCATACTTACGGTGTAAGGTAAAAAAGGATAAATGTATAGACAAACGTTTCTGCTTCTTCGCAACGTGTCAACTTGTGCTAGAGTAAGCGCCCCTGCTATATATATTAGTATGACTTTCGTGCCAACGTCAACTTCTGATCCTGACGGGAACCATGGCGTACCCAATACCCCACCTCCATAGCCTCTGGTTGTTTAACTTAACAAAGGGGTCTTTCGGATATTAAAATGTGACGATCGTTTTAAAAAACAATTGAACATTCTAAACAAAGTGAGTACACAGGTGTTTGCTGTATTTATAGCCTTCGCATGTATCGCAATAAAAACCATCACGGTGAATACTGGTGTACGTCGGAGTAACAGGCTTCTACCTCTCTTCTTCTTCTTCAACACTTAGTGTTATATATATGCTACATAATTTGACAACTGATAAAGATGGTAAATGTACATAGGCAACAAATATGTTTATGCTAACTTATCCAATGCTACTCAAGCAAAACTTTCAGGTACTGCAGTCACGTTATGATGATTACCAGCAAGTCTATACTGATGGTTCAAAAGCAGGACAAAAAGTTGGTTGTGCGTATGTTTCTAAAGATACGCACCAAATCTTGCGCCTTCCAGATGATTCTTCTATTTTTACAGCTGAACCAAAGCAATAGACCTAGCTTTAGATTTGATCAGTTCTTCAAATTATATTTTCTGATTTACTTTCTGTGCTTAAAACTTTAGAGCATTCATCATCTAAAAATTCTCAAATACAAAAGTTGATAGAAAAACATGAAATTTCTAAAACCCACCAAATCTTGTTTTGTTGGCTTCCGAGCCATATCGGCAATGAATATGCTGCCAAGAAAGCAAAGGAATCCCTCAATCTTGATCCGTCTTTTTTTTGAATTCCTTTTAATAATTTCAAACCATTTATCAACAGATACATCTTGTCGGAATGGCAAGGTGAACGGGACCGTGCAATAAATAACAAACTCAATGTCATTAAACCTGTCGTTGGAACAAAATGCTCTCCTCCACAGATTTCCAGGAAATAGGATGTAGTATTAACGCGACGGCGCATTGGCCATACTAGAGTTACTCCTTATATTTTTAATGGTGATGATCAGCCTTCCACTCTGAACATATCTTAATTGACTTTTGACTTTTCACCCTCACGTAACTTATATTTCAAAGCTGACACTTTGGAACTACTGTTTCAAGATGTACCTGTTGATAATATTATTTTATTCTTAAAAGAAATTGGACTTTTCGATAAACATTAACTGTTTCAGATTTTTATACATTATCATTCTGATTTTTTTTTTACTTTTACTCTCCTCATAATTCTTCATGCCGTTTAACCATTAACCGTTTGACGCTTATGGCACACAAAGAGGGTTGACACGTCGTTAAACACGCAATACAAAACGACGGGACAGGAATAACGTTGGTCTACAGAGCCGTGCTGAGATTTTTGTCCGCATCGGACTTTGTGGCCGAGGCACGCGCCACACTTCTGGATCACACCGAGCGAGAGAAGCTGTTTTTGGAAGCACAGACTCAACAGAAGCGGTTCGTCTGTGGCGGTTTATTTATGTTGTTGTTTGTTACTTACTGTGTGTATCACTTGTTTCTTTTTATTTTGGATGGCCATATGGCCATTTTGTGGGAAAGTAAATGTCCTTATGACCTTCCTTTGTTTAGGTTTCCATTGTGGTCTGGTCGCTTCATGTTTGTGTTTCTTTCCCTTTGGTGTCTTTGATGGGTGGAGTAAATTAATTGTATCGATTCCTGATCTTTGTTTTACTTCTACCTTCCAATGCAGCCTGCATAAAGGAAACTGACTTACGAGTCTGACGATTGTGACGAGAGGATATTTTCATTCCTCCATCAGGCACCCCGGTGACGCAGACCAAACCGGTGGAGAAAAACTCACCATTTATCGTCATATCGGACGATGATCGGGGATCAGAAATGGAGCACTGACTATAATTTCTTCCGGTGGAAATCCTTGTGCGCGGAGGAAAACCCACCATTTATCGTCATATCGGACGATGATAGGGGATCCGAAATGGAGCACTGACTATCATTTCTTCCGGTGGAAATCCTTGTGGGAATCTGTGAGAAACTTTCATTGAAGGACACGCTATCACTTTCTCAATGCTGTAAATATTTGTATTTTGTGATAAACAATAACTGTGCATTTTGAGAGTGACTTTGGACTCAAGTTCGATTGCGATGATGTCAAAAGGGCAAAGGACATTTACATTCTGTTATTTAAAGTGTGGGACAAGGAAAATCAATGCTTCGACATGATTTAAACGTCTTTTATGCTACTTCCTTGTTTTTTTTTCTATGTGTTTTGTATTCTTATCACCGTATACGTATGCATTTTGTTTCTTCACTTCATATATGTATGTTATTATTTGTTCATATTTTATCTTTAAATATTTTAAAATGGCTGCATCACTACCACGTTGGGTTTGTTTATTGTCTACGTATTAAGTGTTTTTCTTTCTCATCACGAGAACATGCCTGTATAGTTTTGACCCCCCCCCCCCCCCCACCCCGTGAAACCGACACATATGGCGAAACTGGGGTTAACGGGGGTATTGGTTTTTCCTTATTAATACTCCAAACATGGATTTTTGTAATTCAGTAGAACCGCCTGGGCGAGGCAGCTCTAACGAGTACCCACAATCTACGTTTCAAAATACGAAACAAATATCAATATTATTCATACGGAATTATCATTTTTAGCGGTGAAATTTTACAATGTTTTTGAACGGGCGTGTTCTCATAATGCACAGCGGGTATATGACGTTTATGGAATGTCGCAGCAACAATACTGACGTCGATACGACGTTGCCCGAACGGTCATTCCCAGCTGGATAAACGTCGTATTATGGTGTTTTATTTTAACTCTATCGGTGCATTGTCTATTTTCACTTTTAGTATTTTTGGACCTAAAAAAAAGAGTGTGTTTCCTTTTACATGCCGGTCGCGAAATAATTTATTTAGGACTTTTGAAAATTCATTGCAAAGTAGAGCGATTTTGTTCCAACATTTAAGGGCGATTGGCCGAAAACACACATTTTTTCTCGGTTTTATCCAAATCAAAATCTCTGCAGCTGCAATCCGATACATGTTTTCAAGAGTCTGTCAGACGTATACGGCGTTACTATAAGTACGTGGAGCGAGTTAATATGACAACGCAAATAGTTAAAATAATCAGTCATTACCTGAAGGAAATATATGCAACTTTCAACAACATGACTCGAATTATGTCTATTTAAGAGAACCGTATAGACATGTATGACAGCATCGTGTTGAACAATTGCATACATTCTGATGCGCAAAGAAAGGTGTGTCTGTCTTGCGAAGTCAATTCAGGCAACAGGACGAGCCCCACCCGTCGAGGTTTAACCCATATACGCCCGTGGAATCTCCCGTCTTGTGAAAGTTTTTCATTTCCGGTAGCAGAGGTGCTAAGTTTGTCTTGTAGCGCAAAAATGCATAAACTTTGAGCAAACAGTTTAGACCCTGATCAGACACAGTGTTTTGTGGCGCCTGATCTGGGTCTTCACTGTTGCCAATGACCGCTAGGCGTATATGAGTAATACTCGAAAAGTAAAATAACAATAAGAAAGAAGTGAAGTTTTTGAAATACCACACCTTTTATTCCGACAGCAAATGAAATATTTTGAAATGACATTTAAACCTTGTCCTGCTGAATACTTAAATACGCCACACCCACTACTTTTTATCGACCAATTAGATAACTTGATGAACAAACTGACAATCTGAATTTTTAACAAGTAGATCCTGATCAGATGGCTTCGTCAGAAGCCATCTGATCTGGATCTACATTGTTCGAAAGATGGGGCATATCTAGGCTCAGCAGGACAAGGGTTAAAGGGCTGATCATACTGCAACACAAAAGAGCCGGGGGCATAGTATTTCTTCCAAAATTGCATGTGCGTCAAGCTATGAATCATTGCAGCCTGCGCATCTGCAGAGTCTGGTCAGAATTTTAACTGTCCGTTTTTAGAATCTTTTGGACGTTGCCTATCTATTGGGCGACCGGCAATATTGCAAGAAATGATGTGCTCCGGCTCAAATAAGAAACAACGAATGCCACACTTTTTTTCATAAATTTTCGCGATCATTCAGGTTAGTCCGACATCTCGATTCATCTATATCAATCATGCCATATGTTTCAAGGTAAGCACGATACATTGGTGGTCAATGCAGTGCCGAATGTAGCTTGAAGAGAAAGCGTCCCAGATCTTAGTAAATCAAAACTTACAACATCATGCAGAACAGGCTTTCCAGTCAGTCGGAGTTAATTCTAGCCCCAGGTGGCCAGTGCCTCCAATTACACCTAGCTCGTTGTTGCGTCCGTTTACGTCATAGTCTTTCAAATGCTTCCATTACACACATGCCAGAGGTTTGATTTGCGTCAAAGTGTAAATGAATTGGTCCACCAGGCGTTGATACACCGTTCACCAAAACGGACAGACGCTTCAAGTCGAAATGGTGAAAATTAAATGGGTTTTTCGCAAATGAGCCTACGATACTAGAACTGTCCGCGAAGGCGACAATAGCTGTTCGCGGGAGACAAGTCAAATTAATCATGTCCCACGAAAAGGAGTTCTGACCGGCTATGATATTAGCTACCTTAAGATCAGTTTTCATGTACGAAAATTTAGCTGACACGTCTTTCATGAGTTTACTGTGACTAACTAAAAAAATAGCGGGATTTATTTTCAACTTTAACAGTCTCAAAAAGGCGTCTTCGATTCTTATCAGACACCCTGTCTGGTTTTCATCGAACGCTTGCTCGGCCATTAAACAAAACTCAGGCTGATTCCTAAACATCATAATCCGCAGGTGCACGCTGTTCAGCATCCAGCGATACAGCTGCAGACAATCCGATAAAAGGACACCGACCATTTCAACTTGTTTTGATCCCTTTATCAGCAAATTCCTTTCGGATAAACCAAAGTACCTGAAATTTAAATTTAATAAAAATCAGCAAAAAATAATAAAGAAAAAAAAAACTCTGCAAGATCTCTAACAAACACAAAAATAAATAATTAAAAAAAATCAGTATCGCGGCATTGGCAGCGCGCACTTATCATTTGCAACATATATTATTACACTGACCTTACAAAAAGTGCTTAACCGGACAACAGTTTCATCTTAAAGAGCAACTGTGTATGCCACAATATTTTCAGAACCAATATTTCGGAAAATAATGAATATAATAATAATAATGATCAAAGCGAGAAGCAACAACAGACATAATTATTAAAAAACAATAACAGCATGGTGACGCAATTATTGGAAAACAAGAGCACCGCATGCGGGTGCCAACGCTCGTCTGCAGTTTCTTTTAGAAAACCAAAGTTCTAAGTCAAACAAGAGCAATCAAATTGCAAGATGGAGTTATAAAACTTGTAGGGAATGTAGCTCTTGTGATGGTGAGTATGTGTATGAAGTTTCGTGAAGGTAGGCCAAATACTTTTGGAAATATGGTCAAGGTTAAGGTTTTCGGTTAAGGACGACGCCAGACGACAACGAAGACGCCGGAGTGATGACAATAGCTCGAAAGTTTTTTTCAAAAAACAGACGAGCTAATAAGTGTCATAACACGATTAATAACTTGCTGTTTCACTAAGATTTTACTTACCTGTCTCATAGGCCACGTCGGTCGGTATGTGCTCGGAGGGGGTGTGCTGTGTTTGCCGGGTCTTGTCCATCATCTGTTTCGGTTTCAAAACTTTGGGGTTGAGACACACTGATGAAGATTAAATATCAGAAAGGCCTCGGTGTCACTAAATTAGGTATAGTTACGCCTTAATTACCACTGCCAGGAGAAAGTTCGTCCATGAACCCTGGGTATCTTTGAACATCTGCCTTTTCACCACTTGTTGTATTGAATAATGTCTCCAGGTATGACTTCACCACGTAATTATCTCCACTTGAGCTGACTAAAGTTCTGTTGAAATACACATCTACCTGTTTAAAGACTGCGTGAAAAAATAGATTGACCGGAGACACATTGTCTGTTTCGTTAAGTTGGCTGCCCTCGGCTTTCAAGATTCTTATTTTCGAGAACAACTTGCTGTTTGATAGTCCGTATAGGTATCGCCCTGCATATTGTTTTCAAATTCCAGAGGCGTCTGCTGAAACCGAGATACTGGTCGAATATCTTCGTAGTAGTGTCCTTGCACTGCGACTTGATTCGGAGGAAAGGAAAATTAATTCAGTGCATCCGGTGCCTTACCGTTGGCACTTAGAGATGACAAAACCGACATTTTCTTCTACTTTCTCAACATTTCTCTACTTTACAAGGTCAAAAACCGGCAATTTCAGCAATCAAAGGGACGTAACTCTATGATAAATGGGCCGACTTGGCCGGTATTCGAACTCATCCGGGTTTAAATCCCCAGCCACCTTACATATAAGTTTCAGATAGATCCGATCAAAACTGAAGGGGTTTCTGTGATGACAAGTTCAAAAATCAGCATTTTCAGCAATCAAAGGGACGTTTCTCTATAATAGATGTACGGACCTGGCCGGTTTTCGAACTCATCCGAGGTGTTACCTCCAGCCACCTTACATATAAGTTTCAGAAAGATCCGATCAAAACTGAAGGGGCTACGGTGATGACAAGGTCGAAAATGTGCATTTTCAGCAATCAAAGGGATGTAACTCTATGATAAATGGGCCGACTTTGTCGGTTTTCGAACTCATCCGAGTTTTTATCCCCAGTCACCTTACATATAAGTTTAAGAAAGATCCGATCAAAACTGAAGGCGCTACGGTGATGACAAGCATTTTCCCATAGTAAGTCTATGGGACATTGTGGTTGCCATAGGAACCAAAGTTTTAGAGCGATTTCGAAAAAAAATTATGTCATCAATGCCCCACCGGAGGCATGCTACAGATGAGAAATGATTAAGATCAGCCTGCAGGAAACAGGGATATAGCTGCTCAAAAGTCTGCACGGACGACGGACGGACGAACGGACGACCCACTATACTATAAGCTCCCCTGGAGCCTTCGGTCCAGGTGAGCTAAAAAAAAATTGCATAAGCGCACACCTTTTAGTAACATTCCATTGAAGCTTTCACTGGAAATCTATAAAAACTTACCGTTATTTCTTCAACAGTGAAGGCAAAAGCAACTGCATTTCTGTCAAATGTGAAATTCATTCGACAGCTCTAAAACACACTTTAACTCCTCGTTTCAACGGGGTTCCCAAACCTTTTGGTACACATGAAATCCACAGATACCTGACAGGGATCAGTCGAGGGGGCAATTCGGACTTCTTCGCCCGGAGTTCAAGAACTTCGCCTTATCAGTCGAGAAAAGAGAAGTTGACTTCCTCCTGTTTTTTACCGAACATTTCTGACTCCGTCTCCACGATCGAAGTATTAAATATCCATCGATAAAGGAAACAAGTTGATTACAAAACACCAATTGATAATCCGGTAATAATAATCCAGCTGAATGTGTTTATTACCCGTGTCAGAAACTGACCACCTATTGTGTGGAACGCCTTGAGTACGAGTTGTCAGATCAGTTGATTATGTAAATAGGTGACATCGACATCTTTGATCTATCGCAGGGTCACTTGAACCACGTGTCAAAATTGAGTAATTAGATTTGTTCACGCAAAATGTAGAAATGTGACCAGAAAGAAAGAAAGGAAAGCATCGGACGATCAGTCTTTGCAGGCTGTTAATTTTGGCAGCATGATTGACGCATGAAAAACATGCGTCTCGAGTTACATATCAATATTATTTTTCACTCATATTTCAATAAATGCAAACTGTCCGAGATGCGACTTTAATTGGCACTGACCGATTAAGTCCGATCAGGAATCATGCTGATATTATTTTTCACTCATTTTTCAATAAATGCAAAATGTCCGAGATGCGACTTTAATTGGCACTGACCGATTAAGTCCGATAAGGAATCATGCTGACATACAATGTGTGTAAAAGAACCAACTCTCTCAAGTCGTCTCCTAGAAATAAGGTAACTGCAAAAAAAAAAAAAAAAAAAAAAAATCTGCACCTGCTGCAATTTGCCGGCGCAGGATGGTCGCACAGACCCAAACGCCCACCCGACTGCATTTGGTTGTTTGATTTGAGGTTTAACGTCCCCGTCAACACTGTATAGGTCATTTTGGAGACGTTGCTTCCAATTTTGTGGGACTTTTACCCGACATTGAGATGAAATGACATCTCAAGACCTGTCGCCCAATGAAACCAATAGGGTTTATAAGCATGGACGCACCGACATACACCGCTTTGCCTGGGCAGGCATAGATCCTCTAAGCAGTTAACCAGTACTCGTGCGCGGGTCGGTTTCAGCTCTGCGTGGAAGCATCATGCAGCCCATCTATTTCTTCAAGCTTCGATGGGCGAGGGCCGCCACCCGACTGCATAACGTGACTCATATGGTAGTCGGAAAAGGAGCCCCGAGAGGCATTTGATTATTCATGAGGCACATCGTATCGATTTGGGAAATGATCGGGAAAATATTAACGGTGTACGGATGTAACAAGTTGGCTTCTTTCAGGAAAAGCCAATGTGAGAGCTACAGCATAACTGCAAAAATCGGCATATGGGTTTTTAGAAAGTATCGATTTTTTTCCTGATGAAAGGGGGTCTTTCAAGGTATAGGAAATTTGCATTGGTTTCTGCCCACGCTTTGATTTTGATGAAATTATGCACAATGGTTGCCTTGTATATAACCATTATAATTACGATGCATTCACTTTTAAATTTTATTTCCGTAGAAAATTTATTACATATTTTATGAAGTCTCTATCACAACAGAGAGTACTCTCATATAAACTTGTCTACAGTATTCAGAGTTTCATATATCTAATGCTGCTATGTTTTATGAATTAAAGCCATAATTTGTGAGTTAGTTGATACTATGAATGGCCTCATATGTCTAGTAATAGTGGCTGGGCATTCAGTTTTCTGTGATGGTGTCCCCATATTTCAGCTCCTATTTTGGTATTCATTAAAATTTTATATGCATTTTTACCATGTTCCAATTTTTGTCAAGACACCATTTTAGCATAAAAACTACCCACATATCTTAGGAACATGTTGATGAGTTTTGATGGAAATTGAGGACCGGTAACATTGTGTTTTAACAGACTGAATACTGATTGTCCTGATTCAGCAAAACGTGAAATTATATGATTATCATGTTTTGGTCATGCTGTTTAATAGTACTTTACTATTGCTTTCAATTTCGATGGCTATAGTATAGTATGGTTTGTGTAAGTAGTTCATAGCATAATTATAAGTATTATTTCAAAACATCCATTTCAGTAAATTTGCCCCCCTATGGAACAAACTATTTTGTCTACAGAACTATACCGCAAAGGTTTTGATGACAAACGTCATCAAACGCACCCATGTAATCATGTGCACAGTTTTCTTTCTGTCTATCTTGTCTAATTTGGTAATGGTGCTAAGGTAATGTTTAGATTTAACATTCAAATCAATAACATACCAGTCACTTAAGATGTTGCTTCAGATTTTGTGAGATTTGTTATCCTACTCGAGATAAATGACTCTCAAGTCAAACTGTTGTTTGTTATTTCACCCTAACTGTCCATTTAAAAAGAAAGGTTTACTCTAGGGAAAATCAATAGCACTTGAGATTACTTTTCCTGGACATTAAGTTTTCAGAATTTGTATCTGCATAGGCACTAATCAATCTATCTTTTTTTTTTGTATAGCCCCTATGAACGAAATCAAACGGCTTCCTGAAGCTGTATTCCAAAGCCATTTGAAAATTGCTTTTAGAATTCACATGGTCGTACATTTGTCAGTGTTCCAAAACTTATGTGATCATGATTGTGTTGTCTGTATATTTGTAAAGGTATTTCACTTCATTTACCTATCTCAACAGTTGTTGCAGTAATTACAAAGCACATTATGTAAGATATCAAGAAACATTTAAACTGTTGATAATAATTATTCAATCTGTGCGTAGTTATCGCATTACTCATAGGATTTCAAATTATTTTCAGTAAATACATTGGGATGCTTTTTTCTGTCCAAACACTGCAATGCTCTTTCTAAGCTGAGAGATACATTGCACAGAAATGTACTGGTAATTATTAATGAACAAATAGCAAGCAGGAACAGTGCTTAAAAAACAGTGAACTTGCATTCAGCAGAAACATTCAAGAAGTGGTTGAAAGTTTTACAACCAGAAAAAAATACTAAAAGCTTGCTTCCGATAAATTAACCACTATACTGACAAAGTAAATAGAAAAAAAATAAGACACAAAAGAAACGTCAACAATTACAATACCAATACAGAAAAGAGACATATTTATGCATGTGTACTATAAGGAAGGAAACTGTTTCTCTCCTCGTCTAATAGCAAAATTTCTCTAGGTCATGGGACAGCTTTGTTTTTACCAAATATTCTGCGCCTCATCCATCAATGATATCTTTTGCAACAGAAACTCAATATCAGTGACATTTCGATTTTTGGAAATACTAACCAATAATTACTGTAACTTTTTTGTTAGGATAATAATCCAGTGTTCATAAAGACAGAGTATATCTAAGGCTTAATGTGGCCATGGATTTATCAACAGAACTATTTTTACTAGTAACATCAAACCACTGACCATTGCGTCCTTGCATACCATCTTGGTATGGAAATGAAAATAATGGATCTCATTGCCTTACACCTATTTGAGTAGCAGGACTTATGCAAAGTCATTAAATGAAGTTGCACATGTTCACAATATTTTTTTGCTGCTTATAAAAAAGCAATATATGTTTTTAAGCCTAATTTGTTGATTAGAATACCTTTTGATTCAGTGGTTTACTATCTACTATTTTGGATAGATCATAGTGTATAAATGAAAGGAAAATATCAGAAATTCATGAAATTTTAATAGTTTCTAAGCTAGATCAGCTCAATATGTATTCATTTTGATTTGTATAATCTCATTTTTATTACGTAAGTGTTACGAATTGCCTTTTTGTAAGGTTCTTGGATTATTTCAATAAAATAGTAAATTTTGCAGAAACGACTTACATCCATTAAAGGTGTAAAACTACAGTGTTACCGATTTCGGATTTTCATGAAATTTGGCATAACTAAAGAAGATACATATGGCAAGTTTTCCTAGCAAAATGAAATCTTGACAAAGACTAGAACATAGTTATCTTAGGGATTGAATTTTGATAATTTTTTAAAATTTTAATTAAAAATGAGATTTTCGATAATTATTTTATCAGAAAATGTAAACTTTAATTAATTCAAAAGGTGTTTTAGTATCAAAGGAATGTCTATGGAGTTCTGCATTCAATCCAGTTCACAGATCTTGAAACTAAATAAAACATAAGATTTAAGACGCACTTATTTAGAGACAGACACCAGCTCATGGAGGGAATCAGTTAGAGTGGCCTCCTGAGTCCTACTTTGATTTATATAATTTATTAAATACATTTTTATAGGTTGTATATGCTGAGTTATTAATATACAAAGTTTAAAGAAAAAACATGCATGGGCACAAATGAAAGACCCCCTTTGCGAAGCGGGAAACAAGACAGTTCAACTGCTAAGACAGTTACCCGAAATGATTTGTGTGCGCTTAATATGTCGATTTTTCGCCACGATTTTTTTACACAATTTTGAAAAAACTAAGCGCACGGTGCGGTAATTAGGGCGATGATGATGATTATGATTTCGTGTTTAACGACGCGTCAACCCTCTTGGTGGGTCATAAGCGTCAGTCGGTTAATGGTTAAACGGCATGAATAATTATGACGATATTAAAAGTAACAAGTCAGAATGATAATGTATAAAAATCTGAAACAGTTAAATCTTATGAAAAAGACCAATTTCTTTTAAGAATAAAATAATGTTATCAACAGGTACATCTTGAAACAGTTGTTGCAAAGTGTCAGCTTTGAAATATAAAATACGTGAGGGTGAAAAGTCAACACAGTCAATTAAGATATGTTTCACAGTGAATGGCTGATCACAACCTACACAAGAAGGCTGATCATCACCATTAAAAATATAAGAATGAGTAACTCTAGTATGGCCGATTAATACTGCGTCCTCTTTTCTCGAAAACTGTGGAGGAGAGCATTTTGTACAAACGACAGGTTTAATGGCATGGAGTTTGTTATTTATTGCACGGTCCCATTCGCCTTGCCATTCCGACAAGATGTATCTGTTGATAAATGGTTAAAAAAAATAAAAGGAATTTTAAAAACAGATGGATCAAGATTGAGCGATTCCTTTGCTTTCTTGTCAGCATATTCATTGCCGACAATGCCAATATGGCTTGGAAGCCAACAAAACAAGATTTGGTGTGTTTCAGAAATTTCATGATGTTTTTCGATCAATTTTTGAATTTGAGGATTTTTAGATGATGAATGGTCTAAAGCCTTAAGCACAGAAAGTGAATCAGAAAATATAATTGCTTTTTGAATTGTTGAAGAACTGATAAAATCTAAAGCTAGGTCTATTGCTTTGGCTTCAGCTGTAAAAATAGATGAAAAATCTGGAAGGCGCATGGTTTTGTGCGTATCTTTAGAAACATACGCACAACCAACTTTATCTCCTTCTTTGGAACCATCAGTATAGACTTGCTGGTAATCATTGTAAAGTAATTAGGGCGAATACGGTTCTAAATAAAGAATAAAATGAGTATCTCTTAAGAACAATGGAAACATGCTAACAACTTAAAGTGGGCCTGCTGAACAGTTTTGGCTAGTAAAGCCTCATCAGTGATCCTGTTATGATTCGGTGGTCAACATTGCTGAAATTTCATTTAAAGTAAATTTAAGCCAGCCTCGGTAGCTCAGTCCGATGCGCGTCTGACTGGTGATCAGGAGGACGCGGGTTCTATACCTACCGGGGTCGGCAACATTCTTTGGTCGAGATTGATCATGAAATCTTTTCTAGAGTCATTCTCTCCGTTCCACTGGGCGTCTCTGGGTGTCGTTGCTTATGGCATGGTATTCAGCGTCATATTTTTTTCCGATTCAGGCATGACCTTAGCAAACAAGGCCAAAATGAACGTCGCATAACGTCATATATGGGGATTCTATTTTTGTCACGAACTAAAAATAAATCTAACTGGTGTTCGAAACCTAGTTAGGAAATCCCTCTCTAACTCGTTTACCTGTCATCATAATTGTTCGCATTTTTGCATAAATTGCATTCATTTGTATTGTTTTAAAAAAAAATCCGGCTATATGTATTTTATTTTTGGAAGCATTTTTTCCAGATAGCTCAATAATGCACCTTTAAACTCCAATACAAACGAACAAACAAAAGTAGATTCAAAGGGACCGTTGTTTGAAACACTGTGATATACATGTATATATAAAAACAAGGGTTTAATTTTGATTGTTTGATTTGAGGTTTAATGTCCCCGTCAACACCGTATAGGTCATTTTGAGAAGTTGTTTCCAATTTTGTGGGACTTTTACCCGACATTGAGATGAAAAGACATCTCAAGCCCTGCCACCCAATGAAACTAATAGGGTTTTTATGCACGGATGGTCCGACTTGCATCACTTTTCCTGGACAGGCTTAAAATCTCTAGGTGGTTTACCAGTACTCATGTGTGGTCGGTTTCAGCTCTGCGTGGAAACATCACGCAACCCAATTTATTTCTTTAAGCCCCGATGGGCGGGGGACCGAAACAGTGGTTTAATAGTTACTGGAGTCTAAACCATTAGTAAATTCACTACGAAAACAGGCCTATTCAAGTATATTGAAAATTTAACTACCAAAAATGAAAATTATTCTAACATTTTTCCATTTTTTGTTCAAAACAGTTTGTGGGAAGTCATAAGAAGTGCATGGGCGAGACGGTTCTAACGAGTACCCACAACCTATATTTTTGAGCAGAAACAAAAAAAAAAAAAAAAACAATGTATACCCCCTGTAAACTCCAGTTTCACTATATAGAAATTGCAGTTTTGGGGTGGTCAAATTTATATAGACATGCTTTTGTGATAGTTTGTCTATAACAACACTTTTTAGCTCACCTGTCACGTAGTGACAAGGTGAGCTTTTGTGATCACTTTTTGTCCGTCGTCCGTCGTGCGTCCGTAAACAATTTCAAATAAGTATATCTCTAATACCCCATGGTCAATCTTGATCAAATTTCATGAGAAGCATCATCAGGTAGGGGGAAAGCCTGCATAAGGTTTTTGGGCTGATCAGATTGGAATTCTGGTTGCCATGGCAACATATAGCTCCCACAGACTTACAATGGGAAAAAATTAAAATATCTTCTTCTCTGAAACCACAGGGCCCAGAGCTTAGATATTTAGCATGTATTAACGGCCAGTGGTCAGATATTTAGCATGTATTAACGGCCAGTGGTCACCTACATAATTCCTGCCAATCATGCCCCTGGGGTCCAAATGGGCCACGCCCCGGGGCCCTTAAGCTCCCATAAGACTCATAATGGAAAAAAGCTTCAAAAATCTTCTTTTTCTGAAACCACAGGGCCCAGAGCTGAGATATTTGGCATGTAGCAACGGCAAGTGGTCACCTACATAATTCCTGCCAATCATGCCCCTGGGGTCCAAATTGGCCACACCCCGGGGCCCCTTAGCTCCCATAGAGTCATAGTAGAAAAAAAAGCTTAAAAAATCTTCTTCTCTGAAACCACAGGGCCCAGAGCTAAGATATTTAGCATGTAGCAACGGCCAGTGGTCACCTACATAATTCCTGCCAATCATGCCCCTGGGTTCCAAATGGGCGACGCCCCGGTGCCCCTTTGCTCCCATAGACCCTTAATGGAAAAAAAGCTTCAAAAATCTTCTTCTCCGAAACGACAGGGCCCAGAGCTTAGATATTTAGCATGTAGCAACGGCAATTGGTCCCCTACATAATTCCTGCCAATCATGCCCCTGGGGTCAAAACAGACCACACCCCGGGGCCCTTTAGCTCCGATAGACTCATATTGGAACAAGAAGCTTCAAAAATCTTCTTCTGGGAAACCACAGGGCCCAGAGCTTAGATATTTAGCATGTAGCAACGGCAAGAGGTCACCTACAAAATTCCTGCCAATCATGCTCCTGGGGTCCAAATGGGCCACGCCACGGGGCCCTTTAGCTCCTATAGACTCATAATGGAAAAAAGCTTCAAAAATCTTTTCTGAAACCACAGAGCCCAGAGCTGAGATATATGGCATGTAGCAATGGTAAGTGGTCACCTACATAATTCCTGCCTATCATGCCCATGGGGTCCAAATTGGCCACACCCCGGGGCCCCTTAGCTCCCATAGACTCATAATAGAAAAAAGCTTCAAAAATCTTCTTCTCTGAAACCTTAGGGCCCAGAGCTTAGATATTTAGCATGTAGCAACGGCAAGTGCTCATCTACATAATTCCTGCCAATCATGCCACTGGGGTCCAAACAGGCCACACCCCGGGGCCCTTTAGCTCCTATAGACTCATAATGGAAAAAAGCTTCAAAAATCTTGTTCTCTGGAACCACAGCGCCATGTGCTGAGGTATTTAGCATGTAGCAACGGCAAGTGGTCACCTACTTAAATCCTGCCAATTATGCCCCTAGGGTCCAAATGGGCCACGCACCGGGGCCCCTTAGCTCCCATAGACTCATCATGGAAAAAAAAGCTTCAAAATTTTTTTTTCTCTGAAACCACAGGGCCCAGAGTTTAGATATTTAGCATGTAGCAATGGCAATTGGTCACCTACATAATTCCTGCCAAACATGCCCCTCGGTTTCAAAGGGGCCATGCACTGGGGCCCCTTTGCTCCCATAGACTCATAATGGAAAAAAGCTTAAGAAATCTTCTGCTCTAAATCCACAGCGCCCAGAGCTTAGATATTTAGCACGTAGCAATGGCTAGTGGTCACCTACATAATTCCTGCCAATCATGCCCCTGGGGTCCAAAAGAGCCACATCCCCGGGGCCCTTTAGCTCCTATAGACACATAATGGAAAAAAAAGCTTCAAAAATCTTCTTCTCTGAAACCACAGGGCCCAGAGCTTAGATATTTAGCATGTAGCAATGGCAAGTGGTCACCTACATATATCCTGCCAATCATGCCCGTGGGGTCCAAATGGGCCACACCCCAGGGCCCCTTAGCTCCCATAGACTCATAATGGAAAAAAGCTTCAAAAATCTTCTCTGAAACCACAGGGCCCAGAGCTTAGATATTTACCATGTAGCAATGACAAGTGGTCACCTACATAAATCCTGCCAATCATGCCCCTGGGGTCCAAATGGGCCACACCCTGGGACCCCCTTAGCTCCCATAGACTCATAATGGAAAAAAAAAACTTCAAAAATCTTCTTTGAAACCACAGGGCCCAGAGCTTAGATATTTAGCATGTAGCAACGGCAAGTGGTCACCTACATATTTCCTGCTAATCATGCCCCTAGGGTCCAAATGGGCCACGCCCCGGGGCCCCTTAGCTCCCATAGACTCATAATGTTAAAAAGCTTCAAAAATCTTCTCAGAAACTGTGAAGCACAGAACTTAGATATTTAGTATCTCGCAGCATAAAATAGCCAGCTACATAAATCCTGCTAACCCTGCCCCTGGGGTCAAAATTGGCCACGCCCGAGCTCATCACCTCCAATTGACTTATAATGGAAAAAAACTTAAAAATCTTCTTCTATGAAAGCCCAGAGTTTAAATTTTGGACCCTTTGGGTCAAAGTTGGCCAAGCCCCAGGGCTCATTAGCTTCTAAAGACTAATACTGGAAAAATCTTTTTCTCCACAACCATAAGGTACAGATTTTCTTTGATTTGAGGTTTTACATCCCCGACAACACTGTATAGGTCATTTTGGAGATGTCTTTTCCAATTTTGTGGGACTTTTACCAGACATTGAGATGAAATTACATCTCAAGCCCTGTAGCCCAATGAAACCAGTAGGGTTTATAAGCATGGACACCGCTTTGCCTAAGCTTAGATATTTAGTATGTAGCAATGTCAAGTGGTCTCCTACACTAATGATTTTCTGGTACACAGGTGAGCGATATAGGGCCATTGGGCCCTCTTGTTTGTTGTTCATTTCAGAAAACTGAAACTTCCACCCACAGATAAATAAAACTCATTTTTGATTTTAAATTGGTAGCTCCGGGCTCTCAACGAAGAATTAGTATACAGTTTCTTTTATGATGTGAGCTGTTGTGGTGGAGTGGTTACATCTTAGGGGCTGAAGGGCGTTGGTTCAAGTCACATTCGGATCAACATCATGACGTTTTAAATAATTAATAGATTGATATTTGGAGATGTATTTCACCTATTTAAAATGAAAATTATTCTAACATTTTTTGTTCCAAACAGATTGTGGGAAGTCATAAGAAGTGCATGGGCGAGACGGTTCTAACGAGTACTCACAACCTATATTTTTGAGCAGAAAAAAAATTGTATACCCCTGTAAACTCCAGTTTTACTATATAGAAATTGCAGTTTTGGGGTGGTCAAATTTATATGGACGTGTTTTTGTGATAGTTTGTCTATAACAACACTTTTTTGTTGTTCATTTCAGAAAAATGAAACTTTCACCCACAGATAAATAAACTCATTTTTGATTTTTTATTTGGTAGCACCGGGCCCTCAACGAAGAATATACAGTTTCTTATATGATTTGAGCTGTTGTGGTGGAGTGGTTACAGCTTAGGGGCTGAAGAGCGTTGGTTCAAGTCACATTCGGATCATCATCATGACGTTTTAAATAATTAATAGATTGATATTTGGAGATGAATTTCACCTATTATTTTGGAGTGGTCTATTTTCAATTATAAAGATTTGGGTTTGTTTTGTTAGCGGTGAATTCTGCACCTGTGTACCTTAAGCAATCAGTCTAGACCCAGATCGATCAAACGCTGCATTTTGAGGTGTCTGATCTGTGTCTACACTGGTTGAAATTGTTCCAAAATGGGCCGCTAGGCATTTATAGGTTAATAATTAACTGTGAAATATTTGAACCTATAGATACCATAATCACCATACTAAGTCTAAGTATTGGGACAGCCAATCTTTTTTTCATGTCTGTATGAAAAGCAATCTTTTGCAGTTATTTCTGTTGACAAAGTTTGCATTGCATTTCTTTAATGTGTGGTTTCCATTTCCAATTATAATGGTTTAGGTTTGTTTTGTAAGCAAACGGTGTAGATCCAGATCGATCAGATGCTGCATCTGATCTGTGTCTACACTGTTCGAAATCGTCTCAAAACTGGGCCGCTAAGCATTTATGGGTTAAATTAATAATTAACTGTGATTAGAAATATTTGAACCTATAGATACCATAATCACCATTTTAAGTCAAAGTATTGATCAGGGTCTACACTGTTTGTTTGTTTGTTTGAAGTTTAACGTCCCTGTCAACACTATATATATATAGACAGAGGTCATTTGGGATATGTTGCTTCCATCTTGTGGGGCTTTTACCAATGCTGAGATGAAATGACATCTCAAGCCCTGCGGCCCAATGAAACAAATAGGGTTTATATGCATGGACGGTCCGACTCGTATCACATTGGCGAGGCAGGCTTAGACCTTCTAAGCGGTTTACCAGTAATCATGTGCGGTTGGTTTCAGCTCTGTGTGTAAGCATCATGCAGCCAAATCTATTTCTTCTAGCCCCGATGGGCGGGGGCTGCTATATTGTTTTTCATCTCTATAACAAAAGCAAACTCACATTTTATAACAATAATGCACCCCAATATTTAGAACTATTACTGTATGTTTGTCTTTCCTTTGTTTTTTATGTTATTGATAAAAATGGTGAGAAAAATATTTTGACAAAGTTTGCATTGTTTTTTCCTTATTTTTTAGACTTGAGCAACCAGTAACTGAAAGACAAACATATAGTCAGATATAACTTTTCTGCTGCTATCAGTACATCTCACAGCTGCAGACAATCTTCTGGTGGTGTAACCTATCATCAAGGGCTATTTATCCTTGACTTGTATAAATTATTACTTTTAGGCTATAACTCCTCCAATAATCTGAGAGTGTAGCTTGTTCCACAAAGTATTCCTGTGAAATTAGATCAAAATCTGGAGAAGTTGTTTAAAGCAAAAGTTGACGACGGACGCACTGACGACGGGCAAAGACCGATCCCAAAAGCTCACATTGAGCACTTCGCGCTCAGGTGAGCTAAAAACAAGTTAGATCAAACTGACTGGTCATTTATTTATAAAATAAACCGTTTTGTACCAACATTCTTCTGGACATAGCCAACACGTTTATTCCAAAGAACGATTTCCTTGTCAGACCAGCAGATAAACCTTGGATTAATGATAACATCAGACTTCATATGCGCCAGAGAAACATCAGAAAGCAAAATATACTTAAAATGAACATCACCTTCAAAATTACAAAAATAAACGTAATAAAGTGAACCAGCTAGTTAGAGATGCTAAAAGAGAATACTTGCAAAAATTGCAATCATCCCTGTCTAATCCAAGCCTCCCTCCCAAACAATGGTATAATAACGAAACTAAAGAACAAAAATAATCCACCTCCACCTCTTTTTGATAATGGTAAAGTAAACATACATCCATTTGATAAAGCTTAAACTCTAAATAACCACTTTGCGAAAATCTCTCAAATTGTAAATGAACCACAGCTTCCACAAGAGTAATATACTCCTGAATATGCCCTTCACACAATCAACATTACCCAACAGGATGTAATAGACCAAATACATAAACTGAATGCTTCTTAACCTGGAGGACCGGACGAACTAATGCAGCGTTTAATAAAAATAACTGGTAAATCCATAATCGTACCATTTACCCAGCTCTTTAATAAATCTGTGTTGCTTGGAAAAGTTCGATCTCAGTGGCTAATATCTCTGCAATATTCAAAGGGAAAGGTGATGACCAAGACCCTACCAATTATGGTCCCACTTCTGTTACAAGCTGTCTCGGCAAAATCCTTGAAAAGATAATTTTTAAATACTTATACAATTATATTCATCAAAATGACATATTAACAAAAATTTCAGTCAGGATTCAGATCAAGTGATTCAACAGTAAATCAACTTTCTAGAAATTTAATATATTATAATAGAAAATTTAGATAAAGGCAAAAATATAAAATTTATTTTCTGTGATGTAAGCAAAGCATTTGATAAAGTATGGCATAAAGGATTGATATATTAACTGAAACATTATGGTATAAATGGAAATATGCTTAAATGGTTCACTGATTACTTCCTGCAGCGAAAACAAAGGCAAATAACTGAGGGTTATAAATCCACATGGGAAGATACCCTTGCAGGTGTCCCCCAAGGATAGGTTCTTGGACCTTATTTGTTTCCTCTGTACATAAAGGACATTGTAAATCATATAAACACAAATATAAGACTGTTTCCCGATGATACTTCATTATTTGTAGTAGCTGAAAACCAGCAATCAATACAACTTCTAAATGATGATCTTACTAATATTGCTTTCTGGGCACAAGATTGGTGTATTATACTTAACCGAACAAAAACAATGTTCTTCCCAAGGAAAAAAGAGCATACAAATAACAATAATACAGAAATAATATTTAACAATGTCAAAATAAATGACGAAAAGGCCCATACACATCTGGGACTATTTTTTACTTTCGATGCCACATGGGGAGAGCAACTAACTTTTACTTCCGATGCCACATGGGGAGAGCAAATCAATAAAATTTATGCAAAGGCAGCATATCGCTTATACCTACTTCGCTTATTGAAGCATGCTTTAGACCGTAAGTCATTAATAAGATTCTTCAACTGATATATAAGGCCAATATTAGAATACGGGAATATAAGTCCAATATTAGAATACGGGAATATAATATCGGATAACTGCACAAAAGCTCAATCTGACCTTTTGGAATCTGTTGCTTTGGATGCTGCTCGAATCATAACTGGCCTAAGAAAAGGTATATCTCATACCATCTTATACAATGAACTTGGATGGTGCCCCCTGTCTGAAAGAAGAAAAAATAGAAAACTTATTCAACTATACAAAATTTTAAACAATGAATCTCCATCCTTTCTTAATGACATTCTTGGTAAATACCATCAGCATGACCCAGGATACACGCTAAGAAAGTCAAATTTGAGACATCCAACACCACGCACAACATCATTTAAAAATTCCTTTGTTATTTCAACTATAGATTTGTGTAATCGACTTGATAATAAAATTAAAAATAGCTGTACATCACTCTACTCTTTTAAAAAAGGTCTTACTAAACAAATCAAGCCCCCACCACCTTACTATCTGCATGGCACAAGAAAATATAATATAATATGTCAGCTTAGAAACAAAAAAGTTCTCTAAATGCTGACTTATACAATGATCATCTGAGTGAAAACGCTCTTTGTTCTGACTGTGGTGGTAAAAGAAAAACCCGACTCAGGTCGAACTAATAAGGGATCGGAAGATCCGATCAAAAAAACATCAATTGTCTCAAAGACAAACAGACTGACAACGTAAAATGGAAAGAGACAATGTAAAATTTCAGAACAGATTCGGATCTTTGAGTGACAGTGATATGGAGTTCATGAAAGTCCATCAACACCTAGTGGCAGTAACAGATCGAGGTCAGCAACACCACGAGGTGGTGGCAGCAGATCTATATCACCAATGGCAGCTCCAAAATATTTTCTTGTCTTAATCTCTTCATAAAATGGATTTAAAACACAAAATAAGACAATTTAATTGTCGAGGTCTTAAATCAAATTATAATGAACTCTTATTACTCATTTCGTTATTAAAAGTAGAAGTAAAACAAAGATCAGGAATCGATACAATTAACTTACTCCACCCACCAAAGACACCAAAGGGAAAGAAACACAAACATTAAGCGACCAGACCATAATGGAAACCTAAACAAAGGAAGGCCATATGGACAGTTACTTTCCCACAAAATGGCCCTATGGCCATCCAAAATAAAAAGACACAAGTGATACAAACAGTAAGTAACAAATAACAACATAAATAAATCGCCACAGAAGAACCGCCTTGGAACGGTCAGTGGATAGATTTCCACTGTGGGCTTAAATCGATTTTACGTGGCCACAATCCTCGCCCTTACTTCCGTTGCGATTTAGATAACCCGTCGGTTTTTTGTTTGCAAGAAACTTTTTTTAAAAACTGATGACAACATAGATGACAGGGGTTTCAATACATATAACTATATCTATTCTGATGGCTGACGATAATGATTTCGTGTTTAACGACGCGTCAACCCTCTTTGTGGGTCATAAGCGTCAAACGGTTAATGGCTAAACGGCAAGAATAATTATGATGATATTTAAAAGTAAAAAGTCAGAATGATAATGTATAAAAATCTGAAACAGTTAAATCTTATGAAAAAGTCCAATTTCTTTTAAGAATAAAATAATATTATCAACAGGTACATCTCGAAACAGTTGTTGCAAAGTGTCAGCTTTGAAATATAAAATACGTGAGGGTGAAAAGTCAACACAGTCAATTAAGATATGTTTCACAGTGAATGGCTGATCACAACCTACACAAGAAGGCTGATCATCACCATTAAAAATATAAGAATGAGTAACTCTAGTATGGCCGATGCGCAGTCGTGTTAATACTACGTCCTCTTTTCTGGAAAACTGTGGAGGAGAGCATTTTGTACTAACGACAGGTTTAATGGCATAGAGTTTGTTATTTATTGCACGGTCCCATTCGCCTTGCCATTCCGACAAGATGTATCTATTGATAAATGGTTTAAAATGATTAAAAGGAATTTTAAAAACAGATGGATCAAGATTGAGCGATTCTTTTGCTTTCTTGTCAGCATATTCATTGCCGACAATGCCAATATGGCTCGGAAGCCAACAAAACAAGATTTGGTGTGTTTTAGAAATTTCATGATGTTTTTCGATCAATTTTTGAATTTGAGGATTTTTAGATGATGAATGGTCTAAAGCCTTAAGTACAGAAAGTGAATCAGAAAATATAATTGCTTTTTGAATTGTTGAAGAACTGATAAAATCTAAAGCTAGGTCTATTGCTTTGGCTTCAGCTGTAAAAATAGATGAACCATCTGGAAGGCGCATGGTTTTGTGCGTATCTTTAGAAACATACGCACAACCAACTTTATCTCCTTCTTTGGAACCATCAGTATAGACTTGCTGGTAATCATCGTAACGTGACTGCAGTACCTGAAAGTTTTGTTTGAGAAGTATCGGATTTGATTCGGATTTTTTCCATCATGTAAGTCGAACAGAATAGAAGGTTGTTTAATACACCAAGATGGAACTTCGGCGGTTTCATGTTTTTGAATATTTTTAAGGTCGATACCTGAATTTTCCAGCAGTGGTAAAATACGTAATCCAAAAGGTTTAATTGCTGTGGGTTTAGTTTCATACCTATCTACAAATTGAGGTGGAAATGAAATTTTGGATGCCGGGTTAGATGGATTTGCAACAAGTCTAATAGCATACTGAAGAGAAAGTTTCTCTCTGCGCGAGGTTAAAGATGGTTCACCTGCTTCTACATAAAGGCTTAATACTGGAGAAGTACGGAAGGCTCCCATGGCCAGACGAAGGTCTTGGTGATGGATAGTATCCAAGGATTTTAAATAGGACTTTCTGGCAGAACCATAAACAACAGACCCATAATCTAATTTAGATCTTATTAAAGACCGGTAAAGATGTAATAAAGTATACCGATCTGCTCCCCAACTTGTATGAGCTAAAACTTTCAAAAGATTCAAAGCTTTTAAGCATTTCGCTTTAAGATATTTAATATGGGGAATAAAAGATAACTTTTGATCAAATATGACCCCAAGAAATTTGGCTTCTTCAACAACAGGAATTTGTGATCCGTATAAAAACAGGGAAGGATGTTCGTGTTTCTTCCGTAGTTTACAAAAATGAACACACTGCGTTTTGGACTTGGAGAACTTGAAACCATTTTTATCAGTCCATTCTTCTATTCTTTTTAAATTTTGTTGTAACTTTCGTTCAATTGTTTTCATATTTTGTGAACGGTAACATATACAAAAATCATCAACATACAATGAACAATCAGTTTTGTCGTCCAAACATTGTACAATATTGTTTATTTTGATGTTAAATAGCGTAGTTGAAAGAATACTACCCTGTGGGACACCCTGTTCTTGATCATAGAAATCTGACAGGGTAGACCCCACACGCACCTGAAACATGCGCTCCCCCAAAAAGCTTTCAATAAAACTGGGAAGTTTTCCTCTTAAGCCAATGTTATATAGATCTTTCAATATTCCATAACGCGATGTTGTATCATATGCTTTCTCCAAGTCGAAAAAGACAGCTTCTACGTGTTCTTTGTTAATAAAAGCATCTCGTATAAATGTTTCTAGTCTTATTAAATTGTCATTGGTACTACGTTCCGAACGAAGACCCGATTGATATTCTGAAATGAGGTTGTTGGACTCTAAGTACCAGACTAATCTCTTGTTTATCATTCTCTCCAATGTTTTACACAAACAACTTGTCAAAGCTATCGGACGATAATTTGTAGGTTCTGCATGATCTTTCCCTGGTTTCGGAATTTGTACAACTGTAGCTACACGCCAACTCTCAGGACAGACCCCCGTTTCCCAAATATTATTAAAGATATCTAAAAGTGTTGTAAGAGAAGTTTTGGGCAGATGCTTAAGCATCTGATAATGAATTTCATCGGGGCCGGTTGCCGTATCATGTGATTTTTCAATGGCTTCAACGAGTTCGGATAAGTTAAAAGGTGTGTTGTATTCTTCGTGATTAAGGGATTTGAAGTTAAGATTTCTTTTCTCCTGAAATTTCTAAAAGTGTCAGAATAATTACGCGATGATGAATTTCTCAAGAATGTGTGACCAAGAGTATCTGAAATATCTTTTTTTGTTGAAGCTATTGTGTCAAATTCAGTATTTAAATGTGTAAAACTAGAGGACTTTGTTTTTCCTGAAATTTTTCGTACCATATCCCAAACCTTTTTAATGGGGGTTTTGTAGTTCAATTTGGAGACATATTCTCTCCATGACTTTCGTTTTGAAGCTCGGATTGTTCGCCGAGCTTTAGCTCTAAAAACTTTTACGTCGTTTAGCTTTTCTGAAGTGGGACTTTTGCAGAACTTATTTAGAGCCTGTTTACGCTTTTTAATAGCTTCTTTACAGTCATTATTAAACCAAGGCTTGCTTTTCTTAGTATTTGTGGAGGTCTTTGGAATGCATTGTTCTGATATATTAATAAGTGTATCTGTGAAATCAGAAACAATGTCGGATGATTCATTTAAGTGATCAACTGTTAACTCTTCTTCAAATAAATTATGGAATAATTCCCGGCTTTATTCATTTTCCACTGCTGGTTACAGTCTTCATCTGGTTCGTTTACGCTCTCAATTATAACAGGGAAGTGATCACTTCCGCACTGATCATCATGAACAGACCAGTCATAGTCCAAGAAGAGAGATGGGTGACACAAAGAGAGATCTAAAGAAGACAAATGACCTGTCGCAGGGTGAAGGTAAGTATAAGATTTATCATTCATCAAGCAAAGATCGCTCTTTGCAATAAAATCTTCATCAAGTGCTCCTCTGTTATTGATATCTTTACAGCCCCATAGAATATTGTGACCATTGAAGTCGCCAACTAAAAGATATGGCGATGGAACTTGACTCAGCAATGAGTCAAGATGTTCGGGCTTTAAAGAAAATGAGGGTGGAATATATAAAGAGCAAATTGTAGTTTCTTTATCCAGAGAAACCGATACTGCTACAGCTTGTAGGTCTGTTTTTAATTTGATCTCTCTTTGTGGTAAACATGATTTAACAAGAATTGAACTGCCACCAGATGGTTTGTTACCATCAGAATAGATATAGTTGTATGTATTGAAACCCCTGACATCAATGTTGTCCTCAGTTTTTAAAAAAGTTTCTTGCAAACAAAAAACCGATGGGTTTAATAACGAAATAAGTAATAAGAGTTCATTATAATTTGATTTAAGACCTCGACAATTCCATTGTATTATTTTGTGTTTTAAATCCATTTTATGAAGAGACTAAGACTAGAAACTATTATGGAGGTGCAATTGGTGATATAGATCTGCTACCACCAGCTCGTGGTGTTGCTGACCTCGATCTGTTCTTGCCATTTGGTGATGATGGAGTTTCAAACTCCATATCACTGTCACTCAAAGATCCGAATCTATTCTGGAATTTTATATTGTCTCTTTCCATTTTACGTTGTCTGTTTGTTTTTGAGACAATTGTTTTTTTCGGATCTTCCGATCCCTTATTTGTTCTACTTGAGTCGAGTTTCTCTTTTGCATGCGGCGCTGGCCTCGGTACGGTCGCTGTCGACCGATCCGAAGAAACCTGGATTGCGCCATCTGATAAATTGGTTGAACTTTGCGTTGCTGGAGTAGGTTTACTCCATGCACCAGATTTTTTCAGTTCAGCTATACAAGATTCAACAGTCTGTGTTCCGGAGCTGGTACATTTTTCATCAGCACCCTTTGTGATGCTGGCGTTACTGGTATTGATGTTGTATGTCGCTCTTCAACAATTTTCCGAGCTTCTGGGAAAGATAACGATTGTTGGTACTTAACTGTGAGTATTTCTTTTTCTTTTTTCCAAGCTGGACAGTCTCGAGAAAAAACAGCATGTTGTTCACCACAATTGACGCATTTGGCCTCATTCTTACATTGTTGTTGGTTATCGACATGTTTGTCTTCACCACAATTGGCACAGAGGGATTTTTTCTGACATTTGCTTTCGTGGTGGCCAAAAACCTGACAGTTGTAACATCTGAGAGGGTTCGGAATGTATACCTCTACGTTGACAGAAAGATATGCTACTTTGATTTTCTGTGGTAGACCTGGTGTGTTAAATGTCAAAACATAAGTGCTTGTCGATTTAAGCACACCACTTCTACGAACTTGGATGTTACGAACACCAATAACGCCTTGATCTCTGAGATTGTCAAGAATCTCTTGTTCGCTGCATGGACGTAGTTCCGGGCTGCGAATGACACCCTTAGACGAATTAAGTGTGTTGTGTATCGAGATCTTGACATTAAGATCAAATAACTTTTTGGTGCTGAGCAGGTTTTTAACATGTTGTTCTTTCTCGATTTCCAAGAGGAGATCACCGGATCTGAGCTTTTTAATACTCTTTGGATGTCCAGCTATGGATTGTATGCTTTTCTCGATCACAAAAGGAGACAAGCTTGACACAGTGCGTGAATCGTCCAATGATGTAATTACCAGAAAACGCGGAGCATTGGAAGGCTTTGGAACAACAGACTGTTTAATCATATCACTAGAGTCATCTGACTCTTCGTTCCGTTGACGTTTTTTCGTGTTGCGGTTAGTTTTTTTATTATTCGACATGAGGAGAATATCCTAGTTTCGTCCCAAGTGCTCTCCGCCCTCCTTGGAGCCCTACAAGGGAACACCATAATGGAGTGGTTATCCGACTCACAGGTGTTAGAGATACACGTGAGATATACTCGCATAAACAAAAAGCCTACACGATTGGTCCGTTTGGCCACCGCCTTCTAGAGATAAAAAGACAGAAAAGGGTAAGGTAAATGGGCATATGGTTGGTATCAGGAAAGATACAAAAAGAATTGAAGAGAAAGCAAAGCGGTATCTCTAGGGCTCGGCGCGACCAGCCGATTGACCGTGCCGGACCGCACGGCCACCCGTCTACACCGAAAAGCCAGGCCAAAGAGGCGTGTTGGGTACCTGAAGCACCGCCACCTCAGGTAACCCTCAACCTCCAGGATCCCTTCTTCCGGCTTACAGGACGCCACCCACGGCAAACGGGTGGTACTTCCTTTAGCTCTTCCCAGTGGGCACAGAGACCACAGCGGCAATGTGCCGATAGGGAATTGAGCCCCCAGGGCCACGGCAAGGCAGGAAGTCTAATACCTGGGGGCTATTCTGATGGTAACAAACCATCTGGTGGCAGTTCAATTTTCGTTAAATCATGTTTACTACAATGAGAGATCAAATTAAAAACAGACCTACAATTTGCTCTCTCTATTTCCCACCCTCATTTTCTTTAAAGCCCGAATATCTTAATTCATTGCTGAGTCAACTTCCATCGCCATATCTTTTAGTTGGAGACTTCAATTGTCACAACATACTATGGGGCTGTAAAGATATCCATAGCGGATGAGCACTTGTTGAAGATTTTATTGCAAAGAGCGATCTTTGCTTAATGAATGATAAATCTTATACTTACCTTCACCCTGCAACAGTTCATTTGTCTTATCTCTCTTCTTGGACTATGACTGGTCTGTTCATGACGATCAGTGCGGAAGCGATCACTTCAATGTTATAATTGAGAGCGTAAACGAACCCGATGAGGACTGTAACCAGAAATCGAAAATGAATAACGCCGACTGGGAATTATTCAATAGTTTATGTGAAGAAGAGTTATCAGTTGATCACTTTAATGAATCAACTGGCATTGTTTCTGATTTCACAGATACACTACTTAATATATCAGAACAATGCATTCCGAAGACCTCCATATATGCTAAGAAAAGCAAGCCTTGGTTTAATTATGACTGTAAAGAAGCTATTCAAAAGCGCAAACAGGCTTTAAATAAGTTCTGCAAAAGTCCCACTTCAGAAAAGCTAAACGACCTAAAAGTTTTTAGAGCTTTAGCTCGGCGAATAATCTGAGCTTCAAAACGAAAGTCATGAAGAGAATATGTCTCTAAATTGAACTACAAAACCCCCATTAAAAAGGTTTGGGATATGGTACGATAAAATTCAGCAAAAACGAAGTCCCCTAATTTTACACATTTAAAAACTGGTTTTGACACAAAAGCTTCAACTAAAAAAGATATTTCAGATACTCTTGGTAGCACTTTCTTGAGCAATTCATCACTTCGAAATTATTCTGACACTTTTAGAAATTTAAAAAAAGCCAAGAGAAAAGAAATCTAAACTTCAAATCCCTCAATCACGAAGACTACAACAAACCTTTTAACTTATCCGAACTAGTTGAAGCCATTGAAAAATCACACGATACTGCAACCGGCCCCGATGAAATTCGTTATCAGATGCTTAAGCATCTGCCAAAAAGTTCTCTTTCAACACGTTTAGATATCTATAATAATATTTGGGAAACGGGGGTCTGTCCCGAGAGCTGGCGTTTTGCTACAGTTGTACCAGTTCCAAAACCAGGGAAAGATCATGCAGAACCTACGAATTATCGACCGATTGCTTTGACAAGTTGTTTATGTAAAACATTGGAGAGAATGATAAACAAGAGATTAGTCTGGTTCTTGGAGTCCAACAACCTCATTTCAGAATATCAGTCAGGTTTTCGTTCGGAACTTAGTACCAACGACAATTGAATAAGACTAGAAACATTTATACGAAATGCTTTTATTAACAAAGAACACGTAGTTACTGTCTTTTTTGACTTGGAGAAAGCATATGATACCACATGGCGTTATGGAATATTGAGAGATCTCCATAACTTAGGCTTAAGGGGAAAACTTCCCAGTTTTATTCAAAGTTTTTTAGGTGAGCGTGTATTTCAAAGTAGAAGTAAAACAAAGATCAAGTGCGCGTTGGACCTACCCGGTCAGATCTCTATGAACAAGGACAGGGTGTCCTACAAGGTAGTATTCTCTCAACCACGCTATTTAACATCAAAATAAATAATATTGTACAATGTTTGGACGACAAAACAGACTGTTCATTACATGTTGATGATTTTGTATATGTTACCGTTCAAAAATTATGAAAACAATTGAACGAAAGTTACAACAAAATTTAAAAAGAATAGAAGAATGGACTGATAAAATGGTTTCAAGTTCTCCAAGTCGAAAACGCAGTGTGTTCATTTTTGTAAGCTACGGAAGAAACACGAACATCCTTCCTTGTTTTTATACGGATCACAAATTCCTGTTGTTGAAGAAGCCAAATTTCTTGGGGTCATATTTGATCAAAAGTTATCTTAAAGCGAAATGCTTAAAAGCTTTGAATCTTTTGAAAGTTTTAGCTCATACAAGTTGGGGAGCAGATCGGTACTCTTTATTACATCTTTACCGGTCTCTGATAAGATCTAAATTAGATTATGGGTCTGTTGTTTATGGTTCTGCCAGAAAATCTTATTTAAAATCTTTGGATACTATTCATCACCAAGGCCTTCGTCTGGCTATGGGAGTCTTCCGTACTTTTCCCGTATTAAGCCTGTATGTAGAAGCAGGTGAACCATCTTTAAATTCGCGCAGAGAGAAACTTTCTCTTCAGTATGCTATCAGACTTGCTGCTAATCCATCTAACCCGGCATTCCGATTTCATTTCCACCTGAATTTGTAGATAAGTATGAAACTATACCCACAGCAATCAAACCTTTTGTATTACGTAGATAACCACTGCTAGAAAATTCAGGTATCGACCTAAAAATTATTCAAAAACATGAAACGGCCGAAGTTCCATCTTGGTATATTAAAAAACCTTCAATTCTGTTTGACTTACAAGATGGCAATAAATCCGAATCAAATCCAATGCTACTCAAACAAAACTTTCAGGTACTGCAGTCACGTTACAATGATAACCAGAAAGTCTATGCTGATGGTTCCAAAGGAGATAAAGTTGGTTGTGCATATGTTTCTAAAGATACGCACCAAACCTTGCGTCCACCAGATGGTTCATCAGTTTTTACAGCTGAAGCCAAAGCAATAGATCTAGCTTTAGATTTCATCAGTTCTTCAACATTTCAAAAAGCAATTGAAAAACATCACGAAATTTCTAAAACACACCACATCTTGTTTTGTTGGTTTCAGAGCCATATTGGCGTTGTCGGCAATGAGTTTGCTGACAAGAAAGCAAAGGAATCGCTCGATCTTGATCCGTCTGTTTTTTTAAATTTCTTTTAATAATTTTAAACCATTTATCAACAGATACAAACGGAATGGCAAACTCCATGCCATTAAACCTGTCGTTGGAACAAAATGCTCTCCTCCACAGTTTTCGATGAAAGAGGATGTAGTATTAACACCACTGCGCATTGGCCATACTAGAGTTCTTATATTTTGAATGGTGATGATCAGCCTTCTTGTGTAGGATGTGATCAGCCATTCACTGTTAAACATATCTAAATTGATTGTGTAGACGTTTCACAGTCCCGTGACTTATACTTCAAAGCTGACAGTTTGTAAAGATTGTTTCAAGATGTACCTGTTGATAATATTATTTTATTCTTAAAAGATATTGGACTTTTTCATAAGATTTAACTGTTTCAGATTTTTATAAATATCATACTTACGTTTTTACTTTTAATATCCTCATAATTCTTCATGCCGTTTAATAATTAACCGCTTGACGCTTATGACCCACAAAGAGGGTTGACGCGTCGTTAAACACGAAATCATCATCATCTGACCGTGGTGTTAATAATACTGTAGAACATTACCTGTAGCAGTGCAACAAATATGTCGAATGCCGCACACAGATGATCAATACATTGCAGTGCAATAACAACATATACATGAATATAAAAAAATGTGATAAAGACCTTTTATCCGGCAATCCCAACATTTCCTGTCAGGAAAACTGACAGTTACTTGACATAGTAATTGAATACTTGAGAAAAACTGAAAGGTTTGATTAATCGGACATGATTAGCCTTCACTAGGCACCTGACATGCCAACAATAAGTCTATCTCGCATACATGTAAGATAAAGACCCTCAATACGCAAACACGCCTATACAAATACATTACCACCTTTATTGCCAAAAAATAAAAATTTTATGGTTAAAAATTGTGTTGTTTTTCTGATTTCTGCTCAGAATATGGATTGTGGGCACTCGTTAGCACCGCCTAATCGAGGCGGTTCTAACTGGTTCCCACAGTCTGTGTTTTAGAGTAGAAATAAGAAAAATAAGGTATACCCCCGGAAACCCCAGTTTTACTATATAATTGTGGGGTTCAAACTTATATAGGCGTGTTTCTGTGCATTGTCTGTCTATTTTTCTTTCTCTAACAGGACATTTAAAGGTGTAGACCCAAATTTGCTGTGCCAATACTTAGCAGTCAAGGTCCTGCACCTGATTTGCATTTCGTTTCGGTAAATCAGAGTAGTGGGATTCTTGGCTCCCGGGTAACACAAGCTCTACTGTACCATCCATCTCGGTCACGCTGACCTCTACAATCTGACCACTAAAATAACTTATGCATATGCTTTTCATCTTCGAGCAAAAGCCTCAGACAACAAAATAAACAAATTTACATCGAATCTTATTCCCATACTTACGGTGTAAGGTAAAAAAGGATAAATGTATAGACAAACGTTTCTGCTTCTTCGCAACGTGTCAACTTGTGCTAGAGTAAGCGCCCCTGCTATATATATTAGTATGACTTTCGTGCCAACGTCAACTTCTGATCCTGACGGGAACCATGGCGTACCCAATACCCCACCTCCATAGCCTCTGGTTGTTTAACTTAACAAAGGGGTCTTTCGGATATTAAAATGTGACGATCGTTTTAAAAAACAATTGAACATTCTAAACAAAGTGAGTACACAGGTGTTTGCTGTATTTATAGCCTTCGCATGTATCGCAATAAAAACCATCACGGTGAATACTGGTGTACGTCGGAGTAACAGGCTTCTACCTCTCTTCTTCTTCTTCAACACTTAGTGTTATATATATGCTACATAATTTGACAACTGATAAAGATGGTAAATGTACATAGGCAACAAATATGTTTATGCTAACTTATCCAATGCTACTCAAGCAAAACTTTCAGGTACTGCAGTCACGTTATGATGATTACCAGCAAGTCTATACTGATGGTTCAAAAGCAGGACAAAAAGTTGGTTGTGCGTATGTTTCTAAAGATACGCACCAAATCTTGCGCCTTCCAGATGATTCTTCTATTTTTACAGCTGAACCAAAGCAATAGACCTAGCTTTAGATTTGATCAGTTCTTCAAATTATATTTTCTGATTTACTTTCTGTGCTTAAAACTTTAGAGCATTCATCATCTAAAAATTCTCAAATACAAAAGTTGATAGAAAAACATGAAATTTCTAAAACCCACCAAATCTTGTTTTGTTGGCTTCCGAGCCATATCGGCAATGAATATGCTGCCAAGAAAGCAAAGGAATCCCTCAATCTTGATCCGTCTTTTTTTTGAATTCCTTTTAATAATTTCAAACCATTTATCAACAGATACATCTTGTCGGAATGGCAAGGTGAACGGGACCGTGCAATAAATAACAAACTCAATGTCATTAAACCTGTCGTTGGAACAAAATGCTCTCCTCCACAGATTTCCAGGAAATAGGATGTAGTATTAACGCGACGGCGCATTGGCCATACTAGAGTTACTCCTTATATTTTTAATGGTGATGATCAGCCTTCCACTCTGAACATATCTTAATTGACTTTTGACTTTTCACCCTCACGTAACTTATATTTCAAAGCTGACACTTTGGAACTACTGTTTCAAGATGTACCTGTTGATAATATTATTTTATTCTTAAAAGAAATTGGACTTTTCCATAAACATTAACTGTTTCAGATTTTTATACATTATCATTCTGATTTTTTTTTTACTTTTACTCTCCTCATAATTCTTCATGCCGTTTAACCATTAACCGTTTGACGCTTATGGCACACAAAGAGGGTTGACACGTCGTTAAACACGCAATACAAAACGACGGGACAGGAATAACGTTGGTCTACAGAGCCGTGCTGAGATTTTTGTCCGCATCGGACTTTGTGGCCGAGGCACGCGCCACACTTCTGGATCACACCGAGCGAGAGAAGCTGTTTTTGGAAGCACAGACTCAACAGAAGCGGTTCGTCTGTGGCGGTTTATTTATGTTGTTGTTTGTTACTTACTGTGTGTATCACTTGTTTCTTTTTATTTTGGATGGCCATATGGCCATTTTGTGGGAAAGTAAATGTCCTTATGACCTTCCTTTGTTTAGGTTTCCATTGTGGTCTGGTCGCTTCATGTTTGTGTTTCTTTCCCTTTGGTGTCTTTGATGGGTGGAGTAAATTAATTGTATCGATTCCTGATCTTTGTTTTACTTCTACCTTCCAATGCAGCCTGCATAAAGGAAACTGACTTACGAGTCTGACGATTGTGACGAGAGGATATTTTCATTCCTCCATCAGGCACCCCGGTGACGCAGACCAAACCGGTGGAGAAAAACTCACCATTTATCGTCATATCGGACGATGATCGGGGATCAGAAATGGAGCACTGACTATAATTTCTTCCGGTGGAAATCCTTGTGCGCGGAGGAAAACCCACCATTTATCGTCATATCGGACGATGATAGGGGATCCGAAATGGAGCACTGACTATCATTTCTTCCGGTGGAAATCCTTGTGGGAATCTGTGAGAAACTTTCATTGAAGGACACGCTATCACTTTCTCAATGCTGTAAATATTTGTATTTTGTGATAAACAATAACTGTGCATTTTGAGAGTGACTTTGGACTCAAGTTCGATTGCGATGATGTCAAAAGGGCAAAGGACATTTACATTCTGTTATTTAAAGTGTGGGACAAGGAAAATCAATGCTTCGACATGATTTAAACGTCTTTTATGCTACTTCCTTGTTTTTTTTTCTATGTGTTTTGTATTCTTATCACCGTATACGTATGCATTTTGTTTCTTCACTTCATATATGTATGTTATTATTTGTTCATATTTTATCTTTAAATATTTTAAAATGGCTGCATCACTACCACGTTGGGTTTGTTTATTGTCTATGTATTAAGTGTTTTTCTTTCTCATCACGAGAACATGCCTGTATAGTTTTGACCCCCCCCCCCCCCACCCCGTGAAACCGACACATATGGCGAAACTGGGGTTAACGGGGGTATTGGTTTTTCCTTATTAATACTCCAAACATGGATTTTTGTAATTCAGTAGAACCGCCTGGGCGAGGCAGCTCTAACGAGTACCCACAATCTACGTTTCAAAATACGAAACAAATATCAATATTATTCATACGGAATTATCATTTTTAGCGGTGAAATTTTACAATGTTTTTGAACGGGCGTGTTCTCATAATGCACAGCGGGTATATGACGTTTATGGAATGTCGCAGCAACAATACTGACGTCGATACGACGTTGCCCGAACGGTCATTCCCAGCTGGATAAACGTCGTATTATGGTGTTTTATTTTAACTCTATCGGTGCATTGTCTATTTTCACTTTTAGTATTTTTGGACCTAAAAAAAAGAGTGTGTTTCCTTTTACATGCCGGTCGCGAAATAATTTATTTAGGACTTTTGAAAATTCATTGCAAAGTAGAGCGATTTTGTTCCAACATTTAAGGGCGATTGGCCGAAAACACACATTTTTTCTCGGTTTTATCCAAATCAAAATCTCTGCAGCTGCAATCCGATACATGTTTTCAAGAGTCTGTCAGACGTATACGGCGTTACTATAAGTACGTGGAGCGAGTTAATATGACAACGCAAATAGTTAAAATAATCAGTCATTACCTGAAGGAAATATATGCAACTTTCAACAACATGACTCGAATTATGTCTATTTAAGAGAACCGTATAGACATGTATGACAGCATCGTGTTGAACAATTGCATACATTCTGATGCGCAAAGAAAGGTGTGTCTGTCTTGCGAAGTCAATTCAGGCAACAGGACGAGCCCCACCCGTCGAGGTTTAACCCATATACGCCCGTGGAATCTCCCGTCTTGTGAAAGTTTTTCATTTCCGGTAGCAGAGGTGCTAAGTTTGTCTTGTAGCGCAAAAATGCATAAACTTTGAGCAAACAGTTTAGACCCTGATCAGACACAGTGTTTTGTGGCGCCTGATCTGGGTCTTCACTGTTGCCAATGACCGCTAGGCGTATATGAGTAATACTCGAAAAGTAAAATAACAATAAGAAAGAAGTGAAGTTTTTGAAATACCACACCTTTTATTCCGACAGCAAATGAAATATTTTGAAATGACATTTAAACCTTGTCCTGCTGAATACTTAAATACGCCACACCCACTACTTTTTATCGACCAATTAGATAACTTGATGAACAAACTGACAATCTGAATTTTTAACAAGTAGATCCTGATCAGATGGCTTCGTCAGAAGCCATCTGATCTGGATCTACATTGTTCGAAAGATGGGGCATATCTAGGCTCAGCAGGACAAGGGTTAAAGGGCTGATCATACTGCAACACAAAAGAGCCGGGGGCATAGTATTTCTTCCAAAATTGCATGTGCGTCAAGCTATGAATCATTGCAGCCTGCGCATCTGCAGAGTCTGGTCAGAATTTTAACTGTCCGTTTTTAGAATCTTTTGGACGTTGCCTATCTATTGGGCGACCGGCAATATTGCAAGAAATGATGTGCTCCGGCTCAAATAAGAAACAACGAATGCCACACTTTTTTTCATAAATTTTCGCGATCATTCAGGTTAGTCCGACATCTCGATTCATCTATATCAATCATGCCATATGTTTCAAGGTAAGCACGATACATTGGTGGTCAATGCAGTGCCGAATGTAGCTTGAAGAGAAAGCGTCCCAGATCTTAGCAAATCAAAACTTACAACATCATGCAGAACAGGCTTTCCAGTCAGTCGGAGTTAATTCTAGCCCCAGGTGGCCAGTGCCTCCAATTACACCTAGCTCGTTGTTGCGTCCGTTTACGTCATAGTCTTTCAAATGCTTCCATTACACACATGCCAGAGGTTTGATTTGCGTCAAAGTGTAAATGAATTGGTCCACCAGGCGTTGATACACCGTTCACCAAAACGGACAGACGCTTCAAGTCGAAATGGTGAAAATTAAATGGGTTTTTCGCAAATGAGCCTACGATACTAGAACTGTCCGCGAAGGCGACAATAGCTGTTCGCGGGAGACAAGTCAAATTAATCATGTCCCACGAAAAGGAGTTCTGACCGGCTATGATATTAGCTACCTTAAGATCAGTTTTCATGTACGAAAATTTAGCTGACACGTCTTTCATGAGTTTACTGTGACTAACTAAAAAAATAGCGGGATTTATTTTCAACTTTAACAGTCTCAAAAAGGCGTCTTCGATTCTTATCAGACACCCTGTCTGGTTTTCATCGAACGCTTGCTCGGCCATCAAACAAAACTCAGGCTGATTCCTAAACATCATAATCCGCAGGTGCACGCTGTTCAGCATCCAGCGATACAGCTGCAGACAATCCGATAAAAGGACACCGACCATTTCAACTTGTTTTGATCCCTTTATCAGCAAATTCCTTTCGGATAAACCAAAGTACCTGAAATTTAAATTTAATAAAAATCAGCAAAAAATAATAAAGAAAAAAAAAACTCTGCAAGATCTCTAACAAACACAAAAATAAATAATTAAAAAAAATCAGTATCGCGGCATTGGCAGCGCGCACTTATCATTTGCAACATATATTATTACACTGACCTTACAAAAAGTGCTTAACCGGACAACAGTTTCATCTTAAAGAGCAACTGTGTATGCCACAATATTTTCAGAACCAATATTTCGGAAAATAATGAATATAATAATAATAATGATCAAAGCGAGAAGCAACAACAGACATAATTATTAAAAAACAATAACAGCATGGTGACGCAATTATTGGAAAACAAGAGCACCGCATGCGGGTGCCAACGCTCGTCTGCAGTTTCTTTTAGAAAACCAAAGTTCTAAGTCAAACAAGAGCAATCAAATTGCAAGATGGAGTTATAAAACTTGTAGGGAATGTAGCTCTTGTGATGGTGAGTATGTGTATGAAGTTTCGTGAAGGTAGGCCAAATACTTTTGGAAATATGGTCAAGGTTAAGGTTTTCGGTTAAGGACGACGCCAGACGACAACGAAGACGCCGGAGTGATGACAATAGCTCGAAAGTTTTTTTCAAAAAACAGACGAGCTAATAAGTGTCATAACACGATTAATAACTTGCTGTTTCACTAAGATTTTACTTACCTGTCTCATAGGCCACGTCGGTCGGTATGTGCTCGGAGGGGGTGTGCTGTGTTTGCCGGGTCTTGTCCATCATCTGTTTCGGTTTCAAAACTTTGGGGTTGAGACACACTGATGAAGATTAAATATCAGAAAGGCCTCGGTGTCACTAAATTAGGTATAGTTACGCCTTAATTACCACTGCCAGGAGAAAGTTCGTCCATGAACCCTGGGTATCTTTGAACATCTGCCTTTTCACCACTTGTTGTATTGAATAATGTCTCCAGGTATGACTTCACCACGTAATTATCTCCACTTGAGCTGACTAAAGTTCTGTTGAAATACACATCTACCTGTTTAAAGACTGCGTGAAAAAATAGATTGACCGGAGACACATTGTCTGTTTCGTTAAGTTGGCTGCCCTCGGCTTTCAAGATTCTTATTTTCGAGAACAACTTGCTGTTTGATAGTCCGTATAGGTATCGCCCTGCATATTGTTTTCAAATTCCAGAGGCGTCTGCTGAAACCGAGATACTGGTCGAATATCTTCGTAGTAGTGTCCTTGCACTGCGACTTGATTCGGAGGAAAGGAAAATTAATTCAGTGCATCCGGTGCCTTACCGTTGGCACTTAGAGATGACAAAACCGACATTTTCTTCTACTTTCTCGTATATTCCTATTTAAGACAAACCCGGTGTATTTGCTTTTTTCCTTTTCTTATAGAAAACTGCAAGATTGCTGCAGCAAAGGCTTGCTTTTTAGGAGCAGTCTTCTTGCGGCTCTGCGAATTAGCCCCTTTTGACTAAGGCTTGGATTTCTGTTTTTGGTTTTTTCTCCCAACTTTGTGACCATCCGTTTTGATATTCATACTAATACTCCTGATTCATGTGATTGTAAAAACTCAGTGTATTGCTATCCTGTTGCTGGTCATGTAATTACTGGCAATTTGAAAATTATTCCCGATTCTAGGATAAGGAATATAATTTCTAAAGGACCGAAATATCGGTTTCCTTCTAAAATTGATTTCAGTAAATGTAGAGATGAAATCGCTGCTTCCTTGAATGAATCGGTAATCGATGGTGTAAGCGAGAGTATGTTGAGCATAAAGCCCTAAAGGACTGGAAACTTAGCATTTTAAAACTAGTGAATAAACGCATTTCTTTCTATTCTCAATATACTAACTTGTTACATCCTAAGCCTAAGACGTCTTTACTCATTTTAGATTTTTATTTACGTCATCTTAAACTGGGTATTCAAGAATTTCATAAGAAGTTTGTTTATGCCCCTGCAGACAAGGCCGCTAACAACGTCGTCGTTGTGTGACGGCTCCACTATGTTAACACGCTTAAGCAGGAGCTTGGTGGTACTAAGGCCTATGAACTTCAGCCTTTAGTTGAAGAGAGAGTTATAGTAGATAAACATATTTGTCATTCAGCCACCAAGCTTGCTGTGTGTGTTACCGAAGGCCAAGACAAGCTTCCTACGCTATACTGGTTACAAAATCTTCATAAAAGACCTTACAAAGCACGGTTTATTGCAAATTCTAGCTCTTGCACTACTACTGGACTTTCTAAATTATTAACTTCCTGTCTTACTGCTATTAAAACGCATGTGATTAAATATTGTGATATAGTCTTTGAAAGATAAGGAAGAAATCTGTTTTGGTCTATAAAATATTCGAATGAGGTTTTTAAATAAATTGAAATCCAGACATTTTCGTGCTTCAAGTCTGTCTACTTACGATTTTTCCACTCTTTACACTACACTTCCTCATAATCTTATAAAAGAAAAGCTTAATGATTTAATTGAATGGGCTTTTCACAGAGAAGATTCTCTCTTTCTTGCATGTAATGTCAGAAATGCATTTTTCACTTCTAAAGAGCATAAGAATTATACACTTTTGTCATGTCAGAAAGTGTGCGATGCCCTCACCTTTCTACTTGACAATATTTATATAAGATTCGGTACTAAGTTATTTAGACAAATTATGGGCATTCCGATGGGTACGAATTGCGCACCCCTTGTGGCTGATCTCTTCTTGTATTGTTATGAAAGAGACTTCATGTTGTCGCTTTCCATTGATAACCAATCTGAAATTATTGAAGCTTTTAGCTCCACTTCTAGATATTTAGATGATTTATTAAATATTGATAATACCTATTTCGATGGTTTTATCAGTCAGATTTAACCCCCCCCCCCCCCAGAACTTCAGTTAAATAAAGCAAATTCTTCTGATACCGAGGCCCCGTTTTTTTATTTACATCTATCTATTGTAGATGGGTTTGTTTCGTGCAAAATTTACGATAAACGCGATGACTTTGATTTTGAGATTGTAAATTTTCCTTTGTTGGATGGTGATGTTCCTCGTGCGCCATCCTATGGCGTTTATATTTCGCAATTAATTCGATTTGCTAGAGTGTGAAGTCATGTAAGTGACTTCAACACTCGTAATAAATTATAAACGGCTAAACTTCTTAATCAGGGTTATTGGTACCATAAACTACGCAAAGCCTTTTCAAAATTTTATAGACGCCATTCTGATTTAATTTCAAAATTCAATATTGGACTTCAATCTCTTCTGCAACAAGGTCTATCGGAACCCGAATTTTATGGTGAGTTAGTGTATAAATTCAGAAAAATATATAACCGCAATGACTTTAGCACCCAATTTCGTAAAATCATTCTTCGATATAAAAAGATTGGGTACAAATGGATATCATACGACAGACTGCATGCATGGTAGTCAACCCAATCAGGGTTGGCAACTTTGCTTCCCTCTTTAATTGCACGCCGGTGGTCAAGCCTCGGATTCTATGACGGTTCCAACGTAAAGGCTTATTGAGAATTAGAGAGATCTAATTCAAGGTAATGTTGGTTGGTGCCTGATGCTCTGTCTCTGGTCGGGCCCATCGGAGTCTAACTGTTGGTTTTCTTTTGCTCCAGCATTTCAGTGGTTTCTTGCTCTATCACCTCGGTGGTTCTTTGATTATTTGTAAGACCAAAAAGCACACAAAACAACCGGGCAGTGATGCTGCATACGTGATAACTTCACAGGAAAAACAGAAACCTATTCCCGAGATTGTGGTCACACCTTCTGAAGAAACAGTGCATCGAGATCCTATAGATGAATCCTTCAATACCTATGAGATTCAGGCTAAAGAGTCCAGAAACGATCAAAGCAAAGCTGACATTTCAGAAGAAGAAATGCTACAGCCTATATTGACAAATCAAATCTACACAGATATTGCTGAACCACAGAATAACGCCACACGAGCTTCATGTCTATATTTAAACACAGCCATATTCACATCACAGTTGAAGCTGTTACTTGACACTGGTTCTCCATATTCTATCCTATCTCTTAAGTGTTTCCAAAACCTTGAGGGTAAAAACAAAGTGGAACTGACTAAAGAAGCGGTGAAACTTACAGCTGCTGATGGTAGTCAGTTGGACATAAGTGGGAAAGTACAGTTGGAATTTCAAGCAGCAGGTGTACCTTTTAAGCAAGAGTTTATCATAGCAAAAACAAAAACGGCATTGCTGGCATTCTTGGTATGGATTTCCTTACCGCTTATGAAGGTGACATAAAGATTAAAAAGCAAGTTCTCAAAACAGTTAACGGTAGGCTTCAGCTACATAAACAGACTTCACAGACATGTGCACGAATTGAAATTGCCGACAACACTGTTATTCCTGCAAATACCGAAGTACTTGTGAGCTACAAAGTAGAACAGCCAGCTATCAGGACAGAACGCACCTGTACAGTCGAACCTGCCAAATACCTGGCTAGAAAAGGTTGTTTGGTTGCGCGGACATTGGTCGACCCAGACTGTGAAAACGTAGTCATGTCCTTGGTTAACCTTGGTGATCAAGCTGTGAAAATAAATCCGAACTCGGTATTGGGAAAGCTTGAAGATGTTCAAGAGGTTTATGCTGAAGAACAAAATGTCATGACCAGAATACCCCACACTGGGAAACTTCCTGATCATTTACAGACACTTGCAGCAAACACCTCCTCTAAACTTACAGAAACTGAAAGGCAAAAACTTTCTGAGACTTTACTGAAGTATGAAGATACTTTCATGAAACCTGATGGTGAACTAGGGAAAACAGATATAGTAGAGCATGAAATTGACACAGGTGACCACAAACCCATTAAGATGGCACCAAGACGTGTACCAATATTTAAGCGACAACAAGTTGATGAGGAACTTGAGAAAATGTTAGCCCAAGGTATTGTGGAACAGAGTGACAGTCCCTGGTCAGCCCCCATTTGCCTAGTGAAAAAGAAAGATGGGAGTTGTCGCTTTTGCATCGATTTCAGGCGTTTGAATTCCGTGACTATCAAAGATGCGTACCCATTTCCAAGGATTGATGACACACTAGATGCACTATCAGAGTCTATGTGGTTCAGTACGCTCGACCTAGCAAGTGGATACTGGCAAATCAAGCTTTCCGAAGGAAGTAAAAAAAAATGTGCCTTCGTTACCCCACATCGCGGCTTATATCATTTCAATGTAATGCCTTTTGGTCTTACAAATGCACCAGCGACCCTCCAGAGATTAATGGAAAAGGTTCTCTTCTCCTTAACACCTGATAAATGTCTTTGCTACCTTGATGATATCATTATCCTAGGGAGAACCTTCGAACAGGCTCTAGAAAATCTTGAGTTGGTGTTACAGCGCATTCGAAATGCCCATCTGAAGCTGAAACCGAAAAAATGTGTTCTCTTCCAGACTAGCGTGACGTACTTAGGACATGTCGTCTCAGAAAATGGTATTTCTTGTGACCCATCAAAGGTTGAAGCTGTCAAAAACTGGCCATCTCCTACTAACAAATCCGAAGTGCATTCCATACTAGGTCTGATGGGATATTACCGGAAGTTCATCCCCAACTTTGCATCTCGGGCAAGTCCATTGACAAAACTGACTCGGAAACGTGCGAAGTTTGAATGGATTGAAGAGCATGAAAGTGCTTTCCAAGACTTGAAAGAGTGTTTAGTCAATAGTCCAGTCCTGGCTTTTCCAAACAACAAAGACATGTTTGTACTAGATTGTGATGCAAGCCTTCATGGGTTAGGCGGCGTGCTATCACAGATTCAGAACGGTGAAGAAAAAGTTATAGCTTATGCTAGTCGAACTCTCAATTCAGCACAGCAACAATATTGCACAACCAAAAGAGAGTTGCTGGAGTCTAGCTGTTGGTTTTCTTTTGCTCCAGCAGTTCAGTGGTTTCTTGCTGTCGAGTCCTCACCGTTGTCTCACCTCTGTGGTTCTTTGATTTTTTTTGTGTTCACGGAGATGTTGCACTGATAAGTTAGGAGGCCTTCATGCGGACTGAACAAATTATTTGTCTAAATCGCGACTGAAGTTGGCGAGGATTGTGGCCACGTAAAATCGATTTAAGCCTCCCAGTTAAAACTCTTCCAATGACCGTTCCAAGGCGGTTCTTCTGTGGCGATTTATTTATGTTGTTGTTTGTTACTTACTGTGTGTATCACTTTTGTCTTTTAATTTTGGATGGCCATATTGCCATTTTGTGGGAAAGTAACTGTCCTTATGGCCTTCCTTTGTTTAGGTTTCCATTTTGGTCTGGTCGCGTAATGTTTGTATTTCTTTCCCTTTGGTGTCTTTGGTGGGTGGAGTAAGTTAATTGTATCGATTCCTGATCTTTGTTTTACTTCTACTTTGCTGGCAGTAGTGACATTCATGAAACATTTCAAACATTATCTTCTAGGACAGAAATTCACCATTAGAACCGACCATGCTCTCCTCTCATATGGCTTCGTAACTTCAAAGAACCAGAAGGCTTGATAGCCAGATGGATCAGCATCATAGAAACATACAATTACACAATTCAATACCGGCCTGGCAGACACCATCAAAATGCAGATTCATTGTCCAGAAAACCAAAACGAAAATGTCCCAACACTTCTATCCCAGCGTGATTAAAATAAATAAGGACAAAGATGAAAGAGCCGATAGCAGGCAATCGGTCTCCTTGACCGATGAGATAAAGGACAATATCTCCTACCAGTCTCCTGCTACTCTTTCTAGTCCCGCGCCGGGACCAGAAAATAGGAAGGCCATTGCCGTGACTACAGGGGCAGATAGCAACTACCAGTCAACTGTCCAATTCTCCCCGATATAAGTCTTGATGAGGTCAGGGATAGCAGGCAAATTGGCTTTCCGCATGGAGCCTAGAAGAACTCTCACAAATGCAAAAAGATGATGGGTCTATTCGACCTATATTAGAAAGTAAATTGGATGGTCAAAAGCCACCTTTAAAATGAAATAGGGAGAGGTAATTCAGTTATCAGGGCTCTTTGGTATCAGTGGGATGCGCTTGAAGTAGTCGACAATATTTTGTATCGTCGCTGGAAAGATAACAAAGGTGTCATAGTACTGCAAATGGTTGTTCCTGAAGATATGCGGATTGTTGTATTTGAAAATCTGCACTCAGCTAAAACAGCAGGACATTTTGGTCGCGACCGTACCATTGAGAGTCTGAAGTTTAGATTTTACTGGCCTGGGATGAAAGCAGAAATAGCGAGATGGATCAAACAATGTGACGCATGTGCTAGAGTGAAACCTGGGCCGGGTTTAGGAAAATCGCCTTTACATCAGTTTCGCGTCAATGAGGTAATGCGTTGCATGGCGGTTGATATATACGGTCCTTTACCTTTGATTGAGAATGGAAACGAATATATTATAGTCATTGGAGATTACTACTCAAAATGGGTAGATGCGTGGGCTGTACCGAATCATAGGGCGCAAACTGTTGCTGACAAATTAGTTACCTAATTCTTTACTAAGTTTGGCTGTCCCGTACAGATACACACGGATCAAGGCAGAGAATTTCAATCAGAACTATTCAGGCTTGTTTGTAGAAAGTTAGTGATCTATCAAACGCGGACTGTACCTTATAGGCCGCAATCGGACGGTCTTGTAGAGCGTTTTAATAGGACTTTGAAACAAATGCTGAAGATTGGGACGATCATTCGCCTTTTTTTCTCATGGCTTATCGCGCTTCACTACACAAAAGCACAGGTTGTACACCAAATCTACTGTTTCTGCAGCGCGAGGTTTTTTGCCCACTTGACCTTATGGTAGGTCCTCCACCAAATACTTTGGATGACGAGGTTTGCCCCATACAGTACACAGAATGGATTAAGTGAATCTGACCAATGAATTCACTTTTCAACACCTTGGGGTAGCTGCTACTCGACAGAAAACATTATGATCAAAGCCTCAAACCAAGGTCATTCAATATCGGCGACTGGGTATGACGTTACTATTCCCCAACTGCAGAACTTAAACTAGTTGCAGGATGGACTGGTCCATATCTTGTTGTTGATAAAATTTCAGAGCTTACATATTCATTACAGAAGTCTTAAACATCCACAGTGCTGAATTTTAGTGTTGACGATCTGAAGCCATATAAAGGCACCAATCAACCACACAATTGGCTGACTGAGCAAAACGCACATGCGGAAAACCTGGCTGACTGAGCAAAACGCACATGCGGAAAACCTCCCTGACATTTCACACACCCCTCGTGAAGGTGTAACACAAACACCGGAACGTGATGGTATTTCAACAGACTTTACACAAGAGACTGACAATCAGGAATTGCATCCGCAAAACATTTCAGTATCCCAAAATGTAACTGATAGTAATGAATTGTTGAATCAGTCCAACCTTCCCTTCTTGAATAACACAAGCATGCCTTCAGTTCAAAACAGACAAAACACTGGCATACCAGTCATAAGATCGCGAAGGGAGCGAGTTGTGAAACCACGTCAGTTGTGGTCCCCTTCTTAGTTCCTGATCAGGATGACTGAAATAAAACAAAATGTATATACGTATATACGTTGAAAAAAAGTCATTCGTAAAAATTCAGTAAACTGAATATATATGACGATAGAGAGATACAATTCTATTTAAAAATCTTGGTGTATAAATCCCAAATAAAATAAATAAATAAAAATGTAAAAAAATAAATGCACTACTACATTTTTATATCACAAATTGCTTATTATAAATATGTCCACCTTATGCTGGCCATTGTTCATCCATCATACAAACGTCTGAAAAATCATCGAGAATTAGCGATTGTCATCCCCCAGCGGTCACCACCATTTTCATTAACATTCATAGTCCAACTGCAGACATTCTCTGCATCGCCGCTTAATTTATCTTCCAGAGACCAACATGTCTGATGCAGAAGTGGAAATTGAACTCCATGATGAAGCCGGCTTAATTTATCTTCCAGAGGCCAACAGGTCTGATGCAGAAGTGGAAATTGAACTCCATGATGAAGCCGGAGAAGCAGGTTTTACGAATCAGGAAAGACCACAATGACCCCGTGTCCCCAGCTATTGCACAGTTCCGATATGTGAACGCTTTGTGAAACTAAGCACCTTTAATGTTTTCCGCGACCACTGGACTGAAAAACATAGTGAACAGATACCAAGTTATAAGTGTCAAGGATGTGGGAAACGGTTCAGAAATACAAAGCATGCAAGGGCTCATCTTAAAGGCAAACTCCATAAAGGCCAGACTGTCACAATAAAACATATTTAAACACCAAATGATGCCTTCATAAATCCGCGCGGAATTCTACCCTACAGACTGGGGTCGAAGACAGAAAGACAGGGTTTGTTGGCATACCAAAGGGAAACCACCCATAGACAGCGCCAAGAAGAAATCAGCCAAATGGAACATCAGTTTTTGCATATTCCCTACTATGGCGACAATGTGTGCAGAGACGAGAGAGTGGTGGAGAGAGGGGGTCGACTCTATCGCGACACAAATATGTGGCAGACACCAGATAACCGACGAAGGATTCCCTTGAGTGATAGAAGTTCATCTTCAGTTTTAAACCAGTGAAACAAATCAAGTGATTACTTCATCTTCATTACACTAGTTCCTACATTCCTATCTTTTCTTTAGTTTTTTTTTTTTTTTTTTTCGGTTTGGGTTTTACGGCCCTTTCAAGATTATTTCACTCATATCGAGCCGATCGTTAATCAGAGGTGGGCGAAAACCGGAGTACCCGGAGAAAAACCACCTGACCTTCCGTTGCAGAACTTGGCGTCTCACACGTGGCCCGAGCGAGTCTCGAACCTACGGCGGTGAGATTTCTTTAGTTTACATGTTAAATAATATACATTATAAATAAATATATATTTATATAAAAAATATTTTGTACATTTCGGTTTCTTTTGGTACATTTGGTTAATAAGCTTATACTTAATATAGTCTTCAAGGGAGGTAACAAATTGCCGGCTAGTTGGCTCTCTTGGGAAGTATATAAAGTATGTAGTATTAAAATGGTTTATTGCCTTTCTGAAAGATATTTTTATTGTGAAAGGTGTGTTTTTTTAAGGAAATATTAGAATTTATTCAGGATAATTCGTTATAACATCGGAATTGCACCAGTGAACTTAATTGGAAGTTTTAAATCTATATCAAAAGAAGACACCATAATAAATTGAAGTTCGGGAAGATACATCAACTCACATGCCTGACTGTAAAATTGGCTAGCGATCACTGACACCGGTTCCAAAGACCTAACGTCAAATTGCTCAAAGGTGGGACTACTCTCTCATTCAAAGTAGTGCACTTATTTAAAGCATGAATTAACTTTCGCTTTGAATACCCATAAATAAACATTCTGAAGTAGAATTAGATTTCGTTTGGATAATAACTAGTTGAAAATAACATCAGAAAAACTGCAATTACACTTTCATTTCTCATTTGTAAATAAAATCACTCCTATGATAGGTTAGTTGGTTGCTCTTCGAGCCATCTCTCCACATCCAGTGATACGAATCTGGAACATAAACTTGCCCATATGTTTGTCCGTCTGTCCGTTAGCATGTTCGGCGTTCGTCCGTCTGTCTGTCTGCCTGCATTTTTCTGTCAGAGTATTAGTGTTTGTGTGTTCGTCCGTCCGTCCGCCTGTGCTTTGTTTTGGGCATAACAGGGGCAAGAAATATATAAATATATATAAAACACAACGCGAAGTTCAACTTGGTAAATCTAAGGAGGTCACAAGTGGATAGTGGATAATGGGAAGCAACAGTGTCTAATGCGACCCACATGTACCGGCATGACCCCCTCTGGTCTACTACAAACGCTAGACGTGTGTTTAAGCTCTTCGGAGTAGTATGCATTATGAGAGTGAAATGTGAATGGCGCTATTTTAAAAGGATTCTGTTCGATTGTGCACTGTCGATGTTATGCAACAATGTTCACACCCGCAGACCAATTATCGCCTTTTGAAATGCGGAAGAGAGTGTTTCGGAGGCTGCTGTTATTGTTTAAATTTTGTAAGACGGTTCATTGATCTCGATTGTGTTATATGCGCAAATTAATTCTCTCACCTGCAAAACAATTATCGCCTTTGCAAAGGTAAACGATGAAAGGCGCTGGATTTTGTTTTGTTTGATTTGAGGTTTAACGTCCCCGTCAACACTGTAAAGGTCATTTTGGAGACGTTGCTTCCAATTTTGTGGGACTTTTACCCGACATTGAGATGAAATGACATCTGAAGCCCTGTCGCCCAATGAAACCAATAGGGTTTATTAGTATGGATAGTCCGCCTCGCACCGCTGTTCCTGGACAGGCTTAGAATTTCATAAGAAGTTTGTTTTGGCCCCTGCAGACAAGGCCGCTAACAACGTCGTTGTTGTGTGACGACTCCACTATGTTAACACGCTTAAGCAGGAGCTTGGTGGTACTAAGGCCTATGAACTTCAGCCTTTAGCTGAAGAGAGAGCTATAGTAGATCAACATGTTTGTCATTCAGCCACCAAGTTTGCTGTGTGTGTTACCGAAGGCCAAGGCAAGCTTCACAAGTTTCTGTCTCTGGTCGGGCCCATCGGAGTCTAACTGTTGGTTTTCTTTTGCTCCAGCATTTCAGTGGTTTCTTGCTGTCGAGTCCTCTGCGTTGTCTCACCTCTGTGGTTCTTTGATTTTTTGTGTTCACGGAGATGTTACACTGATGAGTTAGGAGGTTTTCATGCGGACTGAACAATTTATTTGTCTAAATCGCGACGGAAGTAAGGGCGAGGATTGTGGCCACGTAAAATCGATTAAAGCCCCCCCCCCCCCCCCCCCCCCCAGTGGAAATCTTTCCACTGATCGTTCCAAGCTGGTTCTTCTGTGGCGATTTATTTATGTTGTTGTTTGTTACTTACTGTGTGTATCACTTGTGTCTTTTAATTTTGGATGGCCATATGGCCATTTTGTTTTTGTGGGAAAGTGACTGTCCTTATGGCCTTCCTTTGTTTAGGTTTCCATTATGGTCTGGTCGCTTAATGTTTGTATTTCTTTCCCTTTGGTGTCTTTGATGGGTGGAGTAAGTTAATTGTATCGATTCCTGATCTTTGTTTTACTTCTACTTTCCTACGCTATACTGGTTACCAAAACTTCATAAAAGACCTTACAAAGCACGGTTTATTGCAAATATTAGCTCTTGCACTACCAATGAACTTTCTAAATTATTAACTTCCTGTCTTACTGCTATTAAAACGCATGTGATTAAATATTGTGATAAAGTCTTTGAAAGATCAGGAAGAAATCTGTTTTGGTCTATAAAAAAATCGAATGAAGTTTTTAAATAAATTGAAATCCAGACATTTTCGTGCTTCAAAGTAGAAGTAAAACAAAGATCAGGAATCGATACAATTAACTTACTCCACCCACCAAAGACACCAAAGGGAAAGAAATACAAACATTAAGCGACCAGACCATAATGGAAACCTAAACAAAGGAAGGCCATAAGGACAGTTACTTTCCCACAAAATGGCCATATGGCCATCCAAAATTAAAAGACACAAGTGATACACACAGTAAGTAACAAACAACAACATAAATAAATCGCCACAGAAGAACCGCCTTGGAACTGTCTACTTACGATTTTTCCACTCTTTACACTACACTTCCTCATAATCTTATAAAAGAAAAGCTTAATGATTTAATTGAATGGACTTTTCACAGAGAAGATTCTCTATCTTGCATGTAATGTCAGAAATGCATTTTTCACTTCTAAAGAGCATAAGAATTATACACTTTGGTCATCCGCCCCCGCCCATAGGGGCTTGAAGAAATATATGGGCTGCACGATGCTTCCACGCAGAGCTGAATACGGCTCGCACACTAGTACTGGTAAACCGCTTAGAGGATCTAAGCCTGTCCAGGAACCTCGGTGCGAGGCGGACCGTCCATGCTAATAAACGCTATTGGTTTCATTGGGCGACAGGGCTTGAGATGTCATTTCATCTCAATGTCGGGTAAAAGTCCCACAAAATTGGAAGCAACGTCTCCAAAATGACCTTTACAGTGTTGACGGGGACGTTAAACCTCAAATCAAACAAACAAACAAAATACACTTTGGTCATGTCAGAAACTGTGTGATGCCCTCACCTTTCTACTTGACAACATTTATATTGGATTCGGTACTAAGTTATTTAGACAAATTGTGGGTATTTCGATGGGTACGAATTGCGCACCTCTTGTGGCTGATCTGTTCTTGTATTGTTATGAAAGAGACTTCATGTTGTCGCTTTCCATTGATAACCAATCTGAAATTATTGAAGCTTTTAGCTCCACTTCTAGATATTTAGATGATTTATTAAATATTGATAATACCTATTTCGATGGTTTGATCAGATTTACCCCCAAGAACTTCAGTTAAATAAAGCAAATTCTTCTGATACCGAGGCCCCGTTTTTGGATTTACATCAATATTGTAGATGGGTTTGTTTCATGCAAAATTTATGATAAACGCGATGACTTTGATTTTGAGATTGTAAATTTTCATTTTTTTTATTGTGATGTTCCTCGTGCGCCATCCTATGGCGTTTATATTTCGCAATTAATTCGATTTGCTAGAGTGTGTAGTCATGTAACTGACTTCAACACTCGTAATTAATTATTAATCGCTAAACTCCTTAATCAGGGTTATCGGTACCATAAACTACGCAAAGCCTTTTCAAAATTTTATAGACGCCATTCTGATTTAATTTCAAAATTCAATATTGGACTTAAATCTCTTCTGCAACAAGGTCTATCGGAACCCGAATTTTATGGTGACTTAGTATAAAAATTCAGAAAAATATATAACCGCAATGACTTCAGCACCCAATTTGTAAAATCAATCTTCGATATAAAAAGATTGGGTACAACATGGATGTTATACGACAGACTGCATGCATGGTTGAGATGATGATTTCGCGTTTAACGACGCGTCAACCCTCTTTGTGGGTCATAAGCGTCAAACGGTTAATGGTTAAACGGCATGAACAATTATGATGATATTAAAAGTAAAAAGTCAGAATGACGATGTATAAAAATCTGAAACAGTTAAATCTTATGAAAAAGTCCAACTTCTTTTAAGAATAAAATAATATTATCAACAGGTACATCTCGAAACAGTTGTTGCAAAGTGTCAGCTTTGAAACATAAAATACGTGAGGGTGAAAAGTCAACACAGCCAATTAAGATATGTTTCACAGTGAATGGCTGATCACAACCTACACAAGAAGGCTGATCATCACCATTAAAAATATAAGAATGAGTAACTCTAGTATGGCCGATGCGCAGTCGTGTTAATACTACGTCCTTTTTTCTGGAAAACTGTGTAGGAGAGCATTTTGTACTAACGACAGGTTTAATGGCATGGAGTTTGTTATTTATTGCACGGTCCCATTCGCCTTGCCATTCCGACAAGATGTATCTGTTGATAAATGGTTTAAAATTATTAAAGGGAATTTTAAAAACAGATGGATCAAGATTGAGCGATTCCTTTGCTTTCTTGTCAGCATATTCATTGCCGACAACTGCATGCATGGTAGTTAACCCAATCACGGTTGGCAACTTTGCTTCCCTCTTTAATTGCACGCCGGTGGGTCAGGCCTCAGATTCTATGACGGCTCCAACGTAAAGGCTTATTGAAAATTAGAGAGATAATGTTGGTTGGTGCCTGATGCTCTGTCTCTGGTCGGGCTCATCGGAGTCTAACTGTTGGTTTTCTTTTGCTCCAGCATTTCAGTGGTTTCTTGCTGTCGAGTCCTCACCATTGTCTCACCTCTGTGGTTCTTTGATTTTTGTGTTCACGGAGATGTTGCATTGATGAGTTAGGAGGCCTTCATGCGGACTGAACAAATTATTTGTCTAAATCGCGACGGAGGTGGGGGCTGGGATTGTGGCCACGCGGGGTCGATTTGGGCCCCCCGGTGAAATCTTCCACTGACCATTCAAGGGCGGCTCTTCTGTGGCGATTTATTTATGTTGTTGTTTGTTGCTTACTGTGTGTATCACTTGTGTCTTTTGGTTTTGGATGGCCATATGGCCATTTTGTGGGAAAGTAACTGTCCTTATGGCCTTACTTTGTTTACGTTTCCATTGTGGTCTGGTCGCTTGATGTTTGTGTTTCTTTCCCTTTGGTGTCTTTTATGGGTGGAGTAAGTTAATTGTATCAATTCCTGATCTTTGTTTTACTTCTACTTTGAATCGACTGCCTATTCGAAATTCGCCAAATTGCAGTATGTTTCCTCTGGCTTTCTTTGCCGGATCATTACAGGGTCACTGATGAGGCTTTATTAGCCGAAACTACGTAGTATGACCCATCTTCTTTCTTATGAATGTTATCATTGCTCTTAAAGGTACTCATTTTTTATTTTTATTTGCCTTCACTGCAGCTGGTGTTGTGCCGTGTGGCGGCCGTAAAAAGTCTCCCGGTACATCAACCATAGTGCAGTTTATATTTTACTTTTGGTCCTTTGAGATCAACGTGAATATTCTGAGATATCAGAAAAAATTATTGGTTTAGACTCATATTCTAGGCAGGTTTTTAATTATTTGGACCCCATTTTTATTTATATCAGTCTTTGAATCGACTGCCCATTCGAAATTCGCCAAATTGCATTATGTTTCCTCTGGCTTTCTTTGCCGGATCATTACAGGGTCACTGATGAGGCTTTATTAGCCGAAACTACGTAGTATGACCCATCTTCTTTCTTATGAATGTTATCATTGCTCTTAAAGGAACTCATTTTTTATTTTTATTTTTTCTGATTTTACCTACTTTTTGACCCGACATGACCCATATTCGAACTTGACCGAGATATTTTGTGGTGGTACAAAATTTATGCAAGTTTAGTTAAAATCAAATCATAAATGAAACAGCTAATATGCAGACAAGATCAAAATAGGCAATTTTTGGCCCTTTCGGGGGCCGTAACTCTGAAACACATGATGGGATATGGCTGGTTCACGAAAGGAACCCAGATCTCATGGTGGTACAAGTTGTGTGCAAGTCTGGTTAAAATCAAATCATAAATGAAGCTGCGATCGTGCGGACAAGACCAAAATAGGCAATTTTTGCCCTTTCAGGGGCCGTAACTCCATAACACATGATGGGATATTGCTGGTTCAACAAAAGGAACCCAGATCTCATGGTGGTACAAGTTGTGTGCAAGTCTGGTTAAAACTAAATCATAAATGAAGACGCTATCGTGCGGACAAGACCAAAATAGGCAATGTTTGCCCTTTCAGGGGCCGTAACTCCGTAACACATGATGGGATATGGCTGGTTCAAGAAAGGAACCGGGATCTCATGGTGGTACAAGTTGTGTGCAAGTCTGGTTAAAATCAAATCATAAATGAAGATGCTATCGTGCGGACAAGAAATTGTTTACGCACGCACGGATGCACGCACTACGGACGAAATGTGATCACAAAAGCTCACCTTGTCATTACGTGACAGTTGAGCTAAAAATGCATTATTTCTTTTCAGCCATCAGTTCAATAACACTATGCGGTTTGTCTCCATCACGGCCATAGGAACCATAATTTGCATTCGGTACCATAGGAAAAGGGTGAGAGGAGACAGACAGCCTGTCCAAAGCAACCAGGTCAGCTCAACCTCACGACTACCTACAGAGTCAAAGAGTTCGAAGACGAGAGGCTAGAAGTTATGAGTCTGTGGAACCATTCGCAGTTCAGAGGGAAGATGGAATACTTTTTCCTGTTTTAATACCAGTAGTTTTGAAAAGGCATTAGGCCTTTATTTACAAACTTTTTTAACCTTTATCCTGCTGTTGGCAGTGTTATGCATAAGAAGGTTTGTTTTTCTGATTCCCACTTTCAACCCACTGGGTGACCTAATAGTGCTATAAATACCATGTTTATCTTCTGATAGAAGCGTTTCGAAAACAGAGTCACAGATTAATTTCATTTTTGTAAACAACTTGTTTACATACAAGGAAAAGTACTTCAGAACCTTCAAGAAAGTTAGCCCTGTGGAACATTCTAGACAAATCTTAGGGTCTATAAAAGAACTTGATTTTTCTCATTGAGTCAGACTTTGAAGTTTGAAGTTTGGGCTTTTAAGAAAAGTTATTTCTGAATTCTGTGTTGGATTGTTAAAGGATATTATATTTACATTTCGGACTGTGAATTCTATGGGATCAAGGAAAATAGATTCATTCAAGAATGTTTCCTAACAGAGCTAAGTAGCTAAGTACATTTAATTTTCTTACTTCTAAAGGTTGAAGGTACTTTGCAAAAAATTTTTTCCAAAAGGCTTGTTTGCTTTTTCTTTCTGCTACGCCTGGCTCGTAACAGCAGCAACACCTATCTTTGCAAACAGTGTAGATCCAGATCAGATGGCTTCTGCAAAAGCCATCTGATCAGGATCTACATTATTTGACATTCAGTTTACGAATATGTAGAAATAAATTACAGCAAGTAATCTGATTGGTTCCAAGTCAGAAATGGGTGTAGCTAAACTGAATATTCAGCAGGTTAAATAGAAACATGGCAATGAAAATGAATACCTTGGTAAACCCCACTTTTTTATTCAACGAGTATACATAATTTTCTCTTATATATGCTCGAAAATGCAGATTTGAATACTGCTTGAATCTTAATTTAAAATATGAATTGTGGATACATATCAGAGCAGCCTCGTCGAGGCAATTCTAATAAGCACCCACAATCTAAATTGTCTTGAATGAGCACCCATAATCTGTGTTTTCAGCAGAAATAAGAAAACATAACATCATTTTAAGAGTAAAAAAGTCCATGAAATGTCCACATAAGTTTTTTTGGATTTGGTTTTACTGCCCTTTCAAGATTATTTCTCTCATATCGAGTCGATGAGTAATCAGAGGTGGACGAAAACCGGAGAAAAAACAACTGACCTTCCATTGCAGAACTTGGAGTCTCTAATGTGACTCATGCCCTGTCACAGCGGTGAGAAACCTAATGATTTAGTCGGGTGCTCTAGGTCGGGTACCCACTAGGCCACAGATACCTGCATTTCTTTTAAAGTAATCCTCACTTTACAAAGGGGAAAATCAGATTTGCAGGTTAAACTTGATTTTCTTCTCTAAGTTTGGGTCAGAAATGTTGATCGTGGAGACTCATTAGAGCCGCTCCATTGAAGTGGTTCTAAAGAGCATCCACAATCTTGTGGGTACTTGTTAAAACCACCTCGATGAGTCGGTTCAAGTAGGCAACGACAATATATATTTTAGCAGAATTTAGAACACAAGAGGGCCCAGATGGCATTGATTCTCTCACCTGAATGTCACTGTCCCTAGTACATTCTATTTTTAGTTCTCGTGGCCATCTTGTTCATCAGAGTGGAACGATCTTAGCTATTTTGGTAGGGTGTCACCTAGGCAACATTCCTTTGGAGTTTGAATCAAATTGATCCAAGGGTTTAGGAAAAATTCGCATTTGAAGCAAATTTACATTGTTTTTTTTTTCTATTTTTAGCTCTGGCGGCCATATTGTTCATCGGAGCGAGACCATTTTAACTATACTCACTCCCAAAAGAAACGATACAAGATTAAAGTGAAAATATTTTCAAAACAACCAAATTACAGATTCAAATGACATAAAAATTCGTTTTATTAACGTCTAGCTAGAGTGTGGTGGCTTTTGAACCATATCGGACAGTCCGATTGCCTGCTAAGTCGATTTTAACGATTTGCACGTGCAGCCCGATTCGAGCATATCCCAATACATGTATAGGGAAAACTTCGAATGTTTTGTGAAGGACTTGTACCCAAACGAAGAAAAAACACCTTAAATTAAGAATTTGAATTGAAGCGAAATGCCACGGCTGAATGAAAATCAGAGATGGCGAGCCATTGGGATGCTTGAATCTGGAAGACGACAAGCTGACGTCGCAGCTCAGTTTGGTGTCTCGCGTTTGACTATCACACGTCTTGTAGCACGCTACAGAACATCAGGATTAGTTGCTGATCGACCCCGCTCAGGCAGGCCTCGCGTAACAACACGTGCTCAGGACCGTCACATTCGGACGTCACATTTACGTAATCGTTTTCTTATGGCCACAACAACTAGTGCGGCAACACGGGGACAAAACAACAACAGAATAAGTGCATCAACAGTTCGGAGGAGATTGGCTGAACACGGTATCAGAGCAATGCGCCCATACAATGGACCAAAGTTTAATCGACGTCACCGTCTTAATAGGGCACAGTGGGTACGTCAGCGCATTCGTTGGACTCAGCAACAGTGGAACACGGTTCTATTCAGCGACGAATCAAGGTTTCTTTTGGAACGCAAGGATGGACGAGTGATGGTTTACCGAAGACGCGGTGAACGTTTTGCTGACGCCTGTGTGCGTCAAGTAGACCGTTACGGAGGCGGTAGCGTGATGGTATGGGGTGCCATTTCTTTCCACCATCGTTCCCAGCTTGTTGTTGTGCGAGGAAACTTGACTGGAGTACGCTATCGGGACCAGATTCTGGCACCAGTTGTTGTTCCGCTGATGAACGCTAACAGACAGCTGACGTTATTTCAGCAAGACAACGCCAGATGTCACACGGCTCGTGTCTGTGCTGACTACCTCCAGCAGCAGCAAGTGAATGTTCTCCCTTGGCCCGCAAAATCTCCAGACCTCTCGCCAATAGAACATCTGTGGGATGTTCTGGATCGCCGCATTAGACGTCGTCAACCTGCAACGTTAGCCCAGCTTGAACTTTTTCTAAACCAGGAATGGAACGCGATACCCCAGAACCAAATCCAGACACTTATCCGGTCAATGAGGCGTCGTTGTACTGCAGTCAGAGATGCAAATGGTGGGAATACACGTTATTGACTTTTGTGTAAATTCTGATGTGACCCCTACGAGACTTCGTACTTTCTAATGGAATCAGATGCTGTTCAAATTTTAGGAATTTTGGATGAAATGTACCATAAAAGTCTATATTTTCATTATACATGTAAAGGATTGATCATTATTATGTTTTCAATTATTTTTTCCCTTTCAAATCTATGTATCGTTTCTTTTGAGAGTGAGTATATTTTGGTAGAGGGTCATCTAAGCAACATTCCTATGAAGATTGAATGTAATTGGCCCAAGGGTACAGGAGTTGTCGTTTGAAGATTTTTTCTATTTTTAGCCTTGGTGGCCATCTTGTTTATCAGAGTGGAATGATTTTAACTAGTTTGGTAGGGAGTCACCTGGGCAACATTCCTAGGAAGTTTGAAGCAAATTTACAATGTTTTTCTATTTTTAGCTCTGGTTGCCATTTTGTTCATCGGAGTGGGATCATTTTAGCTAATATAGTAGAGGGTCAACGACATAATATTCCTGTGAAGTTTGAATCAAATTGGCTAAAGGGGTAAGGAGGAATATTTTTTCTATTTTTAGCTCTGGCGGCCATCTTGTTAGTCAGAGCGGAACAATTTTAGCTATTTTGGTAGGGAATCAACAACATAATATTCCAGTGAAGTTTGAAACAAATTGGGGTAAGGAGTTGTCGTTTGAATATTTTTAGCACTGGCGGCCATCTTGTTCGCCGCGTTGAACGATTTTAGCTATTTTGGTCGGGAGTCACCTAACTAACATTCCTGTGAAGTTTGAATCAAATTGGCCCAAAGTTTGAGGAGGAGTTCGCGTTTTGACGTAAGTTTACAAAGTTTTGGATGTTTTTAGCTATGGCGGCCATTTCGCTCATCAGAGCGAAAACGTTTTAGCTATTTTGGGTAGTGTGTCATCTAAGCAACATTAACAAGGGTTAAGGAGGTGTTCGTGTTTGAAGCAAGTTTGCGATGTTTTTTCTTTTTTTTAGCTATGGCGGCCATTTTGCTCATCAGAGCAGAACCTTTGCAGCTATTTCGGTAGATGGTCACATAAGCAACATTCCTATGACGTTTGAATAAAATTGGCCCAAGGGAACAGGAGCAAGTGTCGTTTAAAGATTTTTTCCATTTTTAGCTCTGGCGGACATCTTGTTTGTCATAGCACAACGATTTTAGCTATTTTGGTAGGGAGTCATTTGGGCAACATTTCTGTGAAGTTTAAATCGAATTGGCCCAAGGGTTGAGGAGTAGTTTGTGTATGAAGCAAATTTACGATGTTTTTCTATTTTTAGCTATGGTGGCCATTTTGGCCATCAGAGCAATACCGTTTTAGCTATTTTAGTAGCGAGTCACCTAAGCAACATTCCTATGAAGCTTAAATTATTTTGGCCCAAGGGTACAGGAGGAGTTGTCATTTAAAGAATTTTCTATTTATGGCTTTGGCGGCCATTTTGTTCGCCGGAGCGGAAACGTTATAGATATTTTGGTAGAGGGTCACCTAAGCAACATTCCTATAGAGTTTGAGAGAAATTGGCCTTAAGGTACAGGAGTTGTCGTTTAAAGATTTTTCTATTTTTAGCTCTGGCGGCCATCTTGTTCAGCGGAGCGGAACAATTTTAGCTATTTTTGTAGAGGGTCACCTCAGCAATATTCCTATGAAGTTTTATTGAAATTGTCTCAAGGGTTAAGGAGGAGTTAGCATTTAAAGTAAATTGTTGACGCCCCACAACGGTCATTGACAGATCACAATAGCTCACCATTAGCAAATTTTGAAAGCAACATTTCTTTGTTAATGCAAACATGAACAAACCACCTAGCTCTTCTGAAGACCTGCTATACTTAAGTAATCCTCACTTTACATATGGGAAAAATCGGATTTGCAGGTTAAACATAACTTTTTTTTTAATTTTGGGTCAAAAATGTTGATCGTGGATACACTTTAGAGCCGCCTCATTGAAATGGTTTTAAAGAGCATCCGCAATCTATGTTGTGGGTATTTGTTAAAACCGCCTCTATGAGTCGGTTCAAATAGGCACCCACAATATATATATTTTAGCAGAAACTAGAGCTGTCAGTGAAACGGACTAGGGCCCCGGCAGGGCTATCAGAAATTTGTGGACGGACAGACGGACGGACAGACAGACAGACAGAGTGATTACTATAGGGCACCCACACTTTCAGTGCGGGGCCCTAATTATAAAGGTGCCAATTACAAAATTTCAATTGTAAAACAACGTATCTATTGATGTATGAATAAATCCCATTGCTATTGTACAGATGTGTTGGGTGCTTCTTTAACCTTTCTTTACAGTGTCAGTCATCAGTATGTAGAGATAAAAAGACAGAAAAGGGTAAGGTAAATGGGTATATGGTTGGTATCAGGAAAGATACAAAAAGAATGGAAAAGAAAGCAAAGAGGTATCTTTAGGGCTCGGCGCGACCAGCCGATTGACCGTGCCGGACCGCACAGCCACCCGTCTACACAGCAAAGCCAGGCCAAACAGGCGTGTTGGGTACCTGAAGCACCGTAACCTCCGGTAACCCTCAACCTCCAGGCTCCCTTCTTCTGGCTTACAGGACGCCACCCACGGCAAACGGGTGGTACTTCCTTTAGCTCTTCACAGCGACAATGTGCCCGGTGGAATTGAGCCACCAGTTAGTCTAACACCTTGGGGTTAATTTCACGGGAAAATAACAATAATATGTTGAAACGCATAAATTATAAATAGGCTACACTTACTCTTCTGCAACCTGTCTAGGACGGGTGTATGGAATGTTCCCAATATCAAAGGAAGATGTATCCACGGCCGGTTGTACCACGAATGTTTCATTCTGTCGGGTTCTGACTGCTACAGCTGAAATATCTGATGCCTGAAATAAATTGTATTTCTGAAAGCATAGCTTTCCAGGAATAAACAGAATCAAGATCGCACCCTCAGAAAAACAAACAAATAACAGTTACATTGCAATGGTTGTTTGTTTGTATGGGGTTTAACGTCCCCGTCAAGAATATATTGGTCATTTTGGAGACATTGCTTTCACTTTTGGGGTACGGTTTATGCATGGACAGTCCGACTCGTCCCACTTTGCCTGGGCATGCTTAGACCTTCTAAGCTGTTTACCAGTACTCATGTGCGGTCGCTTTCAGCATGCATGGCAAATTCATTAAGCCCAATCTATTTCTTAAAGCCCTGATGGGTGGGGCAGCGATACGGTTACAATATGATCTTTATGAACATACAAAAACAAGAACCAAGGAAGGAATGTTATCATATTTAAGCGTTATTGTTATTTTTGTTTTTGTATTTTCATGGCGCTTCGCATTCGTGAAACTATGATTTCAGAGCATTTGATGAATATATTTCTGATATTTACATCGAAAAGGAAACATCTTTTTATTCCTTTATCAATGAAATTTATTAAAAGTGGGGGAAGTAGCAATAAACTGCGTCAAGGGGGGGGGGGGGGGGGGAAAGTACGGTTCAGTTAAGGCAAATAAAAGAAATCATTTAAACAAAGGTTTGCAATCTGTTATTGTTCCAAATAACCTTTATCGGTTAAAGAATGACAATTAACATTTTTGTTGCGAATTAACTCTTAGTTAATTAAGCAATTAGCTCAACATATAATCAAATCAAACATTAAAATAGTTGAAGTAGAAGTGGCAGCAATGATAAGGAATCGATACAATTAACCCACAGCTCCCATCAGAGACACCAAAGGGAAAGAAACACAAACATGAAACAACAGACCCTAATGGAAACATCAATAGCTGAAAGCCAAAACGACCCCATAGGGGCTTGAAGAAATATATGGGCTGCATGATGCTTCCGCGCAGAGCTGAATCCGGCCCGCACACTAGTACTGGTAAACCGCTTAGAGGATCTAAGCCTGTCCAGGAACCACGGTGCGAGGCGGACCGTCCATGCTAATAAACCCTATTGGTTTCATTGGGCGACAGGGCTTGAGATGTCATTTAATCACAATGTCGGGTAAAAGTCCCACAAAATTTGAAGCAATGTCTCCAAAATGACCTTTACAGTGTTGACGGGGACGTTAAACCTCAAATCAAACAAAAACAAATAAAAAGCCAAAACAACAGTTACTTTCCCACAAAATGGCCAATAGGCTATCCAAAATAAAATAATATAAGCGACACAAACACCCCAAAACAAACCATAACAAATATAAACCGCGACAGAGATCCGCCTTCGAACGGTCAGCCGAAACGAATTCCACTGGGGGGCTTAAATTGATTTTACGTGACCACAATTCTCGCCCTTACTTCCGTCGCGATTAATACAATTTATTTAGTCCGCATGAAGACCTCCCAACTCATCCGTGCAACATCTCCGTGAACACAAAAATCAAACAACCACAGAGATGAAACAATGGTGAGGACTCGACAGCAAGAAACCACTGAAATGCTGGAGCAAAAGAAAACCAACAGTTAGACTCTGATGGGCCCGACCAGAGACACAGCATCTGGTACCAACCAACATAAGCCTTTACGTTGGAACCGTCATAGAATCTGAGGCCTGACCCACCGGTGTGCAATTAAAGAGGGAAGTTGTCAACCGTGCATGCAGTCTGTCGTATAACACGTATGTTGTACCCAATCTTTTTATATCTAAGAATGAGTTTACGAAATTGGGTGCTAAAATCATTGCGGTTATATATTTTTCTGTATATATATATATATACTAATTCACCATAAAATTCGGGTTCCGATAGACCTGGTTGCAGAAGAGATTTAAGTCCAATATTGAATTTTGAAATTAAATCAGTATGACGTCTATAAGATTTTTAAAAGGCTTTTCGTAATTTATGGTACCGATAACCCTGATTAAGAAGCTTAGCCGTTAACAATTTACTACGAGTGTTGATTTGTTTGTTTGATTTGAGGTTTAACGTCCCCGTCAACACTGTAAAGGTCATTTTGGAGACGTTAATTCCAATTTTGTGGGACTTTTACCCGACATTGAGATGAAATGACATCTCAAGCCCTGTCGCCCAATGAAACCAATAGAGTTTATTAGCATGGACAGTCCGCCTCGCACCGCGGTTCCTGGACAGGCTTAGATCCTCTAAGCGGTTTACCAGAACTAGTGTGCGGGTCGGATTCAGCTCTGCGTGGAAGCATCGTGCAGCCCATATATTTCTTCAAGCCCCTATGGGCGGGGGCAGTACGAGTGTTGAAGTCATTTACATGACTACACACTCTAGCAAATCGAATTAACTGCGAAATATAAACGCCATATGATGACGCATCCAGGAAAGGAAAATTTACAATTTCAAAATCAAAATCATCGGGTTTAAAGTTTGGATTAACCTCGTGGAATGAAATGATTAAAGGATATTAACCACTGAATACTAATTAAAGGTGATTTCCACGGTTCAGGAAAGATCCTGGGGGCACTGATGAAGATTTCGCCTCAGGAAACCAAGCATTCAATTTGCCTTAGTACACATGTTGCTAATATGAGTATACCGTCTCAAGTTATGTGAGATTGTCACTCAAGGATATTTAATGGAGTCCACATTCTCGAGGACCGTTCCCTCTAAGGTGTAAGAAGCCTAAAGTTTATTAGATCTCTTCCTAGTTATCTGCATAATATTGCATTTAACCGGCTGAAATCTCATGCCCCATTTTCGGGCCCAACATCCTAATCTATGTCAGCCTCAATGAGTCCTCTGTATCTCTAATTTCCCGGTAACAAACACAGTCATCGGCGAACAGTCTTATTTCTGAGTCAAGGTCAGTTGAAGTATCATTGATGTACAGGGAGAAAAAAAGTGGACCAAGAACGGTCCCTTGCGGGACTCCAGACAGAACTGGAGCCCATTCTGAAGATTCACCATTAACAGTAACCCGCTGTTTTCTGTAACAAAGAAAAGAATCTATCCATTTGAGGGTCTTTCCCCCAATTCCATAACCAAATAACTTAGATTTAAGTAGTCCATGAGCAGGGGTGTCAAAAACCTTCTCGAAGTCTAGAATAAATGCGTCCACTTGTCCTCCTGTGTCCAAGATTTTTTCCCAGTGATTAAAAACTGTGCTTAGCCGAGAATCACAACTATGCCTTTTCCTAAATGCATGTTGTCTGTCTGACAAAAGTTTATGTTCGTCTAAGTGGGCCATGATGTTTGACAAAAGTTTACGTTCGTCCAAGTGGGCCATGATGTTTGAGCAGACTATATGTTCCAGAAATTTACACAGAAAACAAGTCAGAGACACAGGGCGATACTCACGGGCAAGGGCCCTATCTCCTTTTTTGAAGAGTGGACAGATGTTTGCTTAGAGCCATTCTTTGGGGATCTCACTCGTATCAAGAGACTGTTAAAACAAGTGTGCAAAATCTGGACCCAACTCATTCGCTAGTTCCTTCAGGACTCTAGGATGAAGCTCATCAGGTCCTTAGGCCTTACTGGGGTTTAAGCCTTGAAGTAACTTGATCACTCCTGCAGCTGTCACAACAATATTATACATGAATGGGGCCGATCTTCCAGTCAATGAAACCTCCGTGAACTCAGTTTTATTAAACGCATCATTGAATTGACCAACTAGATCCTCTGCCCTTTCAGAGTCTGATTCAGCAACCCCGTTCCCTCCTCTTTCATTAAGAGGCGGGATACCTTGCCTGTATTTCTTCTGGCTATTGATATATCTGTAGAAGTCTCTGGGATTTGCCTTTACATCACCTACCAAGTTATTCACATACAAATCATGCTGATTTTTAGCTCCACTGGCCGAAGGCCAGCGGGGCTATTGTCATGGCCCTGTGTCCGTCGTGCGTCCGTGCGTTAACTTTTTCTTCAAACATCTTCTCCTCCTAAACTACTGGGCCAATTGTAACCAAACTTCACAGGAATGTTCCTTACATAGTCCCCTTCAAAATTCCTTCAAAGAATTTTGTTACACCCAGAACTCTGGTTGCCATGGCAACAAAACCATAAAAAAAATAAAAATCTTTAAAAATCTTCTCCTCCAAAACCACCTGTTGGATTTCATTTTTATTTTGCATGAATGTTCCTTGGGTGGACCTCTTTCAGATTCCTTGAAGAAATTTTGATCCGACAAAAAACATGGCCGCCATGGGCGGGCTTATTTTCCCTAATTAACATATAGTGTAATGCTAAAACATCTTCTCCTCCAAAACTATTGGGCCCATTGTAACCAAACTTCACAGGAATGTTCCTTACTTAGTCCTCTTCTAAATTCCTTCAAAGAATTTTGTTACACCCAGAACTCTGGTTGCCATGGCAACAAAACAACACAAAAAATTAAAAATCTTTAAAAATCTTCTCCTCCAAAACCACCTGTTGGATTTCATTTTTATTTTGCATGAATGTTCCTTGGGTGGACCTCTTTCAGATTCCTTGAAGAAATTTTGATCCGACAAAAAACATGGCCGCCATGGGTGGGGCTTATTTTCCCTATAAAACATATACATGTAGTGTAATGCTAAAACAGCTTCTCCTCCTAAACTACTGGGCCAATTGTAACCAAACTTCACAGGAATGTTCCTTACTTAGTCCTCTTCTCTTACTTGAAATTCCTTCAAAGAATTTTTTACACCCAGAACTTTGGTTGCCATGGCAACAAAACCACACAAAAAATTAAAAATCTTTAAAAATCTTCTCCAAACCCACCTGTTGGATTTCATTATCCCCTCGCACAACATAGTTGTGAGGGGGGGATATAGCATTTGTCCCGTACATACGTACGTACGTACTTTTGTCATCGCTCTAGCGCCACGTACGTACGTACTTTTGTCATCGCTCTAGCGCCTACATTTCTTGACCGATTTTAATATAACTTCACACGAACGTTCCGTACGACACTATCTGGAGCAAGATCGACTTTCAAGGTCATGACCTCAAGGTCAAGGTCACTCTGGCTATTTTTTGAAAAACTTTGTCATGGCTCTGGCGCCTACATTTCTTCACCAATTTCAATATAACTTCACACAAATGATCCTTATAAAAATATCTCGAGCGAGTTCCACTTTCAAGGTCATGGCTTCAAGGTCAAGGTCACAGTGGCTATTTTTAGAAAAACTTTGTCATCGCTCTAGCTCCTACATTTCTTCACTGATTTCAATATAACTTCACACAAATGTTCCTTATGACAATATCTTGAGCGAGTTGGACTTTCAAGGTCTTGACCTCAAGGTCAAGGTAACTTTGGCTATATTTAGAAAAACTTTTTCATCGCTCTAGCGCCTACATTTCTTCACCAATTTCAATATAACTTCACACAAATGTTCCTTATAAAAATATCTCCAGCGAGTTTGACTTTCCAACTCATGGCCTCAAGGTCAAGGTCACTGTGGCTTTGTTTAGAAAAAACTTTGTCATCGCTCTATCGCCTATATTTCTTCACTGATTTCAATATAACTTCACACAAATGTTCCTTATGACAATATCTCAAGCGGGTTCGACTATCAAGGTCAAGGCCTCAAGGTCAAGGTCACTGTGGCTATTTTTTTTGAAAAACTTTGTCATCGCTCTAGCAATTACATTTCTTCACCAATTTAATATAACTTCATACAAATGTTCCTTATGACAATATCTCTAGCGAGTTCCACTTTCAAGGTCAAGGTCACTGCGTCTATTTTTAGAAAAACTTCGTCATCCCTCTAGCGCTTACATTTCTTCATCGATTTCAATATAACTTCACACAAATGTTCCTTATGACAATATCTCAAGCGGGTTCGACTATCAAGGTCAAGGTCACTATGGCTATTTTTAGAAAACTTTGTCATCGCTCTAGCGCTTACATTTCTTCACCAATTTCAATATAACTTCATACAAATGTTCCTTATGACAATATCTCTAGCGAGTTCCACTTTCAAGGTCAAGGTCACTGTCTATTTTTAGAAAAACTTCGTCATCCCTCTAGCGCTTACATTTCTTCATCGATTTCAATATAACTTCACACAAATGTTCCTTATGACAATATCTCAAGCAGGTTTGACTATCAAGGTCAAGGTCACTATGGCTATTTTTAGAAAACTTTGTCATCGCTCTAGCGCCTACATTTCTTCACTGATTTCAATATAACTTCATACAAATGTTGCTTATGACAATACCTCGAACGAGTTCGACTTTCAAGGTCAAGGTCACTGTGGCTATTTTTAGAAAAACTTTGTCATTGCTCTAGCGCTTACATTTTTTCACCAATTTCCATATTACTTCACACAAATGTTCCTTATAACAATATCTCAAGTGAGTTCCACTTTCAAGGTCAAGGTCACTGTGGCTATTTTTAGAAAAACTTTGTCATGGCGCTAGCGCTTACATTTCTTCACCCATTTCAATATAACTTCACACAAATGTTCCTTATGACAATACCTCGAGCGAGTTTGACTTTCAAGGTCAAGGTCACTGTGGCTATTTTTAGAAAAACTTTGTCATTGCTCTAGTGCTTACAATTTTTCACCAATTTCAATATAACTTCACACAAATGTTCCTTATGACAATATCTCGAGCTATTTAATTAGCTTCCATAGACTCATAAAGGGATCTTTTTTTTTTTTTTTTTAATTTTCTCGTCCAAAACCGCTAAATGGATTTCGTTCTTAATTTTCATGAATGTTCCTTGTGTCTACCATTGTCAGATTCATTGAAGAAATTTTGATCAGACAAAAAATATGGCCGCCATGGCCACCACCTTTGGCTCATTAGCTTCCATAGACCAATAAACGGAAAAACTTCTTCTCTGAAACCATAAAGCCTAAAGCTAAGACATCCTAAAGCTAAGACATTTACAGTAAAACCTGTCTTAGTGGCCACCTCTATTAAGCAAGCAACCTGTCTTAAACAAGCAGGCATTCAGTTCCCAAGAAAGGCAGATGTGTTAAATTTCACCTGTATTAAGCAAGAACCTGTCTTAAGCAGGCATATTTTGACTATCCCTTAGGCACTCGCTTAATACAGGTTGAACTGTAGTAAGTAGCAAAGTTATGTGGACACCTACTAAGTCCTGCGAACTATGACTCTTGAGTCCAAATTGGCAACGCCCCGGTGCTTAGTAGCTCCCATAGACTAATAATGACAAAATCTTGAAACTTTTCTCCTCTAAAACCATAAGGCCAAGAGCTTAGAATGTAGCAACTTGAAGTATTCAACTGCATAAATCCTGCCAACTATGCCCCTGGGGTCCAAATTGGCCACACCCTGAGGCCCATAAGCTCCCATAGACTTATACTGGGAAAAACTGACAAAAATCTTCTCTGAAACCATCAGTGCCCAGAGCTTAGATATTAAGTATGCAGCAACGTCAAGTGGTCACTCAAATAAATCCTGCCAACAATGCCCCTGGGGTAAAAAATTGGTCACGCCCAGAGACATATTAGTTCCCATAGACTTATAATAGGAAAAGCTTAAAAAAAGTCTTCTTCTCTGAAACCATAAGGCCCAGAGCTTTAGATATTTAGAACGGAGCAATGCCAAATGGTCACTCACATAAATCCTGCCAACCATGGCTCTGGGGTCCAAAAATATAGAATGGACATTCCTTGGGTGAATCACTTGTTTCTTTTTTACCCGTTGCATGCGGGAAAACCCTAAATGGGTACCTTGGCAAACAGTGCTGGCCCAGATCAGACCCCACAGAACACCATGTCTGATCAGGGCCTGCACAATTTGCTAACATAATTTTCCATCAAAAATAGAAAAAAATAGGCCCGACACCCCTTATATGACAAATGGACTGGTCCAACATAGCAATAGAAGAGTCCACTAGTATACAATTGGTTAATGTAATAAATATGACAATTGTCTGAAGTTAGCCGGTGGAGCGACAGGCCCTCTTGGGCCTCTTGTTTTTATATTAGTCTTGATTTCAGGTCTCAAGTTTTCATATTTTGTCCGGAGTTTACCACTTCCAGTTTTTTTTGCCTTTGCATGAATCTTATTCCTTCTGCGAATTTTTCTTCTTATCTCTTGAGTGATACAAGGAATACAGACCTACTAGTTTTTGAGCGGATATGATTTTCAGCCGAAGTATGAATGAAAGAAGTTATCAAATCAAAGTTCTCCTGTACAGACCGAGCATCTGAATGACCATTAAAGTATTTCTCCTTTGCAAATCTGAGTGCATCCTTCCTCATAGTTTCAAGTCACCTTTCTGATATGAGTACACCTTACTCCGAGGTTTCTTTATTGGTGGGATGTGATTTTTTAAATATCCGGAGACAATATGGTCACTTAGTTTATCTTGGGAATGAATGTCGCCGAATTGTCCTGGCAAAGTCGTAAGGATCAGATCCAATGTGTTCTTATCACGAGTGGGGAAGTTAAAAATTTGTTCCAGGCCAGCCAATGATCGTTCATAATGTCAATTAATATTTGTCCTTCGGACTGACTCAGCATTGTGCCTTGTTTGCTTAGCCTGTCGGGCCAAACAATGTCTCTGAAGTTGAGGTCATCTAGAACTGGGAGTTTTTTACCCTTGTGCTGCGATTTAATGCAATCCAATTGGTCTTTAAACAACTGAAAGTTTTCGACCGTACCATTCGGTGGTCGATACAAACTTGCTGCGAAGTGGGAAGTTTTATTTGCAAAAACCTTAACCCAGACCGATTCGTTGTCATTTTCCAGTTCCATGAAAGGCATGTGAGGGATGTCTCTTATGAATGAGCAACATCACCCAACCACCATGAGAGTTCCTATCTTTTCAGTAGACACAGTACTGACAAGTTTCAGGGAAAAACTAATATGTGGTAATTGAACTGTCAATCTTTGTTTACTGAATAGCAACAATAGGAGGTTGAGATGTATCGAGGAAAGCTGAAAGTTCAAGAATTTTTCCTCTAATTACATTTATGTTTATATTGCAAAATTTCAAACCTTTTACAAAATTTGACTTAGTTTCATCAGCAGTCGAAGATTTGCCTCTCTTATCCTCTGACAGAGGTTCAAAACCAGTTTGGCTTACTCAGTTCTACATATTAATCAAAGAAGGAGTCTGAAAAGTTACAAACTTCACATTTTGGACATATCCAGTGGCAGCTTGAGTTTACCAAAGTGCTATATTCTGCATCTGAAATGAAGGAACATTCAGTGTGTATCCACATTTCACATTGATCACACTGAACGGCTGTGGCCATTAAGGACAGCACCACTGCAAAGACCACAGTCAGCTTTGCAGTCTTTGCAATACAAAGTGCCAGCTCTAGATTCAATTTCTAACAATTGACCGTTATCCAAATCAGAACATGACGAGTGAAAGCGCTTGTTACAGTCCTCACATTCTATCCATTTCTCGGAACCTTTGCAATACTTTTTGCAGAGTCCGCAGCGAAACCTTGGGCCGGGGTTATGTTCAATGTCTCCGGCCAAGATTAGAAGTAAAGCCAAGTTTGTACCGCGTGAGGACTTGAAGTTTCGCAAGCCCTGCAAACACCTGTTCCCATTCTTCCTTGTAAATGCCAAGAACCGGGAAATTCTACTACTGCTCTCCTTATTTGTAATCTTGCACTCCTGATTTCCATCATCTGGATGCATTCTATAGTTGTTTTCGAAAGAGTGAACCCAAGAATTAAGACCATGAGAAACAGGGACACCTTCATTTTAAATATACCGGGTAGTGATTTGATGATTTCTAATGTTTTATGATGGGTATCAAGCAACAATCCTGATTCCGAGTTTGTCACAGTCAGCACACTGACAACTACAAAGGGCTAATCAGTATACTGGTCCAATTATATACAGCTCAGCACACTCAAATATCTGACAACACACATGCTCTCCAGAAAAATGAATGTGACAGACCTAATTTTGATCCTAAGAATTTCAGTTGGCGTTACCTCACCCACTAGTGAGGTAATGGCGGGAAAGAATTTCAACAATTTTTTCAATCTACAACACAAAAAATCGCAATCTAGGGTAACCAGCAATAATATGTTGCTGGTTTACGCTTGTCTGCTATGAATCAGACAAAAAACCAAACAGATTTCCAAGAAAAAGAACATCTCTTTTAGTGGGCTATTTTTTTTCCAATTCCGTCCAGGTCGAACGGAAAACCGCCCCGTTTAAACAGTTTTTTTTTTTTAAAAAATCGCCGTATTTCAATCAAAATAATTGCATATGAAAAATATTAATGACGTAACATAAAAGACAGCAAATCTTCCTTTCATTTCTTCAAGCCCCGGTGGGCCGGGTCGGTTAGCAGTCGGGTATAAAAGCCAAGGCCGCGCCGAGCCAAAAATTCCGACCCAAAGATTTTATATTTCGTCTCTTGTTATAATTAAGATATATACCTAGGTCAGTTGGGTATCAAATTATTATAAATAACATATTTGGTAACTGCACGAAGGTTTATCTCTCTACATTGTTTAATTTTCTTGAAATAACCGTTTTTTTCCGAAATCGAGGGGTAAAAAAGCCAGGGCCGAGGAAAATGATAATATTTCTTAATTTCTTGCAAATCTACAGGTTAAAGTACTTCTTTTTTTTTGTCTTGAAAATATTTGAATTTGATTATTGTCATCACGTGTCCATAGACAAATATAACAAACATACAAGACTGCCTTAAATTATCAATTTTCTTACTTTTTCATTGTTTCTTTTTATCGATTTACTTAGTTAAAGAAAACGACGGAAAAGGACCGAATGGGAAGAGATTCTGCTAGCTGGAATAAAAGAAAATTTAAAAATAACAATTTTTTCTTTATCATTTTAATATACACATACATGTTAGCAAATATAACAATCAATTTTTATATTTCTTAAATTACAGCTAGCAGTAACAATACTTTTTTTTACCTTTTCGGTACATTTTGGTCGTTTCCTTTAGTAAAGTTAATCTAAAAATAGAAACCATTAAAAAAATAAGATCATTTAAGGTGATTTTGATATGTTTATTATATTTTCTATGTACACATGATAAAAACTATCAAATTTAAATAACATCAGGGTAAAAAGAATTTCTTTAACAGATAAAATCGTAAGAAATTAAGAAATATTTCCATTTTTCCCGGCCTTGGCTTTTATTTTATTTTATTTTTTTTTGGTTTGGGTTTTACGGCCCTTTCAAGATTATTTCACTCATATCGAGCCGATCGTTAATCAGAGGTGGGCGAAAACCGGAGTACCCGGAGAAAAACCACCTGACCTTCCGTTGCAGAACTTGGCGTCTCACACGTGGCCAGAGCGAGGCTCGAACCTACGGCGGTGAGAGACCTAATGACTAAGAGTCAGCGCTCTTATCCACTAGGCCACGGAGGCCCGTTTGGCTTTTATACCCCTCGATTTCGGAAAACTTGTTATTACAAGAAAAAAAAACAATGTAGAGAGATGAACCTTCGTGTAGATATCAAATATGTTATTCGTAACAATTTTATACAAAACTGACTGCAGAATATAGCTTCATTGTGCAAAGAGACGAAATATAAAATTTTTGGATCGGCATTTTTTGGCTCTGCGGCTCGGCCCGGCCTTGGCTTTTATACCCGACCTCGGTTAGCTGTTATACCTCTAAAATCTGTGTAGACAGGGTAAAAGTCAACCGGAATATCATGTAGGTTTAGTCCACTGTTGTCAAAAAATGAAGCAAAACGTGTTGCCAACAGCAAGGAACATACACCATTTAGGATGGCAATTGCAAGATCAGCAAAATCCAAATGTAGCCACCCAATCAAAGCTAAAGATAATAAAAAAACACACCGCTACAAATTTCGACTCTTGTATAATTCCTTAAAGACAGGATTTTCATGCCGGGGGTCTGGTTCCCAGCTTAAACATGTACAGGTAACCAGCAGATAAAAGTAGGTGTGGCTTGGTCTTGGTGGTCTAGGTAGCCAACCTATAGGGGCCAAAAAACTGATAAGGATTATAGGATATAATTGACTAATAATCAGCTGCTGTCCATATATTTATCAAACAAATACCTTCAAAAATTGGAAGTAAATTATGCTTCATAAACAAAATTTATTAACATTTAAATATAAAAAATCTAGTTTTATGTATTACAAAATAAAATAGCAAACATGACTGAAAACAGAAAACGATTTTATCTGAATGTCAATTTAGGTTTTGAAGAAATATAATGTGTGTTTTCATATTTTTCTCTGTACACAATAACCTCTCTGTAACATGATTCACTGTAAAAAGATTTTGGGATATTACACAGTTCTAACACATATCCCCCCCAGGTATTAGACTTCCTGCCTTGCCGTGGCCCTGGGGGCTCAATTCCCACTGGGCACGTTGCTGCTGTGGTCAATGTGCCCACTGGGAAGAGCTAAAGGAAGTACCACCCGTTTGCCGTGGGTGGCGTCCTGTAAGCCGGAAGAAGGGATCCTGGAGGTTGAGGGATACCTGAGGTTGCGGTGCTTCAGATTCCCAACACGCCTCTTTGGCCTGGCTTTTCGGTGTAGACGGGAGGCTGTGCGGTCCGGCACAGTCAATCGGCTGGTCACGCCTTGCCCTAGAGATACCGCTTAACTTTCTCTTCCATTCTTTTTGTATCTTTCCTGTTACCAACCATGTGCCCATTTACCTTACCCTTTTCTGTCTTTTTATTTCTAGAAGGCGGTGGCGCAACGGACCAATCGTGTAAGCATTTTGTTTATGCGAGTATATCTCACGTGTATCTCTAACACCTGCGAGTCGGATAGCCACTCCATTATGGTGTTCCCTTGTAGGGCTCCGCGGAGGGCGGAGAGCATTTGAGATGAATCTTAAAAACCTTCTTCATGGGTCCCCCTCTTTCTAGTAACCGCAACAAAACCAAACGTAAAAAAGATGAGTCATCGGAGTCTGACCTCGATGAACCCAGTCAGCAGTCTGTACCACCAAATGTTCCTTGCTTCTTGGTCATGACATCACTTGATGATACACGTACGGTGTCAAGTTTATCGCCTTTCGTCATCGAAAAAAGTATAGTGTCCATGGCCGGACAACCAAAAAGCATTAAGAAGCTTAGGTCAGGTGATCTACTTATCGAAGTCGAAAGAAAACAGCATGTAGAAGCTTTGCTTAAAACGAAAAAAATATTTGACCTGAAAGTAAAAGTTTCCCTCCACAATACACTGAATTCCAGTAAAGGTGTCATACGCAGCCCTGAATTACGTCCTTGCAGTGATGAAGAAATCATCGAAAACCTCCGAGACCAAGGCGTCATTGGTGTACGTAACATACAAGTTCGTAGAAATGGTGTATTAAAACCCACCAGTACTTACGTGTTGACTTTTAATACACCAGTTCTGCCCAAGAAAATCAAAGTAGCATATCTTTCCGTAAATGTAGAGGTATATATACCAAACCCTCTCAGATGTTACTCGTGTCAGGTTTTCGGTCACCACGAAAGCAGATGTGAGAAGAAAAAACTCTGTCCAAACTGTGGTGAAGAAAAACATGTTGATAATCATCAAAACTGCAAGAATGAAGCCAACTGCGTAAATTGTGGAGGTAAACATGCTGTTTTCTCTCGAGATTGTCCGGCATGGAAAAAAGAAAAAGAAATACTCACCGTCAAATACCAAAGGTCGATAACATTTCCAGAAGCGAGGAAGATTGTTGAAGAACGTTACAAAACACCAAGCACCAGTTACGCCAGCATAACAAAGGGTGCTGGTGTTAAAGTCGCAAATAGTGGAACGCAGACTGTTGAATCTTGCATTGCTGAACTGAAAAAATCTGGTGCATGGAGTACTACTCCAGCACCACAAAGTTCAACCAATTTGTCAAATGGCGCAATCCAGGTTGCTTCGGATCGGTCGACAGCGACCGAACCAAAGCCAGCGCCGCATGTAAAAGAGAAATCCGACTCCGCTCGGACCAATAAGGGATCGGAAGAACCGATCCAAAAAGATTACACAAAGATAGGGCTACCCTCTGACGAGGACGATGATGAACTAATGGATGATGATGACTCTCCAACCAATCCTCGCAAGGGTAGCAAAATTACAAGGATACCTTATATAAGGTAGGTTAATTTCGTCGATAACGACGCATTAGTTTCTAGTCGTATAAATATCTCTCCATAAAATGGATCTAAAACACAAAATAATACAATGGAATTGTCGAGGTCTTAAGTCAAATTATAACGAACTCTTATTGCTTCTTACTTTATTAAACCCATCGGTTTTTTGTTTGCAGGAAACTTTTTTGAAAACTGATGACAACATCGATATTAGGGGTTTCAATTCATACAACTATATCTACTCTGATGGTAACAGACCATCTGGTGGTAGTTCAATTATTGTTAAATCTTGTTTACCACAAAGAGAGATCAAATTAAAAACAGAACTACAGGCCGTGGCAGTGTCGGTTTCTCTGGATAAAGAAACTACAATTTGCTCTCTATATATTCCACCCTCATTTACTTTAAAGCCCGAACATCTTGAGTCGTTGCTGGGTCAGCTTCCATCGCCATATCTTTTAGTTGGTGACTTCAATGGTCACAACATTCTGTGGGGTTGTAAAGATAACATCAACAGAGGAGCACTTATTGAGGATTTTATTGCACAGAACGATCTCTGTTTGATGAATGATAAATCTTATACTTACCTTCACCCTGCGACAGGTCATTTGTCTTCTTTAGATCTCTCTTTGTGTCACCCATCTCTCTTCTTAGATTATGACTGGTCTGTCCACGATGATCAGTGCGGAAGTGATCACTTCCCTGTTATAATTGAGAGCTTAAACGAACCAGATGAGGACTGTAATCAGAAATGGAAAATGAATAAAGCCGACTGGGAATTATTCCATAATTTATGTGAAGAAGAGTTATCATTTGATCAATTTAATGAATCATCCGACATTGTTTCTGATTTCACAGATACACTTATTAATATATCAGAACAATGCATTCCAAAGACCTCAACAAATACTAAGAAAAGCAAGCCTTGGTTTAATAATGATTGTAAAGAAGCTATTAAAAAGCTTAAGCAGGCTCTAAATAAGTTCTGCAAAAATCCCACTTCAGAAAAGTTAAACGACGTAAAAGTTTTTAGAGCTAAAGCTCGGCGAACAATCCGAGCTTCCAAACGAAAGTCATGGAGAGAATATGTCTCCAAATTGAACTACAAAACCCCCATTAAAAAGGTTTGGGATATGGTACGAAAAATTTCAGGAAAAACAAAGTCTTCTAGTTTTACACATTTAAATACTGAATTTGACACAATAGCTTCAACAAAAAAAGATATTTCAGATACTCTTGGTCACACATTCTTGAGAAATTCGTCATCGCGTAATTATTCTGACACTTTTAGAAATTTCAAAAAGGACCAAGAGAAAAGAAATCTTAACTTCAAATCCCTTAATCACGAAGAATACAACACACCTTTTAACTTATCCGAACTCGTTGAAGCCATTGAAAAATCACATGATACGGCAACCGGCCCCGATGAAATTCATTATCAGATGCTTAAGCATCTGCCAAAAAGTTCTCTTACAACACTTTTAGATATCTTTAATAATATTTGGGAAACGGGGGTCTGTCCTGAGAGTTGGCGTGTAGCTACAGTTGTACCAATTCCGAAACCAGGGAAAGATCATGCAGAACCTACAAATTATCGTCCGATAGCTTTGACAAGTTGTTTGTGTAAAACATTGGAGAGAATGATAAACAAGAGATTAGTCTGGTACTTAGAGTCCAACAACCTCATTTCAGAATATCAATCGGGTTTTCGTTCGGAACGTAGTACCAATGACAATTTAATAAGACTAGAAACATTTATACGAGATGCTTTTATTAACAAAGAACACGTAGTGGCTGTCTTTTTCGACTTGGAGAAAGCATATGATACAACATGGCGTTATGGAATATTGAAAGATCTACATAACATTGGCTTAAGAGGAAAACTTCCCAGTTTTATTGAAAGCTTTTTAGGGGAGCGCATGTTTCAGGTGCGTGTGGGGTCTACCCTGTCAGATTTCAATGATCAAGAACAGGGTGTCCCACAGGGTAGTATTCTTTCAACTACGCTTTTTAACATCAAAATAAACAATATTGTACAATGTTTGGACAACAAAACTGATTGTTCATTGTATGTTGATGAATTTTGTATATGTTACCGTTCAAAAAATATGAAAACAATTGAACGAAAGTTACAACAAAATTTAAAAAGAATAGAAGAATGGACTGATAAAAATATTTTCAAGTTCTCCAAGTCGAAAACGCAGTGTGTTCATTTTTGTAAACTACGGAAGAAACACGAACATCCTTCCCTGTTTTTATACGGATCACAAATTCCTGTTGTTGAAGAAGCCAAATTTCTTGGGGTCATATTTGATCAAAAATTATCTTTTATTCCCCATATTAAATATCTTAAAGCGAAATGCTTAAAAGCTTTGAATCTTTTGAAAGTTTTAGCCCATACAAGTTGGGGAGCAGATCGGTATACTTTATTACATCTTTACCGGTCTTTAATAAGATCTAAATTAGATTATGGGTCTGTTGTTTATGGTTCTGCCAGAAAGTCCTATTTAAAATCCTTGGATACTATCCATCACCAAGGCCTTCGTCTGGCCATGGGAGCCTTCCGTACTTCTCCCGTATTAAGCCTTTATGTAGAAGCAGGTGAACCATCTTTAACCTCGCACAGAGAGAAACTTTCTCTTCAGTATGCTATCAGACTTGCTGCAAATCCATCTAACCCGGCATCCAAAGTGGCCTAATGGATAAGAGCGCTGACTCTTAGTCATTAGGTCTCTCACCGCCGTGGGTTCGAGCCTCGCTCGGGTCACGTGTGAGACGCCAAGTTCTGCAACGGAAGGTCAGGTGGTTTTTCTCCGGGTACTCCGGTTTTCGCCCACCTATGATTAACGATCGGCTCGATATGAGTGAAATAATCTTGAAAGGGCCGTAAAACCCAAACAAAAAAATAAAAAAAAAAAAACCCGGCATCCAAAATTTCATTTCCACCTCAATTTGTAGATAAGTATGAAACAAAACCCACAGCAATCAGACCTTTTGGATTACGTATTTTACCACTGCTGGAAAATTCAGGTATCGACCTTAAAAATATTCAAAAACATGAAACCGCCGAAGTTCCATCTTGGTGTATTAAACAACCTTCTATTCTGTTCGACTTACATGATGGAAAAAAATCCGAATCAAATCCAATACTTCTCAAACAAAACTTTCAGGTACTGCAGTCACGTTACAATGATTACCAGCAAGTCTATACTGATGGTTCCAAAGAAGGAGATAAAGTTGGCTGTGCGTATGTTTCTAAAGATACGCACAAAACCATGCGCCTTCCAGATGGTTCATCTATTTTTACAGCTGAAGCCAAAGCAATAGACCTAGCTTTAGATTTTATCAGTTCTTCAACAATTCAAAAAGCAATTATATTTTCGGATTCACTTTCTGTGCTTAAGGCTTTAGACCATTCATCATCTAAAAATCCTCAAATTCAAAAATTGATCGAAAAACATCATGAAATTTCTAAAACACACCAAATCTTGTTTTGTTGGCTTCCGAGCCATATTGGCATTGTCGGCAATGAATATGCTGACAAGAAAGCAAAGGAATCGCTCAATCTTGATCCATCTGTTTTTAAAATTCCTTTTAACAATTTTAAACCATTTATCAACAGATACATCTTGTCGGAATGGCAAGGCGAATGGGACCGTGCAATAAATAACAAACTCCATGCCATTAAACCTGTCGTTAGTACAAAATGCTCTCCTCCACAGTTTTCCAGAAAAGAGGACGTAGTATTAACACGACTGCGCATCGGCCATACTAGAGTTACTCATTCTTATATTTTTAATGGTGATGATCAGCCTTCTTGTGTAGGTTGTGATCAGCCATTCACTGTGAAACATATCTTAATTGACTGTGTTGACTTTTCACCCTCACGTATTTTATATTTCAAAGCTGACACTTTGCAACAACTGTTTCGAGATGTACCTGTTGATAATATTATTTTATTCTTAAAAGAAATTGGACTTTTTCATAAGATTTAACTGTTTCAGATTTTTATACATTATCATTCTGACTTTTTACTTTTAATATCATCATAATTATTCATGCCGTTTAACCATCAACCGTTTGACGCTTATGACCCACAAAGAGGGTTGACGCGTCGTTAAACACGAAATCATCATCATCATAACACATATCCCAAAAATCGTTAGAACTGCCTCATTGAACATTTGTATGTGTAAAATGCTAGTCCTAGAACTCATTAAAAATTGACCTAGTACCAACACTCGGCCCCCGCCCATCGGGGCTTGAAGAAATATATGGGCTGCATGATGCTTCCATGCAGAGCTGAAAACGACCCGCACACGAGTACTGGTAAACCGCTTAGAGGATCTAAGCCTGTCCAGGCAAAGCGGTGCGAGTCGGCCCGTCAGTGCTTATAAACCCTATTTGTTTCATTGTGCGACAGGGCTTGAGATGTCATTTCATCTCAGCGTTGGGTAAAAGTCCCACAAAATTGGAAGCAACATCTACAAAATGACCATTACAGTGTTGATGGGGACGTTAAACATCAAATCAAACAAACAAACCAAAACTCTATAGTACATTGTGGGTGCTCATTAGAACTGCCTGATTCGAGCACCCAAAATCTATTTATTTAAAACAAGAGGCCCATGGGCCACTATGCTCACCAGAGCTCAGGTGGGCACTGCCCAATTGCAGCCTTGTATTTTAACATGATATCATTTTAATCTGCTAAGAGAACCCCCATATCCAAATGAGCACCCATGTGAATTCAGTATATGAAACATTAGGCCTTTTATGAAGTAGAGGCGGCCCCCGCCCATCGGGGCTTGAAGAAATATATGGGCTGCATGATGCTTCCACGCAGAGCTGAAACCGACCCGCACACGAGTACTGGTAAACCGCTTAGAGGATCTAAGCCTGCCCAGGCAAAGCGGTGCGAGTCGGCCCGTCCATGCTTATAAACCCTATTGGTTTAATTGGGTGACAGGGCTTGAGATGTCATTTCATCTCAATGTCGGGTGAAAGTCCCACAAAATTGGAAGCAACGTCTCCAAAATGACCTTTACAGTGTTGGCGTTAAACTTCAAATCAAACAAACAAACAAATGAAGTAGAGGGGTGGGACATGGACCCAATGGAGCCCTGGTTGGTATCACTAAATGTGTCTTATCACACTAGAATGGTTTAGCAGTGGGGATCTGTATGGCTGGATATATAAGGCAGTGGAGGGGTTGGAGCATGCCCTGTCGATCCCAGGAAAGCCCAAGATTGCTGTCCCCAAATGTGTCTTATCATATGGTTTAGGGGTAGGAATCTGAACAGTTTCCGAGATATGAGGCCCTTTTATGAAGTGGAAAGGCCCCTGCGGACACCACTACAGTAGGTGTGCTAATAATAAGGAACAAGAACATATGTGATTATGGGCTGGGAATTTGAATGATTTCTGAAATATATGGCTTTTTAGAAAGTGGAAGGGCGGGGCACATTGCCTCAGCACAAAGAGACCCCCAAGATGGTGTGACTGAACGAGTATTATCATAAGGAACAAGAATATATATGGTTTAGGGGTGGGGAGCTGAACGATTTATGAGATATATGGCTTTTAATGAAGTCAAGCGGTGGGGCATGCCCCAGGGACTCACAAACTGGTGTCACTGAATGCGTCTTATCATATGGAAGATGAATATATATGGTTTAGGGGTGGGGCTCTGACCAGTTTCTGAGATATAAGGCCTTTTCTATTGTGCAGGGGTGGGGCAAGGCCCAGGAACCCCCAGGTTGGTGTCAATGAATGTGTCTTATCATAAGGAACAAGAATATATATGGTTTAGGGGTGGGGATCTGTAAGGTTTCAAAGATATTGTGATATTATGAAATGGAAGGGGTGGGGCATGGCCCCAGAACATCGCTGGGGACCCCCAGGTTGGTGTCACTGAATGCGTCTTATCATAATGAACGAGAATATATATGGTTAAGGGGTGGGGATCTGTAAGGTTACTGGGATATTGGGCCTTTTATGAAGTGGAGGGGGTGGGGCATGGCCCCGGCACATCCCGGGGGACCCCAGGTTGGTGTCACCGGGTCCGTCTTATCATAAGGAACAAGAATATATATGGTTTAGGGGTTGGGATCTCAATGGTTTCGGAGATAAATGGCATTTTATCCGGGGGACCCCCAGGTTGGTGTCACTTAATGCATCTTATCATAAGGAACAAGAATATGTATGGTTTAGGGGTTGGGATCTGTAAGGTTTCTGAGATATAAGGCATTTTATGAAGTGGAGGGGGCGGGGCATGGCCCCGGCACAACCTAGGAGACCCCCAGGTTGACATAAAAGCATATGGCTGAGAGGTTTACTCAAGGAACATGTTTATGTAAGTTTTGTCAAAATATCTGCAATGACTTGTCAGTAAATGCCATTTTTCAGTTTTCCCCATTATAAGTCAATGGAAACTCTAAGTTGCCATAGCAACAACACTGAAAGGCCAAATTTCATAAAAAAAAACACGAAACATGTTAAGGCAAATATGTGAATATTTTCATAAAGTCTCAGCCTCCTAGAGCATATGGTTTCTGAGGAGATGATTTTTAAGTATTTTGTTATCTATTTTTTGCATTTTGGTTTCCATGGCAACCAATAAAAATGGGCAGAAGGCCTAAAATCATACGGCAGATAGTAGATTGCCTAATCAACATTTCTATGAAAGTTTTGTCAAAATATCTGCAGAGGCTTGGCAGTAAATGCCATTTTTCAATTTTCCCCATTATAAGTCTATGGAAACTACAAGTTGCCATAGCAACCAAACTAATGAGCCGATTTTGATAAAAAAAAACAGAAACTTTCAATCCCCCAGCCCAAGGATGCTACAGATAAAATTTGGGCCCAATGGTCCTAGCGGCTTCAGAGGAGATGTCGTTTAAAAGTGTTGACGTCACACGACGACGCAGACGCCGACGGACAACTGCCTATCCTATAAGCTCCCCTGGAGCCTTCGGCTCTGGTGAGCTAAAAATCTAAACTGAGATTGGAATGAGTTAAGTCTGGACATCTGTTTTATTCATTAAGTCATATCATCGCTTGTTAATCTGTGTCGATTTTATTTAATTGATTTTACTAAGACTGCCTGTGTATAATTCATTTTACTTTTTATTTTTCTTCTGCTATAAGAAGAAAAACAAGAAGAAGAATGGAAAATTCTTTCTGTTATATCAAATTTAAAAAACAATTCTTTCATTCAAACATTATTTATTTATTTATTTATCTATCTATCAGAAGAAGCTGTTTCCTATTGTGTCAACTAATAATTCTTCAACAAATTTGAAGCTTTAATTTTTTATTATTATTATTTTTTTTGTCATATTAGAACTATATATGTTATATAATTAACCTTTATGAAATATGTTTGTATTTTCTTTCTTTGTAATTTAAAAATAAAAAATATATACATTAATCATGACTAAATTGTTTTGTTTGTCTATTGAAACCAATTATGGAGTGTGCCTGCTGTTACATAATTGAGATAATAAGGTTAACTTCAAACAGAGCAGAGCTGTGAATCACTTATTATTAAAATGTCAATCATTGTGATGTCAAGGTAGGTCTCCATTTACAGCCAATCAGATAAATAGAATTTGATGTTAACCCTTCAGAGGTCAGACAAAGAATGACTCAGGTTTTCCTGTGCTCCCTTAAATAGTCCAGTCCTGTCTTTAAATTAGAAGACGTTCGATTAGTTTAATTTGCTTGAGTGAGTGAGTGCTTGAGTTTTACGTCCCACCAACAGCTAAGGAGACGGGACCTCGGTTTAAAGACTCATCCGAAGGTCTGTAGAAGCCCGGGATCCTGCGACCCCTGGTTTACAAGGCGAGTAGCGTAACCACTACACCACGGAGGCTTCTATTAATTTGCTTGAACTTTTATTGTAACTCCACCTTCGTCATTATAACAACCAATTAATGCCTACGAAAGAAATTACTGCTTCTAGTGTTCTGCAGCGCTGTAGGGAAAACTGGAAACCATCAATTAACTGTAACCGAACTAGAATGATGAGACGGCCGAAGTGCTCGGGATCGGCTGATCCCGGTCACTATATATCAGATACCTGCTACACGGCAGATCGGTCGCCAACAATTCTCAGGCACCAATCAAGCGCGTAACAGTCACCAATCAAGCGCGTAACAGTCACCTGCCCGATAGGCTAATATTTAAGCCCAATATTAGAATCAACCAGCAGACCGGTCATCTATGCAGTTAACCGACCCGAAGTTAGATCCCACGCAACGGGGTGGTTACTACCCCTAAATTCGGACACTGGGTGTGGGAAATAAGTGTTTTGAGTCAGTGACCCCCAGGTATTAGACTTCCTGCCTTGCCGTGGCCCTGGGGGCTCAATTCCCACTGGGCACATTGCCGCTGTGGTCTTTGTGCCCACTGGGAAGAGCTAAAGGAAGTACCACCCGTTTGCCGTGGGTGGCGTCCTGTAAGCCGGAAGAAGGGATCCTGGAGGTTGAGGGTTACCTGAGGTGGCGGTGCTTCAGGTTCCCAACACGCCTCTTTGGCCTGGCTTTTCGGTGTAGACGGGTGGCCGTGCGGTCCGGCACGGTCAATCGGCTGGTCACGCCGAGCCCTAGAGATACCACTTTGCTTTCTCTTCAACTCTTTTTGTATCTTTCCTGATACCAACCATATGCCCATTTACCTTACCCTTTTCTGTCTTTTTATCTCTAGAAGGCGGTGGCAAAACGGATCAATCGTGTAGGCATTTTGTTTATGCGAGTATATCTCACGTGTATCTCTAACACCTGCGAGTTGGATAACCACTCCATTATGGTGTTCCCTTGTAGGGCTCCACGGAGGGCGGAGAGCACTTGGGACGAAACTAGGAATTTTTTCTCATGGCTCATGGAAAAAAACACAACCGCACCCACGCACCTAACCGCAACGCACCTAAACGTAAAAAAGACGAGGATTCATCCGAATCGGATGAACACAGTCAAAATTCCAGTCAGCAGTCAAGTCAACAATCAAGTCAGCAGTCTGCTGAACCAAACTTTGACAATGTTCTGCGTTTCTTGGTCGTCACGTCGCTTGACGATACACGAACTGTGTCAAGCCTTTCTCCCTTTGTTATCGAGAAAAGTATTGTCGCCATAGCCGGACACCCAAAGAGTATTAAATCACTCAAATCAGGTGACCTTCTCTTGGAACTCGAGAGAAAACCGCAAGTTGTAAGCCTGCTCGCCACCAAAAAACTCTTTGATCTTTCGGTAAAAATATCTCTTCACAACACACTAAACTCATCTAAAGGAGTGATTCGCAGTCCAGAACTGCGTCCTTGTACAGACGAAGAGATCATTGATAACCTGAAAGATCAAGGGGTTATTGGTGTTCGTAACATCAAAGTCCGTAGAAATGGTGTACTAAAACCAACAGCAACTTATGTGTTGACTTTTAATACACCAATTCTACCCAAGAAAATCAAAGTAGCATATCTTTCCATTAACGTAGAGGTATACATCCCAAACCCTCTTAGATGTTACTCTTGTCAGGCTTTTGGCCATCACGAAAGCAGATGTCAGAGAAAACAACTCTGTCCTAATTGTGGTGAAGAAAAGCATGTTGATAATCACCTCAACTGCAAAAATGAACCCAAATGCGTAAATTGTGATGGCAAACATGCTGTTTTCTCCCGAGACTGTCCAGCGTGGAAAAAAGAAAAAGAAATACTTACCGTCAAATACCAAAGGGGGATAACATTCCCAGAAGCGCGGAAGATTGTCGAAGAGCGATACATAACACCAACCACCAGTTTCGCCAGCATCACAAAGGGTGCTGGTGTAAAATGTACCAGCTCCGCAACACAGACTGCTGAATCATACATTGCTGAACTGAAAAAGTCTGGTGCATGGAGTAAATCCACTCCAGCACCACAAAGTTCAACCAATTTATCAAAAGGCGCAATCCAGGTTGCTTCGGATCGGTCGACAGCGACCGTACCGAAGCCAGCGCCGAATGTAAAAGAGAAACCCGACCCAGGCCGAACTAATAAGGGGTCGCAAGATCCGATCAAAAAACATCAATTGTCTCAAAGACAAACAGACAGACAACGTAAAATGGAAAGAGACAATATAAAATTTCAGAACAGATTCGGATCTTTGAGTGACAGTGATATGGAGTTGACTGAAACTCCATCATCACCAAGTGGCAATAACAGATCGAGGTCTGCCACACCACGAGCTGGTGGTAGCAGATCTATATCACCAATTGCACCTCCATAATAGTTTCTAGTCTTTAAATATCTCTCCTTAAAATGGATTTAAAACACAAAATAATACAATGGAATTGTCGAGGTCTTAAATCAAATTATAATGAACTCTTATTACTTATTTCGCTACTAACCCCATCGGTGTTTTGTTTGCAAGAAACTTTTTTAAAAACTGATGACAACATAGATGTCAGGGGTTTCAATACATACAACTATATCTATTCTGATGGTAACAAACCATCTGGTGGCAGCTCAATTTTTGTTAAATCATGTTTACCACAAAGAGAGATCAAATTAAAAACCGACCTTCAAGCTGTAGAAGTATCAGTTTCTCTGGATAAAGAAACTACAATTTGCTCTCTATATATCCCACCCTCATTTTCTTTAAAGCCCAAACATCTTGACTCATTGCTGAGTCAACTTCCATCGCCATATCTTTTAGTTGGCGACTTCAATGGTCACAATATTCTATGGGGCTGTAAAGATGTCAATAACAGAGGAGCACTTGTCGAAGATTTTATTGCAAAGAACGATCTTTGCTTGATGAATGATAAATCTTATACTTACCTTCACCCTGCGACAGGTCATTTGTCTTCTTTGGATCTCTCTTTGTGTCACCCATCTCTCTTCTTGGACTATGACTGGTCTGTTCATGATGATCAGTGCGGAAGTGATCACTTTCCTGTTATAATAGAGAGCGTAAACGAACCAGATGAGGACTGTAACCAGAAATGGAAAATGAATAAAGCCGACTGGGAATTATTCCATAATTTATGTGAAGAAGAGTTATCAGTTGATCACTTAAATGAATCATCTGACATTGTTTCTGATTTCACAGATACACTTATTAACATATCAGAACAATGCATTCCAAAGACCTCCACAAATACTAAGAAAAGCAAGCCTTGGTTTAATAATGACTGTAAAGAAGCTATTAAAAAGCGTAAACAGGCTCTAAATAAGTTCTGCAAAAGTCCCACTTCAGAAAAGCTAAACGACGTAAAAGTTTTTAGAGCTAAAGCTCGGCGAACAATCCGAGCTTCAAAATGAAAGTCATGGAGAGAATATGTCTCCAAATTGAACTACAAAACCCCCATTAAAAAGGTTTGGGATATGGTACGAAAAATTTCAGGAAAAACAAAGTCCTCTAGTTTTACACATTTAAATACTGAATTTGACACAATAGCTTCAACAAAAAAAGATATTTCAGATACTCTTGGTCACACATTCTTGAGAAATTCATCATCGCGTAATTATTCTGACACTTTTAGAAATTTCAAAAAGGACCAGGAGAAAAGAAAACTTAACTTCAAATCCCTTAATCACGAAGAATACAACACACCTTTTAACTTAACCGAACTCGTTGAAGCCATTGAAAAATCACATGATACGGCAACCGGCCCCGATGAAATTCATTATCAGATGCTTAAGCATCTGCCAAAAAGTTCTCTTACAACACTTTTAGATATCTTTAATAATATTTGGGAAACGGGGGTCTGTCCTGAGAGTTGGCGTGTAGCTACAGTTGTACCAATTCCGAAACCAGGGAAAGATCATGCAGAACCTACAAATTATCGTCCGATAGCTTTGACAAGTTGTTTGTGTAAAACATTGGAGAGAATGATAAACAAGAGATTAGTCTGGTACTTAGAGTCCAACAACCTCATTTCAGAATATCAATCGGGGTTTCGTTCGGAACGTAGTACCAATGACAATTTAATAAGACTAGAAACATTTATACGAGATGCTTTTATTAACAAAGAACACGTAGTGGCTGTCTTTTTCGACTTGGAGAAAGCATATGATACAACATGGCGTTATGGAATATTGAAAGATCTACATAACATTGGCTTAAGAGGAAAACTTCCCAGTTTTATTGAAAGCTTTTTAGGGGAGCGCATGTTTCAGGTGCGTGTGGGATCTACCCTGTCAGATTTCTATGATCAAGAACAGGGTGTCCCACAGGGTAGTATTCTTTCAACTACGCTATTTAACATCAAAATAAACAGTATTGTACAATGTTTGGACGACAAAACTGATTGTTCATTGTATGTTGATGATTTTTGTATATGTTACCGTTCAAAAAATATGAAAACAATTGAACGAAAGTTACAACAAAATTTAAAAAGAATAGAAGAATGGACTGATAAAAATGGTTTCAAGTTCTCCAAGTCAAAAACGCAGTGTGTTCATTTTTGTAAACTACGGAAGAAACACGAACATCCTTCCCTGTTTTTATACGGATCACAAATTCCTGTTGTTGAAGAAGCCAAATTTCTTGGGGTCATATTTGATCAAAAGTTATCTTTTATTCCACATATTAAATATCTTAAAGCGAAATGCTTAAAAGCTTTGAATCTTTTGAAAGTTTTAGCTCATACAAGTTGGGGAGCAGATCGGTATACTTTATTACATCTTTACCGGTCTTTAATAAGATCTAAATTAGATTATGGGTCTGTTGTTTATGGTTCTGCCAGAAAGTCCTATTTAAAATCCTTGGATACTATCCATCACCAAGGCCTTCGTCTGGCCATGGGAGCCTTCCGTACTTCTCCCGTATTAAGCCTTTATGTAGAAGCAGGTGAACCATCTTTAACCTCGCGCAGAGAGAAACTTTCTCTTCAGTATGCTATCAGACTTGCTGCAAATCCATCTAACCCGGCATCCAAAATTTCATTTCCACCTCAATTTGTAGATAAGTATGAAACAAAACCCACAGCAATCAAACCTTTTGGATTACGTATTTTACCACTGCTGGAAAATTCAGGTATCGACCTTAAAAATATTCAAAAACATGAAACCGCCGAAGTTCCATCTTGGTGTATTAAACAACCTTCTATTCTGTTCGACTTACATGATGGAAAAAAATCCGAATCAAATCCAATACTTCTCAAACAAAACTTTCAGGTACTGCAGTCACGTTACAATGATTACCAGCAAGTCTATACTGATGGTTCCAAAGAAGGAGATAAAGTTGGCTGTGCGTATGTTTCTAAAGATACGCACAAAACCATGCGCCTTCCAGATGGTTCATCTATTTTTACAGCTGAAGCCAAAGCAATAGACCTAGCTTTAGATTTTATCAGTTCTTCAACAATTCAAAAAGCAATTATATTTTCGGATTCACTTTCTGTGCTTAAGGCTTTAGACCATTCATCATCTAAAAATCCTCAAATTCAAAAATTGATCGAAAAACATCATGAAATTTCTAAAACACACCAAATCTTGTTTTGTTGGCTTCCGAGCCATATTGGCATTGTCGGCAATGAATATGCTGACAAGAAAGCAAAGGAATCGCTCAATCTTGATCCATCTGTTTTTAAAATTCCTTTTAACAATTTTAAACCATTTATCAACAGATACATCTTGTCGGAATGGCAACGCGAATGGGACCGTGCAATAAATAACAAACTCCATGCCATTAAACCTGTCGTTAGTACAAAATGCTCTCCTCCACAGTTTTCCAGAAAAGAGGACGTAGTATTAACACGACTGCGTATCGGCCATACTCGAGTTACTCATTCTTATATTTTTAATGGTGATGATCAGCCTTCTTGTGTAGGTTGTGATCAGCCATTCACTGTGAAACATATCTTAATTGACTGTGTTGACTTTTCACCCTCACGTATTTTATATTTCAAAGCTGACACTTTGCAACAACTGTTTCGAGATGTACCTGTTGATAATATTATTTTATTCTTAAAAGAAATTGGACTTTTTCATAAGATTTAACTGTTTCAGATTTTTATACATTATCATTCTGACTTTTTACTTTTAATATCATCATAATTATTCATGCCGTTTAACCATCAACCGTTTGACGCTTATGACCCACAAAGAGGGTTGACGCGTCGTTAAACACGAAATCATCATCATCATCTGAGTCAGTGAGACAGAAGACATATTAACATGAAAAATGTAAATATATTTTAGCTGTCTAGAGAACAAATATTTTCAAATTTCTAGGTTGGAGATTTCATCTGCAAAGAGAGAAAGGTAGAAAGCACTTTGTTAGGTTATTGCACATCATGACATGTTTAACGAGGGTTTCCTTTTGGAAATATGAAACTGTTGGTGCGCAACAGTCATTATCAACTACACAATGAAGCAGACTAACTCTTCACGAGAAGCATTACCAATGAAGGAAAATATTACTTCTTACACAAAAGAAACCCTTCATCGAGCAAAACCTCCCTATAAAGAAACCAGTCTACTGTCAAGTTTTTGTTAAGACAAAGCAAACTTGATCTTCACGAGAAGCATTACCAACGATGGAAAATATTACTTCTTACAAACAAGAAACCCTTCATTGAGCAAAACCTCCCTATAAAGAAACCAGATTACTGTCAAATTGTTGTTTAGAAAAAACAAACTAAATCTTCACGAGAAGCATTACCAACGAAGGAACATATTACTTCTTACACAAAAGAAACCCTTCATTGAGTAAAACCTCCCTATAAAGAAACTAGATTACTGTCAAGTTTTTGTTCAGAAAAAGCAAACTAAATCTTCACGAGAAGCATTTACAAACGAAGGAAATTATTACTTCTTCAAGAGAAACCCTTCATCAAATAAATCGTTACTCCTAAACGAATTAGTTTACAATGAAAGAGTATTACAATTTCACCCTTATAACGTATAAGAAAGAAATTATTGTACAGACACCCCCACCATTCTGGCAGAATGCATATAGGGGTGTATGTCAAACCCAAAGGAACAAGATAACCACCTGTGCAGGAAGTTTTTATCAGCCCCTTTCTGGAGTGTTTCCAGCTGTGATCTGTCTCCACATTTGACTTGAAAATCGCCGCAATTCTGTTGGACTAATATCATTTCATGAAAGTTAAGACCATAGATTGATCTCTCGTTATAAAGTGATATGATACAAGACGTTTCCTTTGCTCAAAACTTAATAGAATGTATAAAATAGCTTATTATTTCCAATTTCTTTACCTTTGCAAGAAAGTCGACACGTCATAAATTCACCCACTGTATAGTTTATCAACGACCTTTGAGAGTTCAACGTTCAAGCGTGGCAAGACTATTCCATATTTTAGGGGAAGCAGGTTTCGGATTTCTTTTTTCATAGGATTTTAAAACTATAAATATTTTTTTCTATAATGCCATTATGTAGCAGTCGTGGCCAAGTGGTTATAGTATGATGCAGTACGAATCTCAGAAAAACTATATCTCCCAATGTAAAATCCCAGCTGAAGGCGACTTAACCTAAAACACAGTCTAGTCCAAAATTAAAAGTGCAGTCGTTAAAACGAAATACATTACGTCAAGTAAAGGGAGAGAATCCCATAAAACCGTACCGAATTGTCGATTTCGGAATACTCGGGAGTTTCCGTAAGTTTCCGAAGAAGCAGACGTAAACCAAAGGGTGTAATTTATGAGTGGCGTCTTTCCAACAGAATATCAACGCATCTGGGCGTTGATACTAGACCAGAATAGGCAAGTAAGACGGAAAACACATAAATGTATGAAATACACTGACTGTAAGTTATTTCTTCGCTGGAGGATGGAATTCAAGATGAACAAAAATGTCATAACACAGAGAGTGTACATAAGTCCGGACATCACGAACTTCGACAATATTTCTTAATAGGGTTAACAATGCCTTGATGGACAACCTACATAATCCATGAGACACCATAAATCCAGACTGCCACACTCCAACCTCCTACGGATAAAAAAAGGAAAATGAATTTTCAAATGTTAAATTCAATTTCATTTTTTTTCACTTTGACATACGTGCCGAACGTTTGAGACATGACTGCGCAGACGAGACAATTTATGAAGATATATACCAATGACTTTTAGTTAGATTCATTTCCATACTTCTAAAGAAGTATTAACTTTCCAAATATTATAGCCTGAATATATAAGCACTGAATCGGTATAATATCAATTATACCACCACAATCCAGTGATGCATGTAAACAACAACACTAACAATGATAATAAAAATAAACATTTTCATTACCACTATTATTGTGAATGATTTTTAGATATTCTCGAAGATAGCCATGATTTCTGCCTTGATTAAATACAGTATACTCCCTGCGTGTATCGCAAAGTTCCTGTCTTTTATGTTTAGAAAAAGACGGATCAGCCTCCACGTCTACAGCTCTGCAATTGGAAGTAGGAGGAAGAGGAATAAGTACATTTCCCAAATCAATATAGTTGGGATTATTAACTTTAACGTGTTCATATGTAACTGATTTTTCAGGAGACTTATGAGACTTCTTATGTGAGAGTTTGTTATGTTTGGCCACCAGCTTACCACATGAACTACACTTGTAAACGATTTTAAAGTCCCGATGAACCGCCGCAAAATGATCGTCATACTTAGTATATGTAGAGAACAGACTGAAATCCGGACAGTTAGGTACGGCACAACACATGCCAAGATGAGGCCACTGAAAATTGGTATGAACCGCAAATGCTCTCTCCTCCTCCGGTGCCACGCATATCTCTAATTCCATGATTGATCTCTGAAACTAAATGGAAACAACCATACATATATAAGGCGGGAGAATAAAATAAATGCTAGTATACTGTGATACAGAAGTGATACATATTCCTCCTAGTCCAATAAGATGAACCAAAAGAAGTCATCACCAAAGAAAGACGATGAAATAACAGGACCAAGTTATCCTCAAATCAACATTTAACAGGCATATGAAATGACATTCTCCCAATGTCATATACTAATATATGCCAAAAAAAGTTTTATTACAAGATGAGAATCCTGGATTCAATTGTGATGATATATATTTCAAAGGAAAGATGAGACATAAATGACAATACAAAACGCGAGAAATCTATGTACAACTTCCCATACAGGAGTTATTTTGTTCCCCGGCGTTACTGGCGACGATATACTGTATAAATTCCTATGGAGAATAAATCTTGCGGGGCTTTATAACACGGTCCGCCCGGGTCCTCACTGGAGTATAAGGGACTGGAATGGGGTCAGGGCAAGATTCATACAAATCTTCAGATTCCAACTTCCTCATCTATACTGAGTCCATGACCTTCAGAAGAATCTTATTCATCCTGATCTTGTTCACAATCTGGATCATTACACAGAATGGAAAAGTCATCCTCACATTGTATCAAACTAGGGTCCTCTGATTGAGTGTTTCTTTATTCTATAACAGTAGGATTCCCTTCATCGTTTACCCAAGGAATAAGATTATCTTCTCCCCGGTATGACTTTATATTGTCAACATGAATATTGATTACTGGACTTGTGGGACTTTTTTGTAGCGAATGTGTAACGTCAGATATCTTACGTATTATGAGATATGGAACTATCCAACCAAGTTCTAATTTTTTGTCTTGCGTATGGTGGATAAAATCTCCATACAAAAGTCCCTATTTTAAACTCAGTCTGAGTTGCATTCTGGTCATAATACCTTTTCTGGCGTTTAGCTGCTACTTTCAGGTTTTCATACACTGTTTGATAACTTATTTTCATGGCGGACTGCAGCCATTCAACATATTGTATTGGACACTCTATTTCTGGGTTATCTGGAGGAGGGCCATACATTAAGTCCACGGGACAGTTAATTTCTTGCCCAAACATTAATAGATTTGGAGTACATTTTATTGAACTTTGTTCAGAAGCTCTATAAGCCATCATTATGTATGGAAGATAATCGTCCCAGTTTTTCTGATTATCACAACAAAATATTGCTAGCATTTGTTTAAGGGTACGATTAAACCTCTCAATTATTGCGTCACTCTGGGGTCGGTAAGGAATAGTCCTTGTCTTTTTAATCCCTAACAAACGGCAGACCTCTTTAAAAAGAGTAGACTCAAATTCTCTTCCCATATCAGTATGTAATTGTTCCATACAACCATATCGGCAAATAATCTGAGTGACTAGTACATCAGCTACAGTCAAAGCAGTGTGGTTAGGGCTGGCAAACGCCGCCATAAATTTGGTAAAGTAATCCCCAATCACCACAATATACTCATTGCCATTATCTGTAAGGGGAAGAGGGCCGAATATGTCTGAAGCAGCGACCTGAAACCGCTTTGAGACTTTCGTCTGTCGTAAGGGATATCTACCCACACCTGGACCAGGTTTTCCTCTAGCACACAAATCACATGAGTCACACCACCTTTTTACGCTGTCTGTAATATTAAGCCAATAGAACCTTCGTTTTATAAGAACTACAGTTCTGTCCCGACCGAAGTGTCCGGCAGTGTGCTTAGTATGAAGCTCTTCAAAAATTTCTTTCTTCAAGATTTCTGGTGTAACAAATGCTAAGTGTTCTTGACCATCTACCCCTTCATACTTTTTATATAGAAGCCCCTCTTTGATAACTAACAAATCCCAATGTTGCAAGATAATTTTAGTATTTTGGGAATAACCATTTATAGTTTCCTTAGAGGGTCTTTCATTACTTTCTTTGCACTGCAAGATTATTGCAATTTCTGGGTCAGCCATTTGCAGAGCACGTAATTCATCCTTTGTTTTACAGTCTTTCCATTTTGGAATGGGGTTTTCATTACAATCGGTCGCACTGGATGAGGAAGACCCCTCGGCGCGCGCAGCACTTAAAGCACTACATATCGACCAGTCCTCATCCATAGACTGCGAAACAGAAACGTGCTGGCAGGGGTCGACTTCCTGTCCAGCTGAACTCGGGTTCACTGGCATAGCGGAAGACTTCTTACAGCAGTCTACACACGCTCCGTACTTGCACTTTCGAGGAGGAATTCTACTTAACGCGTCGACATGCTTCATTTGGTATCCTTTTTTATGCAGGATAGTAAAGTCGTAGGTGTCTTATACCGAGAGCCAACGACTGAGCATTCCATCAGCATCTTTGAAATTTTTTATCCATGTAAGACTAGCATGATCACTATGGATCTTGAAAAGACGTCCCATTAAATAATGTTTGAAATGACGAACGAAATATACGACTGCATACAACTCACGCATAGTCTTGCAATATTTCTGCTGAGATTTGTTAAGAGTCTTACTCGCGTAGGCTATAACAAAGTCCTTATGGTCTTGTTCCTGCGATAATATTGCTCCTATCCCATACAGAGACGCATCAGTCTGTAAAGTGAATTTGCCTGTAGATGTAGGATAAGCAAGTAGTGGAGGGGAAGTCAAACTGTGTTTTAACGCATTAAAGGACGTTTCACATTTCTCGTCCCACTTGAACTTAACATTTTTCTTAGTCAGATGATTGAGTTGATAAGCAAGTTCAGCGCAATTGGGTATATACGCTCTATAGAAATTCACCAGTCCCAAAAAGGACTTGGATTTCTTTACTCGACTTCGGCCACGGCCAAGTCAATACAGTTTCAGTTTTTTCTGGATCATACATTGTTCCATCTTCGGTGGCAATGTGACCTAAAAAGGCTACTTGCCGTTGGCAAAACTTGCATGTCGAAGGCTTTAGTTTCAGATTGGCTTGTCTCAATCGGGAAAATACTGCTCTAAGATTATTTAAAGTACGTATCAGTACGTATTATGAGATATGGACCTATCCAAACAAGTTCTAAAGTTCTAATTTTTTGTCTTGCGTATGGTGGAAAAAAATCTCCATACAAAAGTCCCTATTTTAAACTCAGTCTCAGTTGCATTCTGGTCATAATAACTTTTCTGGCGTTTAGCTGCTACTTTCAGGTTTTCATATACTGTTTGATAACTTATTTTCATGGCGGACTGCAGCCATTCAACATATTGTATTGGACACTCTATTTCTGGGTTTTCTGGATGAGGGCCATACATTAAGTCCACGGGACAGTTAATTTCTTGCCCAAACATTAATAGATTTGGAGTACATTTGATTGAACTTTGTTCAAAAGCTCTATAAGCCATCATTATGTATGGAAAGTAGAAGTAAAACAAAGATCAGGAATCGATACAATTAACTTACTCCACCCACCAAAGACACCAAAGGGAAAGAAACACAAACATTAAGCGACCAGACCATAATGGAAACCCAAACAAAGGAAGGCCATAAGGACAGTTACTTTCCCACAAAATGGCCATATGGCCATCCAAAATAAAAAGACACAAGTGATACACAGTAAGTAACAAACAACACCATAAATAAACCGCCACAGAAGAACCACCTTGGAACGGTCAGTGGAATGCTTTCCACTCGGGGGGCTTAAATCGATTTTACGTGGCCACAATCCTCGCCCTTCCGTCGCGATTTAGACAAATAATTTGTTCAGTCCGCATGAAGGCCTCCTAACTCATCAGTGCAACATCTCCGTGAACACAAAAATTCAAAGAACCACAGAGTTGAGACAACGGTGAGGACTCGACAGCAAGAAACCACTGAAATGCTGGAGCAAAAGAAAACCAGAGACAGAGCATCACCTTGAATTAGATCTCTCTAATTCTCAATAAGCCTTTACGTTGGAGCCGTCATAGAATCTGAGGCCTGACCCACCGGCGTGCAATTAAAGAGGGAAGCAAAGTTGCCAACCGTGATTGAGTTAACCACCATGCATGCAATCTGTCGTATAACATCCATGTTTTACCCAATCTTTTTATATCGTAGAATGTTTTTACGAAATTGGATGCTGAAGTCATTGCGGTTATATATTTTTCTGAATTTAAGTCACCATAAAATTCGGGTTCCGATAGACCTTGTTGCAGAAGAGATTTAAGTCCAATATTGAATTTTGAAATTAAATCAGAACGGCGTCTATAAAATTTTGAAAAGGCTTTGCGTAGTTTATGGTACCGATAACCCTGATTAAGGAGTTTAGCCGTTAATAATTTATTACGAGTGTTGAAGTCAGTTACATGACTACACACTCTAGCAAATCGAATTAATTGCGAAATATAAACGCCATAGGATGGCGCACGAGGAACATCACCATCCAAAAAAGGAAATTTTACAATCTCAAAATCAAAGTCATCGCGTTTATCATAAATTTTGCACGAAACAAATCCTTCTACAATAGATAGATGTAAATCTAAAAACGGGGCCTCGGTATCAGAAGAATTTGCTTCAATTAACTGAATTTCTGGTGGGTAAATCTGACTGATCAAACCATCGAAATAGGTATTATCAATATTTAATAAATCATCTAAATATCTAGAAGTAGAGCTAAAAGCTTCAATAATTTCAGATTGGTTATCAATGGAAAGCGACAACATGAAGTCTCTTTCATAACAATACAAGAACAGATCAGCCACAAAAGGTGCGCAATTCTTACCCATCGGAATACCCACAATTTGTCTAAATAACTTAGTACCGAATCTAATATAAATATTGTCAAGTAGAAAGGTGAGGGCATCACACACTTTCTGACATGACCAAAGTGTATAATTCTTATGCTCTTTAGAAGTGAAAATGCATTTCTGACATTACATGCAAGATAGAGAGAATCTTCTCTGTGAAAAGCCCATTCAATTAAATCATTAAGCTTTTCTTTTATAAGATTATGAGGAAGTGTAGTGTAAAGAGTGTAAAAATCGTAAGAAGACAGACTTGAAGCACGGAAATGTCTGGATTTCAATTTATTTAAAACCTCGTTCGAATTTTTTATAGACCAAAACAGATTTCTTCATGATCTTTCAAAGACTTTATCACAATATTTAATCACATGCGTTTTAATAGCAGTAAGACAGGAAGTTAATAATTTAGAAAGTTCAGTGGTAGTGCAAGAGCTAGAATTTGCAATAAACCGTGCTTTGTAAGGTCTTTTATGAAGTTTTGGTAACCAGTATAGCGTAGCAAGCTTGTCTTGGCCTTCGTTAACACACACAGCAAACTTGGTGGCTGAATGACAAACATGTTTATCTACTATAGCTCTCTCTTCAGCTAAAGGCTGAAGTTCATAGGCCTTAGTACCACCAAGCTCCTGCTTAAGAGTGTTAACATAGTGGAGCCGTCACACAACGACGACGTTGTTAGCGGCCTTGTCTGCAGGGGCCAAAACAAACTAAGATAATCGTCCCAGTTTTTCTGATTATCACAACAAAATATTGATAGCATTTGTTTAAGGGTACGATTAAACCTATCAATTATTGCGTCACTCTGGGGTCGGTAGGGAGTAGTCCTTGTCTTTTGAATCCCTAACAAACGGCAGACCTCTTTAAAAAGAGTAGATTCAAACTCTCTTCCCATATCATTATGTAATTGTTCCATACAACCATATCGGCAAATAATCTGAGTGACTAGTACATCAGCTACAGTCAAAGCAGTGTGGTTAGGGATGGCAAACGCCTCCATAAATTTGGTAAAGTAATCCCCAATCACCACAATATACTCATTGCCATTATCTGTAAGGGGAGGTGGGCCGAATATGTCTAAATCAACGCTCTGAAACCGCCTACAGACTTTCGTCTGTCGTAAGGAATATCTACCCACACCTGGACCAGGTTTTCCTCTAGCACACAAATCACATGAGTCACACAACCTTTTTACGCTGTCTGTAATATTAGGCCAATAGAACCTTCGTTTTATAAGAACTACAGTTCTGTCCCGACCGAAGTGTCCGGCAGTGTGCTTAGTATGACGCTCTTCAAAAATTTCTTTCTTTCAAGATTTCTGGTGTAACAAATGCTAAGTGTTCTTGACCATTTACCCCTTCATACTTTTTATATAGAAGCCCCTCTTTGATAACTAACAAATCCCAATGTTGCAAGATAATTTTAGTATTTTGGGAATAACCGTTTATAGTTTCCTTAGAGGGTCTTTCATTACTTTCTTTGCACTGCAAGATTATTGCAATTTCTGGGTCAGCCATTTGCAGAGCGCGTAATTCCTCCTTTGTTTTACAGTCTATCCAATTTGGAATGGGTTTTTCATTACAATCGGTCGCGCTGGATAAGGAAGACCCCTCGGCGCGCGTAGAACTTAATGCACTACATACCGACGCGTCCTCATCCATAGAGTGCGAAACAGAAACGTGCTGGCAGGGTCGACTTCCTGTCCAGCTGAACTCGGGTTCACTGGCATAGCGGAAGACTTCTTACAGCAGTCTACACACGCTCCGTACTTGCACTTTCGAGAAAGAATTCTACTTAACGCGTCGACATGCTTCATTTCGTATCCTTTTTTATGCAGGATAGTAAAGTCATAGGTACTAATATCGTGAGCCAACGACTGAGCATTCCATCAGCATCTTTGAAATTTTTTATCCATGTAAGACTAGCATGATCGGTATGGATCTTGAAAAGACGTCCCATTAGATAATGTTTGAAATGACGGACGAAATATACGACTGCATACAACTCACGCATAGTCGTGCAATATTTTTGCTGAGATTTGTTAAGAGTCTTACTCGCGTAGGCTATAACAACGTCCTTATGGTCTTGTTCCTGCGATAATATTGCTCCTATCCCATACAGAGACGCATCAGTCTGTAAAGTGAATTTGCCTGTAGAGGTAGGATAAGCAAGTAGTGGAGGGGAAGTCAAACTGTGTTTTAACGTAGTAAAGGACGTTTCACATTTCTCGACCCACTTGAACTTAACATTTTTCTTGGTCAGATGATTGAGTGGATATGCAAGTTCAGCGCAATTGGGTATATACGCTCTATAGAAATTCACCAGTCCCAAAAAGCACTTAATTTGTTTACTCGACTTCGGCGACTTCGGCCGCGGCCAAGTCAATACAGTTTCAGTTTTTTCTGGATCACGCAATGTGACCTAAAAAGGCTACTTGCCGTTGGAAAAACTTGCATTTCGAGGGCTTTAGTTTCAGATTGGCTTGCCTCAATCGGGAAAATACTGCTTTAAGATTATTCAAAGTAGTTTGAAAATTGGAGCCAAAAATGATGACGTGATCTAAATAGCATATGCATTTTTCCCATTGCAGATTTCCCAAGACACGCTCCATTACGTGTTCAAACGTTGCGCCAGCGTTACATAAGCCAAAAGGTAGGACTTAAAAGTGAAATAAACCACGAGTAGGGGTTGAGAACGCAGTTAATTTCTTTGATTTTGAGTCCATATTTAATTGCCAATAACCAGAAGCCAGGTCAATTGTATTATACCACTTCGAACCGGCCAACGTGTCAAAGATGTGTCTTATATTTGGTAGGGGATAAGGATCTTTGACAGTGACAGAATTAAGACCCCAAAAATCTATGGCAAATCTGTATGTGCCGTCTGATTTTTTTACTAGACAAATTGGTGCAGACAATGGGCTATCACTTGGTTCTATAATGTTTTGTTCTAACATTTTCTCTAGCTCTTTTTCAATAACCCCTCTTTGAGCTATAGGGCATTTTCTCGAGGTATTTTAATTGGTTTAGCATCTCCGACATCAATTGAACGAGTAGCTATATCAGCTCTCCCTAATTTGCCATCAGGACCAACAAAAAATTCCTAAAATTCAGCTATCAAACAACTGAACTGCTGTTTTTCATCATCAGTCAGTTCTTCAGAAACATTTTCGACTAAAGGGCGCAAATAATCAGGTAATTCTGCTTTATAGTATCACATGAGTCTTGAAAGTGGACTTCTTTTAAGGGACATGCATGACCTAAGACATCACCTGGTTTAAGATTAATATTCTTATCTGTAATATTCATAACAGATACCTTCGAAGAGCCTGATTGGTCTAAAAGAGACTTGGCTACTAAAAGTCCACCATTTTGATAGCTCAGAGAGGGTTCTATCATATCGTCGTTCGGGAGTCAAAACCTCGTATGTCATTTTTTTTTAAATTTTCAGGGGAGAGAAAAAACTTGATAACTTTTGCTAGGAGCGACAAATATTAACGAAACTTGGACAAGATTGTGTTTGTCAGGATCCAAATTTTCTGCTATAGCTATTTTAAACTTGTAGGGAAGACTTCACATCATTCTAAAAGTTACGACATTTTGACTCAGTTTTCGGTTGACATACGTCATTTTGAGTGTCTTTCCCTTACAAAGCCCATGTACTGGCATGGCATTTTGGTCACACAATATTAATCGGTACATGAAAAGGGGATTTTAACAGCAATGATTCTAAATATCCTGTATTTTACTGAATAGTAAATAAAAAAAATATGCTAGAACTGCCGCAATAATGAGGTTTTTTTACATGGATGGAACCACAAAGACCAGTATCAAGCTTTTGGAGAGGAAAGATAATACTGTCCTATAATAATCATTGGATAGTATATCTTTCCTCTAAAAAAGCTTGACACTGGTCCCTGTGGATGAAACAAGCAATAAGATTGAATAAGAAATACTGAAAATCAGCTTTATTCATTGGACTGATGACTTTTCAGTCTCAAAAACTCAAAGGAACAACATTTCAAAACAGCACTTCAATTTAGAACAACACTTTGAAATAAAGCAATTTAGCTTTATCCATTACCGACTGAAGTCTTTTCAGTCTCTAAAACTCAAACAAACATTTCTGCTACAATAGCCTCAACATTAAACCTTAATCCGAACATGAACATTCAGTGACTAGGACTATTTGGATTACCAGTCCTTCAAATATTGTCAAACATAATGAAACGAAAATGTTTTGTTAAATGACCCGACTAGCTCTGGCTCAGAACAACATTCTAAAATTATACCAGTGTTCCGTTATGATTACGAAGTAATAGTTAGTTTTTCAGTTTATCATAGAACGGATGAAAGTCAGCTGGGATGACATGTTTAAGTGCCATTAAGTGATCAAACTTTGACTGTTTGATTACTAAGGATTCCTCATAAAGAGGACCTGGATCATCGGGATTGGCCTCTGAATTTCGTGCTCTCCTGGGAAGCTCTTGGAACTCGTCATTGAACAGTAATTTGTATGTGATAAGGCCATCCCTATTGTCCCCCAGGTATTAGACTTCCTGCCTTGCCGTGGCCCTGGGGGCTCAATTCCCACTGGGCACGTTGCTGCTGTGGTCAATGTGCCCACTGGGAAGAGCTAAAGGAAGTACCACCCGTTTGCCGTGGGTGGCGTCCTGTAAACCGGAAGAAGGGATCCTGGAGGTTGAGGGTTACCTGAGGTGGCGGTGCTTCAGGTGCCCAACACGCCTCTTTGGCCTGGCTTTTCGGTGTAGACGGGTGGCCGTGCGGTCCGGCACGGTCAATCGGCTGGTCACGCCGAGCCCTAGAGATACCGCTTTGCTTTCTCTTCAACTCTTTTTGTATCTTTCCTGATACCAACCATATGCCCATTTACCTTACCCTTTTCTGTCTTTTTATCTCTAGAAGGCGGTGGCTTAATGGATCAATCGTGTAGGCATTTTGTTTATACGAGTATATCTCACGTGTATCTCTAACATCTGCGAGTTGGATAACCACTCCAGTATGGTGTTCCCTTGTAGGGCTCCACGGAGGGCGGAGAGCACTTGGGACGAAACTAGAATTTTTTTCTTATGGCTCCTGGAAAAAAAACATAACCGCAAATCACCTAACCGCAAATCACCTAACCACAACGCACCTAAACGTAAAAAACAAGAAGATTCATCCGAATCGGATTAACACAGTCAACAATCCAGTCAGCAGTCAAGTCAACAATCTAGTCAGCAGTCTGCTGAACCAAATTTTGACAATGTTCCGCGTTTCTTGGTCGTTACGTCACTTGACGATACACGAACTGTATCTAGCCTTTCCCCCTTCGTCATCGAGAAAAGTATTCTCTCCATTGCCGGACACCCTAAGAGTATAAAACAACTCAAATCGGGTGATCTTCTCTTGGAAGTCGAGAAAAAACAGCAAGTGGTAAGCCTGCTGAACACCAACAAACTCTTTGATCTAAAAGTTAAAGTCGCTTTACATAACACGCTCAATTCATCTAAGGGAGTGATTCGCAGTCCAGAACTGCGTCCTTGCTCAGATGAAGAGATAGTCGATAACCTTAAGGATCAGGGAGTTGTTGGTGTTCGTAACATTCAAGTTCGTAGAAATGGTGTACTAAAACCAACAGCAACTTATGTGTTGACTTTTAATACACCAATTCTACCCAAGAAAATCAAAGTAGCATATCTTTCCATTAACGTAGAGGTATACATCCCAAACCCTCTTAGATGTTACTCTTGTCAGGCTTTTGGCCATCACGAAAGCAGATGTCAGAGAAAAAAACTCTGTCCTAATTGTGGTGAAGAAAAGCATGTTGATAATCACCTCAACTGCAAAAATGAACCCAAATGCGTAAATTGTGATGGCAAACATGCTGTTTTCTCCCGAGACTGTCCGGCGTGGAAAAAAGAAAAAGAAATACTTACCGTCAAATACCAAAGGGGGATAACATTCCCAGAAGCGCGGAAGATTGTCGAAGAGCGATACATAACACCAACCACCAGTTTCGCCAGCATCACAAAGGGTGCTGGTGTAAAATGTACCAGCTCCGCAACACAGACTGCTGAATCATACATTGCTGAACTGAAAAAGTCTGGTGCATGGAGTAAATCCACTCCAGCACCACAAAGTTCAACCAATTTATCAAAAGGCGCAATCCAGGTTGCTTCGGATCGGTCGACAGCGACCGTACCGAAGCCAGCGCCGAATGTAAAAGAGAAACCCGACCCAGGTCGAACTAATAAGGGGTCGCAAGATCCGATAAAAAAACATCAATTGTCTCAAAGACAAACAGACAGACAACGTAAAATGGAAAGAGACAATATAAAATTTCAGAACAGATTCGGATCTTTGAGTGACAGTGATATGGAGTTGACTGAAACTCCATCATCACCAAGTGGCAATAACAGATCGAGGTCTGCCACACCACGAGCTGGTGGTAGCAGATCTATATCACCAATTGCACCTCCATAATAGTTTCTAGTCTTTAAATATCTCTCCTTAAAATGGATTTAAAACACAAAATAATACAATGGAATTGTCGAGGTCTTAAATCAAATTATAATGAACTCTTATTACTTATTTCGCTACTAACCCCATCGGTGTTTTGTTTGCAAGAAACTTTTTTAAAAACTGATGACAACATAGATGTCAGGGGTTTCAATACATACAACTATATCTATTCTGATGGTAACAAACCATCTGGTGGCAGCTCAATTTTTGTTAAATCATGTTTACCACAAAGAGAGATCAAATTAAAAACCGACCTTCAAGCTGTAGCAGTATCGGTTTCTCTGGATAAAGAAACTACAGTTTGCTCTCTATATATCCCACCCTCATTTTCTTTAAAGCCCGAACATCTTGACTCATTGCTGAGTCAACTTCCATCGCCATATCTTTTAGTTGGCGACTTCAATGGTCACAATATTCTATGGGGCTGTAAAGATGTCAATAACAGAGGAGCACTTGTCGAAGATTTTATTGCAAAGAACGATCTTTGCTTGATGAATGATAAATCTTATACTTACCTTCACCCTGCGACAGGTCATTTGTCTTCTTTAGATCTCTCTTTGTGTCACCCATCTCTCTTCTTGGACTATGACTGGTCTGTTCATGATGATCAGTGCGGAAGTGATCACTTTCCTGTTATAATAGAGAGCGTAAACGAACCAGATGAAGACTGTAACCAGAAATGGAAAATGAATAAAGCCGACTGGGAATTATTCCATAATTTATGTGAAGAAGAGTTATCAGTTGATCACTTAAATGAATCATCTGACATTGTTTCTGATTTCACAGATACACTTATTAACATATCAGAACAATGCATTCCAAAGACCTCCACAAATACTAAGAAAAGCAAGCCTTGGTTTAATAATGACTGTAAAGAAGCTATTAAAAAGCGTAAACAGGCTCTAAATAAGTTCTGCAAAAATCCCACTTCAGAAAAGCTAAACGACGTAAAAGTTTTTAGAGCTAAAGCTCGGCGAACAATCCGAGCTTCCAAACGAAAGTCATGGAGAGAATATGTCTCCAAATTGAACTATAAAACCCCCATTAAAAAGGTTTGGGATATGGTACGAAAAATTTCAGGAAAAACAAAGTCTTCTAGTTTTACACATTTAAATACTGAATTTGACACAATAGCTTCAACAAAAAAAGATATTTCAGATACTCTTGGTCACACATTTTTGAGAAATTCATCATCGCGTAATTATTCTGACACTTTTAGAAATTTCAAAAAGGACCAGGAGAAAAGAAAACTTAACTTCAAATCCCTTAATCACGAAGAATACAACACACCATTTAACTTATCCGAACTCGTTGAAGCCATTGAAAAATCACATGATACGGCAACCGGCCCCGATGAAATTCATTATCAGATGCTTAAGCATCTGCCAAAAAGTTCTCTTACAACACTTTTAGATATCTTTAATAATATTTGGGAAACGGGGGTCTGTCCTGAGAGTTGGCGTGTAGCTACAGTTGTACCAACTCCGAAACCAGGGAAAGATCATGCAGAACCTACAAATTATCGTCCGATAGCTTTGACAAGTTGTTTGTGTAAAACATTGGAGAGAATGATAAACAAGAGATTAGTCTGGTACTTAGAGTCCAACAACCTCATTTCAGAATATCAATCGGGCTTTCGTTCGGAACGTAGTACCAATGACAATTTAATAAGACTAGAAACATTTATACGAGATGCTTTTATTAACAAAGAACACGTAGTGGCTGTCTTTTTCGACTTGGAGAAAGCATATGATACAACATGGCGTTATGGAATATTGAAAGATCTACATAACATTGGCTTAAGAGGAAAACTTCCCAGTTTTATTGAAAGCTTTTTAGGGGAGCGCATGTTTCAGGTGCGTGTGGGGTCTACCCTGTCAGATTTCTATGATCAAGAACAGGGTGTCCCACAGGGTAGTATTCTTTCAACTACGCTATTTAACATCAAAATAAACAATATTGTACAATGTTTGGACGACAAAACTGATTGTTCATTGTATGTTGATGATTTTTGTATATGTTACCGTTCAAAAAATATGAAAACAATTGAACGAAAGTTACAACAAAATTTAAAAAGAATAGAAGAATGGACTGATAAAAATGGTTTCAAGTTCTCCAAGTCGAAAACGCAGTGTGTTCATTTTTGTAAACTACGGAAGAAACACGAACATCCTTCCCTGTTTTTATACGGATCACAAATTCCTGTTGTTGAAGAAGCCAAATTTCTTGGGGTCATATTTGATCAAAAGTTATCTTTTATTCCACATATTAAATATCTTAAAGCGAAATGCTTAAAAGCTTTGAATCTTTTGAAAGTTTTAGCTCATACAAGTTGGGGAGCAGATCGGTATACTTTATTACATCTTTACCGGTCTTTAATAAGATCTAAATTAGATTATGGGTCTGTTGTTTATGGTTCTGCCAGAAAGTCCTATTTAAAATCCTTGGATACTATCCATCACCAAGGCCTTCGTCTGGCCATGGGAGCCTTCCGTACTTCTCCCGTATTAAGCCTTTATGTAGAAGCAGGTGAACCATCTTTAACCTCGCGCAGAGAGAAACTTTCTCTTCAGTATGCTATCAGACTTGCTGCAAATCCATCTAACCCGGCATCCAAAATTTCATTTCGACCTCAATTTGTAGATAAGTATGAAACAAAACCCACAGCAATCAAACCTTTTGGATTACGTATTTTACCACTGCTGGAAAATTCAGGTATCGACCTTAAAAATATTCAAAAACATGAAACCGCCGAAGTTCCATCTTGGTGTATTAAACAACCTTCTATTCTGTTCGACTTACATGATGGAAAAAAATCCGAATCAAATCCAATACTTCTCAAACAAAACTTTCAGGTACTGCAGTCACGTTACAATGATTACCAGCAAGTATATACTGATGGTTCCAAAGAAGGAGATAAAGTTGGCTGTGCGTATGTTTCTAAAGATACGCACAAAACCATGCGCCTTCCAGATGGTTCATCTATTTTTACAGCTGAAGCCAAAGCAATAGACCTAGCTTTAGATTTTATCAGTTCTTCAACAATTCAAAAAGCAATTTTAGTTTAGGATTCACTTTCTGTGCTTAAGGCTTTAGACCATTCATCATCTAAAAATCCTCAAATTCAAAAATTGATCGAAAAACATCATGAAATTTCTAAAACACACCAAATCTTGTTTTGTTGGCTTCCGAGCCATATTGGCATTGTCGGCAATGAATATGCTGACAAGAAAGCAAAGGAATCGCTCAATCTTGATCCATCTGTTTTTAAAATTCCTTTTAACAATTTTAAACCATTTATCAACAGATACATCTTGTCGGAATGGCAAGGCGAATGGAACCGTGCAATAAATAACAAACTCCATGCCATTAAACCTGTCGTTAGTACAAAATGCTCTCCTCCACAGTTTTCCAGAAAAGAGGACGTAGTATTAACACGACTGCGCATCGGCCATACTAGAGTTACTCATTCTTATATTTTTAATGGTGATGATCAGCCTTCTTGTGTAGGTTGTGATCAGCCATTCACTGTGAAACATATCTTAATTGACTGTGTTGACTTTTCACCCTCACGTATTTTATATTTCAAAGCTGACACTTTGCAACAACTGTTTCGAGATGTACCTGTTGATAATATTATTTTATTCTTAAAAGAAATTGGACTTTTTCATAAGATTTAACTGTTTCAGATTTTTATACATTATCATTCTGACTTTTTACTTTTAATATCATCATAATTATTCATGCCGTTTAACCATCAACCGTTTGACGCTTATGACCCACAAAGAGGGTTGACGCGTCGTTAAACACGAAATCATCATCATCATCATCATCAGCCATCCCTATTGTAGTGTATCACTCGAAGATCCGTGACTACTGGGTCACCAACTCTCGCTCCTGGTCTGAAAGAGTTATAATAGTTAAGTTCAGTATAATCCTTAAAAAATGAATGATCAACATAGTGAACCACATAAGGCTGACCAGGACGAGCTTCTCGCATGAGATCCACATAATTCTGTGGCACGTATAAACAAATTTTTCGTTTCTTCACTTTTCGCTCTATTACACTATGCACCGAATCCACTTCCATTTGTGTATGTCCCTTTTCTAAGATTTTCTGTGTTATTTCGATACCAAATTTCTTGGCTGTATGACAAAGGGCATTTGCTAACACCACGTTTCGATTCTGATAAGTACATCCGTCACTATATAGTATAATGTGCTTGATACTATCATTTTTGACAATGCCTTTTCTATGTAATTTACAATACAAGTAGCAAATGTACTACCGCTTAGGTCTGCTTCACCCTCATGCCAAAAGTAACAGTCAACATCTTTTGTGTTCAAATCATAGATGGTAAAATTGTGGCATTGCAATTTACTCTTGTAGTACAGGGCACTTGCATTAAGTTTTGGACAAAGCAAGACTGCTTGTACATCCATTGTAATTACCTTGACAGAATCATCGTTTTCAGAAGCTTCTTTGTCGTGACCTTTTTCGATTCTTGCACGTTCTTTTCTGTTTATGTGAGTTTGGTATTGTTCCTCTGGAATATTGCCAGCCTCATAGCTGCAACAAATGTCGCACTGGTCTTTTCTTGGTGAAAATAAACCAATGTTTAGATCAGTAAACGTTTCATTAAACAACCTATAGCTTGCAGCTTTCTTATTGTTTGCTGTACAATACTTTTTATATTCAGAAAATAGTGTGCTGAAATTGTCAAATAATGGTTCCAAATACGATTTAGAGGAAGATGCTCTACAATAATGTGATTCAAGCCTTGGTAGAGACTCTAGATACATTCTGGCACTTTCTCGCTGTTCACCATGGCGCTGTACTTGCACTCGGCTTCTCTCTACTGTAAATATAGAACGTTATGATCACAAATTCGAGCAATCTTTCTTACCTCCGAGATGATTAATTATCTGATAAACATTTTGTGATATTTTTTCTTACATAAACTCGAAACATACATTGTTGGTGCTCGTTATTGAAGCTATTCTAACGAGTACCAACAACCTACGTCTCTGAGCGCAAATAAGTTAAATAATGTATACTTCTGTAAACCCCTGTTTTCTCTATATAAAGTAGGTTTTAAGGGGTCTTTTGGTTCACGGACTTGTTATCAGGATGTCCATGCGGCTTTTCAAGAATGGCTTTTACTTGATCTATTTTAATGAAATGTAATTATAGCTCTATTTTAGTATAACAAAAGCGAACGCAGAATGTATAAAGAAGTTTAGTTTGTTATGATCAGATTAATACTATAGATTTATTTGTATTTTCTTGAATTTTATAGATATTTTATTTTAATTAGTTTTAAATCTTATTATATTTAGAATTTCAAACTGTGATAAATAATTTTAGTTAAAAACTGTATTATACTTTATCGATTCTTGTAGATATTGAATTTTACTTAGTTATAAATTTTATTGTACATTGTGTATTTACAATTTCAAACTGTGATAAAAAAATTTAGTTTAAGACTGTTGTATTTTATCGATTCTTGTAGATATTGTTTTCTAATTAGTTAAATAGTTTATTACATTACAATTTTTATACAATGATAAATAAATTTAGTTAAAGCCTGACTATGATATGCGACAAGTTTTGGTGATTGCGAGTTGAAATGTATAAAGATACAGCAACTTGTTTTTTTTTAACTTCGATCAAACCTGGTTTCGGTTATGCTTACCCGTATCTTGCTTCTTCTCGGGAATTCCAGAAGCTGAGTTATCGACCCAAGAATAGACAGTTTTCTCGCCAATTCTTAAGGTTGACAGGAACAGGCCTTTGCAAATACAAAGTCTTTCGTTATTTCTACGGAGATAATATCTGTAGCTCTGATTTCTTCTGCTGTTTTCAGCATCAGCGTTTTTGTCCTTAACAGGCTGAATTTCAACAAGAGAGTTAACATAAATTTTTTTCTGATCCCAGTTCATGCTCCAGAACCTGTTCAAAAATTACTTTCCTGTCATCTTCTGTTATACTCTTGCAACGTTTAACACCAGGTCGATCACATCTTTTTGAACATTTTCTAGGTGCCAGTATTCGCCCAGCTCTATCGACATGAAAGTCCCACTTCCCATCTACTTGTTTCATGCCTTTATATGGTTTGCCCTCCATACGTAAACGTTTGGCATTATTCTTTTTCCAACGTGATGAATCATTTTTCGTTTCGATGTATTAAGACTTTGTGTAACATTATCTCCGTTTTGGTTCGTTTCAACGGTTTCCTCGTGATCCACTCTTAAATCAGGCCCGTCAGAATGGTCTTCTTCGTTAGAAGACGCGTCGTCATTGTCCCTTTCTGGCTCAACCATGTCATCATCATAGTCAATGTCTGACTCATAACAGGATATATCTGGGGCACTACTTGTACCACGTAGGTCTATAATATTGGAAGTTGTATCCACTACCTCAGCATCGGATCCTTGAATTCGAACTTGAGTTGAAGTTGAGTAAGTGCTTTGCCCCATAAGTGCTAATTGCACTAGATATTTTCCTCTAGAACAATCCATTTTAATAGTTTTATACTTTTTTGCCTGGTTCACAAACTGGACAGTGTATACCGTTTTCACGCAAGTCCTCAAAGTGAGATTCGTTCAATTGTTCATCAGGAAATGAACTGTGGATACAGTTTAAATGAAAGTATCTGCTGCAGTCATCAAATGCACATCGAACATAATATTGACCATTTGGGAGATTAATCAGGTAATAGCCTGTCAGAGCAACCTGCTCCAGGAGAAAGGTTAGTGTATTTAAGTCTGGCTTGTAAGCACATATATGGCACTTATATGACTGAATATAAGTTTCAGTGGTAGACTCTGTATCACTGTCTCCAGAATGGGACATTGTACTATCTGGAACAGAAAGCAAGACAGACTTTAAGTTTCATTACGAAAACACGCCTATACAAATACATTGGAAAAATTACCACCAGAAGATGAAAATTTTCTGATAAAAATTCTGACATTTTCCCTATTTTTACTCCAAACATAGATTGTGGGAACTCGTTAGAACCGCCTCGGTGAGGCAGCTCAAATGAGTACCCGCAGTCTATGTTTTTATCAGAAATAATGATAACATTGGGAACCCAGATTTTACTACATAAAAGTGGGGTTAAAGGGGATCAAAATTATATGGGTGTATGTTTGTGGTGGTTTCAGTATGCTGAATGCAATATCAAAACATCGATCTCGGTAGAGAGATTATGCAAACATTTGTCCAAATGCTCGTATCTCAAACAAAACACTGAAATGGCCCTTTGGTAACGAACTTTCGGTCTATTTTATAAATAACAGATTCTGGGTGTAATTTTGAGAATGCCATTATAACGGTAAAATGTTACTAAGTCAGCAACAAACGTCTCAGATAGAACTTCGAAAGATGCACAGGAAAATATCATAAAAAAAGGTCTTGTAGTTTAAGAATTCACTTATTGCACTTTACATAGCATATATCAAGTTTAAAAAAGTAAACTAAAAGCCAAACTTACCAACTAATGGACAAAAATCTGTTCCCAGCCTCCTTTTTACCAGTTTACATGCGAGATACGTTTCTGTGGTGAGTTACGATGTTTTGTACAACACGCCCGTCGACCAATTGAAATACGACTTTTCATCACATGTTGGTTTAAGGGGGTTATAATTGGTTTAGAGGTACGATAATTTGAGAGAAGGCGCGCTTTAAGGTTGGTAGTTCCGCGCTGCCAAAACATCGTTTTGGCAAAAAATCGGAGTTACGAGGTTTTGACTCCCGAACGACGATATATAACTCTTCATATAAAGGATAGTCTGGTTTTGCTTTTAAGAATGCCTCTGATGCTGGTGGGATCCTAACAGATTCCGTCACTAATATCTTAGCCACACGGTTTGAGTGTAATTTGAAAAGTTGAATTACACCAGCTTTAGTACGCCATGTGAGACTTTTCCACTTTAAAAACTTTCCCAGTGAGTCTATAAAATCTTGCCCTACAATGCCCATGTTCTCTTCCATATTGGATACCAAAAATTTCCAATTATACGTTTTGACCTCAGTTGCAAACTTAAAAACCCGTTGACCAAGCAATTCTAACATAGAGCCATTTGCAGTTTTCAAATTGTCAGCTGGTATTAAACTGGGCCTATTGGGTGACATTTGGTTGTAGGTATCTTTAGAAATTATACTCACAGGAGACCCTGTGTCAAACAACAATGGAATTTGAAGATTTTCTAGTTTAGCGTGGAAGTACCAACATGCATTAGATAAGTGACTGGTTGTAAGAGGTTGATTTACAGTAGCTTTGTTAATCGTTCGTGAACCATATGATACCTTGCAATTTTTAGTATTTTCTCCATTTTGCAATGACTTAATTGTTTTCTCTTTTTCTGAGTAATCGGAACCTTTTCTCTTTTTCTGAGTATCAGAACCTCCCGATATGTCTTCCCCAGGTATTAGACTTCCTGCCTTGCCGTGGCCCTGGGGGCTCAATTCCCACTGGGCACATTGCCGATGTGGTGGCCCTGGGGGCTCAATTCCCACTGGGCATATTGCCGCTGTGGTCTCTGTGCCCACTGGGGAGAGCTAAAGGAAGTACCATCCGTTTGCCGTGGGTGGCGTCCTGTAAGCCGGAAGAAGGGATCCTGGAGGTTGAGGGTTACCTGAGGTGGCGGTGCTTCAGGTACCCAACACGCCTCTTTGGCCTGACTTTTCGGTGTAGACGGGTGGCCGTGCGGTCCGGCACGGTTAATCGGCTGGTCACGCCGAGCCCTAGAGATACCGCTTTGCTTTCTCTTCAACTCTTTTTGTATCTTTCCTGATACCAACCAAATGCCCATTAACCTTACCCTTTTCTGTCTTTTTATCTCTAAAAAGGTTGTGGATATGGTACGAAAAATTTCAGGAAAAACAAAGTAGAAGTAAAACAAAGATCAGGAATCGATACAATTAACTTACTCCACCCATCAAAGACACCAAAGGGAAACAAACATTAAGCGACCAGGTCATAATGGAAACCTTAACAAAGGAAGCCTATAAGGACAGTTACTTTCCCACAAAATGGCCATTTGGCCATCCAAAAGACACAAGTGATACACACAGTAAGTAACAAACAACACCATAAATAAACCGATACAGAAGAACCGCCTTGGAATGGTCAGTGGAATGATTTCCACTGGAATGATTTCCACTGGGTGGCTTAAATCGATTTTACGTGGCCACAATCCTCGCCCTTACTTCCGTCGCGATTTAGACAAATAATTTGTTCAGTCCGCATGAAGGCCTCCTAACTCATCAGTGCAACATCTCCGTGAACACTAGTCCTCTAGTTTTACACATTTAAATACTGAATTTGACACAAAAGCTTCAACAAAAAAGATATTTCAGATACTCTTGGGAGCACATTCTTGAGAAAATCATCATGGCGTAATTCTGACACTTTTAGCAATTTCAAAAAGGACCAAGAGAAAAGAAATATAAACTTTAAATCCCTTAATCACGAAGAATACAACAAACCTTTTAACTTATCCGAACTCGTTGAAGCCATTGAAAAATCACATGATACGGCAACCGGCCCCGATGAAATTCATTATCAGATGCTTAATCATCTGCCAAAAAGGTTCGCTTTCAACACTTTTAGATATCTTTAATAATATTTGGGAAACGGGGGTCTGTCCTGAGAGGTGGCGTTTAGCTACAGTTGTACCAATTCCAAAACCAGAGAAAGATCATGCAGATCCTACAAATTATCGTCCGATAGCTTTGACAAGTTGTTTGTGTAAAACATTGGAGAGAATGATAAACAAACGATTAGTCTGGTACTTAGAGTCCAACAACCTCATTTCAGAATATCAGTCGGGTTTTCGTTCAGAACGTAGTACCAACGACAATTTAATAAACGTAGAAGTAAAACAAAGATCAGGAATCGATACAATTAACTTACTCCACCCATCAAAGACACCAAAGGAAAGCAATACAAACATTAAGCGACATTAAGACTAGAAACATTTCTACGAGATGCTTTTATTAACAAAGAACACGTAGTAGCTGTCTTTTCGACTTGGAGAAAGCATATGATACAACATGGCGTTATGGAATATTGAAAGATCTACATAACATTGGCTTAAGAGGAAAACTTCCCAGTTTTATTGAAAGCTTTTTAGGGGAGCGCATGTTTCAGGTGCTTGTGGGGTCTACCGTGTCAGATCTCTATGATCAAGAACAGGGTGTCCCACAGGGTAGTATTCTTTCAACTACGCTATGTAACATCAAAATAAACAATATTGTACAATGTTTGAACGACAAAACTGATTGTTCATTGTATGTTGATGATTTTTGTATATGTTACCGTTCAAAAAATATGAAAACAATTGAACGAAAAATACAACAAAATTTAAAAAGAATAGAAGAATGGACTGATAAAAATGGTTTCAAGTTCTCCAAGTCGAAAACGCCGTGTGTTCATTTTTGTAAACTACGGAAGAAACACGAACATCCTTCCCTGTTTTTATACGGATCACAAATTCCTGTTGTTGAAGAAGCCAAATTTCTTGGGGTCAAATTTGTTCAAAAGTTATCTTTTATTCCCCATATTAAATATCTTAAAGCAAAAAGCTTTGAATCTTTTGAAAGTTTTAGCTCAAACAAGTTGGGGGGCAGATCGGTATACTTTATTACATCTTTACCGGTCTTTAATAAGATCTAAATTAGATTATGGGTCTGTTGTTTATGTTCTGCCAGAAAGTCCTATTTAAAATCCTTGGATACTATCCATCACAAAGGCCTTCGTCTGGCTATGGGAGCGTTCCGTACTTCTCCCGTATTAAGCCTTTATGTAGAAGCAGGTGAACCATCTTTAACTTCGCGCAGAGGTAAACTGACCGGCTCAAAAATGACCTAAATAGTGTTGACTGGGCCGTTAAACTCCAATACAAACAAACTTCGCGCAGAGAGAAACTTTCTCTTCATTATGCTATTAGACTTGCTGCTAATCCATCTAACCCGGCAGACAAAATTTCATTTCCACCTCAATTTGTAAATAAGTATGAAATTAAACCCACAGCAATCAAACCTTTTGGATTACGTATTTTACCACTGCTAGAAAATTCAGGTATCGACCTTAAAAATATTCAAAAACATTAAACGGCCGAAGTTCCATCTTGGTGTATTAAAAAACCTTCTATTCTGTTTGACTTACATGATGGTAAAAAATCCGAATCAAATCCAATGCTACTCAAAAAAATTTTTCATGTACTGCAGTCACGTTATGATGATTACCAACAAGTCTACACTGATGGTTCCAAAGAAGGACAAAAAGTTGGTTGTGCGTATGTTTCTCAAGATACGCACCAAACATTGCGCCTTCCAGATGGTTCAGCTGAAGCCAAAGCTATAGACCTAGCTTTAGATTTTATCAGTTCTTCATCATTTCAAAAAGCAATTATATTTTCTGATTCACTTTCTGTGCTTAAGGCTTTAGACCATTCATCATTTAAAAATCCTCAAATACAAAAACTGATCGAAAAACATCATGAAATTTCTAAAACGCACCAAATCTTGTTCTGTTGGCTTCCGAGCCATATTGGCATTGTCGGCAATGAGTTGGCTGACAAGAAAGCAAAGGAATCGCTCAATCTTGATTCGTCTGTTTTTAAAATTCCTTTTATTAATTTTAAACCATTTATCAACAGATCCCCCAGGTATTAGACTTCCTGCCTTGCCGTGGCCCTGGGGGCTCAATTCCCACTGGGCACGTTGCTGCTGTGGTCAATGTGCCCACTGGGAAGAGCTAAAGGAAGTACCACCCGTTTGCCGTGGGTGGCGTCCTGTAAGCCGGAAGAAGGGATCCTGGAGGTTGAGGGTTACCTGAGGTGGCGGTGCTTCAGGTACCCAACACGCCTCTTTGGCCTGGCTTTTCGGTGTAGACGGGTGGCCGTGCGGTCCGGCACGGTCAATCGGCTGGTCGTGCCAAGCCCTAGAAATAACCTTTTACTTTCTCTTCCTTGTCTTTAGTATCAACCTGAATACACACCGTTTGCTCATAAAGTCTTTTCACAACCTTTCCATTTCTAGAAGGCGGCGGCTAAACGGACCAATCGTGCAGCTTCTTGCTCGTACGAGTATATCTTCCGTGTATCTCTAACACTTGTGAGGTTGGAAATCCACTCACTGAAAGTGTTCCCTTGTAGGGCTCCAAGGTGGGCGGAGAACATGGAAGACGAAACAAACGAAATTTTGATCATGGCTTCCAAACGGAAAAAACCGAACGCAGACCAATATGATACGGACACCGATGATGACAGAGAACATAACGCAACAACAAACACCACGACTCAACAATTTCCGCGCTTCCTGATAATTGAAAGCACAGAAGAAAACAAAAGCATTTCCGCGCTCTCACCTTTCGTCATTCAAAAAGTTATTTGTGGTTTAGCTGGGGAACCAAAATCTATCAAAAAATTAAACAGATCAAACCAGTTACTAATTGAGGTCACTAAAAAAGCACATGCTGAGAATCTCCTTCGCACAACTATTTTCCATGACCTGAAAGTGCGAGTGTTTCCACATACCTCGCTGAATACCTCAAAGGGGGTAATCCGTTGCCCCGATTTGAGGAATTGCAGCGAGGAGGAGATTCTCGATGGCACTAGATCTCAAGGAGTAACTGCTATTAAAAGATTTAAAACAAAACGAAACGGTGAATTAAAAGATACCAACACCTTTGTCTTTACTTCTAATACGCCAGTTCTACCGCAAACGATCAAGGTAGCATACTTTAGGGTTAACGTTGAGATTTACATACCAAATCCGCTGCGATGCCACAATTGCCAGAAATATGGTCACCACGAAAATAGGTGTACCAAAGACCCTATCTGCGCAAAATGTGGCAAACCAGCCAATCACACAGAACAAAATTGTCCAAATGACCCACACTGTGTGAACTGTGGAGAAAATCACAACGCTAACTCTAAAGAATGTCAAATCTGGCACCAAGAAAAAGAAATCCTTAGAGTTAAATTCACCAGAAATATCTCCTTTCCTGAAGCGCGAAAAATTGTTGAGTCACCTACCCCGATTCCCGGAGTAAGTTACGCTAGCATTGCACAGGCACCTGTTAAAAAGGTACCTGTAACTGATGCTGTCACTCAAACTGATCCGATTCCTGGGCTTAAACCTTTACAGAAATTAAAAACTAAAAGCATGACCGAAGATCAAGCCAACAATACCAAAATCCAGACAGTAACACCTTCACCACAGCCAATACAAGAAAAAAAATCAGACAAAATTTTGAAAAACTCTACTTTGGAAATGATGAAAAATGATTTAAAAAAACAACAACAAAAACAACAATCTCAAAAACAACAATCTCAAAAACACATTACATCGGACAGACAACGCAAATGCTCAAGAGACAACTTAAAAAACCATAACAGATTCGCATGTTTGAGTGACAGTGATATGGAATTAACTGAATCTCCAACACCACGAAATGGTAATAACGGATCTAGGTCACCAACACCAAAGGGTGGTAATAACAGATCAATATCACCAATAACACATCCAAAATAGTTTCTAGTCTTAGGAACATCTCTCCTTAAAATGGATTTAAAACACAAAATAATACAGTGGAATTGTCGAGGTCTCAAATCAAATTATAATGAACTCTTATTACTTCTTTCTTTATTAAACCCATCAGTCTTTTGTTTACAAGAAACGTTTTTAAAAGCTGATGAAAAAATCGATCTCAGAGGTTTCAATATATATAACTACATCTATTCTGATGGAAACAGACCATCTGGTGGCAGTTCAATTCTTGTAAAATCTTGTTTACCACAAAGAGAGATCAAATTAAAAACAGATCTGCAAGCTGTAGCAGTATCGGTTTCTCTTGATAAAGAAACTACAATTTGTTCTGTATATATACCACCTTCGTTTTCTTTAGAACCCAAACATCTTCAAGCATTGCTGGATCAACTTCCGTCGCCATACCTTTTAGTTGGCGACTTCAATGGTCACAACGTTCAATGGGGTTGTAAAGATAACAACAACAGAGGAGTACTTATTGAAGATTTTATTGCACAGAACGATCTTTGCTTGATGAATGATAAATCTTACACTTATCTTCACCCTGCAACAGGTCATTTATCTTCTTTAGATCTCTCTTTGTGTCACCCATCTCTTTTTTTGGACTATGACTGGTCTGTTCATGATGATCAGTGCGGAAGTGATCACTTCCCTGTTATAATTGAGAGCGTAAACGAACCAGATGAGGACTGTAACCAGAAATGGAAAATGAATAAAGCCGACTGGGAATTATTCCATAATTTATGTGAAGAAGAGTTATTAATTGATCACTTTAATGAATCATCTGACATTGTTTCTGATTTCACAGATTCGCTTATTAATATATCAGAACAATGCATACCAAAGACCTCCACAAATACTAAGAAAAGCAAGCCTTGGTTTAATAATGACTGTAAAGAAGCTATCAGAAATCGGAAACAGGTTCTTAATAAGTTCTGCAAAAGTCCCACTTCAGAAAAGCTAAACGACGTAAAAGTTTTTAGAGCTAAAGCTCGGCGAACAATCCGAGCTTCAAAACGAAAGTCATGGAGGGAATATGTGTCAAAATTGAACTACAAAACCCCCATTAAAAAGGTTTGGGATATGGTACGAAAAATTTCAGGAAAAACAAAGTCCTCTTGTTTTACACATTTAAATACTGAATATGACACAATAGCTTCAACTAAAAAAGATATTTCAGATACTCTTGGTAGCACATTCTTGAGAAATTCATCATCGCGAAATTATTCTGACACATTTAGAAATTACAAAAAGGACCAAGAGAAAAGAAATCTAAACTTTAAATCCCTTAATCACGAAGAATACAACACACCTTTTAACTTATCCGAACTCGTTGAAGCTATTGAAAAATCACACGATACGGCAACCGGCCCCGATGAAATTCATTATCAGATGCTTAAGCATCTGCCAAAAAGTTCTCTTTCAACACTTCTAGATATCTTTAATAATATTTGGGAAACGGGGGTCTGTCCTGAGAGCTGGCGTGTAGCTACAGTTGTACCAATTCCGAAACCAGGGAAAGATCATGCAGAACCTACAAATTATCGTCCGATAGCTTTGACAAGTTGTTTGTGTAAAACATTGGAGAGAATGATAAACAAGAGATTAGTCTGGTACTTAGAGTCCAACAACCTCATTTCAGAATATCAATCGGGTTTTCGTTCGGAACGTAGTACCAATGACAATTTAATTAGACTAGAAACATTTATACGAAATGCTTTTATTAACAAAGAACACGTAGTAGCTGTCTTTTTCGACTTGGAGAAAGCATATGATACAACATGGCGTTATGGAATATTGAAAGATCTCCATAACATTGGCTTAAGAGGAAAACTTCCCAGTTTTATTGAAAGCTTTTTAGGGGAGCGCATGTTTCAGGTGCGTGTGGGGTCTACTCTGTCAGATTTCTATGATCAAGAACAGGGTGTCCCACAGGGTAGTATTCTTTCAACTACGCTATTTAACATCAAAATAAACAATATTGTACAATGTTTAGACGACAAAACTGATTGTTCCTTGTATGTTGACGATTTTTGTATATGTTACCGTTCAAAAAATATGAAAACAATTGAACGAAAGTTACAACAAAATTTAAAAAGAATTGAAGAATGGACTGATAAAAATGGTTTCAAGTTCTCCAAGTCGAAAACACAGTGTGTTCATTTTTGTAAGCTACGGAAGAAACACGAACATCCTTCCTTGTTTTTATACGGATCACAAATTCCTGTTGTAGAAGAAGCCAAATTTCTTGGGGTCATATTTGATCAAAAGTTATCTTTTATTCCCCATATTAAATATCTTAAAGCGAAATGCTTAAAAGCTTTGAATCTTTTGAAAGTTTTAGCCCATACAAGTTGGGGAGCAGATCGGTACACTTTATTACATCTTTACCGGTCTTTGATAAGATCTAAATTAGATTATGGGTCTGTTGTTTATGGTTCTGCCAGAAAGTCTTATTTAAAACCTTTGGATACTATTCATCATCAAGGCCTTCGTTTGGCTATGGGAGCCTTCCGTACTTCTCCCGTATTAAGCCTTTATGTGGAAGCAGGTGAACCATCTTTAACCTCGCGCAGAGAGAAACTTTCTCTTCAGTATGCTATCAGACTTGCTGCTAATCCATCTAACCCGGCATTCCAAATTTCATTTCCACCTGAATTTGTAGATAAGTATGAAACTAAACCCACAGCAATCAAACCTTTTGGATTACGAATTTTACCACTGCTAGAAAATTCAGGTATCAACCTTAAAAATATTCAACAACATGAAACCGCCGAAGTTCCATCTTGGTGTATTAAACAACCTTCTATTCTGTTTGACTTACATGATGGCAAAAAATCCGAATCAAATCCGATACTTCTCAAACAAAACTTCCAGGTACTGCAGTCACGTTACAATGATTACCAGCAAGTCTATACTGATGGTTCCAAAGAAGGAGATAAAGTTGGTTGTGCGTATGTTTCTAAAGATACGCACAAAACCATGCGCCTTCCAGATGGTTCATCTATTTTTACAGCTGAAGCCAAAGCAATAGACCTAGCTTTAGATTTTATCAGTTCTTCAACAATTCAAAAAGCAATTATATTTTCTGATTCACTTTATGTGCTTAAGGCTTTAGACCATTCATCATCTAAAAATCCTCAAATTCAAAAATTGATCGAAAAACATAATGAAATTTCTAAAACACACCAAATCTTGTTTTGTTGGCTTCCGAGCCATATTGGCATTGTCGGCAATGAATATGCTGACAAGAAAGCAAAGGAATCGCTCAATCTTGATCCATCTGTTTTTAAAATTCCCTTTAATAATTTTAAACCATTTATCAACAGATACATCTTGTCGGAATGGCAAGGCGAATGGGACCGTGCAATAAATAACAAACTCCGTGCCGTTAAACCTGTCGTTAGTACAAAATGCTCTCCTCCACAGTTTTCCAGAAAAGAGGATGTAGTATTAACACGACTGCGTATCGGCCATACTAGAGTTACTCATTCTTATATTTTTAATCGTGATGATCAGCCTTCTTGTGTAGGTTGTGATCAGCCATTCACTGTGAAACATATCTTAATTGACTGTGTTGACTTTTCACCCTCACGTATTTTATATTTCAAAGCTGACACTTTGCAACAACTGTTTCGAGATGTACCTGTTGATAATATTATTTTATTCTTAAAAGAAATTGGACTTTTTCATAAGATTTAACTGTTTCAGATTTTTATACATTATCATACTTTTTACTTTTAATATCATCATAATTATTCTTGCCGTTTAACCATTAACCGTTTGACGCTTATGACCCACAAAGAGGGTTGACGCGTCGTTAAACACGAAATCATCATCATTATCAACAGATACTTGGCTAATAGCTCCTCGCGTTCACAAAACTTTCAGGTACTGCAATCACGTTACGATGATTACCAGCAAGTCTATACCGATGGTTCCAAAGAAGGAGATAAAGTTGGTTGTGCGTATGTTTCTAAAGATACGCACAAAACCATGCGCCTTCCAGATGGTTCATCTATTTTTACAGCTGAAGCCAAAGCAATAGACCTAGCTTTAGATTTTATCAGTTCTTCAACAATTCAAAAAGCAATTATATTTTCTGATTCACTTTCTGTGCTTAAGGCTTTAGACCATTCATCATCTAAAAATCCTCAAATTCAAAAATTGATCGAAAAACATCATGAAATTTCTAAAACACACCAAATCTTGTTTTGTTGGCTCCCGAGCCATATTGGCATTGTCGGCAATGAATATGCTGACAAGAAAGCAAAGGAATCGCTCAATCTTGATCCATCTGTTTTTAAAATTCCTTTTAATAATTTTAAACCATTTATCAATAGATACATCTTGTCGGAATGGCAAGGCGAATGGGACCGTGCAATAAATAACAAACTCCATGCCATTAAACCTGTCGTTAGTACAAAATGCTCTCCTCCACAGTTTTCCAGAAAAGAGGACGTAGTATTAACACGACTGCGCATCGGCCATACTAGAGTTACTCATTCTTATATTTTTAATGGTGATGATCAGCCTTCTTGTGTAGGTTGTGATCAACCATTCACTGTGAAACATATCTTAATTGACTGTGTTGACTTTTCACCCTCACGTATTTTATATTTCAAAGCTGACACTTTGCAACAACTGTTTCGAGATGTACCTGTTGATAACATTATTTTATTCTTAAAAGAAATTGGTCTTTTTCATAAGATTTAACTGTTTCAGATTTTTATACATTATCATTCTGACTTGTTACTTTTAATATCATCATAATTATTCATGCCGTTTAACCATTAACCGACTGACGCTTATGACCCACCAAGAGGGTTGACGCGTCGTTAAACACGAAATCATCATCATCATATCAACAGATACATCTTGTCGGAATGGCAAGGCGAATGGGACCAAACTCCATTCCATTAAACATATCGTTGGAATAAAATGCTCTCCTCCACAGTTTTCCAGGAAAGAGGATGTAGTATTAACACGACTGCGCATTGGCCATACTAGAGTAACTCATTCTTATATTTTAAATGGTGATGAGCAGCCTTCCTGTGTAGGCTGTGATTAGCCATTCACTGTGAAACATATTTTAATTGAATGTGTAGACTTTTCACATTCCCGTTACTTATACTTCAAAGCTGACAATTTGCAACAATTGTTTCAAGATGTTCTTCTTGATAATATTATTTTATTCTTAAAAGATATTGGACTTTTTCATAAGATTTAACTATTTCATTTTTTTTATAAATATCTTACTTACCTTTTTACTTTTAATATCCTCATAATTCTTCATGCCGTTTAACCATTAACCGCTTGACGCTTATGACCCACAAAGAGGGTTGACGCGTCGTTAAACACAAAATCATCATCATCATCATGGGCCAAAAATGTCCCCGCGCCGGGACCCACTAGTTTTTCATAGGCTTATCGAGTCCTCACCGTTGTCTCACCTCTGTGGTTCTTTGATTATGTGTGTTCACGGAGATGTTGCACTGATGAGTTAGGAGGCCTTCATGCGGACTGAACAAATTATTTGTCTAAATCGCGACGGAAGAAAGGGCGAGGATTGTGGCCACGTAAAATCGATTTAAGCCCCCCCCCCCCCCCCAGTGGAAATTTTTCCACTGACCGTTCCAAGGCGGTTCTTCTGTGGCAGTTTATTTATGTTGTTGTCTGTTACTCACTGTGTTTATCACTTGTCTTTTTATTTTGGATGGCCATATGGCCATTTTGTGGGAAAGTAACATTCCTTATGGCCTTCCTTTGTTTAGGTTTCCATTATGGTCTGGTCGCTTGATGTTTGTGTTTCTTTCCCTTTGGTGTCTTTGATGGGTGGAGTAAGTTAATTGTATTGATTCCTGATCTTTGTTTTACTTCTACTTTATATAGGAAGAACCTTTAAAATCTTCATGTCTGAAACCAGAAGGCCAAGGTGTTTGATATTTGGCGTGAAGCTTCATCTAGTGAACCTCTACTGAGATTCAAATTATATCCCTGGCGCCAAAAATGTTCCCGTGCCAAGGCCCACTGGTTTTACATAGGCTTACATAGGGAAAACCATTTAAAAATCTTCTCTGAAACCAGAATGCCCAGTTTTTTGATATTTGATATGAAGCTTCATCTAGTAGACCGCTACCAAGTTTGTTCAAGTTATAGCCCTTGGGCCACGAATTTACTAAGGACACTGATTCTCAGATGAGCGATTAAGGGCCCTCTTGTTTTCATAAACCCATCATCATGATTCCGTCTATCATACATTTACCTCCTATATACTCCTTTTTTCAATCATTAACCTACTGTTCTATAATATATTTACAATATCAAGGATTAAAAGACAAAGAAAAATAAAAGACTAGACAAAATGTTGTCAATCCCTCCAACAGCATTGAGGGGACTTTAGAAGCAAAGGCCACAGAGCTGTGAGAGTGTTATGAAGCAGAACACATTACTTCCAGAAGTTCGTCATAAACAAAAAATGTGTGCAGCATAGAATGAGGCCTGATTATCCAAAATTAGCTTGTATTTTCATTTACGCAAAGGTTCCAGTTAAGCTGCGTGAAAGAGAAAAAGTATCCACACCATAATGACGAATTGCTAAGGCAAAGTTAACACAATAAAAAGACCTTGAAAAACTCTGCCCTTATCATGTCCATTTAAACTTACTAGGTAAAGCATTTATGTTGATTGCAATCTGTATATATAGGCATCAATTTATTCTTTACTAGAACTGGCGTTTATAATTTTATTTTTGTTATTGACATTTTCATTATAATTATTACTGTTATTGTTACTATAAGTCGATAACTTGGCCCATTGTGCCAAGAACCACAGATAACTAATTTATCGTGGCGTTTTGCAAGCGATCCTGACACAATGCCACGAAGCTCCAACAGGAACACCAGAAGCCAAAACAAAGATGGCAGTGATGTTGTCAACAGAAGCGACTTTTGCCAGTTCTGTGGTGTATTCCTTGCTTCCAAAAGATAACCCTTTATAGAACATATTTAACGTCACTACAGCTGGTGTCTGGGAATGTGTGGCGGCCGTAAAAAGTCTCCCTGTCCTACATCATAGTGTAGTTTATATTTTGTTGTCCTTTGGGATCATTGATTCCATTGTGGAAAGTCGAAAATATTTGAGGGTCACTGATGAGGCCTAATTGGCCGAATCTAGCTAGTCTGGCCCAGAAAACATGCACACTTCATATTTGCCAGTTCTGTGGTGTATTCCTTGCTTCCAAAGGATAACCCTTTTATAGAACATATTTGAAGTGGTAGGACTAGCACATCGTATTTATTTAACTATATAAAGTATTTATTAATCTAGATCCCTAAAATGTATATACTGGGAAAATAAACAGACGTAATAAATACAAATATTCTTAATGTCTTGTCATATTCCAAAATGACCTTTACAGTGTTGACGGGAACGTTAAACCTCAAATCAAACAAAGTAACCTCAAAACTATATGCACTCCTCCACATCATGGTCTAACTATATATCAGGTTTCAGCTTGACTGGATCTAAATTGTCAGATGAGTAAACCACAAACACATTGTTTATAAGAATTTTAATAGGGGTATAACTTAATATTTGATTGGTTGTAAACTTGAAAACAACATGCCCTGCTCCACTTCATGGTCTAACCAAATATCAAGTTTCAGCTTGATTGACAGTTAATTTTGGGAGGATGTAGCCGGAAACAAAATGTTTACAGTCCAGTACTTTTCAAAGGGGTGCAACTTTGTTAATGTTTGTTAGCATAACATCTTTAATATTTGGTGGACTGTTATCCTTTAAACTTTACGAGCTAACCCACATACTATATACCAAGTTTCAGCTTGATTCAATGCAAACTGCAGGAGTTATCAGTAAACCAAAGTTTGGAGACGAACGGAGAGATTTTCACCAACCCCAATAGATAATGTATTTTTTTCCAAAGAACCAAATAAAAACCTACTTCTGCTAACATGGTAGATCCAGATCAGATTGCCTCCAAACTCTGTCAATCAGGTTGTTTTTTTTAAAGGAATACATAAGACTACATTAGATTTTTGACCGTTAGATATAGGTATGATTAAATTAATATCCAGCAAGACTAGTGTAAAAGACACTTTAAATTTCATGATAAACATACTGCCGGAGGAGTTAGGGAAATTTTCCAAAGAAATCAAATATCGCCTTTTCCATGTGATACTGATTGATCACCCTTGAAAACTCCACTTTACAGAAACAATGGGCTTATATGACTAATACATCCTATTAATCACAAAGACAAAAACAATAGGTACCTGTTACCTTACTTACTGAGCCTTCTGCAAACATGCATCTTGCATTACGTGAACAATACTGTGAAACGAACCCCCACCACCCTAAACCCCACTTTAGTTCTATTGAGTACCCACTACATATGTTTGCAGTAGCAGTTTAGGAGGTGTAACAAGAGCTGTCACTGTAAGTGTGGGAGCCAATGTTTATGCTGGTTAAAGTTTTTTTGACAGACAGACAAACAAACAGATAGACGGAGCAAAAACAATACGCCCCCATCCCAACAATTATGATTCGGTGGGGGGGGGGGGGGGGGGCATAAGGCATAAAAAACACTATGTGGCATGGGTGTGTTATTTTAAATGCACGCTCACAGTTGTCAGTTGCAAGCTCACAGTTGTCAGTAAAGCATGGTTAACTGAATAAGAGGCTTCTAGTATGTATAATCCTAAGAAATGTGATGGAACAAATTAACACGGAACACATGGACAAAATAACAGCATAACAACCTACACCACAGCAATTGTATAAGATACATAAGCACAGTTAGCAGATACATATACTAGTGCAAGCATTTTGGCAATAAAAGTCTTTTTTCTAACAGAATACTTGCACATACAGTGCACTTACTGTGTAATAATTCTGTTGTCGTTGATCCAGTACATATAATTCCAAAACTCATGCTAAAATTTAGATCAAAGCAGTGCACTGTATTCTTTGAATTTGGAAAATATTTAGTTGTCAGATACAAAAGGTTCCAATATCACTAGTATGTAGGTTGCATCCTTAACATGCCAAGAAGGACGAGCACCTTTACAGGCTGTAATGCCAATGGCCTCTTATATATACAAGTATATTTACATGTTTAGCACATTTTCATCTGAAGCTCTACACAACAATGAGAAAAAGGACAAGAACAACAAAATGTAATGTAAAGAAGATTGTTATTTTGTCAGACAATGATGGCAAAGTGCTGTACTTATGCAACATATTTGCAGGTCCTGGCTTAAGGAGTTATCAAAATTCAGTAATTCTCCAATACCTCGCAAACAGAGTTCTCGATTGCAATGGCTAATTCAAACTCACCTTATAGAATTATTTTTATAGCTCAAGATATCAGTTTATTCGGGATAATTATGTTTTTTTTTTTTGTAAAACTGATACGCTCTAGCACACCTCTCATTATTGACTCATTGAAACCTAGTTCATAATGAACTAATCAAAATTTAACTTAACTTATATTGTTAGGATGGAATCTTCCACTTGATGTCTGGAAGAATTTAGGGGCCCACTATATATTTAATGGCTGAACTTCTAGGAAACAGTGATGACCATGATCAGATTTTTTTTGGTTTTGGTTTTACGGCCCTTTCAAGATTATTTCACTCATATCGAGCCTATAGTTAATGAGAGGTGGGGCGAAAACCGGAGTACCCAGAGAAAAATCACCTGACCTTCCGTTGCAGAACTTGGCGTCTCACATATGACCTGAGCGAGGCTCGAACCACAGCGGTGAGAGACCTAATGAACAAGAGTCAGCGCCCTTAACCACTAGGCCACGGAGGCCCGTAACCCTGATCAGATACCCATTTTGGTGTCCAATCTGGGCCTTCACCATTTATTAATGGAGAAGGCCCGGAACAGAAGTCATTTTCATTCTGTGGCATCTGATCTGGGAAGGTGGGGGGGGGGGGTCTGACCCTTAGTTGGGAAAAAGTCCTGGACTGAGATTTAAGCTGCTTCATGTAACCCTAAACTCCTGATATGAAGCAAACATTGTAGATCTTGATCAGAGGTCGCTTTCTGTTGCACCTGATCTGGATCATCACTGTTTGACAAGCCCTATCTATGATTCTAAGGTAAACCTTGTATTTAACACTGCTGCTATTCACATGAAAATGATGATCAGTTAACTCAGGGTTGATTGACAGCCAACCTAAAAATAGCTGCTTTATTTGTTGTACCAGTATGAGGTCAGAGTGTTTGTACCAGTATGAGGTCAGAGTGTATCATACAAGTAAGAGATTATCTGTAAAACCTCTTCTAAAAAATAGCATGAAGAGTACTGGAGGTGGGGGAACTGTCATTTACACTCAGTTGGGAAAAAGTCCAGGACTGAGATTTAAGCTGTTTCATGTAACCCTAAATTCCTGATTTTGAGCAAACTGTGTAGAACTTGACCAAGTAGCTTTCTGTGGCACCTGACCTTGATCAAGGAGGTGGGGGAACTCTCTCTTACACTCAGTTGGGAAAAAGTCCAGGACTGAGATTTAAGCTGTTTCATGTAACCCTAAATTCCTGATTTTGAGCAAACTGTGTAGAACTTGACCAAGTAGCTTTCTGTGGCACCTGACCTTGATCAACACTGTTTGACAAGCATTATCTATGATTCTAAAATAAACCTTTACGTTACACTGCTGCTGTATTCTATCAAATAAGATAACTCAAATCCCGACGGACAATGACTAATCACAATGGCTTCCCATGAGCACTTCGTGCTCTGGTGAGCTAATAACTAGTCAAAGATATGGACTGATCAAAGAGGGACCAACACCGTATGCATGGACGACGGATTGACTATGATTCTGTGAGCTACAGAGGAGAAAGTCTCTCTTTGCAGATCTCCGGAATGATTCTATCATTCTAACTGCACATGGCTATACAGATGAAACATTCATATTCTTCCATTTTTGAGCCTCTTTCTTTGTTAATTTGATACACTTGAGATGAAACCATCTTCTACAAACTGAGCACTGTATTTTCCTCTTTCCCGCACGAGCTCCCTTACAGTTTGTCCATTTACACTCTATCTCTGTTGAGATACTTCCTGCCTGTAACAGACGTTTCTTGATGTACTGTCTGTAGTTACAGCAGTGGACTTGTCTCATGACATGGGGTACGCCCTTTATAACACATTCTGCATTCTGCAAAAGAATACAGCAAACTTGAAAAATTAAGTTTGTATAACACTTTGCTTGCCCTTCGTGACGAAAGGGTCGCGAAAATTCTCAGATTTTTTCTTCTATATTTAATCGGGTCATCTACACATCAGAACCATTATTATCAGAATTGCTATGGTGACACATCAAATGATATTCATACACCAGGAAACATATGATATGGGAAGAAAGTCCCAAGTAGCTATCACTAAAGAGGTAAAGTGCAGAGGTGGGGCATGGCCACGGCGCACACCCAGGAGACCCCTAGGTTGGTGTCATTGAATGTGTCTTATCTTTTAGGGGTAGGAATCTATAAGGTTTCTGAGATCATGGGCATTTTATGATGTGGAGGGGTGTGGCATGGCTCCAGCACATCACGGGGCACCCCACAATCTAGCAACACTGCAGCCATAATTCAAGAAACAACATAACCAGGAATCATCACAAACGTGACCAGGGCTATGCTAAAGCATGTTTGACGGGGTTGAGGGGGGGGGGGGGCGATGTGTTTTATAAAAAATAATCCAAGGTTAAACAGGTAATCTTTTTTGCTTTATCAATGTTTTCAACAAGTTTCATCAAAACATCTGTAGAAAGCCGCACGCCAATAATAAATAAGACTCAGCACTCTTATAATCTACACCACAGAGGTCAACTGACACTCATTTATGAAACAAAATATTGAAACAATTAACGTTTGTTTGTTTGATTTGTGGTTTAACATCGCTGCCAACACTGTACAGGTCATTTTGGAGGTGTTGCTTCCAATTTTGTGGGACTTTCACCAAACACCGGGATGAAATGACATCTCAAGCCCTGTCGCCCAATTAAACCAATAGTGTATATAAACATGGACCGTCCAACACGCACCGCTTGGCCTGGGCAGGCTTAGATCATCTAAGCGGTTTATCAGAACTCGTGTCAGCTCTGCGTGGAAGCATCATGCAACCCATCTTTTTCTGTCTCGCCCGGATTGGCGGGCTCCGAGTGGGAATACATAGGTGTATCAGATAAACAGTCAACATTGGTTGAGCACAATCATAAAAACGCCAGCAATCAATGTGTGGCAGGAATAATGCAGCCCATCTATTTCTTCAAGCCCGATGGGTGGGGGCAAAGAATTAACCATAAAATCGTCACTCAGACCTTCAACTGTTGTTAAGACTTACTGAGATCAGACAGATTTGTTTGTATGTTTGATTTGAGGTTTTACGTCCCCGTCAACACTGTATACGTCATTATGGAGACGTTGCTTCCAATTTTGTGGGATTTTTACCAGACATTGAGATGAAATGACATCCCGAGTCTTGTTGACCAATGAAACCAATAGGGTTTATAAGCATGGGCGGTCCTACACGCACCAATATGCCTTGGCAAATATACAATGATATTTATCTGAAGTAATTGTTACATGTATGTACAGAGACACTGGTAAACAACCCGTTACCGGACAGGACCAGCTGAGCCCTCGACCAGCTGAGCCCTCAGACTTTCATTTACTTTTTAGGCCCCCATTAAGGGGCCCAGATTGTTTTGCTTATTTGATTTGAGGTTTTACATCCCCGTCAACGCGTTGTTACGAGCCAGGCGTAGCAGAAAGAAAAAGCAAACAAGCCTTTTGGAAAAATTTAACAAAATTTATTTACAAGTTAACTTTAACCTGTAGAAGTAAGAAAATTAAATGTACTTAGCTCTGTTACGAAATATCCTGAATGAATCTATTTTCCTTGATCCCACAGAATTCACAGTCCAAAATGAATAGTAATATCCTTTAACAATCAAACACAGAATTTAGAAATAACTTTTCTTAAATGCCCAAACATCAAACTCCAAAGTCTGACTCAATGAGAAAAATCATGCTCTTTTATAGACCCTAAGATTTCTCTAGAATGTTCCACAGGGTTGTGGAATAAGATGAGGTAATCTTCTAAAAATAATGCAAACCTGAACTTTCTGGAAGGTTCTGAAGTACTTTTCCTTGTAAACATGTTGTTTACAAAAAAGAAATTAATCTGTGACTCAGTTTTCTAGAATCTTCTATAAAAAGATTAACAAGATATTTATAGCACTATTAGGTCACAGTGGGGTGAAAGTGGGAATCAGAAAAATAAATTCTTATGCATAACACTCCCCCTCTTCGAGGAAAAGAAAGATTTATGTAATAAAGCTTTCTTTTGCTTTAAGAATAATAAAATATTGAGCATAGCATATAAAATTACATGTATCTACAATCCACTTTAGAAGGAAAGAAAAACACAACTCCCGACACTGCTCAAGCTCTTGAAAGGGCATCAGGGATAATGTTATCTCTCCCTCTGATATGTCTTATGTCTAAATTATACTCTTGTAGCATAAGACTCCACCTGAGCAACCGCTGATTTTTGTTTTTCATTTTATGTATGAAAGTCAGTGGATTGTGATCACTGAAAACAACAATCGGTGCAGTAGTAGGGGTAAGATAAACTTCGAAATGTTGCAGAGCAAGAATCAGAGACAAGCACTCTTTCTCTATGGTAGAGTAATTTCTCTGATGCTTATTAAACTTTTTGGAAAAGTAGCAAACTGGATGATCCACACCATTTTCATCTTCCTGCAACAAAACACTACCTGCACCTACGTCACTAGCATCTACAGCTAGCTTAAACTCCTTTAAAAAGTTTGGTGCCAAGAGAGCTGGTTCACTCTTGAGTATGGCTTTAAGTTTATCAAAAGCATTTTGGCATATTGCATTCCAATGGAATTTTGTTCTTTTGCTGAGCAAATTTGTCAAAGGCTCAGCAATGACAGAGAAATTATTACAGAACTTTCTGTAATAACCAGCCATACCAAGAAATCGCATCAGCTGTCTTTTGCACGTGGGTACGGGAAAATTTGAGATAGCCTCAACTTTAGCATCAATGGGTTTCACATGACCTTGACCTACAACATGACCTAGAAATGTCAAACTTGCATGGCAGAATTCACTTTTAGCAAGACTGATTGTCAATTTGGCATTACTCAGTCTATCAAAGAATGCTCGAATAGTCCCAAGATGTTGATTCCACTGGTCGTTGTATATGATAGCATCATCGATATAAGCACTGCAGCCTTCCAGTCCCGCAATTACCATGTTTATTAAGCGCTGAAATGTTGCCGGAGAGATTTTCGTTCCAAATGGCATGACTTTATAGTTAAATAATCCGTCTGGTGTTGTGAATGCCAAAACCTCCTTTGCTCTATCTGTAAGTGGAATTTGCCAAAATCCTTTCAGAAGGTCGAATTTCGTTATGTATTTGGCATTCCCGATGTTATCAATGCAGTCATCCATTCTTGGAATAGGAAAGCTATCTGTTTTACTTAAGGAATTAACTTTCCTAAAATCTGTACACATACGATATGTCCCATCAGGTTTTGGTACAAGAATACAAGGAGAACTCCACTCACTTTGGCTTGGTTCAATAAAGTCATTGTCTAATAGATACTGAACTTCTTCTTTAAGATAATTTTGTTTCACAGGATTCATCCTGTATGGGTGTTGTTTTACAGGTTTAGAACCATTTATGTCCACATCGTGAAATATTTTGTCTGTCCGTGTTGGAATGTCAGGAAATAAGTGTTCATATTCAAAAATCAGCTGTTTCAGTTCATTCCGCTGATTTGGCTCTAGATGTGACAGTTTCTGGTCAAGATTCCGTAGAATGTCAGAATTCTGAAGTTTTGATGATGTGGGATCCGACTTCACTGAATTAATATCCTAAGAGCTAACTAGATTGACTGATGTTAAAGATGTATTGTCCCTATCTATGTATTCCTTAAGCATGTTAATATGACATAGCTGCTTTAGCTTGCGCCTCCCAGGAGTGTTTATTATGTAATTTACGTCACTGATCTTCTTGTCTACAGTGTATGGACCATAATACCTGGCCTGCAACGATTTTCCTGGAATAGGCAAAAGAGCTAGTACCTTATCACCTGGTTTAAAATTCCTTTCTTTTGTCCCTATGTCATATAGCTGTTTCATTTTCCTTTGGGCTGACTGAAGATTGGTCCGAGCAGCCTCACAAGCTTTTGAAAGTCTAGTTTTGAAATCAGACACATACTGAAGTAAATTCAGGGAGGTGTCATCATTGGAGAGAAATTTCTCTTTGAGAAGTTTCAAAGGACCACGAACAGTATGGCCAAATACTAATTCAAATGGACTGAAGCCAAGAGATTCTTGCACAGATTCTCTAACAGCAAATAAAAGGAGATGGATGCCTTCATCCCAATCCTTCTCTGTGTCAAAACAATATGATCTTATCATATTTTTCAATATTTGATGGAATCTTTCAAGGGCGCCTTGACTTTCAGGATGATAGGCTGATGACTTATACTGTACAATGCCAAGTTCATGCATTACTTGTTGAAATATTCCAGACATAAAATTTGAGCCTTGGTCTGACTGAATAGATTTAGGAAGCCCAACAAATGTGAAAAACTTCACTAAGGCCTTGACGATTGTCTTAGTTTTGATATTTCTTAAGGGAATGGCTTCAGGAAAACGTGTAGAAGCACACATAATAGTCAAAAGATATTCACAGCCAGACTTAGTTCTGGGCAAGGGACCCACACAGTCTATAATTATTCGACTGAAAGGTTCATCAAAAGCAGGTATAGGCTGCAATTGAGCCTTAGGTATAGTCTGATTGGGTTTTCCTACCATTTGGCATGTATGGCAGGACCTACAATGCTGAGAAACATCTGATTTTAACCCAGGCCAGTAAAAATGATTAAGAATCTTGTGATAGGTTTTATTTACACCTAAATGTCCTGACATGGGAGTTTCATGTGCCAAGTTTAATATTTCGGGACGGTAAATCCGTGGAACCACTATCTGATGGTTGACAGTCCACTCGTCTTCTGCTGAGACGTCTGGTGGACGCCATTTTCTCATAAGAATGCCATTTTTGACATAATAACATACTGCGACCTGAGATACTTCCTGCTCATCTAAAGCCCTTTCAAACAAAGGCGAAATTTCAGGATCCTTGTGCTGTTCTATAGCTAGTTGAGACCCGGACATTTTGTCATGGCCTAGATCTAAAGATGACTTATTGTCATGAAAATCTGCCTGCTTATCAGGCAGGTTTGAAGACAGAGACCTTGTTATCTCGTCATTAAAAGACTGACCCAAAAAGGTATCAGTTAAATCAAAATCCTGTTTCCCTTCAGTTTGCTTGGCCTTACGTGCCATAGCCCTTGTGACTGCACAGGACGGATAAAGATCAGGAATTTCCTGCTCAATGGGATCAGGTGGTTGATCAGTGCAAGGATTAGTAGTCAAAAGTGGGTTTACCACAACCTTATCTCCAGCTAAGTCATTGCCTAGCAAAAAATGAACACCTTTAAAAGGTAAAGAAGGTCTAATACCAACAGCCACTGAACCGGATACCAAGTCTGATGACAAATAAACGTTATGAAGCGGAACATTAACAAATCCACATTTCACACCCTGAATAAGGACACTTTGGCCCAAAGAAGTCTTCTCAGAAAAAGGCAGAGTATCTGCTAGAATAAGAGATTGAGAAGCTCCAGTATCTCGTAAGATTTTGATAGGGGTAGGAAGGGCATAACTGTCACCATTTAGTGACACAAAACCATCTGATAAGAATGGTTCATAAGTATCCATAACTGAATCTGTCTCAGATATTTTTGTATCAGAAAGAGTTTCCTCCCTTACACAAGACTGTGGTTTTGGCCTTATAGAAGTCAAACCTGTAGGCTTAAGTTCCTCTTGTTTTTCTCTTTCTTTCCTTCGCTTTAATTTTAAACACTCAGAGATCGAATGACCTGTATTTTTACAATAATAACAAACTACTTGAGATTGAGATAAGGTATTCTGGTCTTTGTTTTTTACCAGAAGGTTTGGAAAAATTTGGGCTTCTGTTTTCACCAGAAGGTTTGGAAGGATTCTGGCTTCTGTTTTCACCAGAAAGTTTGGGCAAAGTACCAGATGTATGGCTATAACTACCAGAAGGATTACTGGGATAGAATCTTGGACCTGTCTGTGGATTATAAGGTTTTCGAGGATAAGGCCTGTTCACAAATGAGACTTTATGAGTCAAAGCATAATCATCTGCCAAACGAGAAGCTTCCTCCAAAGTTTCAACCTGTCTCTCATCGAGAAAAGACTTAATGTCTGAATTTATGCACCGTTTGAACTCTTCAACAAGGACAAGCTGTCTAACTTTTTCATGATCAGAGCCTACTTTTTTAGAAGAACACCACCTATCAAATAACTGTTCTTTGGTTCGAGCAAATTCTACATGGGTCTGGGACATTTCTTTTTTACAGTTCCTAAATTTCTGCCTGTAAGCCTCAGGGACCAACTCATATGCTTTAAGAATAAGCTCCTTAACCAGATCATAGTCTGAGCTTTGCTCGACAGTTAGCTGAGTGTAAATGTCTCGAGCCTTTCCAACAACAACGCTTTGCAAAAGTAAGGTCCAGTGCTCTTTTGGCCATTTTAAATTTTCTGCAACTTTTTCAAAATGCAAAAAATACTTATCTACCTCTTTTTCCTGAAATGGCGGAACTAATCTGATGTGTTTTGTGGCATCAAAGTAACTACCAGAGTCAAAAACAGGGGTAGGTTTCACCCTATCTTGACCCCGGAGTTCCATTTCCTTCATCTTTAATTGAAATTGCCATTTTTCTCTTTCTATTTCAAGTCGCTCTTCTTTTTCTAATTTTTCTTTCTGAAGGCGTTCCTCCATTTCTCTTTGTTTTTCTTCCTGTTCTAATTTTTCTTTTCGAATTCGTTCTTCCATTTCTAATCTTTCCATCTGCATTTGTCTCTGCATTTATCTTTCTTTTTCCTTCTCTCTTTCTTCCATTTCTAATCTGAACTTCTCTAATTCAATTTGCCTTCCTATTTCAATTTGTCTCATTTGTAATTCAGTATGTGAAACCATAATGAGAGACAAAGCAGATGGATCGAAAAGTTCCTCATCAACAAAAAACTGTACCAAAATATTCTTAATTTCATGCTTCTTCATGCTTGTTTTGACAGCAGTGACCCCATAATGGGAAGCAATTTCTAGCAAATCTGTCCTTTTGGCCAGATTAAACAACTCCTGAGTAGGCTGAGCCAAAAAGCTTCTCAAATCAAACGACATGTTTGCTTTTTGTTTGTTTTATAAAGTGTTTATGGAAATATAGATTGAGGTTAATTTGACAAAGTTTTTTTTTTTTTTTTTTTTTTTTGAAATGACAAGCCCAACAAAAATTTCACATGAAATGAAAAGTACTATTTCACCTGAAATGCCAGTTCACATGAAATGACAATCCCCTATATGCCTATAGGGAAATACCAATCTTGTGAAGCAACTGCCAAATCTATTTGATAAGAAATGACAATTACCTGCCGTCACATGAAATGTCGGTTTTAAAATGCTCAAATGGTTTTATCCCGGACGAGCCCCCAATTTCTGTTACGTGCCAGGCGTAGCAGAAAGAAAAAGCAAACAAGCCTTTTGGAAAAATTTAACAAAATTTATTTACAAGTTAACTTTAACCTGTAGAAGTAAGAAAATTAAATGTACTTAGCTCTGTTACGAAATATCCTGAATGAATCTATTTTCCTTGATCCCACAGAATTCACAGTCCAAAATGAATAGTAATATCCTTTAACAATCAAACACAGAATTTAGAAATAACTTTTCTTAAATGCCCAAACATCAAACTCCAAAGTCTGACTCAATGAGAAAAATCATGCTCTTTTATAGACCCTAAGATTTCTCTAGAATGTTCCACAGGGTTGTGGAATAAGATGAGGTAATCTTCTAAAAATAATGCAAACCTGAACTTTCTGGAAGGTTCTGAAGTACTTTTCCTTGTAAACATGTTGTTTACGAAAAAGAAATTAATCTGTGACTCAGTTTTCTAGAATCTTCTATAAAAGATTAACAAGATATTTATAGCGCTATTAGGTCACAGTGGGGTGAAAGTGGGAATCAGAAAAATAAATTCTTATGCATAACAACGTATAGGTCATTTTGAGAGGTTTCTTCCAATGTAGTGGGATTTTTACCAGACATTGAGATGAAATGACATCTCAAGACATGTCACCCAATGAAACCAACAGGGTTTATAAGCACGGACGGTCCTATACGCACCAATATGGCTGGGCAAATATACAATGACATTTATCTGAAGTAATTGTGACATGTATGTACAGAGACACTGGTAAACAATCCGTAACCGGACAGGACCAGCTGAGCCCTTAGACTATCATTTACTTATTTAGGCTCCATTTAGGAGCCCAGATTATTTTGCTCATTTTATTTTAGTAATACAAATAAATGGTGCATTTTCCCCACTTAAGTCAGCCAAGAACATTGATTGTGCTGTATAAAAGTAAACATGCCAACATATCGAGCTCATATTCAATCAAAGGTGGGCAAAACTGGAGTACCCGGAGAATAACCATCTGCCCTTCCAGTGCAGAACTTGACATCTCAATTGCGACCAGTTTTCATGATAAAATGTTTCTGCATACCATTAACGTGAAAACACTACAGCTGCTACCATCCTGTTCGCATTGGTCACTGTAGCTTTCCAATCACCAAGCTTCTCATGTCCAACTTCATCTCTCTTTTTCATAAACAGCCTGAATTTTCAGTAAGGAAATTTTGTATCAATGTAAAATGTAACCTTACATTTCATTAAACATTATGCTACTACCTATTAGACCAGTTTCAAGCCCAAGGTCAGCAATATTGACGAAGGGACAAAGACCAATACAGCTGACCAAAGATCTGTAACTGGGTAAAAACTTTGACAATTTGCTACGGGGGATAAAACACTAAAACTTGAGTCTGTCATACTTCAGATAGAACTGTTAAGATTATGTGGTTAGCAGGTCAATGAACCTTACCCAGCTTTTCTTTGGAAATGCTTAGTTCGCTGTATTGGTTTATTTGTAACTGACAAGTGTCCTTGAATCAGCAAGTGTAGCAAGCAGATTGGGATCTACTTTGTAAAGGCAGGGGCTGTCTTGTTAAGTATGATGAGGTTTAACAGGGCCTTCTAGTCAGTCATCTCATTTTTATCACTAGCCTACCTTTATGTAAGTCTGGGGAAGATCAAAGATTTTGTTTGTTTGCATTGATATTCAGTGGCCTAGTCAATACTATTTGGGTCATTTTGAGATAACCTATCCACAATTTTCCTGGGGACAGTACTCGTGTGCGGTCGATTTCAGCTCCGCTTGGAAGCATCATGCAGCCCATCTGTTTCTTTAAGACTTGCAATAAAACATAGATTTGTTTGTTTGATTTGAGGTTAAACATCCCTGACAACACTGTATAGGTCATTGTGGAGACGTTGCTTCCAATTTTGTGGGACATTTACCCGACTCGAACCGCATATCAATCAAAAGTTATGGCCAATGTTAAAGGTTTAAAAAAATAAAAAAAAATAGGGCAAAGGTCGTGGGATCAACAATTATGGTACCACTGGAAAGGTCTTGTGATAAGGTATATACCTGTGAAATATGAAAGCGCTATCTATTACCATTCAAAAGTTATGCCCAATGTTAAGGTTTTTGTAGACAAACGGAAAAGCAGACGGACAGACAAACAAGAGGCCCATGGGCCACAATGCTCACCAGATATCGCTTGACGATACACGAACTGTGTCAAGCCTTTCTCCCTTTGTTATCGAGAAAAGTATTGTCGCCATAGCCGGACACCCAAAGAGTATTAAATCACTCAAATCAGGTGACCTTCTCTTGGAACTCGAGAGAAAACAGCAAGTTGTAAGCCTGCTCGCCACCAAAAAACTCTTTGATCTTTCGGTAAAAATATCTCTTCACAACACACTAAACTCATCTAAAGGAGTGATTCGCAGTCCATAACTGCGTCCTTGTTCAGACGAAGAGATCATTGATAACCTGAAAGATCAAGGGGTTATTGGTGTTCGTAACATCAAAGTCTGTAGATGATGATGATGATGATTTCGTGTTTAACGACGCGTCAACCCTCTTTGTGGGTCATAAGCGTCAAACGGTTAATGGTTAAACGGCAAGAATAATTATGATGATATTAAAAGTAAAAAGTCAGAATGATAATGTATAAAAATCTGAAACAGTTAAATCTTATGAAAAAGACCAATTTCTTTTAAGAATAAAATAATGTTATCAACAGGTACATCTCGAAACAGTTGTTGCAAAGTGTCAGCTTTGAAATATAAAATACGTGAGGGTGAAAAGTCAACACAGTCAATTAAGATATGTTTCACAGTGAATGGCTGATCACAACCTACACAAGAAGGTTGATCATCACCATTAAAAATATAAGCATGAGTAACTCTAGTATGGCCGATGCGCAGTCGTGTTAATACTACGTCCTCTTTTCTGGAAAACTGTGGAGGAGAGCATTTTGTACTAACGACAGGTTTAATGGCATGGAGTTTGTTATTTATTGCACGGTCCCATTCGCCTTGCCATTCCGACAAGATGTATCGGTTGATAAATGGTTTAAAATTATTAAAAGGAATTTTAAAAACAGATGGATCAAGATTGAGCGATTCCTTTGCTTTCTTGTCAGCATATTCATTGCCGACAATGCCAATATGGCTCGGAAGCCAACAAAACAAGATTTGGTGTGTTTTAGAAATTTCATGATGTTTTTCGATCAATTTTTGAATTTGAGGATTTTTAGATGATGAATGGTCTAAAGCCTTAAGCACAGAAAGTGAATCAGAAAATATAATTGCTTTTTGAATTGTTGAAGAACTGATAAAATCTAAAGCTAGGTCTATTGCTTTGGCTTCAGCTGTAAAAATAGATGAACCATCTGGAAGGCGCATGGTTTTGTGCGTATCTTTAGAAAAATACGCACAACCAACTTTATCTCCTTCTTTGGAACCATCAGTATAGACTTGCTGGTAATCATTGTAACGTGACTGCAGTACCTGAAAGTTTTGTTTGAGAAGTATTGGATTTGATTCGGATTTTTTTCCATCATGTAAGTCGAACAGAATAGAAGGTTGTTTAATACACCAAGATGGAACTTCGGCGGTTTCATGTTTTTGAATATTTTTAAGGTCGATACCTGAATTTTGCAGCAGTGGTAAAATACGTAATCCAAAAGGTTTGATTGCTGTGGGTTTTGTTTCATACTTATCTACAAATTGAGGTGGAAATGAAATTTTGGATGCCGGGTTAGATGGATTTGCAGCAAGTCTGATAGCATACTGAAGAGAAAGTTTCTCTCTGCGCGAGGTTAAAGATGGTTCACCTGCTTCTACATAAAGGCTTAATACGGGAGAAGTACGGAAGGCTCCCATGGCCAGACGAAGGCCTTGGTGATGGATAGTATCCAAGGATTTTAAATAGGACTTTCTGGCAGAACCATAAACAACAGACCCATAATCTAATTTAGATCTTATTAAAGACCGGTAAAGATGTAATAAAGTATACCGATCTGCTCCCCAACTTGTATGAGCTAAAACTTTCAAAAGATTCAAAGCTTTTAAGCATTTCGCTTTAAGATATTTAATATGTGGAATAAAAGATAACTTTTGATCAAATATGACCCCAAGAAATTTGGCTTCTTCAACAACAGGAATTTGTGATCCGTATAAAAACAGGGAAGGATGTTCGTGTTTCTTCCGTAGTTTACAAAAATAAACACACTGCGTTTTCGACTTGGAGAACTTGAAACCATTTTTATCAGTCCATTCTTCTATTCTTTTTAAATTTTGTTGTAACTTTCGTTCAATTGTTTTCATATTTTTTGAACGGTAACATATACAAAAATCATCAACATACAATGAACAATCAGTTTTGTCGTCCAAACATTGTACAATATTGTTTATTTTGATGTTAAATAGCGTAGTTGAAAGAATACTACCCTGTGGGACACCCTGTTCTTGATCATAGAAATCTGACAGTGTAGACCCCACACGCACCTGAAACATGCGCTCCCCTAAAAAGCTTTCAATAAAACTGGGAAGTTTTCCTCTTAAGCCAATGTTATGTAGATCTTTCAATATTCCATAACGCCATGTTGTATCATATGCTTTCTCCAAGTCGAAAAAGACAGCCACTACGTGTTCTTTGTTAATAAAAGCATCTCGTATAAATGTTTCTAGTCTTATTAAATTGTCATTGGTACTACGTTCCGAACGAAAACCCGATTGATATTCTGAAATGAGGTTGTTGGACTCTAAGTACCAGACTAATCTCTTGTTTATCATTCTCTCCAATGTTTTACACAAACAACTTGTCAAAGCTATCGGACGATAATTTGTAGGTTCTGCATGATCTTTCCCTGGTTTTGGAATTGGTACAACTGTAGCTACACGCCAGCTCTCAGGACAGACCCCCGTTTCCCAAATATTATTAAAGATATCTAAAAGTGTTGTAAAAGAACTTTTTGGCAGATGCTTAAGCATCTGATAATGAATTTCATCGGGGCCGGTTGCCGTATCATGTGATTTTTCAATGGCTTCAACGAGTTCGGATAAGTTAAAAGGTGTGTTGTATTCTTCGTGATTAAGGGATTTGAAGTTAAGATTTCTTTTCTCTTGGTCCTTTTTGAAATTTCTAAAAGTGTCAGAATAATTACGCGATGATGAATTTCTCAAGAATGTGTGACCAAGAGTATCTGAAATATCTTTTTTAGTTGAAGCTATTGTGTCAAAACCAGTATTTAAATGTGTAAAACTAGAGGACTTTGTTTTTCCTGAAATTTTACGTACCATATCCCAAACCTTTTTAATGGGGGTTTTGTAGTTCAATTTGGAGACATATTCTCTCCATGACTTTCGTTTGGAAGCTCGGATTGTTCGCCGAGCTTTAGCTCTAAAAACTTTAACGTCGTTTAGCTTTTCTGAAGTGGGACTTTTGCAGAACTTATTTAGAGCCTGTTTGCGCTTTTGAATAGCTTCTTTACAGTCATTATTAAACCAAGGCTTGCTTTTCTTAGTATTTGTGGAGGTCTTTGGAATGCATTGTTCTGATATATTAATTAGTTTATCTGTGAAATCAGAAACAATGTCAGATGATTCATTTAAGTGACCAACTGATAACTCTTCTTCACATAAATTACGGAATAATTCCCAGTCGGCTTTATTCATTTTCCATTTTTGGCTACAGTCCTCATCTTGTTCGTTTACGCTCTCAATTATAACAGGGAAGTGATCACTTCCGCACTGATCATCATGAACAGACCAGTCATAGTCCAAGAAGAGAGATGGGTGACACAAAGAGAGATCTAAAGAAGACAAATGACCTGTCGCTGGGTGTAGGTAAGTATAAGATTTATCATTCATCAAGCAAAGATCGCTCTTTGCAATAAAATCTTCAACAAGTGCTCCTCTGTTATTGATATCTTTACAGCCCCATAGAATATTGTGACCATTGAAGTCGCCAACTAAAAGATATGGGGATGGAAGCTGACTCAGCAATGAGTCAAGATGTTCGGGCTTTAAAGAAAATGAGGGTGGAATATATAAAGAGCATATTGTAGTTTCTTTATCCAGAGAAACCGCTACTGCTACAGCTTGAAGGTCTGTTTTTAATTTGATCTCTCTTTGTGGTAAATTTGATTTAACAAAAATTGAACTGCCACCAGATGGTTTGTTACCATCAGAATAGATATAGTTGTATGTATTGAAACCCCTGACATCAATGTTGTCATCAGTTTTTAAAAAAGTTTCTTGCAAACAAAAAACCGATGGGTTTAATAACGAAATAAGTAATAAGAGTTCATTATAATTTGATTTAAGACCTCGACAATTCCATTGTATTATTTTGTGTTTTAAATCCATTTTATGAAGAGATTAAGACTAAAAACTATATTGGAGCTGCAATTGGTGATATAGATCTGCTACCACCAGCTCGTGGTGTTGCTGACCTCGATCTGTTTTTGCCGTTTGGTGATGATGGAGTTTCAAACTCCATATCACTGTCACTCAAAGATCCGAATCTGTTCTGGAATCTTATATTGTCTCTTTCCATTTTACGTTGTCTGTCTGTTTGTTTAAGAGACATTTGTTTTTTCGGATCTTCTGATCCCTTATTAGTTCGACCTAAGTCGAGTTTCTCTTTTGCATGCGGCGCTGGCTTCGGTACGGTCGCTGTCGACCGATCCGAAGCAACCTGGATTGCGCCATTTGATAAACTGGTTGAACTTTGTGGTGCTGGAGTGGATTTACTCCATGCACCAGATTTTTTCAGTTCAGCTATGTATGATTCAGCAGTCTGTGTTGCGGAGCTGGAAACTTTTACACCAGCACCTTTTGTGATGCTGGCGTAACTGGTGGTTGGTGTTGTGTATCGCTCATCAACAATTTTCCGCGCTTCTGGGAATGTTATCCCCCTTTGGTATTTGACAGTGAGTATTTCTTTTTCTTTTTTCCATGCCGGACAATCTCGAGAGAAAACAGCATGCTTGCCACCACAATTGACGCATTTGGGTTCATTTTTGCAGTTTTGATGGTTATCGACATGTTTTTCCTCACCACAGTTTGGACAGAGTTGTTTCTTCTGACATCTGCTTTCGTGGTGACCAAAAACCTGACAATGATAACATCTGAGAGGGTTTGGTATATACACCTCTACGTTAACAGATAGATATGCAACTTTTATTTTCTTGGGCAGAACTGGTGTATTAAATGTCAACACGTAGGTACTTGTTGGCTTTAATACACCACCTCTACGAACTTGGATGTTACGAACACCAATGACGCCTTCATCTCTCAAATTCTCAACAATCTCAGTATCGTTGCACGGGCGTAGCTCTGGGCTGCGGATGACACCTTTACATGAATTGAGGGTTTTGTGCAACGATACTTTGACGTTGAGATCGAAGAGCTTTGTGGTACCAAGCAGGTTTTTGACCTGCTGTTCTCTCTCGATTTCCAAGAGGAGATCACCTGACTTCAGTTTCTTGATACTTTTTGGATGTCCGGCAATGGACACTATACTCTTTTCAATCACAAAAGGTGATAAATCTGACACCGTACGTGTATCATCACGTGATGTTATCACCAAGAAGCGTGGAAAATTGTTAAGCTTTTGAGTTTCAGATTGCTGACTAGACTGCTGACTTGACTGCTGACTTGACTGTTGACTGGGTTCATCCGTTCCGGATGAATCCTCGTCTTTTTTACGTTTAGCTGCGTTGCGGTTATGTTTTTTTCCATGAGGCATAAGGAAAAAATTCTAGTTTCGTCCCAAGTGCTCTCCGCCCTCCGTGGAGCCCTACAAGGGAACACCATAATGGAGTGGGTATCCAACTCGCAGGTGTTAGAGATACACGTGAGATATACTCGTATAAACAAAATGCCTACACGATTGATCCGTTTAGCCACCGCCTTCTAGAGATAAAAAGACAGAAAAGGGTAAGGTAAATGGGCATATGGTTGGTATCAGGAAAGATACAAAAAGAGTTGAAGAGAAAGCAAAGCGGTATCTCTAGGGCTCGGCGCGACCAGCCGATTGACCGTGCCGGACCGCACGGCCACCCGTCTACACCGAAAAGCCAGGCCAAAGAGGCGTGTTGGGTACCTGAAGCACCGCCACCTCAGGTAACCCTCAACCTCCAGGATCCCTTCTTCCGGCTTACAGGACGCCACCCACGGCAAACGGGTGGTACTTCCTTTAGCTCTTCCCAGTGGGCACAAAGACCACAGCGGCAATGTGCCCAGTGGGAATTGAGCCCCCAGGGCCACGGCAAGGCAGGAAGTCTAATACCTGGGGGATCAAAGTCTGTAGAAATGGTGTACTAAAACCAACAGCAACTTATGTGTTGACTTTTAATACACCAATTCTACCCAAGAAAATCAAAGTAGCATATCTTTCCATTAACGTAGAGGTATACATCCCAAACCATCTTAGATGTTACTCTTGTCAGGCTTTTGGCCATCACGAAAGCAGATGTCAGAGAAAAAAAACTCTGTCCTAATTGTGGTGAAGAAAAGCATGTTGATAATCACCTCAACTGCAAAAATGAACCCAAATGCGTAAATTGTGATGGCAAACACGCTGTTTTCTCCCGAGACTGTCCGGCGTGGAAAAAGAAAAAGAAATACTCACCGTCAAATACCAAAGGGGGATAACATTCCCAGAAGCGCGGAAGATTGTCGAAGAGCGATACATAACACCAACCACCAGTCCCCCAGGTATTAGACTTCCTGCCTTGCCGTGGCCCTGGGGGCTCAATTCTCACTTGGCACATTGCCGCTGTGGTCTCTGTGCCCACTGGGAAGAGCTAAAGGAAGTACCACCCGTTTGCCGTGGGTGGCGTCCTGTAAGCCGGAAGAAGGGATCCTGGAGGTTGAGGGTTACCTGAGGTGGCGGTGCTTCAGGTACCCAACACGCCTCTTTGGCCTGGCTTTTCGGTGTAGACGGGTGGCCGTGCGGTCCGGCACGGTCAATCGGCTGGTCGCGCCGAGCCCTAGAGATACCGCTTTGCTTTCTCTTCAACTCTTTTTGTATCTTTCCTGATACCAACCATGTGCCCATTTACCTTACCCTTTTCTGTCTTTTTTATCTCTAGAAGGCGGTGGCTAAACGGATCAATCGTGTAGGCATTTTGTTTATACGAGTATATCTCACGTGTATCTCTAACACCTGCGAGTTGGATAACCACTCCATTATGGTGTTCCCTTGTAGGGCTCCACGGAGGGCGGAGAGCACTTGGGACGAAACTAGAATTTTTTCCTTATGCCTCATGGAAAAAAACATAACCGCAACGCAGCTAAACGTAAAAAAGACGAGGATTCATCCGGAACGGATGAACCCAGTCAGCAGTCAAGACAGCAGTCAAGTCAGCAGTCAAGTCAGCAGTCAAGTCAGCAAGTTGAAACTCCAAAGCTCAACACTTTTCCACGCTTCTTGGTGATGACGTCACGCGATGATACACGTACGGTGTCAGACTTATCACCCTTTGTCATCGAAAAAAGTTTAGTGTCCATTGCCGGACATCCAAAAAGTATAAAAAAACTGAAGTCAGGTGATCTCCTCTTGGAAGTCGAGAGAGAGCAGCAGGTCAAAAACCTGCTTGGTACCACAAAACTCTTCGATCTCAACGTCAAAGTATCGTTGCACAAAACACTCAATTCATGTAAAGGTGTCATCCGCAGCCCAGAGCTACGTCCGTGCAACGATGCCGAGATTGTTGAGAATTTAAGAGATGAAGGCGTCATTGGTGTACGTAACATCCAAGTTCGTAGAAGTTGTGTATTTAAGCCAACAAGTACCTACGTGTTGACATTTAATACACCAGTTCTGCCCAAGAAAATAAAAGTTGCATATCTATCTGTTAACGTAAAGGTGTATATACCAAACCCTCTCAGATGTTATCATTGTCAGGTTTTTGGTCACCACGAAAGCAGATGTCAGACGAAACAACTCTGTCCAAATTGTGGTGAGGAAAAACATGTCGATAACCATCAAAACTGCAAAAATGAGGCCAAATGCGTCAATTGTGGTGACAAGCATGCTGTTTTCTCTCGAGATTGTCTGGCATGGAAAAAAGAAAAAGAAATACTCACTGTCAAATACCAAAGGGGGATAACATTCCCAGAAGCGCGGCAAATTGTTGATGAGCGATACACAACACCAACCACAAAGGGTGCTGGTGTAAAAGTTTCCAGCTCCGCAACACAGACTGCTGAATCATACATAGCTGAACTGAAAAAATCTGGTGCATGGAGTAAATCCACTCCAGCACCAAACACTTCAACCAGTTTATCAAATGGCGCAATCCAGGTTGCTTCGGATCGGTCGACAGCGACCGTACCGAAGCCAGCGCCGCATGCAAAAGAGAAACTCGACTTAGGTCGAACTAGAACTATTAAGGGATCAGAAGATCCGAAGAAACAACACTTGTCTCAAAAACAAACAGAGAGACAACGTAAAATGGAAAGAAACCATATAAAATTCCAGAACAGATTCGGATCTTTGAGTGATAGTGATATGGAGTTTGAAACTCCATCATCACCAAATGGCAATAGCAGATCGAGGTCAGCAACACCACGAGCTGGTGGTAGCAGATCTATATCTATCTATTGCAGCTCCAAAATAGTTTCTAGTCTTTATCTCTTCATAAAATGGATTTAAAACACAAAATAATACAATGGAATTGTCGAGGTCTTAAATCAAATTATAATGAACTCTTATTACTTATTTCGTTATTAAACCCATCGGTTTTTTGTTTGCAAGAAACTTTTTTAAAAACTGATGACAACATTGATGTCAGGGGTTTCAATACATACAACTATATCTATTCTGATGGTAACAAACCATCTGGTGGCAGTTCAATTCTTATTAAATCATGTTTACCACAAAGAGAGATCAAATTAAAAACAGACCTGCAGGCTGTAGCAGTATCGGTTTCTCTGGATAAAGAAACTACAATTTGCTCTTTATATATTCCACCCTCATTTTCTTTAAAGCCCGAACATCTTGACTCATTGCTGAGTCAACTTCCATCGCCATATCTTTTAGTTGGCGACTTCAATGGTCACAATATTCTATGGGGCTGTAAAGATATCAATAACAGAGGAGCACTTGTTGAAGATTTTATTGCAAAGAGCGATCTTTGCTTGATGAATGATAAATCTTATACTTACCTTCACCCAGCGACAGGTCATTTGTCTTCTTTAGATCTCTCTTTGTGTCACCCATCTCTCTTCTTGGACTATGACTGGTCTGTTCATGATGATCAGTGCGGAAGTGATCACTTCCCTGTTATAATTGAGAGCGTAAACGAACAAGATGAGGACTGTAACCAGAAATGGAAAATGAATAAAGCCGACTGGGAATTATTCCGTAATTTATGCGAAGAAGAATTATCAGTTGATCACTTAAATGAATCATCTGACATTGTTTCTGATTTCACAGATAAACTAATTAATATATCAGAACAATGCATTCCAAAGACCTCCACAAATACCAAGAAAAGCTAGCCTTGGTTTAATAATGACTGTAAAGAAGCTATTCAAAAGCGTAAACAGGCTCTTAATAAGTTCTGCAAAAGTCCCACTTCAGAAAAGCTAAACGATGTTAAAGTTTTTAGAGCTAAAGCTCGGCGAACAGTCCGAGCTTCCAAACGAAAGTCATGGAGAGAATATGTCTCCAAATTGAACTACAAAACCCCCATTAAAAAGGTTTGGGATATGGTACGAAAAATTTCAGGAAAAACAAAGTCCTCTAGTTTTACACATTTAAATACTGAATTTGACACAATAGCTTCAACAAAAAAAGATATTTCAGATACTCTTGGTCACACATTCTTGAGAAATTCATCATCGCGTAATTATTCTGACACTTTTAGAAATTTCAAAAAGGACCAAGAGAAAAGAAATCTTAACTTCAAATCCCTTAATCACGAAGAATACAACACACCTTTTAACTTATCCGAACTCGTTGAAGCCATTGAAAAATCACATGATACGGCAACCGGCCCCGATGAAATTCATTATCAGATGCTTAAGCATCTGCCAAAAAGTTCTCTTACAACACTTTTAGATATCTTTAATAATATTTGGGAAACGGGGGTCTGTCCTGAGAGCTGGCGTGTAGCTACAGTTGTACCAATTCCGAAACCAGGGAAAGATCATGCAGAACCTACAAATTATCGTCCGATAGCTTTGACAAGTTGTTTGTGTAAAACATTGGAGAGAATGATAAACAAGAGATTAGTCTGGTACTTAGAGTCCAACAACCTCATTTCAGAATATCAATCGGGTTTTCGTTCGGAACGTAGTACCAATGACAATTTAATAAGACTAGAAACATTTATACGAGATGCTTTTATTAACAAAGAACACGTGGTGGCTGTCTTTTTCGACTTGGAGAAAGCATATGATACAACATGGCGTTATGGAATATTGAAAGATCTACATAACATTGGCTTAAGAGGAAAACTTCCCAGTTTTATTGAAAGCTTTTTAGGGGAGCGCATGTTTCAGGTGCGTGTGGGGTCTACCCTGTCAGATTTCTATGATCAAGAACAGGGTGTCCCACAGGGTAGTATTCTTTCAACTACGCTATTTAACATCAAAATAAACAATATTGTACAATGTTTGGACGACAAAACTGATTGTTCATTGTATGTTGATGATTTCTGTATATGTTACCGTTCAAAAAATATGAAAACAATTGAACGAAAGTTACAACAAAATTTAAAAAGAATAGAAGAATGGACTGATAAAAATGGTTTCAAGTTCTCCAAGTCGAAAACGCAGTGTGTTCATTTTTGTAAACTACGGCAGAAACACGAACATCCTTCCCTGTTTTTATACGGATCACAAATTCCTGTTGTTGAAGAAACCAAATTTCTTGGGGTCATATTTGATCAAAAGTTATCTTTTATTCCACATATTAAATATCTTAAAACGAAATGCTTAAAAGCTTTGAGTCTTTTGAAAGTTTTAGCTCATACAAGTTGGGGAGCAGATCGGTATACTTTATTACATCTTTACCGGTCTTTAATAAGATCTAAATTAGATTATGGGTCTGTTGTTTATGGTTCTGCCAGAAAGTCCTGTTTAAAATCCTTGGATACTATCACTCACCAAGGCCTTCGTCTGGCCATGGGAGCCTTCCGTACTTCTCCCGTATTAAGCCTTTATGTAGAAGCAGGTGAACCATCTTTAACCTCGCGCAGAGAGAAACTTTCTCTTCAGTATGCTATTAGACTTGCTGCAAATCCATCTAACCCGGCATCCAAAATTTCATTTCCACCTCAATTTGTAGATAAGTATGAAACAAAACCCACAGCAATCAAACCTTTTGGATTACGTATTTTACCACTGCTGGAAAATTCAGGTATCGACCTTAAAAATATTCAAAAACATGAAACCGCCGAAGTTCCATCTTGGTGTATTAAACAACCTTCTATTCTTTTCGACTTACATGATGGAAAAAAATCCGAATCAAATCCAATACTTCTCAAACAAAACTTTCAGGTACTGCAGTCACGTTACAATGATTACCAGCAAGTCTATACTGATGGTTCCAAAGAAGGAGATAAAGTTGGCTGTGCGTATGTTTCTAAAGATACGGACAAAACCATGCGCCTTCCAGATGGTTCATCTATTTTTACAGCTGAAGCCAAAGCAATAGACCTAGCTTTAGATTTTATCAGTTCTTCAACAATTCAAAAAGCAATTATATTTTCGGATTCACTTTCGGTGATTAAGGCTTTAGACCATTCATCATCTAAAAATCCTCAAATTCAAAAATTGATCGAAAAACATCATGAAATTTCTAAAACACGCCAAATCTTGTTTTGTTGGCTTCCGAGCCATATTGGCATTGTCGGAAATGAATATGCTGACAAGAAAGCAAAGGAATCGCTCAATCTTGATCCATCTATTTTTAAAATTCCTTTTAATAATTTTAAACCATCTATCAACAGATACATCTTGTCGGAATGGCAAGTCGAATGGGACCGTGCAATAAATAACAAACTTCATGCCATTAAACCTGTCGTTAGTACAAAATGCTCTCCTCCACAGTTTTCAAGAAAAGAGGACGTAGTATTAACACGACTGCGCATCGGCCATACTAGAGTTACTCATTCTTATATTTTTAATGGTGATGATCAGCCTTCTTGTGTAGGTTGTGATCAGCCATTCACTGTGAAACATATCTTAATTGACTGTGTGGACTTTTCACCCTCACGTATTTTATATTTCAAAGCTGACACTTTGCAACAACTGTTTCGAGATGTACCTGTTGATAATATTATTTTATTCTTAAAAGAAATTGGACTTTTTCATAAGATTTAACTGTTTCAGATTTTTATACATTATCATTCTGACTTTTTACTTTTAATGTCATCATAATTATTCTTGCCGTTTAACCATTGACCGTTTGACGCTTATGACCCACAAAGAGGGTTGACGCGTCGTTAAACACGAAATCATCATCATCAATGGTCACAATATTCTATGGGGTTGTAAAGATATCAATAACAGAGGAGCACTTGTCGAAGATTTTATTGCAAACAGCGATCTTTGCTTGATGAATGATAAATCGTATACTTACCTTCACCCTGCGACAGGTCATTTGTCTTCTTTAGTTCTCTCTCTGTGTCACCCATCTCTCTTCTTGGACTATGACTGGTCTGTTCATGATGATCAGTGCGGAAGTGATCACTTCCCTGTTATAACTGAGAGCGTAAACGAACCAGATGAGGACTGTAACCAGAAATGGAAAATGAAGAACTGGGAATTATTCCGTAATTTATGTGAAGAAGAGTTAACAGTTGATCAATTAATGAATTATCTGACATTGTTTCTGATTTCACAGATACACTAATTAATATATCAGAACAATGCATACCAAAGACCTCCACAAATACTAAGAAAAGCAAGCTTTGGTTTAATAATGACTGTAAAGAAGCTATTCAAAAGCGCAAACAGGCTCTAAATAAGTTCTGCAAATGTCCCACTTCAGAAAAGCTTAACGACGTAAAAGTTTTTAGAGCTAAAGCTCGGCGAACAATCCGAGCTTCCAAACGAAACCTGTCGTTGGAACAAGGTGCTCTCCTCCACAGTTTTCCAGGAAAGAGGATGTAGTATTAACACGACTGCGCATTGGCCATACTAGAGTTACTCATTCTTATATTTTAAATGGTGATGAACAGCCTTCCTGCGTAGGCTGTGATCATTCACTGTGAAACATATTTTAATTGAATGTGTAGACTTTCCACAGTCCCTTAACTTATACTTCAAATCTGATACTTTGCAACAATTGTTTCAAGATGTACCTTTTGAAAATATTATTTTATTCTTAAAAGAAATTGGACTTTTTCAAAAGATTTAACCGTTTAAGATTTTTATACATATCCAACTAACTTTTTTACTTTTAATACCCTCATAAATCTCAATGCCGTTAACCATTAACCGTTTGACGCTTATGACCCACAAAGAGGTTTGACGCGTCGTTAAACACGAAATCATCATCTTCATCATCTGAGATATTGGGCCTTTCAAAAGTGGAGGGGAGGAGGAGCATGGCCCGGGCACATCCCAGGTGACCCACAGGTTGGAGTCACTGAATGCGTCTTATCATGTCTTATCATGTGGAACATACGGGCCTCCGTGGCCTAGTGGATAAGAGTGCTGACTCTTAGTCATTAGGTCTCTCACCGCCGTAGGTTCGAGCCTCGCTCTGGCCACGTGTGAGACGCCAAGTTCTGCAACGGAAGGTCAGGTGGTTTTTCTCCGGGTACTCCGGTTTTCGCCCACCTCTGATTAACGATCGGCTCGATATGAGTGAAATAATCTTGAAAGGGCCGTAAAACCCAACCAAAAAAAAAATCATGTGGAACAAGAATATATATGGTTTAGGGGTGGGGATCTGAACGATTTCTGAGATATAACAAAGTGAAGGGGGTGGGGCATGGCCGCGGCACATCCGAGGGGACCCCCAGGTTGGTGTCACTGAATGTGTCTTATCATAAGAAACAAGAATATATATATACTTTAGGGATGGGGATCTGAATGGTTTCTGAGATATATGGCCTTTTTTGCACTGGAGGGGATTGGGCATGGCCCAAGCACACCCTGGTGGACTCCCAGGTTGACATAAAAGTATATGGCTAAAAGAAGTTCACACAAGGAATATTACTATAAAAGGTTTGTCAAAATATCTGCAAAGGCTTGGCAATAAATTACATTTTTCAATTTTCCCAATTATAAGTCTATGGAAACTACTACAAGTTGCCATAGCAACCAAACTAATAAGCCAATTTCATAAAAAGCACAAACTTTCAATCACCAAGCCCAAGGATGCTACAGATAAAATTTGGGCCCAGTGGCTGCAGAGGAGATGTCGTTTGAAACTGTTGACGCCAGACGACAACGCAGACGACAGCGCAGATGACGGACAACTGCCTATCCTATAAAGACCCTGTCACACTATGCCGCGTTTTCACTGCGATGGAACGGCGTTGTTTAATTTTTCAGAACGCCGTGAGATCGCAAGAAATATGGGATATTTTTGTGAACACGAACCTGTCATGGCCTCCCTACAGTGACCAAGACGTTGCTACGGAGCTTACATGGCGATCTATCGCGATCCTGCGGCGTTCTTGATGGCGATTTTACGGCGCTCACAATGCGTGCACTGCGCTTGTACGGCGCTCACAATGCGTGCACTGCGCTTTTACGGCGCTCACATGTTGAAGACGTTCTCAAAGTGTTAACAGACATCTTCATCAGTCAAACAGTTTTGTTTGATTTGAGGTTTAACGTCCCATCAACACATTATAGGTCATTTTGGAGACGTTGCTTCTAATTTTGTGGGACTTTTACCCGACATTGAGATGAAATGACATCTGTCACCCATTGAAACCAATAGGGTTAATAAGCATGGATGGTCCGTCTCGCACCGCTTTGCCTGGGCAAGCTTAGATCCCCTAAGCGGTTTACCAGTACTCCTGTGCCGTCGGAAGCAAGTCCACCGCAATCACCGCAAGCAGGAGCAAGTCCACCGCCATTACCTTACGCGGGATGAGTCACCTCAGAAGTAGGTTTTTCGGCATAGTACACAATTGAACTATACTCTAGCCACTGTTTATACAAGCGGGCGGCCCCCGTACATCGGGACTGGAAGAACTAGATGGGCTGCATGATGCTTCCACGCAGAGCTGAAACCGACTTACACGAGTACTGGTAAACCGCTTAGAGGATCTAAGCCTGCCCAGGCAAAGCGGTGCGAGCCGGACCGTCCATGCTTTTTCATGTAAACTCTATTGGTTTCATTGGGCGACAGGGCTTGAGATGTCATTTCATCTCAATGTCGGGTAAAAGTCCCACAAAATTGGAAGCAACGTCTCCAAAAATGACCTATACAGTGTTGGCTGGGACGTTAAACATCAAATCAATCAATCAGTTAATCAATTATACAAGCGGGGCTACATGGCGTTGTAGGAGACCTCTGTGCGCCCCTGCCGAGCTCCTGTAGTGTTGTAGGAGACCTTACTGCGCTTCTATGGCAACCTTACGGCGACCTTACTGCGCTTCTATGGCAACCTTACGGCGACCTCACTGCGCTCTGAGAACGCCGAGCGACGGCGTTTGTTTTGAGCATGCTCAAAATGCGCGCCGTCGCTTGGCGTTCTATGCAATCCCAACGCGCCTACTGGCGATGCCACTGCGTTGCTACGGCGATGTTTGCGATCGTGTTGCGCTTACCTTGGCGTTCTGCATTTTTCTTGGACGCCGTGAGAACGCAGCCCTGGTGTAACAGGGGTTTAAGCTACCCCTGAGCCTCGGCTCTGGAGAGCTAAAAACTATATGCCCCCCGAATCTCAATTCCAGGGGCATAAAAAATCTAGTGAACAGCAGGTCAAGTCTAATATTATCCTAAAGTTTAAGCCCTGTTTGTTTCATTGGGGCGGTAGGGCTTTAGATGTCATTTCCTCTCAATGTCAGGTAAAAGTCCCACAAAATTGAAATTAATGTCTCCAAATGACCTTAACAGTGTTGATTGGGACATTAAACCTTAAGTCAAACAAAACACAAACTAATATTATCCATGGCGAAACCACCCGTGACCCTGGCTGGTCCAAAAGGTCCAATTGAAAATATGACACCACAGTTATTTAAATCCACAATTTTAGGTGCAGAGAGAAACTGTCAATCGCTGAATCGCAACAATTTATAACGTTAATTTTTGCTAACAGGCAAGCAGTGTGGACCTAGATCAGAGAAGCAGTCAAATGAGGGTCCATACTGTTTGCAAAAATGACTCAATTTTACCAGCAGGTGACAAAGCAGTCGCATTGCAGTGATAGACATAATATGGGTAAACATGCTAAGAAAACCTGCTTTTGATATTGTGGTCTGGTGCATACAGTCGAAGTTCAATGGCTCGAACACCTTTGGGACCTCGAAAATATGTTTGAGACAGGGGTAGTTCGAGCCACTGAGGGCTACTGCCAGGAGGCATAACGAGACACTTTTAGACATCTGTTCTATAATGAAAATGTATGCTGTGTGTACTCATTAGTATACACACAGCATACATTTGCAAGATAAAAGACTAAAATCTCCTGAATTATCCCCACAATTTCTTATGTAGAGGATTCCCTAGGGGCTCAAGTATGGGTTCGACTCATCCATGGTAAACGAGCCATCGGTGATCGAGCCATCGAACCCCCAGGTATTAGACTTCCTGCCTTGCCGTGGCCCTGGGGGCTCAATTCCCACTGGGCACGTTGCTGCTGTGGTCAATGTGCCCACTGGGAAGAGCTAAAGGAAGTACCACCCGTTTGCCGTGGGTGGCGTCCTGTAAGCCGGAAGAAGGGATCCTGGAGGTTGAGGGTTACCTGAGGTGGCGGTGCTTCAGGTGCCCAACACGCCTCTTTGGCCTGGCTTTTCGGTGTAGACGGGTGGCCGTGCGGTCCGGCACGGTCAATCGGCTGGTCACGCCGAGCCCTAGAGATACCACTTTGCTTTCTCTTCAACTCTTTTTGTATCTTTCCTGATACCAACCATATGCCCATTTACCTTACCCTTTTCTGTCTTTTTATCTCTAGAAGGCGGTGGCAAAACGGATCAATCGTGTAGGCATTTTGTTTATGCGAGTATATCTCACGGGTATCTCTAACACCTGCGAGTTGGATAACCACTCCATTATGGTGTTCCCTTGTAGGGCTCCACGGAGGGCGGAGAGCACTTGGGACGAAACTAGGAATTTTTTCTCATGGCTCATGGAAAAAAACACAACCGCACCCACGCACCTAACCGCAACGCACCTAAACGTAAAAAAGACGAGGATTCATCCGAATCGGATGAACACAGTCAAAATTCCAGTCAGCAGTCAAGTCAACAATCAAGTCAGCAGTCTGCTGAACCAAACTTTGACAATGTTCCGCGTTTCTTGGTCGTCACGTCGCTTGACGATACACGAACTGTGTCAAGCCTTTCTTCCTTTGTTATCGAGAAAAGTATTGTCGCCATAGCCGGACACCCAAAGAGTATTAAATCACTCAAATCAGGTGACCTTCTCTTGGAACTCGAGAGAAAACCGCAAGTTGTAAGCCTGCTCGCCACCAAAAAACTCTTTGATCTTTCGGTAAAAATATCTCTTCACAACACACTAAACTCATCCAAAGGAGTGATTCGCAGTCCAGAACTGCGTCCTTGTTCAGACGAAGAGATCATTGATAACCTGAAGGATCAAGGGGTTATTGGTGTTCGTAACATCAAAGTCCGTAGAAATGGTGTACTAAAACCAACAGCAACTTATGTGTTGACTTTTAGTACACCAATTCTACCCAAGAAAATCAAAGTAGCATATCTTTCCATTAACGTAGAGGTATACATCCCAAACCCTCTTAGATGTTACTCTTGTCAGGCTTATGGCCATCACGAAAGCAGATGTCAGAGAAAACAACTCTGTCCTAATTGTGGTGAAGAAAAGCATGTTGATAATCACCTCAACTGCAAAAATGAACCCAAATGCGTAAATTGTGATGGCAAACATGCTGTTTTCTCCCGAGACTGTCCGGCGTGGAAAAAAGAAAAAGAAATACTTACCGTCAAATACCAAAGGGGGATAACATTCCCAGAAGCGCGGAAGATTGTCGAAGAGCGATACATAACACCAACCACCAGTTTCGCCAGCATCACAAAGGGTGCTGGTGTAAAATGTACCAGCTCCGCAACACAGACTGCTGAATCATACATTGCTGAACTGAAAAAGTCTGGTGCATGGAGTAAATCCACTCCAGCACCACAAAGTTCAACCAATTTATCAAAAGGCGCAATCCAGGTTGCTTCGGATCGGTCGACAGCGACCGTACCGAAGCCAGCGCCGAATGTAAAAGAGAAACCCGACTCAGGTCGAACTAATAAGGGGTCGCAAGATCCGATAAAAAAACATCAATTGTCTCAAAGACAAACAGACAGACAACGTAAAATGGAAAGAGACAATATAAAATTTCAGAACAGATTCGGATCTTTGAGTGACAGTGATATGGAGTTGACTGAAACTCCATCATCACCAAGTGGCAATAACAGATCGAGGTCTGCCACACCACGAGCTGGTGGTAGCAGATCTATATCACCGATTGCACCTCCATAATAGTTTCTAGTCTTTAAATGTCTCTCCTTAAAATGGATTTAAAACACAAAATAATACAATGGAATTGTCGAGGTCTTAAATCGAATTATAATGAACTCTTATTACTTATTTCGCTACTAACCCCATCGGTGTTTTGTTTGCAAGAAACTTTTTTAAAAATTAATGACAACATAGATGTCAGGGGTTTCAATACATACAACTATATCTATTCTGGTGGTAACAAACCATCTGGTAGCAGTTCAATTTTTGTTAAATCATGTTTACCACAAAGAGAGATCAAATTAAAAACAGACCTACAAGCTGTAGCAGTATCGGTTTCTCTGGATAAAGAAACTACAATTTGCTCTCTATATATCCCACCCTCATTTTCTTTAAAGCCCGAACATCTTGACTCATTGCTGAGTCAACTTCCATCGCCATATCTTTTAGTTGGCGACTTCAATGGTCACAATATTCTATGGGGCTGTAAAGATATCAATAACAGAGGAGCACTTGTTGAAGATTTTATTGCAAAGAACGATCTTTGCTTGATGAATGATAAATCTTATACTTACCTTCACCCTGCGACAGGTCATATGTCTTCTTTAGATCTCTCTTTGTGTCACCCATCTCTCTTCTTGGACTATGACTGGTCTGTTCATGATGATCAGTGCGGAAGTGATCACTTCCCTGTTATAATTGAGAGTGTAAACGAACCAGATGGGGACTGTAACCAGAAATGGAAAATGAATAAAGCCGACTGGGAATTATTCCATAATTTATGTGAAGAAGAGTTATCAATTGATCATTTTAATGAATCATCCGACATTGTTTCTGATTTCACAGATACACTTATTAACATATCAGAACAATGCATTCCAAAGACCTCCACAAATACTAAGAAAAGCAAGCCTTGGTTTAATAATGACTGTAAAGAAGCTATTAAAAAGCGTAAACAGGCTCTAAATAAGTTCTGCAAAAATCCCACTTCAGAAAAGCTCAACGACGTAAAAGTTTTTAGAGCTAAAGCTCGGCGAACAATCCGAGCTTCCAAACGAAAGTCATGGAGAGAATATGTCTCCAAATTGAACTATAAAACCCCCATTAAAAAGGTTTGGGATATGGTACGAAAAATTTCAGGAAAAACAAAGTCTTCTAGTTTTACACATTTAAATACTGAATTTGACACAATAGCTTCAACAAAAAAAGATATTTCAGATACTCTTGGGCACACATTCTTGAGAAATTCATCATCGCGTAATTATTCTGACACTTTTAGAAATTTCAAAAAGGACCAAGAGAAAAGAAATCTAAACTTTAAATCACTTAATCACGAAGAATACAACAAACCTTTTAACTTATCCGAACTTCTTGAAGCCATTGAAAAATCACATGATACGGCAACCGGCCCCGATGAAATTCATTATCAGATGCTTAAGCATCTGCCAAAAAGTTCTCTTACAACACTTTTAGATATCTTTAATAATATTTGGGAAACGGGGGTCTGTCCTGAGAGCTGGCGTGTAGCTACAGTTGTACCAATTCCGAAACCAGGGAAAGATCATGCAGAACCTACAAATTATCGTCCGATAGCTTTGACAAGTTGTTTGTGTAAAACATTGGAGAGACTGATAAACAAGAGATTAGTCTGGTACTTAGAGTCCAACAACCTCATTTCAGAATATCAATCGGGCTTTCGTTCGGAACGTAGTACCAATGACAATTTAATAAGACTAGAAACATTTATACGAGATGCTTTTATTAACAAAGAACACGTAGTAGCTGTCTTTTTCGACTTGGAGAAAGCATATGATACAACATGGCGTTATGGAATATTGAAAGATCTACATAACATTGGCTTAAGAGGAAAACTTCCCAGTTTTATTGGAAGCTTTTTAGGGGAGCGCATGTTTCAGGTGCGTGTGGGGTCTACCGTGTCAGATTTCTATGATCAAGAACAGGGTGTCCCACAGGGTAGTATTCTTTCAACTACGCTATTTAACATCAAAATAAACAATATTGTACAATGTTTGGACAACAAAACTGATTGTTCATTGTATGTTGATGATTTTTGTATATGTTACCGTTCAAAAAATATGAAAACAATTGAACGAAAGTTACAACAAAATTTAAAACGAATAGAAGAATGGACTGATAAAAATGGTTTCAAGTTTTCCAAGTCGAAAACGCAGTGTGTTCATTTTTGTAAACTACGGAAGAAACACGAACATCCTTCCCTGTTTTTATACGGATCACAAATTCCTGTTGTTGAAGAAGCCAAATTTCTTGGGGTCATATTTGATCAAAAGTTATCTTTTATTCCACATATTAAATATCTTAAAGCGAAATGCTTAAAAGCTTTGAATCTTTTGAAAGTTTTAGCTCATACAAGTTGGGGAGCAGATCGGTATACTTTATTACATCTTTACCGGTCTTTAATCCCCCAGGTATTAGACTTCCTGCCTTGCCGTGGCCCTGGGGGCTCAATTCCCACTGGGCACGTTGCTGCTGTGGTCAATGTGCCCACTGGGAAGAGCTAAAGGAAGTACCACCCGTTTGCCGTGGGTGGCGTCCTGTAAACCGGAAGAAGGGATCCTGGAGGTTGAGGGTTACCTGAGGTGGCGGTGCTTCAGGTGCCCAACACGCCTCTTTGGCCTGGCTTTTCGGTGTAGACGGGTGGCCGTGCGGTCCGGCACGGTCAATCGGCTGGTCACGCCGAGCCCTAGAGATACCGCTTTGCTTTCTCTTCAACTCTTTTTGTATCTTTCCTGATACCAACCATATGCCCATTTACCTTACCCTTTTCTGTCTTTTTATCTCTAGAAGGCGGTGGCTTAACGGATCAATCGTGTAGGCATTTTGTTTATACGAGTATATCTCACGTGTATCTCTAACATCTGCGAGTTGGATAACCACTCCAGTATGGTGTTCCCTTGTAGGGCTCCACGGAGGGCGGAGAGCACTTGGGACGAAACTAGAATTTTTTTCTTATGGCTCCTGGAAAAAAACATAACCGCAAATCACCTAACCGCAAATCACCTAACCACAACGCACCTAAACGTAAAAAACAAGAAGATTCATCCGAATCGGATGAACACAGTCAACAATCCAGTCAGCAGTCAAGTCAACAATCTAGTCAGCAGTCTGCTGAACCAAATTTTGACAATGTTCCGCGTTTCTTGGTCGTTACGTCACTTGACGATACACGAACTGTATCTAGCCTTTCCCCCTTCGTCATCGAGAAAAGTATTCTCTCCATTGCCGGACACCCTAAGAGTATAAAACAACTCAAATCGGGTGATCTTCTCTTGGAAGTCGAGAAAAAACAGCAAGTGGTAAGCCTGCTAAACACCAACAAACTCTTTGATCTAAAAGTTAAAGTCGCTTTACATAACACGCTCAATTCATCTAAGGGAGTGATTCGCAGTCCAGAACTGCGTCCTTGCTCAGATGAAGAGATAGTCGATAACCTTAAGGATCAGGGAGTTGTTGGTGTTCGTAACATTCAAGTTCGTAGAAATGGTGTACTAAAACCAACAGCAACTTATGTGTTGACTTTTAATACACCAATTCTACCCAAGAAAATCAAAGTAGCATATCTTTCCATTAACGTAGAGGTATACATCCCAAACCCTCTTAGATGTTACTCTTGTCAGGCTTTTGGCCATCACGAAAGCAGATGTCAGAGAAAAAAACTCTGTCCTAATTGTGGTGAAGAAAAGCATGTTGATAATCACCTCAACTGCAAAAATGAACCCAAATGCGTAAATTGTGATGGCAAACATGCTGTTTTCTCCCGAGACTGTCCGGCGTGGAAAAAAGAAAAAGAAATACTTACCGTCAAATACCAAAGGGGGATAACATTCCCAGAAGCGCGGAAGATTGTCGAAGAGCGATACATAACACCAACCACCAGTTTCGCCAGCATCACAAAGGGTGCTGGTGTAAAATGTACCAGCTCCGCAACACAGACTGCTGAATCATACATTGCTGAACTGAAAAAGTCTGGTGCATGGAGTAAATCCACTCCAGCACCACAAAGTTCAACCAATTTATCAAAAGGCGCAATCCAGGTTGCTTCGGATCGGTCGACAGCGACCGTACCGAAGCCAGCGCCGAATGTAAAAGAGAAACCCGACCCAGGTCGAACTAATAAGGGGTCGCAAGATCCGATAAAAAAACATCAATTGTCTCAAAGACAAACAGACAGACAACGTAAAATGGAAAGAGACAATATAAAATTTCAGAACAGATTCGGATCTTTGAGTGACAGTGATATGGAGTTGACTGAAACTCCATCATCACCAAGTGGCAATAACAGATCGAGGTCTGCCACACCACGAGCTGGTGGTAGCAGATCTATATCACCAATTGCACCTCCATAATAGTTTCTAGTCTTTAAATATCTCTCCTTAAAATGGATTTAAAACACAAAATAATACAATGGAATTGTCGAGGTCTTAAATCAAATTATAATGAACTCTTATTACTTATTTCGCTACTAACCCCATCGGTGTTTTGTTTGCAAGAAACTTTTTTAAAAACTGATGACAACATAGATGTCAGGGGTTTCAATACATACAACTATATCTATTCTGATGGTAACAAACCATCTGGTGGCAGCTCAATTTTTGTTAAATCATGTTTACCACAAAGAGAGATCAAATTAAAAACCGACCTTCAAGCTGTAGCAGTATCGGTTTCTCTGGATAAAGAAACTACAGTTTGCTCTCTATATATCCCACCCTCATTTTCTTTAAAGCCCGAACATCTTGACTCATTGCTGAGTCAACTTCCATCGCCATATCTTTTAGTTGGCGACTTCAATGGTCACAATATTCTATGGGGCTGTAAAGATGTCAATAACAGAGGAGCACTTGTCGAAGATTTTATTGCAAAGAACGATCTTTGCTTGATGAATGATAAATCTTATACTTACCTTCACCCTGCGACAGGTCATTTGTCTTCTTTAGATCTCTCTTTGTGTCACCCATCTCTCTTCTTGGACTATGACTGGTCTGTTCATGATGATCAGTGCGGAAGTGATCACTTTCCTGTTATAATAGAGAGCGTAAACGAACCAGATGAAGACTGTAACCAGAAATGGAAAATGAATAAAGCCGACTGGGAATTATTCCATAATTTATGTGAAGAAGATTTATCAGTTGATCACTTAAATGAATCATCTGACATTGTTTCTGATTTCACAGATACACTTATTAACATATCAGAACAATGCATTCCAAAGACCTCCACAAATACTAAGAAAAGCAAGCCTTGGTTTAATAATGACTGTAAAGAAGCTATTAAAAAGCGTAAACAGGCTCTAAATAAGTTCTGCAAAAATCCCACTTCAGAAAAGCTCAACGACGTAAAAGTTTTTAGAGCTAAAGCTCGGCGAACAATCCGAGCTTCCAAACGAAAGTCATGGAGAGAATATGTCTCCAAATTGAACTATAAAACCCCCATTAAAAAGGTTTGGGATATGGTACGAAAAATTTCGGGAAAAACAAAGTCTTCTAGTTTTACACATTTAAATACTGAATTTGACACAATAGCTTCAACAAAAAAAGATATTTCAGATACTCTTGGTCACACATTTTTGAGAAATTCATCATCGCGTAATTATTCTGACACTTTTAGAAATTTCAAAAAGGACCAGGAGAAAAGAAAACTTAACTTCAAATCCCTTAATCACGAAGAATACAACACACCATTTAACTTATCCGAACTCGTTGAAGCCATTGAAAAATCACATGATACGGCAACCGGCCCCGATGAAATTCATTATCAGATGCTTAAGCATCTGCCAAAAAGTTCTCTTACAACACTTTTACATATCTTTAATAATATTTGGGAAACGGGGGTCTGTCCTGAGAGTTGGCGTGTAGCTACAGTTGTACCAATTCCGAAACCAGGGAAAGATCATGCAGAACCTACAAATTATCGTCCGATAGCTTTGACAAGTTGTTTGTGTAAAACATTGGAGAGAATGATAAACAAGAGATTAGTCTGGTACTTACAGTCCAACAACCTCATTTCAGAATATCAATCGGGCTTTCGTTCGGAACGTAGTACCAATGACAATTTAATAAGACTAGAAACATTTATACGAGATGCTTTTATTAACAAAGAACACGTAGTGGCTGTCTTTTTCGACTTGGAGAAAGCATATGATACAACATGGCGTTATGGAATATTGAAAGATCTACATAACATTGGCTTAAGAGGAAAACTTCCCAGTTTTATTGAAAGCTTTTTAGGGGAGCGCATGTTTCAGGTGCGTGTGGGGTCTACCCTGTCAGATTTCTATGATCAAGAACAGGGTGTCCCACTTGGTAGTATTCTTTCAACTACGCTATTTAACATCAAAATAAACAATATTGTACAATGTTTGGACGACAAAACTGATTGTTCATTGTATGTTGATGATTTTTGTATATGTTACCGTTCAAAAAATATGAAAACAATTGAACGAAAGTTACAACAAAATTTAAAAAGAATAGAAGAATGGACTGATAAAAATGGTTTCAAGTTCTCCAAGTCGAAAACGCAGTGTGTTCATTTTTGTAAACTACGGAAGAAACACGAACATCCTTCCCTGTTTTTATACGGATCACAAATTCCTGTTGTTGAAGAAGCCAAATTTCTTGGGGTCATATTTGATCAAAAGTTATCTTTTATTCCACATATTAAATATCTTAAAGCGAAATGCTTAAAAGCTTTGAATCTTTTGAAAGTTTTAGCTCATACAAGTTGGGGAGCAGATCGGTATACTTTATTACATCTTTACCGGTCTTTAATAAGATCTAAATTAGATTATGGGTCTGTTGTTTATGGTTCTGCCAGAAAGTCCTATTTAAAATCCTTGGATACTATCCATCACCAAGGCCTTCGTCTGGCCATGGGAGCCTTCCGTACTTCTCCCGTATTAAGCCTTTATGTAGAAGCAGGTGAACCATCTTTAACCTCGCGCAGAGAGAAACTTTCTCTTCAGTATGCTATCAGACTTGCTGCAAATCCATCTAACCCGGCATCCAAAATTTCATTTCGACCTCAATTTGTAGATAAGTATGAAACAAAACCCACAGCAATCAAACCTTTTGGATTACGTATTTTACCACTGCTGGAAAATTCAGGTATCAACCTTAAAAATATTCAAAAACATGAAACCGCCGAAGTTCCATCTTGGTGTATTAAACAACCTTCTATTCTGTTCGACTTACATGATGGAAAAAAATCCGAATCAAATCCAATACTTCTCAAACAAAACTTTCAGGTACTGCAGTCACGTTACAATGATTACCAGCAAGTCTATACTGATGGTTCCAAAGAAGGAGATAAAGTTGGCTGTGCGTATGTTTCTAAAGATACGCACAAAACCATGCGCCTTCCAGATGGTTCATCTATTTTTACAGCTGAAGCCAAAGCAATAGACCTAGCTTTAGATTTTATCAGTTCTTCAACAATTCAAAAAGCAATTATATTTTCGGATTCACTTTCTGTGCTTAAGGCTTTAGACCATTCATCATCTAAAAATCCTCAAATTCAAAAATTGATCGAAAAACATCATGAAATTTCTAAAACACACCAAATCTTGTTTTGTTGGCTTCCGAGCCATATTGGCATTGTCGGCAATGAATATGCTGACAAGAAAGCAAAGGAATCGCTCAATCTTGATCCATCTGTTTTTAAAATTCCTTTTAACAATTTTAAACCATTTATCAACAGATACATCTTGTCGGAATGGCAAGGCGAATGGGACCGTGCAATAAATAACAAACTCCATGCCATTAAACCTGTCGTTAGTACAAAATGCTCTCCACAGTTTTCCAGAAAAGAGGATGTAGTATTAACACGACTGCGCATCGGCCATACTAGAGTTACTCATTCTTATATTTTTAATGGTGATGATCAGCCTTCTTGTGTAGGTTGTGATCAGCCATTCACTGTGAAACATATCTTAATTGACTGTGTTGACTTTTCACCCTCACGTATTTTATATTTCAAAGCTGACACTTTGCAACAACTGTTTCGAGATGTACCTGTTGATAATATTATTTTATTCTTAAAAGAAATTGGACTTTTTCATAAGATTTAACTGTTTCAGATTTTTATACATTATCATTCTGACTTTTTACTTTTAATATCATCATAATTATTCATGCCGTTTAACCATCAACCGTTTGACGCTTATGACCCACAAAGAGGGTTGACGCGTCGTTAAACACGAAATCATCATCATACCGGTCTTTAATAAGATCTAAATTAGATTATGGGTCTGTTGTTTATGGTTCTGCCAGAAAGTCCTATTTAAAATCCTTGGATACTATCCATCACCAAGGCCTTCGTCTGGCCATGGGAGCCTTCCGTACTTCTCCCGTATTAAGCCTTTATGTAGAAGCAGGTGAACCATCTTTAACCTCGCGCAGAGAGAAACTTTCTCTTCAGTATGCTATTAGACTTGCTGCAAATTTATCTAACCCGGCATCCAAAATTTCATTTCCACCTCAATTTGTAGATAAGTATGAAACAAAACCCACAGCAATCAAACCTTTTGGATTACGTATTTTACCACTGCTAGAAAATTCAGGTATCGACCTTAAAAAAATTCAAAAACATGAAACGGCCGAAGTTCCATCTTGGTGTATTAAAAAACCTTCTATTCTGTTCGACTTACATGACGGCAAAAAATCCGAATCAAATCCAATGCTTCTCACACAAAACTTTCAAGTACTGCACTCACGTTACAATGATTACCAGCAAGTCTATACTGATGGTTCCAAAGAAGGAGATAAAGTTGGTTGTGCGTATGTTTCTAAAGATACGCACAAAACCATGCGCCTTCCAGATGGTTCATCTATTTTTACAGCTGAAGCCAAAGCAATAGACCTAGCTTTAGATTTTATCAGTTCTTCAACAATTCAAAAAGCAATTATATTTTCTGATTCACTTTCTGTCCTGAAGGCTTTAGACCATTCATCATCTAAAAATCCTCAAATTCAAAAATTGATCGAAAAACATCATGAAATTTCTAAAACACACCAAATCTTATTTTGTTGGCTTCCGAGCCATATTGGCATTGTCGGCAATGAATATGCTGACAAGAAAGCAAAGGAATCGCTCAATCTTGATCCATCTGTTTTTAAAATTCCTTTTGATAATTTTAAACCATTTATCAACAGATACATCTTGTCGGAATGGCAAGGCGAATGGGACCGTGCAATAAATAACAAACTTCATGCCATTAAACCTGTCGTTAGTACAAAATGCTCTCCTCCACAGTTTTCAAGAAAAGAGGACGTAGTATTAACACGACTGCGTATCGGCCATACTAGAGTTACTCATTCTTATATTTTTAATGGTGATGATCAGCCTTCTTGTGTAGGTTGTGATCAGCCATTCACTGTGAAACATATCTTAATTGACTGTGTTGACTTTTCACCCTCACGTATTTTATATTTCAAAGCTGACACTTTGCAACAACTGTTTCGAGATGTACCTGTTGATAATATTATTTTATTCTTAAAAGAAATTGGACTTTTTCATAAGATTTAACTGTTTCAGATTTTTATACATTATCATTCTGACTTTTTACTGTTAATATCATCATAATTATTCATGCTGTTTAACCATTAACCGTTTGACGCTTATGACCCACAAAGAGGGTTGACGCGTCGTTAAACACGAAATCATCATCATCATCATCATCGAGCCATCGAAGTTCTACTGTATGTTTGTAAACTTGTGAAAAATCTTTGTGCCTAAAGGCAACATCATGGAAATATACCTATATAATTTGAATCCGAGTAGTTTCACTGATGGGTCATTTTGCCCCTTGTCGTTTCGCCCGGATTTTGGGGTGGGTTGAATCACCCTTATGGCGTGAAGTCGTTCTCCCCCCGCCCCTCTTGTGACTTTTCACCCTTATCATATTTTTGTAAGGGGATGGATGGGTAAACGGACGGAGTTGTGCCTGGTTAACCAGGCAGACGGACTAACATGTGAAGGGAATAGATAGAGTTTTTTTTTGTTTTGGTTGTACGGTCCTTTTCAAGATTATTTCACTCATACTGAGCCCATCATTAATCAGAGGTGGGCGAAATCCGGAGTAACCGGAGAAAAAACACCTGACATTCCGTCGCAGAACTTGGCGTCTCACGTGACCCGAGCTGGGCTCGAACCAACAGTGGTGAGCGACCTAATGATTAAGATTCACTAGCGCTCTTATCCACTAGGCAACGGAGGCCCGTGATAGATAGATAGATAGATAGATAGATAGATAGATAGATAGATAGATAGATAGATAGATAGATAGATAGATAGATAGATCGGCCCCGCCTATAGGGGCTGGAAGAAATATATAGACTGCATGATGCTTCCACGCAGAGCTGCATCTGGCCCGCACACTAGTACAGGTTAACCGCTTAGAGGATCTAAGCCTGTCCAGGAACTGTGGTGCGAGGCGGACCGTCCATGCTAATAAACCTTATTGGTTTCATTGGGCAACAGGGCTTGAGATGCCATTTCATCTCAATGTCGGGTAAAAGTCCCACAAAATTGGAAGCAACGTCTCCAAAATGACCTTTACAGTATTGGCCGGGACGTTAAACCTCAAACAAACAAGATACGAGTAGATAGATAGATAGATAGATAGATAGATAGATAGATAGATAGATAGATAGATAGATAGATAGATAGATAGATAGATGGATGAATGGATGGATGGATGGATGGATGGATGGATAGATAGATAGATAGATAGATAGATAGATAGATAGATAGATAGATAGATAGATAGATAGATAGATAGATAGATAGATGAATTGGTTCTTGAGTACAGGGACGAACAGACAGGATGGAAATAAATAAATCATCATGTTAACAAGTGTATGCAATCAAGACCCCCTTAATCGCATTTTTACAGACCCCCTTAACCGCATTTTTACAGCGGAAAGGGGGTTTTCAGGTATACATTATTTGCCTTATTTCTGTTCTTAAACATGGCAATAAAGCTGTTCAACCCACATTCTATGTTTTTTGCCCCGCCATCAGGTCTTGGAGATATAGATTGGGCTGCATGATGCTTCCATGCAGAGCTGATACTGACCACACAAGGGTACTGGTATACCTCTTAGACGGCCTTGGTCTGACTAAGCAAAGTGATGCATGTCAGGACGTCCAGTACAGTAGAATTCCGCTTAAAGACCATCTCTAATGGGAGCTTACCACTAAATATTTTCCATAGACGACAATAGTAACCTTTTACATGGTATTTATGGCTGATTTCACACCTACACCCCCTATTTTATGTAAAATGGCATTTTGAGGATATTTTGATGATAAAACTTTGACAAAAATGATTATAAATGCCTTAATACCATGAGAAATAGTGGATATATATCTGTTCAGATCCTTGAACATGAATCTAATCAATAAGGACCAATAAGAGATGAGAAAACTTATCGCGATATTGCAGCAGAGACAATTTTGAAATTTTGCTTTCGCTAGAGACCAAGGCCAAAAACCATGTAACTTTACTGTTATATTCCATACGGAGTAGATTCTTTCTCTTGTGTTTCTGGTTATACACTTACTGTAAGACTTTTTCCAAAACAAACCCATTAACAATTGATTAACATGGCTTTAAAGTACCCCCCCCCCCAAAAAAAAAAAAAAATGCACAGATCAGAAGCAAAAACTGATCAAATACACCCAGTTAGACCTAAATTACCTCAAACCTTACACTTTTTTACAATTTCTATGGCAAGGAATATCCATTTTATGATACAGAATTGGATGGAACCTACCAATGTGTAAAAATATGATGTAATGACTGAAAACTGGAGTGTGGGGCTGATTTTCCTACTTTTTGGTATAGGGAGCTTACCACTAAATATTTTCCATAGGCGACAATAGTAACCTTTTACATGCTCCCACAAAAACCACACATACAAAACTTTTCAAACCTTACTTATTTATAGAGCCATCCTAGCTCAACAAGTTGATGAGAAAAAATCCACATGTAGCCCGTCTCTTTTTCAAGTTATGGTCCGCCATGTTTGTTTACATGCAGATTCGCAGTGAATACAAGCAGGCTTTTTAACGGAGAGATGACAATATAAAATCAGCCACAATTTCTTTGAGCTTGCAGATATAATTATAAAACACACATCATTTTATTTCCTTATAACTATCCTTTTCTCACATTGAAATGAAACATGGGATATTTATCCAATGGAAGCCTGCCTGGTATTTAGACTGCAACTAAAAGCTCTGTCCCAAAGTGATAAAACCCAGTACCTCCAGTATTTAGTGCAAAGCTACCTAATAGGACCATCCCGCTATTAAGACCTGTTTTGGCCAGACCCAAATTATTTCCTATATAATTAATTGCTATTTATTCCTATTTATTTCTCACCAGAGCTCAGGCTGCACTATCCAATAGCAGCCATGTATTTAACCCTTATCTTGCTTAATATTCATTTGAGCCACACCCATTTCGTTATATTAACCAATCAAATTACTTGATGTAATGTATTGCTACAAATTCGTAAACTGAATGCCAAACAGTGTAATCCTGATCAGAAGCCATCTGATCTGGATCTACACTGCAAAGATAGGAGTTGTCGTGAACAGCAGGATAAGGGTCAACATGATCTACCAATTATAAAACCTCCCAAATGAATCCCCATATCCAAATAAGCACCCATCTGGATTCACTACCTTTTATGAAGTAAGGGGGTAGAGGCATGGACCCAATGGAGCCCTGGTTGGTGTCACTAAATGTGTCTTATCATAAGGAAGATATATGGTTTAGCAGTGGGGATCTGTATGCCGGAAATATAAGGCCTTTTAAGCGGTGGAGGGGTTGGGGCATGCCCTATTGATCCCAGGAAAGCCCAAGATTGTTGTCCCTAAATGTGTCTTATCATAAGGAACATAAATATATATGGTTTATTGGTGGGAATCTGAATGGTTTGTGATATATGAGGCCCTTCTATGAAGTGGAGAGGAGAGGACTGGCCACTGTGGTTGATGTCACTGAATGCATCTTATCATAAGGCTCAAGAATATATATGGTTCTGAATGGTTTCGGAGATATATGGCCTTTTGTGAAGTGGAGGGGTGGGGCAAGTCCCGGCGCACCCACTGAGACCCCCAGGTTGGTTTCAATGAATGCGTCTCTTCATAAGGAACAAGATCATACAATGTATATGGTTAAGCGATGGGGATCCATAAGGTTTCCAAGATATTGGGCCTTTTGTGAAATAGAGAGGTGGGGCATAACCCAGGGGACCCCAAGGTTGGTGTCCAAAAGGAACAAGAATATAATATAGTTTAGGGGTGGGGATCTGAATGTTTTCTGAGATATATGGCCTTTTGTGAAGTGGATGGGTTGGGCAAGGCCCCGACGCACCCCTGGATTCCCCATGTTGGTGTCAATGAAGTCAATGAATGTGTCTCTTCATAAGGAACAAGAATATATATATGGTTTAGGATTAGAGATCTGTAAGGTTTCAGAGATATTGGGCCATATATGAAATAGAGCGGTGGGGCATGACCCTGGGGACACCCAGGTTGGGTCACTGAATGCGTCTGATCATAAGGAACAAGAATATATATGGTTTAGGAGTGGGGATATGAATGGCTTCTGAGTTATATGGCAGTTTATGAAGTGGAAGGGGGGGCATGGCCCCAGCACAACCTGGGGGACCGCAATGTTGGCAGAAATGCATATGGCTGAGAGAAGTTTACTCAAAGAACATTTCTATAGAGGTTTTGTCAAAATATCTGCAATGACTTGGCAGAACAGTCTCATTGAGACAGCTCTAACGGTTGCCTTCATGTACATACGACATGTATGTTGCGCTATTTTCAACAAGTCCTACTGGGCTTTCGATGAACGATAATTTCTGTCAATGCTAGTTTTCTCTACCTAAAGAGGAGTTTTATACATGGGTGTTCATTACCGGGAGATGAACATTCCGTAATTTCATGTGCAAATGAGAAAACAAGAATTACATGTATCTCTTTTCGCACAAAACATAAACGTTGGGTACCAAAAATGTTGTATATTCGTTAGCATCGTTTTGACAATTAAAAACAGTCTTTAAGGACAAGATTTGACTCATATTGATAATGGTTTTTCACGCCCACATTAACTGGTACATAATTAACTAAAGGTGAATACAACTACTGCCACTACTACTACTACTACTACTAATAGTAAATACAGCAACTCTGGGGCGCGCCATCGCATATCCCCGCGATGTGAAAATCATGTCACAATAAAAGGACCCAAAATACTTTTTTTTGACCTCGGGTGACCCTGAGACATGCCTCCCAGGCCAAATGTTTGCACCACTATGTTTTAATATAATTAATTACCTTTGATTTGACATGCCTATGTTTGTGCAATATAGATTTTTGATCCCTCTGACGCGATCACGGGTGAGTTTGCACATTAATATTCCAAATACGTTCCTTCTGGCCTCATCCTTAGGAATAAATGACCTGTGGAGTTGTGCGACAATAGAAAAAAGGACCATCGCATGTCCTCGTGCTGTTAATCAGAATCAGAATTGTTTACTGGTGACAAGTCCTCAGACAATCCTTCACCATTTTCACTGCGAAAATCATGTAACAACAAAAGGACACTAAATATGCCCAGTCAAAAAAGTAAATATACCAAGTTCCGGGTAAATTCAAGTAGCTATCCGGTAGCCATTTAGCTAAAGATGGCTGTTAACATACGAATCTGACGTTTAGCTCCAAAATGCATAAATTTGCATTTGCCCATAAAATTTCCTCAAGAGTTGTCTTCCAATATGTGCCTAGAACGGTTTTGCAAGGAATTTGACATTGCGCATGCGCAGATGATCATTTTATTTCTGAGATGAAAGATCATATCCATTGAACGTCGAAACTCACTTTACCTTTACATTATCTCATGATCTTGCACTACAATCAAGGCTTTAATTTGTGAACTTCTCAGATTATCTCCCTTTCAATTAAAAATATAGCAATTTTCAAACTGTTGTTATTTCTATACCTGTCATTCAATTTTTGCAATTTCTTTAAACGGCGCTTTGTTGCCACCATTGCTGTTAACAATGATGGAAAATATTGTAGAAAATTCATGCAGCATGTAGTACTGCCAATTGCAATTTTCTATGGAGTTTCAATTGAAAACAGCATTTTGCTCACACCTTCAAAGAATTGGAGGCCTATACGTGATCGTCTGTTTCTCTTAGCAAATGGCGCTTAAGTTCCAAATCTTTTGTGAATAGACACACAGGGTATCTAATGAAAGGTTACATGTATCAGATTTTAGAAATCTTGTGCTAAGTGTAATTTTTAATGGCGTTGAATCTTTGCGTTCTTAATGATTTGTTCTGCGAAATTGTCACAGTGACCCCTGGGGTGTTTAAAACAATAGCCCAGGCTGGCGAGTTTACATAAACAAAAACAGTGTGGGCTTTTGCACGGAGAAATGGGTCCTCTAACCAAAACAAAACAAATTTTATGTATTTTTCATTTGTAGTACCTATGGTAATAGAAGCAAGTTTAGGTATAGGAACTTTTTTGACCGAGTATACTTCTTTTTGACATCTGGTGACCCCTGACAACGCCCTCCTCCAACCCAGATCACAACTTTTGCACCATTGCATTCTACTGTTCATTACACATGAATTATGAGCCCCACCCACTGCCTGGGTTTAGTTGTCATTTCAGAATAAGTTCCTGTAGTCCTCAGTTATAAGAAGAAGAAGAATATGATATATGTCATCGTATTCTACTCGTTTTTTCATTACCTTCGGTTGATATGCATTTTGTCCCGTTGGGCAGTGTTGAGCCCGACCCACTGCCTGGGTTGGGGTCGTCACATCAAAATTCAGAATACGTTGTTGCAGTCCTCAGCCATATGGATAATAATAATAAGAAGAAGACTGATATCTATCTATCTATCTATCTATCTATCTATCTATCTATCTATCTATCTATCTATCTATCTATCATTTTTCAAAGGCAGTGGCTAGCCGTCCGGTACCGGACGACCAGACTACGAGTCTGCCCTTCCGGTACCGGACGACCAGCAAACGAGTCTGCTCATCCAGTACCGGACAGCTAGCCAACCCATGTAGGAATGGCTAGCTGTACGGTAGTAACTTTTAGACTCTCATTTCATATAGGGTATGAATGCTGAATAGCACTTGTATCATTTTCTGGGGTACTGGCTGCTAAATAGTTCCTACTTTGAGACTATGTAAATGTCATTGAGATCATTTTAACAATAAGGCAAAACAGAGCCCTATCGGTAATGCATGATTGTCGGAGCAATTATGCCTGTGATAATAAAAGCTGTTGTCGTGTTTACTTATTTACAATATTATTGTAATATTATTACACGATAGCCCCGACAGCTCAGTTGGTAGAGTGTCCGCTCCGGGGAACGGGAGGTCACGGGTTCGATCCCGGGCCGCGACAAACCAAAGTCGTTAAAATGGCACTAACTGCTCCTCGCTTGGCACTCAGATTTACGGGGTAGAGCTAGGACTGGTCGACCCAGTGTGAGGATAATGTGACTGGGTGTGGTATCATGTAATGTGTCCAGGACATGATACTTCAGTGAGGCAGCACTATAAAAGTGAGCACTGAGCTCCCTGTCGCAACCAGACACCGTCGTGTTATGACTGAAAAATTGTTGAAAGCGACGTTAAACCCGAATTCACACACACATATGGTAAAATACAACAAATGGTAAGAGTCATGCTCAGACAGAAATCCAGACAGGTAAATTATGACAAAATTTTGATAACTAATCGATTATCGATCGTAATGGAAGGTCTGATGATCGATTATCTTTTCAGCTCCGATTAGTCAGCCCTAGAACTTACAGTCCTCTTAAGCAAAATTATGCCTTTGAAAATTTCTATTGAGTTTGTATTTCTGGTCAACTCCTCCGACCGGGCCGAAACTTGCTTTACAGTAAGATCATGATGTGGAGCAGCGCTGTTTATTTCGAGGTTAGACTTAATGTGCTATCTCTTACTACTTGCTTATATTATTTTGCTTTGGGTGGCCAATTGGCCATTGTGTGGTAAAGTGACTGTCCTTTTGGCTTTCCGCTAGTGATGTTTCATGTGTGTGGTTCTTTCCCTTGGTGTCTGTTTCCCTTGGTGTCTCTGTTGGGAGCTGTGGGTTAATTGTATCGATTCCTGATCATTGCCTTCACTTCTATTTTGCCACGGGCATATGATGTTCGCTTGTGGAGCTCTTGTTAATCTTCACGGCCAAGGTCTGAACAACAGTTTTGATAACACTGCGACAAAAGCTATTCCTGGCCTGTTCCAAGGTTAAATTAAACAGACCTAGATATACAAAGCTTCAATTTATTATTACTTTTGTAGGTCAGTGTTATCTACCGCCATAGATTAGTCCGCTGTTTCGACCTCATGCAACCTTTTCTTAAATGAAAATACAGTAAAATTCCTATATTGAGACCACCTTTGGGACTGTTCAAAAGTGGTCTTTAAGACCACTTTTGAACAGTCCCAAGGTGGTCTCCCACTAGAGCAGACTGGGTGTAGAAAACGCAAAGAAAATTTGTCTGAAATCTAAATATGCTATTAAAAGCATAAATTGTCTTAATTTTAGATGTCTTAATAGCGTTATCTTCATTCCTCTGTTAATAAACAGTCATTTGTTTACATTACTGTTTACATTACCAAGCTGCAAGGAACATAACATTTATTTTGCCTCCATGTTGTTTACATAGACAGATAAATGCATAATGCATTTTAGTGAATCCAGATTAATGATTTTTTGATTCCATTGCTTTCACGCTGGTGGTCGAGTAGGATAAAGGATTTTGTTTTTGTTGTAAATATTAATTTCAGTGTTCTAGTTCGAGCACAATCTCCTACCATCTGATAGATTCCAAATGAATGTGTTCGAACTTCACAATGGAAAGAACAAGACTCAGTTAAATGAACTTACCTGCCCTACTGAATACTGGATCCCCCCACCACGCCCATCCTGTCGTGGAGAAACAGAATGGACTGCATGGTGCTTCCACGCATAGCTGAAACCGACCGCACATGAGTACTGGTAAACCGCTAAGAGGGTCTAAGCTTGCCCATGCAATGCTTATAAACCATATTGGTTTCATCGGGCGACAGGGCTTGAGATGTCATTTTATCTAAATGTCGGGTATAAGTCCCACAAAATTGAAAGCAACGTCTCCAAAATGACCTATATAGTGTTGACAGGGACGTTAAACCTAAAATCAAACAAACAAAAATGCATGCTGAGAAACTTCATTGACTCGAATACCGACGACTTGTTAACCAAACCGGCCCCGTTAGCTGAGTTGGTAGAGTGTCCGCTCCGGGGAACGGGTGGTCACGTGTTCGATCCCGGGCCGCGACATACCAAAGTCGTTAAGAATGGAACTAGCTGCTCCTCGCTTGGCACTCAGATTTCGCTTTGCACTCAGATTTACGGTGTAGAGCTAGGACTGGTCGACCCAGTGTCAGGATAATGTGACTGGGTGTGGTATCATGTAATGTATCTGGGACATGATACTTCAGTGAGGCAGCACTATAAAAGTGAGCATTGAGCTCCCTGTCGCAACCAGACACCGTCGTGATATGACTGAAAAATTGTTGAAAGCGACGTTAAACCCGAATTCACACACACATACACACACACACACACACACACACACACACACACACACACACACACACAAACTTGTTAACCATGGCTGATTCGATATCATTCTTAAGGGGAATGGGAACACCGGGCAGATTTTTCTGCCATTTTTCACAGGAAGACAACTTACGGCCTGTTCGCTTTTCTATAAGCCCTGCCCCACTGAAAAAGGGGGTCTACTCTTAAAGGAAAGAATTTGCTCCTCAGAGTTGACTCCTATTGACATGGGAGACAAAAATACTTTTGCAGGAGTTGCCTTCCTTGAAAGTGTTCCCATTCCCCTTAAGTCCCTAGAGAAGCTACAGATATCCATTTGTGAACCCACTCATAGTTCCTAAAACAGTATCGTTTGTTTGCTTGATTGATTTGAGGTTTAACGTCCTCGTCAACACGGTATATGTCGTTTTGGAGACGTTGCTACCCGACATTGAGACGAAATTTCGAAATAGGAACGAATAATTTAGAACGATATTATATTATGGAAAGGTATGTTGTGTGCACTCATTTGAATCGCCTCGTTGGGGCCATTCTAATGAGTACACACAGCACAACTTTCGTTTATTGAAGCACGCCTCCTTAGATAGCGCTCGCACAAGTCCTGCATCTCGAGAACAAGTCCGCGAAATGAACACTCCAGTAAACTCCACTTTGTTTAGAGAAAACTGGAGTTTACCGGGGTATTCATTATTTTTGTTATTTCTGCTCCAAAACATAGGTTGTGTGTACTCGTTAGAACCACCTCAATGAGGCGATTCTAACGAGCACCCACAACCTATGTTTGCAGTATCAATTAGAAAAAATATCACGGATTTTCATCCGAAAAATAGCCATTTTGGAGAAGTGAAGAAATCCACTATGTCGCACGGGTGTGTTATCGTAATGTCTCAAATCTTCATGGTGCTCGAGCCATTTAAGTTTCACTTAATAAAGAAAAGAAGTCCTTGCTCATCGGGGCAAGCAGAGCTGAAACTGACCGAACATGAGTATTGGTAAACCGCTTAGGACTAAGCCTGCCCAGGCAGGCAAGGTGGTGCGAGTCGGACCGTCAAATATTGGATTCATTGGGCTTGAGATGACATTTCATCTTAATGTCGGGTAAAAGTCCCACAAAATTGGAAGCAACGTCTCCAAAATAACCTAAATAGTGCTTACGGGAACGTAAAATCTTCTCATACAATAAAGAAAAGAAGTTTTACTGAAAACTTTGTTTGTTTTGAGGATCTACGTCCACGTCAACACTATTTAGGTTATTTTGGAGACGTTGCCTCCGTTTGTGTGTGTGTGTGTGTGGGGGGGGGGGCACTTTTAACCAACATTGAGATGAATGACATTTCAAGCCCTACAAGTGCCATCCAAAGAACCGCTACGGTTTAAAGGGACGGCACAACTTTCTCTGGTGCAAGTCGATCCGTCCCTTAAACCCCAGAGGTGTCTTTGGGGTCAACACCACTTCACCTGGTACAAGACGAACCGTCCCTTAAACCCAAGCGGTGTCTTTGGGGTCGACACTACTTTGCAAGGTGCAAGACGAAGCGTCCCTTAAACCCCAGCGGTGTGGTTCGGCACCACTTTGCCTGGTGCAGGTGGGACCTTCCTTAAACCCCAGCGATGCCTTTGAGTTCGGCACCACTTTGCCTGGTGCAAGTCGGACCTTCCTTAAACCCCAGCGGTGTTTTTAGGGTCGGCACCACTTTACCTGGTACAAGTCGGACCGTCCCTTAAACCCCAGCGGTGTCTTTGCCTGGTTCAAGTCGGATCGTACCTTAAACCCCAGGGCCACCACTTTACCTGGTGCAAATCGGACCGTTCCTTAAACCCCAGCGGTCGGCACCACTTTATCTTGTGCAAGTCGGACCGTTTCTTAAACCCCGGCGACACCACTTTGTCTTGTGCAAGTTGGACAGTTCCTTAAACCCCAGCGACACCACTTTGCCTGTTGCAAGTCGGACCTCCCCTTAAACTCCAGCGACACCCCTTTGCCTGGTACAAGTCGGCTTGTCCCTTAAACCCCAGCGACACCACTTTGTCTGGTGCAAGTCGAACTGTTCCTTAAACCCCAGCGACACCACTTTGCCTGCTGCAAGTCGACTGTCATTAAACCCCAGTCATCCTTTGGAAGCAAAGAATATTCCACAGAACTGGAAACTTTGAAGTGTGCATGTTTTCTGGGCCAGACTAGCTAGTTTCGGCCAATTAGGCCTCATCAATGACCCTCAGATATTTTCAAAATTTCACAATGGAATCAATGATCCCAAAGGACAAGAAATTATAAACTACACTATAATATAGGGCAGGGAGACGTTTTACGGCCGCCACATATTCCCAGACACCAGCTGTAGTGACGTTAAATATGTTCTGTAAAAGGGTTATCCTTTGGAAGCAAAGAATTCTCCACAGAACTTGTTTTCTGGGCCAGACTAGCTAGTTTCGGCCAATTAGGCCTCATCAGTGACCCTCAAATATTTTCAAAATTCCACAATGGAATCAATGATCCCAAAGGACAAGAAAATATAAACTACACTATAATGTTGGGCAGAGAGACTTTTTACGGTCGCCGCACATTCCCAGACACCAGCTTTAGTGGCGTTAAATATGTTCTATAAAAGGGTTATCCTTTGGAAGCAAAGCATACATCACAGAACTGGAAGATTTGAAGTGTGCATGTTTTCTGGGCCAGACTAGCTAGTTTCGGCCAATTAGGCCTCATCAGTGACCCTCATATATTTTCAAAATTCCACAATGGAATCAATGATCCCAAAGGAGCAGAAAATATAAACTACACTATAATGTTGGGCAGGAAGACTTTTAAGGTCGCCACACATTCCCAGACACCAGCTGTAGTGGCGTTAAAATCCTTTGGAAGCAAAGAATACACCACAGAACTGGAAGATTTGAAGGGTGCATGTTTTCAGGGTCAGACTAGCTAGTTTCGGCCAATCAGGTCTCATCAATGACCCTCAGATATTTTCAAAATTTGACAATGGAATCAATGATCCCAAAGGACAAAAAATTATAAACTACACTCTAATGTAGGGCAGGCCTTCTCGCGGACTAAACAAATTACAAACGACAGAAACAAAGGGTGAGGATGAGGGCCATTTAAAATCGATTTAAGCCCCCACCCCGTGAAATACCTTTTGCTGACCGTTCCAATGCGATTCTTCTGTCGTGGTTTATTGTTTGTAATGGTTTGTCTTTGCATGTATGTATTGTTTATATATTTTTAGTTTGTATAGTCGTTTAGCCATTTTGTGGGAAAGTAACTCTCCTTTTGGTTACCCGCCAGTGATGTTTTCATTAGGATTTAGTTACTGCATGCTCGTTTCCCTTTGGTTTCTCTGATCGGAGGTGTGATTCCTGATCATTGCCTTAACCTTGATTATTCGTTACATGGGCCCCGTCAAGCGATTTTGGTACTTTCCGCCTATGCGAGCGGCGAAGGTTCAGGCGAGCCTGCGCATCCGCGCAGTCTCGCCAGAACCTTCGCTGCTCGCTCATACAAGCAGTAAATCAAGCGGAACCTTCAGACAGAAAGCCATATCCCTGGCACCTCTGAATGGCTGGGCATGCGCAGTTAAAATTTGTCATGACGGAATGCTCGAAGACACAAATTCGCTTGGCGGGGCTCACATGATGAAGGCGTGCGAGAGCCAAAGTTACATGTACCTCCATCCAAATTGACCTTCTCAATCAGTCATATATGATCGTCCGTCTGTCCGTCATGCTGTCTCCTCCTAGACCACTGAACAGAATGCAACCGAATTTGGCACATGACATCCTTACAAGCGCGAAGGGGATATATATTTTTGCTCAGTGGGTATATGGAATATAATTGCCCTTGCGCTGTGGAAGTTTGTTTGCAGTATAACAAAATTGTTTTTTGTTTGATTTTAGGCTTAAGTCCCCGTCAACACAATTTAGGTCATTTTGGAGACGTTGCTTCCATTTTCGTGGGACTTTCACTCGACATTAAGATGAAATGATATCTCAATTCCTGCCACCCAATGAAACCAACAGGGTTCATATACACTGACGGGCCGAATCGCACCACTTTGCCTGGGCAGACTTAGACCTTCTAAGCTATTTACCAGCACTCGTGTGCGGTCGGTTTCAGATCTGCGTGGAAGTATCTTGCAGCCCAATCTATTTCTCCAAACCCCGATAGGCGGGGGCACAGTATAACAAAGTAAGTAAAACGAGCGCGCAGCAATCCGGTTATAGCAACAAAGCGCTGACAGCACTGGTGGGCGATGTCTCTGACGACGAAGTTCTGTTGTTTTCAACACACAAGAAGAAATATAGTGTTTATTGAAAAAGGTTATAATGGTCCTCTTGTCTCTCTTATATTAGTGGCTCAGTCGTAAAGGTGCCATGCCCATCTAGTCGCTCTGTCACTGGGCGTTTCTTACTTGGAGATTCTGTAAGAAACTCCGTGAAAGGTTTTGTTGTAAGAACCGTCCAAGCAAAGAGTGGGCAGAGATAACAGCGCCTCATCCCAAAAGAGTGATGATGTTTCTCGTGCCTGAAAACGTCCCGGTTGTAAGCCATCCGCCTTACTCACTAGACCATAGTCTATCCATCTCCAATGCTTTAGAAAAAGCTTCCTGGAAAGAAATACATAGAGGATCTTACATGAGTGTTCATGTATTATTGAATTTATTAAACGAGTTGAGGAAAAGGGATAAAATGCGAGGCTTTGCCGAGCATTTTATCCCTTTTCATCAACGAGTTTAATAAAGCCTCGCATTTTATCCCTTTTCCTCAACTCGTTTAATAAATTCAATAATGCATGAGCACGAATGCAAGATTCTATTTATCATATGACACTTATAACGCATTTTATTCACATTTGTTTACAAAAATATCAATATTCCGCCATTAGTAAACACGACGTCGTTAAGGACGTCGTACATGTAACGTTACGGGACGTATCTACCTAATTTGCATATTTAATCCACAAGTGGATTATCGAAAATATTACATGGCGTTATTACACTCTCAGACGCGACGCCATATGATAAAATATCAAATGTTCTAATGGAAGCGTTATATATATTTCAGTGTGTCCGACAGATTACTGCTACTTAAATGCATTCCTATAGACTGGATTAAGGGAAGCCCCTGTGGCGCAGTAGTTATGCTACTCGCCTTTAAAACCAGGGATCGCAGGATCGATACCGGGCTTCTCCAGACTTTCGGATGAGTCTTAAAATCGAGGTCCCGTCTCCGTATGACATTAGCTGTTGGTGGGACGTAAAACTAAAAGTCACTCACTCCTATAGACTTGGATTAAAGATTGCAAAAATGTTTTGGTAAAGGGGAAATACTTTGAAAGTTTGTAGTAAAACAGTTCTGAAAGTATCCTATCATCGATTTCAATGCCAACCCACGACTACAACCTACGCCTATGTAATTTTGACCCCCTTGAACCAAACTTTTACATAGTAAAACTGGGGTTTGCAGGGGTAAACCTTGTTTTTTTCTTATTTCTGCTCTAAAATATAAATTGCGGGTACTTGTTAGAACTGCCTCGAGACGGTTCTAACGTGTACCCACAATCTATATTTTGAACAGAAATAAGAAAAAAATCACAATTTTTCATCTTAAAATTGTCACTTTTCCGGCGATAAAATTTACAATGTGTTTGTACAGGCATGTTTTCGTAACGGGCTGCTTTGAGCTCTTAGTCCTGTATATCCATAAAGTTGTTGCACGGTCCGTCTGTGTTGGGAGATAAGGCCAGTTTTGGTTAGTGCTCCATAATCAAGCCCCCCCCCCCCCCCCCCCCCCACTGTGGAATTCGTTTCCCTGACCGTTCCAAGGCGGTTCTTCTGTCGCGGTTTATTTTTGTTATGTTTTTGAGTGTGTGTATCGCTTATATTATTTTGTTTTGGTTAGCCAATCGGCCAGTTTTGGCGAAAGAAACTACATGTATGCTTTTGGCTTTCCGCTATTGATGTTTCAAGTATGGTCTAGTTGTTTCGTGTTTGTGATTCTTTCCCTTAGGTGCCTCTGATGGGAGCTGTGGGTTAATTGTATCTATTCCTGATCATTCTTCCCTTCTATTTTATAGCGGTTTTAACCCGTTTTGTACCAAATGGAATCCATTTCAAAATTTAGGGGTATCAGGTTGTGTTTTCTTCAAAATGTATTTAGAAAATGACTGAACTTTTTTGCAAACCGTGTAGGCCCTGATCAGACGCCGCGTTATGCGGCGTCTGATTTGGGCCTCCACTATTGGCCTGGGTACCCGTTTTGTGGTTTCTCGTATATAGCGGTTATAGAAAGAAAGGCATCTAGTTAATGGTCGAATCCACGTTCTTAAGAAAAGAACAAAATGTTTTTTTCTTTTGTTTTTTTTTTTTGTGCATAGCTGCAAAAGCTTGTTATGACACTGTTTGGGACATAACGGTGCGCGATGCTCAAGACACACATTTAGCTTATACCTAATCTAATACTCTTCTCTAAAGCGGAAATATGGCGTGTCCGTCCGTAACTGCTGTTGCATTTCATTTATTTTGGGGTCGATTGTTTACGTAAAAATTACTAAGCAATCTATACATTGCATTGTCTACGTGATCAACACAGTTTAACTGCGCTCTTATTGCGTTTGTACAAGCTCCAAGAAACGGGTGTTCTAATGAACTTGCGTGTGTAACGCGACGTCTGATTAGATAACGTCAAAATTTGCGACAGTATCGGAAACCCGTCATCATGTAACGTCTCTTTTCATTGGCTGGCATTTGATTTAACGCAGCTCACAGCGCTTGCCGTTTTGTGTAAATAGTTCAGTTTTACACAACCGAGTAAGTGTTTTTTTTGTTTTTGTTTTTTTGGTTTTACGGCCCTTTCAAGATTATTTCACTCATATCGAGCCGATCGTTAATTAGCGGTGTGCGAAAACCGGAGTACCCGGAGAAAAACCGCCTGACCATCCGTTGCAGAACTTGGTGTCTCAAATGTGACTCGAGCGAGGCTCGAACCACAGAAACCAAAAAAAAATGTTATTTGGGGAGGTAAATTGTCGGTTTTATGGCCGCAAATTCCGTTTTACGGCTCCGCTAACGCGTCGCCGTAAAACGAAATTTCCGACCTTAAAACCGCCGATTTACCTCCCCAAATGACAATTTTGAAAACAGTTATCCCCCTAATTTAAAGCGGTGTTATTCTTGTCCTTGTAACGTCAGAATGCTATGTAAAGATAGTTATCTGTTAGATCTAGACTGGGTTCGTGTGCTGTGACTTTGGTGAACAGTGTAGACCAAGAAAATGATCTACACTGTTTGAATAAAATAAATAAAATTAAGCAAGAATGTTTGTTCGTTTAAACATTTCTAATGAACTTACATATGTATCGTGACGTTTGATTGGACCACGTAAAAAATTGCGACAGTATATTCTGGTGGAAAAAAGACGTCATCACGTAACGTCGTTCGCTTTTCATTGACTGGCATTTTGTTTTACGCAGCTCACAGGGCTTGTAGTTTTGGGCAAAATGGTACACTTTTTAACAAAACAGCCGAATAAGTGCATTAGAATTGGGATAATTGATTGAAAATAGTAATTTTTGGGAGGCATTACGATAACACACCCGTGCGACATAGTGCATTTTTTCACATCTCCAAAATGGCTACTTTTCTGATGAAAATCCGTCATATTTTGCTTATAAATATTGCAAACATTGGTTGTGGGTGCTCGTTAGAACCGCCTCATTGAGGCGGTTCTAACGAGTACCCACAACCTATGTCTTGGAGTAAAAATAAAAAAAATAATGTTTACCCCCGTAAACCCCAGTTTTCTATATACAAAGTGGGGTGTAAGGGGGTGTTCATTTTACGGACTTGTTCACGTGATGTAAATCATCGGTTTTACGGTCAGCGGAGCCGAAAAAAAAAGAACTTGCGACCGTAAAACCGAAGATTTACCTCCCAAAATTACCATTTTCTATACAGTTATTCCATAAAATAAGTGTTTGCCCCTGGGAAAAAGGCCGTATCTAATGATTCTTGAACGTGTGGCCAAAAGTTCTAGAATCAGTAGACACGGCCTTTTCCCAGAGTATTGACACCTCTAGCGTCTCATTATATTCCTTGACGCCGAATTCTATACTGCATAATCCATCTTCCAAACCTTTGCTGATAAATTATTGTGTAACAAATCATGTGATTTCGTACTGGCCCAGTTACAACCCTCGGCCATCTGCATTGACCCTGAGGGTAAATACAACTGACCAAGGACGGGTAAATGTGCGTATACGAAATCTTCCACTCAGGGTCAATAAAGTTGGCCAAGGACATGTACAGAATCAATTGTTCACCGATTTCCTCGGAGTCCCTAACAAAACAGCAATACACCTTGGGCCGTCTCTGCGTTTTGTGCATTCCGTTCTGACATTCTTTCAGGTTTGAGACATGCCTTTTTTCCATTAATGAGGAAGTAATTCCCAGGGAATGTGAGAACTTTCATTGATTCCATAGTAAAATTTCTTGAAAATATTTTGAGGGTCACTGATGAGGCCAAATTGGCCGAAACTAGCTAGTCTGGCCCAGAAAAACTTGTAGACTCCGTACTTTTCAGTTCTATGGTATTCCATGCTTCCAAAGGATAACGCTTTTATAGATCATTTTCAACTTAACCCTTGATCTGCTGAATATTCATATATGCCACACCCACTACCGATTATCAACCAATCAGATTGCTTGATACAAATTATTGCAACACATTCACAATCTGAATGGCAAACAATGTAGATCCTGATCAGATGGCTTCGTCAGAAGCCATCTGATCTGGATCTACATTGTTTCAAAGATAAGGCATATCCGGGATTAGCAGGACAAGGGTTAAATTAAGCCCGTATCTTACTAAAATATGAGTGAACCATAAAACACAACTGCAGATTAGAACAAAGTTTTCTTTTCGATCAATGGGGTGTGCCATCTCTGGTGCCTATTTTTATTGAAGACGCAGGTAGATAAGTCAGTTAACAGCTTGTCATACGGACCCTCTGGGCCAAGTTGTTCAAAGCAGTGTTAGCTCTTTAGTGTTCAAATTATTAACCATTCTAGCAGGTACAATATCTAATATAGTGTTATTTTTGCTGAAAACATGGGAGCAGCTTTTGCCTTTTGAAAAGCTGCTCTAGTGTTTTCAGCAAAATAATAGCATACTTGCCTTATGAAATGGTCACAGTTTTAACGACACGTTAATCAACGACGTCGTTAGCTTTGTACAACTGACCCCTGATCTTTGCTTGACAATAAGTGTCAGTCAGAGTACACACAGCACTGATGGTTCGATTGTCTCCGTTGAGCCTGGCTGAACAGAGACTTAGACTGTTTCGTTTAACCCACAAATTCTAATAATTAATATAAACAGTGTGAGTTTTTTTTTTTTTTTTATTTGAGGTTTAATTTAAGTGTAGTTTATATTTTCTTGTCCTTTGGGATCATTCATTCCATTGTTGAATTTTGAAATTATTTGAGGGTCACTGATGAGGCCTAAATGGCCGAAACTAGCCAGTCTGGCCCAGAAAACGTACACTCCATATTTTCCAGTTCTGTGGTGGATTCCTTGCTTCCAAAGGATAACACTTTCTTGAACATATTTAACGCCCTGTCAACACTATATAGGTAATTTTGGAGACGTTGCTTCCAATTTTGTGGGGCTTTTACCCGACATTGAGATGAAATGACACCTCAAGCCCTGTCATCCGATAACCAATAGGGTTTATAAGCATGGACGCGCCCGACTGGCACCGCTTTGCCTGGGCAGGCCTAGATCCTCTAAGCGGTTTACCAGTACTCGTGTGCGGCCCGTTTCAGCTCTGCGTGGAAACATCATGGAGACCATCTATTTCTTGAAGCCCCGGAGTACAATGCCCAAGCACATGAGCCCAGTTCATATTTTACAGATAATCTTCTTTCACACAGCCGGTTGTGACGTCAGAGCGACAATATCGTGGCAATCCATTACCTGGATTCCGTTCAAACCTGATCGGTCACGGCGGCAGTCGCAGGGAAGCGTTTATATCAACTAGTACCTTTGGGTAGATTAATAAATAATCGAACCCTCCCCCTCCACCACCCCCCCCCCCCCCCAAAAAAAAAAAAAAAATAAAGGCAGAAATTTTTTGGGACTTCCTGTTCGCTTTTCTATAAACTCTGTCCACTGCGGACAATCTGCCAAACTCCACGCAGCCTTACAAACCTAAATTTACAACTTATTTTGGCTAACATGTGTGAAATATGCAGTCATTCACCTTATCAAAACCACATGTTTACGCCCACCTCATACTTAAGAAATTTGTCAACTCTCGGAAGCATTTAAAATAGTTCCGTTGCAATGGAATCGTTGAAACGAAGGAATGCCTTTCTCTATACAAAGTAACAGCACGGACATTTGCGAGAATTGCCGAACAATATGATTGGTTGGTGTTCAGTGTCAAACAAATAGGTTGCTTATATAAATATTGTATTGAATCTATGGGTATTAAGAAACAGGAATAAAATGGCAGGAAAATACATACACGTTTATATAGTTATTTGCGGGATTTTGACGGTAGCAGTAGCTGTCGGATCTGCTTTGGGTAAGGCGTATTAACCCACTCGGGGCTTGAAGAAATATATGGGCTGCACGATGCTTCAACACAGAGCTGAATCCGACCCGCACACGAGAACTGGAAGCCGCTTAGAGGATCTAAGCCTGCCCAGGCAAAGCGGTGTGAGTGTCGGACCGTCCATTCTTATAAACCCTATTGAATTCATTGGGCGACAGGGCTTGAGATGTCATTTCATCTCAATGTCGGGTAAAAGTCCCACAAAATTGGAAGCAACGTCTCCAAAATGACCTTTACAGTGTAGACGGGGACGTTAAACCTCAAATCAAAAAAAAAAAAAAAACGCTCTGTACCAGAAAACCCAATAAGCCCTCGCCCATCTGGGCTTGAAGAAATAGATGGGCTGCATGATGCTTCAACGCAGAGCTGAATCCGACCCGCACACGAGTACTGGAAACCCGCTTAGAGGATCTAAGCCTGCCCAGGCAAAGCGGTGTGAGTGTCGGACCGTCCATGCTTATAAACTCTGTTGGTTTCATTGGGCGACAGGGCTTGAGATGTCATTTCATCTCGATACGTATCGGGTAAAAGTCCCACAAAATTGGAAGCAACGGCCCCAAAATGACCTATACAATGTTTCCTCAAATCAAACAAACAAAACCAGAAAATCCAAAACGTGTATTTTGGCAAACGGTGCAGGCCCAGATCAGACGCCGCAAAACGCGGCGTCTGGTCTGGGCCTACACTGTTTGCAAAAACATCAGCCATTATTAGCGTAAAGTTTGAAGAAAACACAACCTGCCGCCCCAAAATTTTGAAATGGACTCCTGCTATAATTTATATGAGGAGGAAGATTCCATTTTTTACAAAAAGGGTTAACAGGCTGAAAATGAAAAAAAAGGCCAACCTCGTTGAGTCAAACACATTTAGGACCATAAAAACTTGTTCGATATGTGGATGGGTAGTTCGAGCCACTGAGGGTTGATGAGGCAGGATAATGCTGATAATATTTCTATGTTCTACAATATAAAGATATGCTGCTTGTACTCATTAGAATCGCATCAACAAGCCGAGTCTAATGACTGCACACGACATAGCTTTCATGATAAAATAAGAAAAAAAAATATCCCTCAAAGGGCAACTGTGAAGAAAATTTTAATATTCTTAGTATTAATAATTTTAATCTATATTTTAAATTTTGACTTTAAGTTTTGCGATTGAAACTAGTGGGAAATTGGTTCAGCATATCAGCAATAATTCAACATGTTCAACTAGGTGATAAACAGTTCCTGAGCACTATGAAACACAAGATATTTCACACTTAAAAAGTGTCAAAATTTTGGAAAGGGCTATTGTCAAAAGCAATAGCGGCTTTACGTTTTAACTGGCAATAGCGGTTTTACGTTAAAATCGCTATTGCCACTTGGCTTGCGGAATTATTTCATTCCGGTTATTATTTTTACAGAGGGCTATAAATTAGTACATGTATTCTTATTCCTTCTCTAAAACATAGACTGTTGTTTCTCGTTAGCACCTCCCCCATAAGTCGGTTTTACGAGTGCTCAAACTCTGTTTTCAGCATAAATGAGAATATCACAATATTTCATTTGCATATTTTAAGGAAGTGAAAGAAAGAAAATTCAAAGTAATAAGGACTTCCTGAGTCATTTTTGGCCTGAAATAGCAAGGAAAGAAAACAAATCGATGAGGCAGTTCCAATATCCGCTTTCTATGTTTAAAAAAAAGGAGACGTAAGAAAGTATCATACATTAGCCATACATCACGACAAAACGCCTACATTAAACCTCACTTTAATACAGCAAAACGGGGGTTTACAGGGACATATATATTATTTTTCTTTTCTGCTCAAAAACATAGATTGTCGGTACTGGTTAGATCCTAGAATCTATGTTTGGGGCAGAAATATGAAAAATATCGGAACTTTTATCTGAAAATGTTTCATTTTTTTTTTTTTTGTGGTAAAAATTTCCACTACATTTGAATAGGCGTGTTTTAGTACTGATTATTCGAAAATATGTTAACAATGTTATTTTTTTTAGCGAGTAGCAAATAATAAACAAAATATAGAGAGTCTTTAATCCATTCGCATACATGTAGAAACAGAACACGCAACTGATCTCTCAGTGCAAGCTGCATTTTTGGTAGCATTGGATGGATATATGCCACTTGTCAGAAACAACCACAATTTACCATATATTTAGTTTATTTTCGGCGTTTCATTTTATTTCATTCTAAATGTCAAGAAGATATTGCCGTAAGATATTTTTGCTATAACCATTATCTGGCAATAGTGAGTTTACATTAAATGGCTATTCCTAGTTATAGCGGTTCTGCGTTAAAAGTGCTGTCAGTTAACTGTAATAGCCACTAAATCCATTTGTCACTGAAGGTGTGTCATGCCTAAATGTTTGCTTTTATTCTCTTTTTGACAAAAAGAGTGTTAGCAAACATTGCAGACACTGATCAGGCGCCCCGTTCTGTGGCGTCTGATCTGGGTTACATTGTTTGCCATGATGCACATTTAGGGGTTTCCCGTATGGAATGGGTTAATACCTGCCAGGTCGTCAACATTCTTTCATGGAGATTGATTATGAAATCGTTTTATGGCCAGTGTAAAAGATTGCCAGGAAAGGTGTGGCTAGGTAAACTGAACGGCCCGATATGACCAAAATAGTGTTTTGTCCTTCTTAATAAAAATAAACCTTTACCTAGATCAAGATTGGATGGCTTCAGTCTGCGAATTTGAACCCAATTATTATCATTATTACATTACATAAAATAAATCTGACTGGTTTATAGCCAATAGAAGTGTGATAAAATGGAGATGTTCAACTGGACAAGGGTTAAACTCCAAAATTATAAGCAAACTTTGATTGCATTTTAGCTGCGGTTTGTGAAGACAAGGTGTTGTGTAAGCTGTATGGAGAGTCAATATGTACAGACCAGACCTACTACTTATGGAGGCAGGAAAACTGTCCGAAATTTTGTGGAACATGTGTCACAGGTAGGTTGTGAGAAAGAGGCACGTATTGTAAAAGCCCAGCATGCACTGAACCTTCACAGACAAAGAATATTGTTAGTTGAAAGATTTCTTGCACGAAGCTGTCAAATACGTCAGTTAACCAGTGCTAAGTAATGTGAATAAAGCATCTTGCTCGACATATAGCGCAAAATGCCTGATGTGGGACTCGAACCCGGAACCCTAGATCACGAGTCAAGTGTTTTACATTTGCAGCAATGCGCCCGACTTCATTGTCTTCAATATATGAATGGACAATGACTGGATGCATCATCATGTATACCGGAAAAGTGGTCAAGGGCAAATAACTTCGAGTTATGTCCCTTGATAGGTTTTCAAATTTTGCCATTTTAAAAATTTCGGGGTTTGTATAAAACTGACGAGTGTATACCGGAATAGGGACCAAGGGTCCTTAACTCTTCGAGTTATGTCGCTCGGTATCTTTTCAAAAAAATAATAATAATAAAATGCATGTTTCTTAAGGGGACTGGGAACATCTTCAGGGGAGGCAATTCCTGCGAAAATATTTTGTCGCTCATGTCAATAGGAGTCAACTCTTAAAGGAAAGATTTTGCTCCTGAAACTAAAAAACAGAATACTGTTGTGCCCGCGGACCAATGCATCGCTTCCGGGCGAGCTATCTCCGGCATTTTGCGATCAAATATAAGACACAAACCGGCAGATCAGCTACAGAAAAGCCAGAGACTTATATGTTTGGGTCGATTGTTTATCAATCGACCCAAAGTTAGTAAGCTTTTCAATGCAGAAGTCCACGTGACTATCGCTGCCATACTTGTTGGAAAACTTGATAACGGTTATCTATAGAAAATTCATAATACCCGCGCTATTCTTATCGCTGTATAAGAGTGTTATCTACAAAATATGGCGGCCCCCGCCCATCGCGGCTTGAAGAAATAGTTGGGCTGCATGATGCTTCCATGCAGAGCTGAAACCGACCCGCAAACGAGTACTGGTAAACTGCTTAGAGGATCTAAGCCTGCCCAGATCAAACAAACGAATCTATAAAATATGGACTGGAATCATGGATCGGACTTGGCAAATAGTGTAGACCCACATCAGACGCCGCAGAATGCAAACAGGGGTCCACAGTTTGCATAAAATAAAAAACAACAACTGGAATTTAGGGGTTAAACGAAACAGTTTAAATCTCAGTCAATGATTGCTTTCACAGCCTATACCCAGAGACAATCGACAAACCAGTACTCTTAGTGCTTTGATTTAGATAAAGAAACTTAAGGTATTGTGTTCTCCAAGCAGGGAACAAGGTGCTGATCAGACTGCGCTAGCGTGGATGCGCAGGCTGCTGTGCATCTGTTTGTGCGCAAGTGGCAAAAATACGTTTTCATCAACAGGACATATACAGTAAAGTTCCTGTTTTAAGACCACCTTAGGGACTGTTCAAAAGTGGTCTTTAAGACCACTTTTGAACAGTCCCAAAGGTGGTCCCAGACCAGAGGACATTTTGTGTAGAAAACAGGAAGGAAGAATAACTGGACCCTTCTAAATATGTTTTTAAAGCAGAATTAATTTAAGGTGGTCCTAATAGCGGCGTTTCACTGTATTCTCTTGCAGATGCTCCTCCTCAAGGGATTGGCAGAATGATGGACTCTACACGTAAGTTGACTTATCTTGCAAACTTTGTTTGATTCGAGGTTTAACGTCCCCACCAATACTATATAGGTCATTTTGGAGACATTGCTTCCAATTTTGTGGTACTTTTACCTGACACTGAGATGAACTGACATCTCAAGCACTGCCTCTCAATGTAAACAATATGGTTTATATGCATGGACTCTCACCACTTTGCCTGGGCAGGCCATTACGATAACACACCCGTGCGACATACTGAATTTTTGCACATCTCCAAAATGGCTACTTTTCTGATGAAAATCGATGATACTTTTCTTATTTTTACTGCAAACATAGGTTGCGGGTGCTCGTTAGAACCGCCTCATTGAGGCGGTTCTAACGAGTACCCACAACCTATGTCTTGGAGTAAAAATAAGAAAAATAATGATTACCCCCGTAAACCCCAGTTTTCTCTATATATAGTGGGGTGTAAGGGGGTCTTCTTTTCACGGACGAGTTCACGTGATGCTTAGACCCTTTAAGCGATTTTACCGGTACTCATGTGCGGTTGGTTTCAGCTCAGCAGCCCAATCTATTTCTCCAAGCCTCGATGGGCGGAGTCCAAATATGTACATGAACAGTGAAATTCTGCTATCTGTGCTCTGCATGCTTAGATTTTTTTCAGCAGATAACACTTTGAAATAGTTTTCTTATTTTTCCCAGAAAACAGGATTTGACTTTTCATGCAAACTGTCTCCACAGGAGGAGACAATTTTCTTGAGATGTCAAGTCCTGTTTTCTTGGACAAAGAAGAAAATATCAACAATATGTTGTGTGCTGAGTTGAACCGTAAATTTCTCATTTCATACCCATAAGAAGAACTGGTACCAATACGTCACATTTGCCGAATGTGAAATTTACGTATGGTCAATTTCGATAAATTTTGGGGTCTAAAATTTGTGCTCAAATTTCTCATCAATTCCTCACACGTGAAGAATTTCGTTGATAGTGAATCGGTAAGTACTCGTCACACCTGTGACCTGTTTTTTTTTTTTTTTTTTTTTTTTTTTGAGGATGTGAAGAATTGTTGCCAATTACTACTACATGTGTCAAGAATTGGTACCATTTCCGCTTACATGTGAAGAATTGGTACATATTCCTCTTACAAGTGAAAAATTGCTACCAAATCCTCTTGCATGTGACGAATTGCTACCAATTCCTCACCCATGACGAATTGCCGAGCGAGTGTCACAATAAAACAACGCAGCCTATCCCAAGCACCAGGAGGAAGTGGAAACCCCTCCGAAGAGAAACCACATAGTTATAAATAAACATCAGCAGAAACATTAGCTCTTGCTAAGACTTGCTTTTATAGTTACACAGTCGGAAACACCGTGGAAAAGTTTTATCGCAATTCCACTAACTCTTGTCCAAGAAGTTCCAACAGTAAAACATTATATTACATGCAAAACAGAGAAATACTTTGATTTCTACCAGACATAAACTTGGTAATTTCCTTTTTGCTAAGGAGAAATATTTCCTCTTAGCCGGGGAAATAAATCACTTTAGCTGGAACTACTTTATGTACACGATACAAGATACCGCTTTTGCAGTGAAATCGTTATATTCAAACGCGGGAACGTTTCAGTCACGTCGACGTTATCCATGATGTCATTGCAATTGTGTCTGGGAAGATATCAACAGACGTTCAGAATGCGTGACGTTTGAGTCGGATGCAACGCTGAAACAAAAGAAAACATGGATGTAACCATTGAATAGACTGTACGTTTGACTTTATTTAATCTCACATTTTAGTTGTTTTATCATTAAAACACTTTATTTCTTCTATTTGTGTTCAAAACTGTAAAAAGCGCTTTCAAAATGGCGCCCATCCAGCTTTACTTCTACACAGCTTCTGTAACACTACGCTCATTGAATCGTTAACATAAGCTGTAAACAGCCAAGTGAACGGAAATTCAGACCCAAAATACAATATTCAAACTGTCCTAAAAGTCTTTGGAAGTGCACTCGTTTCTTTATCGGATTGTTGTACCTCCCTCGGTTTATAAATCCCATATTTCAAATAGGAGAATGAATAAACTCTATATAATTTCCTTCCACGTTTATAAAATTATGGTGTTGGAATCAAATGCAAAGTGCAGCAGCTTTGTGGGGTATTTAATTGATATGAGGATTATGCAAGATTGCTAAATAAAATTTGACTATGTGTATATTTCTCTCACACATGAGAAATATAGGTATGAAATCCATGAGGTATTGGTACCAATTCTCCACCCGCTGTGGGGAATTGGTACCAATTCTTCAGGGCATGAAATTTACGGTTCAACATAGCCCAGATTCTGGTGAAGGAAAATGAAAGACTTATTCTTCTTTTAAAACATATTTAAAGTGTTTTAAATTCTTGTTTCTTTGTGCTTTCTACACGAAGGTCCTCTAGTAGGATACCACCTTTAAAACTGTTCAAAAGTGGTGTAAAAGATCACTTGTGCACAGTCCCAAAGGTGATCTTAATAATCCTTGTGAGCAATCTACGTCAGCAGCCTTGCTGTATAGTGACCAGGTAGAATGGTTGGCTTATTCACAATGTTAAGCAACAGATGTCACCATTATTACATGGATGTGTGATCCAAAATTTGATTTCGTGGACAATGCGACCAACATTACAACAGCAATTGAGCCATCAAGTCACAAGGCCCTATGGTTGTTCCTTAGCTGTTAATTATATTCCTTACGTCCATTGTATTAAGTGACATAATGTGGTTGGTGGGCTTCATGTTTTGGATTTTATGCATGTTTACTAAGTTGTTGTTGTGGTTGTTTCTATTTATTTTCGGCAGTTTCCGATGGGGGCTTTGATGGAGGTTTCCTAATTAATAATCACATAACAAGTCCTCTAATAAACATCTCTCGAGACAGAAAACTGGGGGTATAGGGGTATACATTACGATAACACATCCGTGTGACATGGTGCATTCTTTCATATCTTCAAAACGCTTGCTTTACTGAAGAAAATCTGTGACATTTTTCTTATTTATACTCCAAATGTTGCTAGGTTGCTGGTGCTTGTTAGAACCACTTTATTGAAGCGGTTCATACAAGTACTCATAACCTATGTCTTGGAACAGGAAAAATAATGAATACCCCCGTAAACCTCAGTTTTCTCTATATAAGGTGGAGTTTAGAGGGATGCTCATTGCACGAACATAATGCATGTTTTCTTATTTTTGGCACAATACATAGGTTGTGGATAATCATTAGATCTGCCTTATTGAGGTGGTTCTTACAAGCTCCTAAAACCTATGCGGGAGTATTTATGAAACATCATGAAACACACAACTACACATTACGATAACACACCCGTCAGACATAGTGCATTTTTCACATCTCCAAATTGGCTACTTTTACGATGAAAATCCATGATATGTTTTCTTATTTATACTGCAAACATATATTGTGGGTGCCCATTAGAACCGCCTCATGGAGGCGGTTCTAACGAGTACCTACAACCTATGTCTTGGAGCAGAAATAAGAAAAATATTGTGTACCCCCATAAACCCCAGTTTTCTCTATATAAAGTGGGGTTTATGGGTTGTTCATTTCACGGACTTGTTCACGTGATGATAATTTTGACCCACCTTCAGCCCTACTTTCATATAGTAAGCCTTGGTTTAGAGGGATATTCATTATTTTCCTAATTTCTGTTAAAACATAGATTGTGGGTATGCATTTGAACAGCCTGCCTCGCCGAGGCGGTTCAAATGAGTACACACAATGGGTATTAATTGACTACCCACAATAATGGGTATTAAAACTACAGTAAAACTTCGATGGCTCGAACTCCAATGGCTCGTTTACCATGGATGAGTCGAACCCGTTCTTGAGTCCGCAGGGAGTTCCTCCAAATACGATATAGGGGTAATTTAGGAAGATTTTCTCCATTTACCTTGCAAATGTATGTTGTGTGTACTCATTAGAATCGCCTCGATGAGGCGATTCTAATGAGTACACACAACGTACATTTATAATATGGTACTAATAGTATCCCTCTGTGGCTCGAACTACCGCTGTCTCGAACAATTTTTCATAGTCCCAAACTGGTTCGAGCCATCGAAGTTCGACTGTATTAGGTATTAAAACCATCAGATTTTTTTTTATCTGAAAATTGTCATTTTTTTTTTTTGTGGTAAAATTTTCAATATATTTTAATAGGCGTGTTTTCTTAATGATTTTTTTTTACAGAATGTAATATAACAGTCTATATGTATTTTAGATTTAGGGGTGTCTGGTTAAGTTTGACATAGCTGAGCTTGTTGCAAACAGTGAAGGCCCAGGCTATGTGACGTTTGATCTGACATCACATAGCCTGGGCCCTCACCGTTTGCAACAGGCCCAGCTATGTTCTTAAATTTCCAAACAAAACAAGAAACGTCTAGTAACCATGTGCTATTACAGGTGTGGTCACATGATTTTTATGATAAGAGTGAGTGAGTGAGTTTTATGTCCCACTAACAGCTAGGGTCATTCGGAGACGGGACCTCGTTTTAAAGTCTCATCCGAAAGTCACTTTATGACAAGACCTTAACTGCTAAATAAGAGCGACATTATGTTTTGAAGAATCATGTTTGTCATTTTATAGCCACGTGTAAAGATGCGATCAACAATTGTGCTCAGTACGGCAACAAACTGTGTGATGACGTCAAGTTCTATAACTGGGTCAATGAGAATTGCAAAGCCCACTGCAAAAGATGTGGTAAGTATATTCCAACTTAAGGGGAATGGATACACCTTCAGGGGAGGCAACTCCTGTAGTAGTATTTTGGCCTCCCATGTCAAAACTGGGGTCTAGAGGGTTAAACATTCTTTTCTTATTCCTACCCAAAAACATATATTGTGTGTCCTTGTTAGAACATATGAAAACATATTGTACAGTAGAACTGGGGTTTAGCGGGTATACATTTTCCTTATTTCTACTCAAAAATGTATATTGTGGTCCTTGTTAGAACCACCTCACCGAGACAGTTCTAATGAGTACCCACAATATATGTTTTGAGAAGAAATATTTAAGATATCAGGATTTCTATGCGAAAAGTTTCATTTTTGGTGGTAAAATTTAACCAATGTATTTGAATAGACATGTTTTGTAATGATTATAAATAATGGTGGCTGGAACACCTTAAGGACCATGAAAATTTGATAGACATGGGTAGTTTGGGTCAATAAGGGTCAAGCATAGCTTTTCTGTGAAGATGCATAACTGATATATTTTTTTTATTGTTCTTTATAATATAGGTACACATATTTTGTGTGTTCTAATTACAATCACCTCATTCGCCTATGTATTGTTAATATTAATCTCAAGACAAGCTAGCCCAATTTTATCTGATCACCTTCCTTCTTCTACAGGTGATGTATGCGAAGACAAAATATTGAACTGTAAAGACTATGGCGAAACATTGTGTACAGATCTGCAATATTACAACTGGGTGCAAATGCACTGCAAAAAGTACTGCGCAAGATGTGGTAAGTATTGAAACAGAGCATCTTACATGGGTGTTCAATTTATATGAGCCACGACAAATGGACTCGTGTGCATATTGAAGATTTAGATAAGAGGGGGATGCCACATAACTTCCATCTCAAAACATATGTTGTGGGTACTCATAAGAAATGCCTCACTGTGGCGCTTTTGATGAGTACCCACGAGTTTTCATGCTGAAATAAGAAAAAACACCACTTTTCAAATGAAAAAAAAGCACCTTATCTGGAGAGAACTTTGATCATGCAAGTCCCTGAAATGAATACCCCTCAAAACTCCATTTTATATAGAGAAGACTGGGGTTTACAGGGATATATATTGCTTTGCTTATTTCTGCTTGTAGACGTGGGGTGTGGGTAGGGCCTTCACTGTTTGCCAAGGTACCCCTTTAGGGGTTTCCCACATACAATGGGTTACAAGTCATCAAGGACTGGAGCTATGAATCTGTCAGGTGATCAGTAAAGGAACAATTCCAATATGTACAACAGATGAAATGATTTTTTCCCAAAACTTTGAAAGCCCTTGGCCAAGCTGTTCAAAGCATTGTTAGCTTAATGAGCTCATAAGTGGTGAAACTGTTAACTGTTCGAAATTCCTAATTTAGTAGTATTTTTGCTGAAAAAAATTGTCAGCAAAAATGTTAGCATATTTGTCATATTAAATGAGCAAAGTTAACCCTTGTTCTGCTGAGCCCGGATATGCCTTTTCTTTGAAACAATGTAGATCCAGATCAGATGGCTTCTGAAGAAGCCATCTGATCAGGATCTACATTGTTTGCCATGGAGATTGTGAATTTGTGGCAATAATTTGCGTCAAGTAATCTGATTGGTTGATAATCAGTAGTGGGTGTGGCATATATGAATATTCAGTAGGACAAGGGTTAACAATATGTTAACTAACAATATCATTTATTTTTAATAACTGGGCCCTGATCAGATCTTGCATTCTGCAGTGACTGATCAGGGTCTAAACTGTGTTTGATAAATGCGTATGTGTGTGTGAATTCGGGTTTAACGTCGCTTTGAACAATTTTTCAGTCATATCACGACGGTGTCTGGTTGCGACAGGGAGCTCAATGCTCACTTTTATAGTGCTGCCTCAATGAAGTATCATGTCCCAGACACATTACATACCACACCCCGTCACATTATCCTGACACTGGGTCGACCAGTCCTAGCTCTACCCCGTAAATCTGAGTGCCAAGCGAGGAGCAGCTAGTACCATTTTTAACGACTTTGGTATGTCGCGGCCCGGGATCGAACCCGTGAACTCCCGTTTCCCCGGAGCGGACACTGTACCAACTGAGCTATCGGGGCCGGTTTGATAATTGCACTGGTTCAATACGACCACATGTGCACTGTTGCTACGGTTGATATCACAGTATGTTACGTAAACATTACTGTAGTATCATCACAATATGGCGGACTTCAGCAACCAAAGTGACTGCAGTATTAAAAATCCACGCTCAGAAATGGAAGCTATGCAGGAAAAAGAATCCGATATGGGTGTGAGGGGTGGATAGAAAAACCTGTTCCTTGGGATCACTGTCCGGCATCACTCGGCAAGCCTCGTGATGCTGGACAGATACCCTCGGGACGGATTTTTCCATCTACCCCTCACACCCATGTAAATCTTATAATTATCACACAGACTTGTGTCTAAAGATAGCTGGATGTGTGGCAAACAGTGTAGACCTCGATGTGATGCCACATTCTGCAGCGTCTCATCTTTGTTTACACTGTTTGTTCAGGCCTATTTGTCTGAATACATAGGGTAAATATGATAATAAGAAATACAATTCATTTTTCAGGGTCATAACTGCAGAAGAACTATATTATTGACAGATGTCTTCCTGAACGGCAATTTACTTTTACAATTCTCAGCCATGGCAGCTGAGAAGCTTGTGCTGAAATGGATGTGCAACAAAAGGGACAAATCCACATGGACAGTACCATAAAAATGTGTCAGTTTCAAACTGAAATGTACATATGTAAATAGCTCATTATGACTAAAACATGACATTTTGTGATAACCAGTTGACAGTATACAACTATTTCATACCTTTTTGGGCGACAGTCAAAACTATCAGCCCCGAGGTGCTGTGGAGCACCTGATAAACTATCGCCCGAGGCCTAAGGCCGAGGGCGATAGTTCATCAGGTGCTCCACAGCACCGAGGGGCTGATAGTTTTGACTGTCGCCCAAAAAGGTATGAAATAGTTGTTTTATTACCCAACTCGTTCAACAAGTTGCTAGGTGATCACGTGACCATGAGATAGTTAAAACTATCTGCACAGATAGTTAAAACTATCTGCACCGGGCAATAGTTCAGTGCTCCGTGTGATAGTTCTCTGAAAACCGGTTCAATCCGATTTCATGCGAAAAGGTGTTAGATAGTCGAAAATGCTTAATAACTTCTTATATAGTAGGTTGGGTAATAATATATTATATCATACTAAACCCTTGTTTAGAAAGAAAGAGAAAAATGAACATGTTATTTTTTTTTTTCAAACAGACCTGTCATTTCAAGGAATGCATGTTTGTGGGAGTCATCACGAAAACACTGCTATATAATTCTGACCCCCTTAAACCCCACTTTCATATGGTAAAATTGGGGTTTACAGGGGTAGACCTGATTTTTCTTTTTCATCTGCTCTAAAATATAGATTGTGGTTATCGAGGCGGTTCTAATGAGTAACCATAATATATATTTTGAACAGAAATAAGAAAATTATCACATTTTTTCATCTTAAAATTTTCTTTTTTTCGGCGGTAGAGTTTACAATGTATTTATATAGGCGGAATTCAGTTATTCTACAAGGGTGACTTTTGTGGCTTCTCTCCCAGCTAAAATGGTCCAACTATTTAGTGTTTTTGTTATTTGTTGTTTTTTTTTTTAATCAAAAAGGCTGCTCCTTTTGAGTAAATCTTTCATTCTAGAGTACTAGACTTTATCATATGACGTCCCGTCTGAGAGTGTAATAACGCCATGTAATATTTTCGATAATCCACTAGTGGATTAAATATTTAAATATGCAAATTAGGTATATACGTCCCGTAACGTTACATGTACGACGTCCTTAAAGACGTCGTGTTTACTAATGGCCGAATATTGATATTTTTGTAAACAAACGTGAATAAAATGCATTATAAATGTCATATGATAAATAGAATCTTGCATTTGTGCTCATGTATTATTGAATTTATTAAACTCGTTGAGGAAAAGGGATAAAATGCTCGGCACAGCCTCGCATTTTATCCCTTTTCCTCAACGAGTTTAATAAATTCAATAATACATGAGCACTGATGTAAGATCCTCTATGTAACACCTATACTGACATACCTCAACCAGAGGACCAATGGTCCTGAACTGCTCACCTGAGTGCTGAGAATTTATGGAGCCAATTGGTTTCTAAACCATTTGAGCCGCGCCAAGCGAATTTGGGTCTTCGAGCATTCCATCAGGACAGCTTTTAACTGCGCATGCCCAGCCATTCAGAGGGGCCGGGATATGGCTTTCTGTCTGAAGGTTCCTCTTGATTCACTGCTTGTATGAGCCAGCAGCGAAGGTTCTGGCGAGACTGCGCGGATGCGCAGGCTCGCCTGAACCTTCGCTGCTCGCATAGGTGATAAGTACCAAAATCGCTTGACGGGGCCCATTTCATCAAACTTTTGTTTCTCCATCCCATAAAGGTGACATATGTAAACCAAATTCGACCTTGACCTTAAATAGGTTAAGATCATCCAGGGAACAACATTTGAGTGAGTGTTTGAGTTTTACATCCCACCAACAGCTAACCTCATACGGAGACGGGACCTCGGTCTAAAGATTCATCTGAAAGTCTGGAGAAGCCCGGGATCGAGCATGCGATGCCTGGTTTACAAGGTGAGTAGCGTAACCACTACACCACAGAGGCGTCTAGAAACATCATTTCAACAAACTATGATTGGCTCAAGTCCTGAATGCAACATACCAAGTTTCAGAAAAATCAACCAACTGGTTCTGCAGAAAAAGTTTTCTGAAGGTTTTTTTATGCCCCCACCATTCGAAGAATGGTGGAAAGGGCATATAGCGTTGCCCCTGTCCGTCCGTCCGTGTGTCCGAAACTTAAACGCAGTCAATAACTTCCTTATTTCTTGATGGATTTTAAAATTACTCAGCAGAAATGTTAACCATCATGAGACGACATGTCACGTGCAAAACCCAGGTCTGTACCTCCAAGGTCAAGGTCATACTTACCAGTAGAGGTCAAAAAAAGGGTCCGAAACTTAAACGCAGTCAATAACTTTCTTATTTCTGGATGGATTTTGAAATTACTTTGTAGAAATGTTATCCATCATGAGAAGTTGTGTCATGTGCAAAATCCAGGTTGGTACCTCCAAGGTCAAGGTCATACTTAGAGGTCAAAGGCAAAAAAAAAAGGGTCCGAAACTTAAACGCAGTCATTAACTCACTTATTTCTGGATGGATTTTGAAATTACTTTGAAGAAGTGTTGACAATCATGAGACGATGTGTCACGTGCAAACTCAGATCCGTACCTCCAAGGTCAAGGTCATACTTAGAGGTCAAAGGCAAAAAAAAAAGGATCCGAAACTTAAACGCAGTCAATAACTCACTTATTTCTGGATGGATTTTGAAATTACTTTGAAGAAGTGTTGACAATCATGAGACGATGTGTCACGCGCAAACCCAGATCCGTACCTCCAAGGTCAAGGTCATACTTAGAGGTCAAAGGTCAAAAAAAGGGTCCGAAACTTAAAGGCAGTCAATAACTTACTTATTTCTGGATGGATTTTAAAATTACTTTGAAGAAATATTAACCATCATGAGATGATGTGTCATGTGCAAACGAAGATCCGTACCTCCAAGGTCAAGGTCATACTTAGAGGTCCAAGGTAAAAAAAAATGGTCGGTCAATAACTTTCTTATCTCTGGATGGATTTTGAAACTATTTGGCAGAAATGTTGGCCATCATGAGACAATCTGCCTCAGACAAAACCAAGGTCATTACCTACAAGGTCAAGGTCATACTTAGAGGTCAAACGTGAAAAAAGGGTCCAAAACTTAAACACGGTCAATAACTTTCTATTGATGAATAGGAACAGACATATTTTCAGGCGGGGGCATCCGTGTCCTATGGACGCATTTCTAGTTTTATCTTATATTGGCATAGTGGCCATATTGGCCATGAGACCAAACTCATATTAATTGATTTTTATTTCCTTGTTCCTAAAGGCTTTCAGGTGAAATTTGGTAACAAATGGCCCAGTTGTTTCTGTGGAAAATTAGTTTTAATTTTCATACTTCAATGATCTTTGGCCAAGGTCAAAGAATGAACTTACTCTTGAATACTTGTGTAGTTAACTGCATCTACCAATTTTCAAATCACAAACTGCAATAGTTTCTGAAAAAATACATGGTCTTGACTTTTCCTCATACGAAAGTCTGTGTGACAAAATTTGACCCCCGGGCATAAAATAGGTCCAGGTCATCCAGGGGTCATCATTTGAACAAACTATGACTGGCTTGAGTCCCCAATCCTACATACATACATACATACAAACTAAGTTTCAAAGAATCAGCCCATTGGTTCCAAGGAAAAATTTTGAAGAGTTTTTACCTTATATGGGCACAGCAGTCATATTGTTCATGTGACCAAACTCATATTAATTTTCTTTTTCTTGTTATCAAAAGATTTTCATATGAAATTTGGTAACATGGTGGTTTCTGAGGAAAAAAAGTTTTAATTTTTATCTGAATGACCTCAGTCCCAGGTCAAAGAATGACCTTGACCTTGAATACTCATGTAGTTTCATCCACTCATTTAGCTAACTGCATCTACCAATATTCAGATCACAGGCTGCAATAGTTTCTGAATTACTCGGTTTTGACTTTTTCCCATACTAAAGTATATGTGACCAAATTTGACCTTGGCATAAAATAGGTCAAAGTCATCTGAGGGTCATCACTTGAAACCAGAGGACCAGTGGTCCTGAACCGCTCACCTGTCTGGTGACAATTTTCCTACTTAGATCAGCAGAAAATGTCATTTACCCTGCTCATAAATTTTAAAATGCCATCTCAATATTTGTTGGCATTTTAAAACTTATGAGCAGGGTAAATTTCATGCTGAAGTGAGTTGAGCGTGAAAAAAGTTTTATAACCTCGGTGCCTGGCTCACAGAAAGGGAAAATATGAGGAACTGTCCATTGGATATAAATCGTATACTGTATACAGAAGCAAATGAAACAAAAAGAAATGTTGTTCCAATTTTCACTTTGCCCCATGCAAAAGCCTAAGTCACCGGCCCCGATAGCTCAGTTGGTAGAGTGTCCGCTCCGGGGAACGGGAGGTCACGGGTTCGATCCCGGGCTGCGACATACCAAAGTCGTTAAAAATGGTACTAGTTGTTGCTCCTCGCTTGGCACTCAGATTTACGGGGCAGAGCTAGGACTGGTCGACCCAGTGTCAGGATAATGTGACTGGGTGTGGTATCATGTAATGTGTCTGGGACATGATACTTCAGTGAGGCAGCACTATAAAAGTGAGCATTGAGCTCCCTGTCGCAACCAGACACCGTCGTGATATGACTGAAAAATTGTTGAAAGCGACGTTAAACCCGAATTCACACACACAAAAGCCTAAGTCGGCAAATTTGACATTGCTGTAAAATATGTCAAGGTCAACCCAGGGTCACCATTTGTACAAACCATGATGGGCCTGAGTACCATATGCTACATGCCAAGTTTCAAGGCCACTCAGTCCGGCTCACAAGGTACTGAAAGTGTGCGAATATTCCACAGTGACCTTTCCAGTGCCATCTTGGTTTCAATCATTGTTAACATAAGCCAGATCTCCAAAACCCTGAATCTTGCAGTAAAATAAATAAACTTTCATTTGGACTGAGAGAGCTGTTTATACTTGCTTTCAGACATTTATTTAACTCTCGTGCATGTAGTTCTAAGTTGCTTGTTGATACTTTTAGGGGTGGAGAAGGTGTTGTAAGAAGGAGTTGTTTGGTTTTAGCATTTTTGAAAAATACCTAACATCATGAAAACACGCCTATATATAATGTTGACCCCCTTGAACCCCACTTTTATATAGTAAAACGGGGGTTTAACAGGGGTAAGCCTTATTTTTCTTATTTCTGCTCTAAAATATGGATTGTGGGTGCTCGTTAGAACTGCCTCAATGAGGCGGTTCTAACGAGTACCCACAATCTAACGAGTACCCACAATCTATATTTTGAGCAGAAATAAGAAAAATATTGCACTTTTACCTCTTAAAATGTTCATTTTTTCGGCAGTAAAGTTTACAATGCATTTGTATAGGCGTGTCTTGGTAAAGAAATGCACCCAATAAAAGACTGTGCATGGCTTGTAAGCATCAGTAGCCAAGGACCCTTTTATAATGTCAGTCACTTATATGCTATTGATAATGTGAGGTATTTACAATTAATAAACCTTTTTTATCAAATGGACAGATGGACTCTTCCTTCTTATATATAGCAGGAGTTCATTTCAAAATTTAGGGATGTCAGGTTGTGTTTTCTTCAAAATTTATTTGGAAAATGACTGAACTTTTTGCAAACAGTGTAGGCCCTGATCAGACACCGCGTTCTGTGGCATCTGATCTGGGCCTGCACTGTTTGCCAAATACCCGTTTTGGGGTTTCTGGTACCAAATGGGTTAATAAACTAGAATTGCGCAGTCGATGGAGCACCATAGCATATCCCCACTCCACTACATAATCTACTCATCATGCCGTTCGTTTTGATAAGTTACGCTTTGATTTTTGACCCCCGCGGGCCCCACCCCCTGGCCCCACCCCTAGGAGTGTGATCAAAATTCCTAAAGTCTCATGCACTCCCCAGTCCAAAGATCTATCAGTTCTCAAAGTTTAAAGTTTCTAGCTATAACCAACCGTCTAGGAGGAGTTATCCGGTAAGACGCATGAACGGATGGATGTACATACGGATGGGCGGACAGACGGACGACGAGGACCATTACAATATCCCCAGTTTTTCTTCGAAAAGCGTGGGGATAATGATCAGTATGAGCTGGCCTTTCTATTGAGAGTTTAATATAATTTGAGAGGTTTTGCAGTATTACATGCAATAATCTGTTGCATGCAATAGTCTCCGGCCCCCACCAATCGGGCTGCATGATGCTTCCACGCAGAGCTGAAACTGATTGCACATGTGTACTGGTAAACTGCTAGAGAATCTAAGCCTGCACAGGCAAAGCGATGCGAGTCTGACCGTCCATGCTTATAATGTTTAACCCTTTTGGTTTCATTTGGCTGCAGGGCATGAGATATCATTTCATCTCAATGTTAGTTAAAATCCCATAAAATTGTAAACAAGGTCCCCAAAATGACCTGTTCAGTGTTGACAAGGATGTTAAGATTCAAATCAAACGAACAAAAACATGCAATAATCTATCTATTGCAATTTATTGTGCATAGCTTCCTATATTGACAATCAATACTGTTTATATACAATGTTTATGAATATCAAATAAATTTCAGTAATTTAGTTGCATTTAACCTGCCTAACTGAATCTTTAAGTTTTCACTTTAAAGAGCAACAAGGTTTACCCGGTTTTGCCTAGCGCCTTAAAAGGCAATTCAGGCTCAGATTATATGCAGCAAAATGCGACATGTAATCATTTAATGGATGGAAATAAATAAATAAGTAAACAAATAAATAAATTTGCAATCAATGATAAAATGACAAATGGATTTGTATCTGTCCATAGTACAAGGTAGAACAGTCCATTAGGCAGCAATGGATTAAGGGACAATGTTTCTTATTTCATGTTAGAAACAAATGTTGTGGGTATTGTTAAAATCCCCTGCAAGAGGCGATTAGAAAAAAGTACCAACAGAAATAAGAAAAAAATGTAACTCATTTTGTTGGATTAACCTTTAGCCTGCTGTTGGCGAAAACCCCTATTTTTGCAAACAGTGTAGATCCAGATCAGATGGCTTCTGAAGAAGCCATCTGATCAGGATCTACACTATTTGACATTCAGTTTATGGATATAGAGAAATGAATAACATCAAGAATTCTGATTGGTTAAAAATCAGAAATGGGTGTGGCTAAATTAAATATTCAGCAGGTTAAAGGATTAAGGAGCTTATGACTGTGATGACTTCTTGGTTTGATAATTAAGCATGTTTGGGAATGTAACAGGTCGACCGTGTGGCTCGGTAGCTCCGTCGGTATAGCGTTCGCACGGTATACCAGAGGCCCTGGGTTCGAGTCCCGGTTGAGCCATGTTCTTTTGCCTCCCCTGTGTCATTTGGTAACTACAACGTCTGAGGGCATGAAAGAGTATGAAAAATGTCTCGTAGCCGGCTGGATAGGGCTTAGAAATTCGGGAACATTCACATTAGGCAGGGGTGGGGAGGGGGGATATATAACAGGTCGACCGTGTGGCTCGGAGTTTTCGCACAATATACGAGAGGCCCTGGGTTCGAGTACCGGTCGAGCAACCTTATTTTTCCACCCCTGTGACATTTTGTGGTTCAGTGTGGATCCATTGCCGCAATGCGTCTGAGTGTATGAAATAGTATGAAAAACAAGTCTCGCAGCTGGACTGGATAGAACGAGTTTCGTGATGAAATAACAGGCCGACCCTGTGGCTCAGTAACTCAGTCGGTAGAGGGTTCGCACAATATGCGAGAGGTCCTTGATTCAAGTCCCAGTCGAGCCATGTTCTTTTTTCACGCCTGTGACACATTCAAGGAAACAACAAAAGAGGGCAGGGCTTGTGACAATTACATAAATCGTTTAAACTCCACTTCTCATTTGCCTGTTTTAGCCCACCTGGGCCGAAAGTTCCGGTGGAGCTTATAGGATGGTAGTCAATCCTTCATCCGTCTGTTGTCCGTCTGTCCGTCCATACCTTTGACCAGTTATATCTCGGCAATCTGCAGGCTGATCTCAATCTTTTCTTACTTGTAGCATGACACTGGTATGGGATTGATTTGTTTGTTTGGTGGTTTGAGGTTAAACGTCCCCGTCAACAGTGTATAGGTTATTTTGGAAACGTTTCTTTCAATTTTGTGGGACTTTAACCCGACATTGAGATGAAATGACATCTGAAGCCCTTCCTCTCAATGAAACCAATAGGGTTTATAAGCATGGACGGTCCGACTCGCACCGCTTTATATGCATGGTAGTTAACCCAATCACGGTTGGCAACTTTGCTTCCCTCTTTAATTGCACGCCGGTGGGTCAGGCCTCAGATTCTATGACCGTTCCAACGTAATGGCTTATTGAGAATTAGAGAGATCTAATTCAATGTAATGTTGGTTGGTGCCTGATGCTCTGTCTCTGGTCGGGCCCATCAGAGTCTAACTGTTGATTTTCTTTTGCTCCAGCATTTCAGTGGTTTCTTGCTGTCGAGTCCTCACCGTTGTCTCACCTCTGTGGTTCTTTGATTATTTGTGTTCATGAAAATGTTGCACTGATGAGTTAGGAGGCCTTCATGCGGACTGAACAAATTATTTGTCTAAATCGCGACAGAAGTAAGGGCGAGGATTGTGGTCACGTAAAATCGATTTAAGCCCCCCAGTGGAAATCTTTCCACTGACCGTTCCAAGGCGGTTCCTCTGTGGCGATTTATTTATGTTGTTGTTTGTTACTTACTGTGTGTATCACTTGTGTCTTTTTATTTTGGAGGGCCATATGGCCATTTTGTGGGAAAGTAACTGTCCTTATGGCCTTCCTTTGTTTATGTTTCCATTATGGTCTGGTCACTTAATGTTTGTGTTTCTTTCGCTTTGGTGTCTTTGGTGGGTGGAGTAAGTTAATTGTAACGATTCCTGATCTTTGTTTTACTTCTACTTAGATCTTCAAAGCGGTTTTCCAGTACTCGTGAGATGGTCGGTTTCAGCTCTGTGTGGAAGCATCATGCAACCTGTTAAATTATTTCTTCAAGTCGCGATGGGCAGGGGCCGGGGGATTGATGACATATGCTTTTAATCGAAATTGTATAAAAACTTTGGTTGCTATGGCAAACACAATGTTCCATAGACTTCAATGGGAAAATGATTGTCATCACTGTAGCGCCTCCAGTTTCGATCGAATATTTTTTAAATTTACCCATTGGAAATATAGGCTGGGGATAAAGCTCTCATGAATCCGAAAACTGGCGAGGTCGGCATCATGTAGAGTTATGTCCCCTTGATTGCTGAATGTCTTTTTCAACACTGTCGTCATCTCCGAAGCCCCTTCAGCTTTGGTCGAATCTTGCAAAAACTTTCTAATAGGTTGGCTTGGGTTAAGTTCAATAAGACCTGTCGCTGGACACCGGGAGTCGCGCTTTGACTTAAGTCGCGCGAAGGCAAATTTTCAGACCCATAACAGAAACAAAGTCACACAAAAAAAAGACTCCAGTGCTATATCAATATCCGGGATCATGAATGGTTCAAGTCTGTAACATTAGTATCCCTTTTTATTCCATTTAATCCACATCCGTGTAAACAGGCAAATTTTCATGGCAATATTGTAACCATTTCAACCAACACTTGAGACAAACAGCAAATGCAAGGATAGTAGAACCATTTGTTCAGGTGAGCTAAAAAGTCTGTCTGTGACCCTGACTTTGATCCGAAGGTCACGGTCATGGAAGCGGATGCTGCTGATATTTTTGAGACAAGTATCTGTCACCTCAGTAATAATGAACTGAATCTATCATACGGTAGAGAAGAAATGAGGTCCTAAAACTTTAACACAAAGTCTTTAACATTTAAATTCTAAGTCTGTTACCTTGATCCCAGGGTCAAGGCTATAGGTGCTGATGTTGCTGATAGAAATTTAAATCACTATCTATCACCATACCAAATTCAACCAAAGACAACCAAGTAATTATCTGACATCTTTAGTGCAAAAATTACCATAAAAGTTCTAAGTCTGTGACCTTGACGCCAAGGTTATGGCCGTGAGAGCTGACGCTGCTGCCAAAACTTTGACACAAATATCTATTACCATGCCAAGTATAAACTAAATCCATTCAAAGGTAAAGAAGTAATAAGCTCCTAAAACTTTAACACAAAATCTTTAACATAAAAAATCAGAGTCTGTGACCTTCACCCAAGGTCATAGTTATGTTGGTGATAAAAACTTTACAGCAATATCTATCACCATTCCAAGTCTCAAGTAAATTCATCTGAAGGCAACCAAGTAGTGATCTAAAATCTTCTGTGCAAAAACATAAAAGTTCTAAGTCTGTGACTTGACCCCAAGGTCACAGTCATGCATGATGATGCAGCTGATAAATGCTTTTGACTAGCACCTATCACCACACCGTGTATGAACTAAATCTATCAAGGCGTAAAGAAGTAATGAGCTCCTAAAAACTGAGACCAGTATCTATTACCATACCAAGTATAAACTAAAATCCATCCAAAGAAAAGGGGTAATGAGCTCCTAGAAACTTTAACACAAAAACTTTAACATAAGAATTCAAAGTGTGCGATCTTGACCCCAAGGTAATGGTCATGAGAGCTGGTGCTGCAGCTAAACATTTGAGACAAGTGTCTTTCGTCACGGTCATGGGTGCTGATACTGCAGATAAAAACTTTAGCCCAGTATCTATCACAATACCAAATATGAACTCAATATATGCATATCAAGTTTCAAGGTCATCGGCCATTTGGTTTCTGAGATTAGAGATATTTAATGCTTTTTACCATATATGAGCATGGCGGTCATACTGGTCATGTGACCCAGTCCTTATACATGACACAGGTCAATAAATGACCTTGACCTTTGGAATTGATAAACTTCCATTACAGATGATTGCAAATATCATGTCACAGGCTACCATTGTTTGCTTGTTTTGAGGTTTAACGTCCTCGTCAACACTGTAAAGGTCATTTTGGAGATGTTGCTTCCAATTTTGTAGGACTTTTACCCGACATTGAGATGAAATGACATCTCAAGCTCTGTCGCCCAATGAAACCAATAGGGTTTATTAGCATGGCGGTTCGCCTTGCACCGCAGTTCCTGGACAGGCTTAGATCCTCTAAGCGGTTTACCAGTACTAGTGTGCGGGCCGGATTCAGCTCTGCGTGGAAGCAGCATGCAGCCCATATCCACTGTTTTGCCTTCAATTACTATACAAATGTCTAAGTGAACAAATTTGACCTTGACGTAAAACAGGTCAGTGTCAACCAAAGGTCATAATTTGAACAAACTTGGTAGGGCCAGAGTTCCCGATGCCATATATAAAGTTTCAAGGTCATCAGCCATTTGATCATCCGCCATTTGAGAAGAAGAATTTTAAAGGATTTTATTATATATCGGCATGGCAGCCATGTTGGTCATAAGACCCAGTTCTTACGAACAATCTTTGTTCCGCATTCCCATAGAGGCTCCAACTGACCAAGAAGTTTCAGAGGAGATGTCGTTTGAAAATGCTGACGTGGACACTTAAGACGGACCACTGCCTATACAATTAGTTCCCTGGAGCCTTTCGGCTCTGGTGAGCTAAAAACCTGGAAATTTAAACAGACTACAAAGCATTTAAGTCAGCCTGGAAAGCTGTACCGGCCTCCGAGGCCTAGCGGAGAAGCACGCCGACTCTTAATCATTAGGTCTCTCATTGATGTTGTTCGAGCCTAGCTAGGGTCACATGTGAGATGCCAAGTTTTGCAAAGGAAGATCAGGTGTTTTTTCTCCGGGTACTCTAGTTTCCGCTCACCTCTGATTAACGATGGCTCGATATAAATGAAATAATCTTGAAAAGACTGTAAAACCACAAAATACATATACAATGAAATTCCGCTAAGACCACCAAAATTTAAGTGTCCTCTGGTCAGAGACCACCTGGTTACTTTTGAACAGTCCCAAAGTTGGTCTTAATATAGGAATTTTACTGTATATATAAAAACTTGGAAAGCTATTACATCTACATGGAAATATGAAATTCAAAGGTTGGGGATGGGGTCTAGTGGTAAGAGCCCTGAGCCTGAATCATTATTGTGGTTTGAGTGTAGCGCTTTGTTCATAAGTGACAATGCAAAGTTCTGTCTGCAGATGTGTCAGGTAGCTTTTCATCCACCTGAAAGATTGTATCCGTTCAAAATGATTGAATGAATATTGAAAGGGATTTAATTTCCAAAATAAGAAGTACTTTATAGTTTTTTTATTTGACCTGAAATCAAGCATTTGATCCTTTTCTCTTGTATCGGCTCAAACACTAAAGGCATTATAGCAGTATGCCAAGTATATAAGGACAAAAAAGTAAAATACATTGGCTGTTACAAAAATATATTTTGAATAAATTCTATGAATTTCTTTACATGTTTTATTCCTGTCTTCATCACACAGTGGCAATTACAATCATGCTTTGCTGCAGAGCTGATAATGATCCTCTAAGGTAGTATATGCCAATAGTTGTAGAGCATAAAATATTCCAAAGATATGAGAAAGTGAAACTATTAATGTACAGTTATAATAACACCACTGAATGATGATCAGGTCAAATGATTTCTGGAGCTTTCTGAACCTTGTGAGCCGGACTGCACTGGCCTTATGGTTCTGGAGAAGAAGATTTTTGAAGGCTTTTTACCATATATGGGCATGGCGGCCATCTTGGTCATGTGATCCAGACCCCGCGAACAAACTTTTGTTCCCCCATCCCACTGAGTCTCCATATGAAATTTGGCTTTGATTGGCTCTGCAGTTTAGGAGAAGAAGATCTTTGAAAATGGTTGACGGACGGATTGACGAATAAACGGCAAGTAACCAACTTATGTCTACCCAACATGTGCCGGTGGATGCGCTCGGACGGACGGATGATGGACGGACAGACGGACGACGGACCATGGCTATACTATAAGCTCACCTATGAGCCTAAAGGCTCAGGTGAGCTAAAAATCCATTATTTTCACTTTTTCCTATGCAAAAGCCTAAGTCAGCATATTTGACATTACTGTAAAATAGGTCAAGTTCAACCCAGGGTCAACATTTGAACAAATTATGATAGGCCCGAGTATCATATGCTACATGCCAAGTTTCAAGGCCATTGGCCTTACGGTTCTTGAGAAGAAGAATTTCAAAGTTTCTTTACCATATATGGGCGTGGTGGCCATCTTGGTCATGTGATCTAGACCATGTTGGCAGCTTTTCATTTGTTCAACTCCCAAAGGCTCCATATTGAATTTCACTTCAATTGGCTCAGTAGTTTCTGAGAAAAAATGTTTGAAATATGGAACCTGCGTGACCTTGGTCTAAGGTCAATTAATGACCTTGACCTTTCTTACACATAGATCTTCATGTATTCAGCTACTTTACCTTATCTACTAATTTTGGTGACAGTGTCTTCAATGGTTTCCTAAAAATCCATTATTTTCACTTTTTCCCATGCAAAAGCCTCAGTCGGCAAATTTGACATTGCTGTAAAATAGGTCAAGGTCAACTCAGGGTCACCATTTGTATAAACTATGATGGGCCTGAGTACCATATGCTACATGCCAAGTTTCAAGGCCATTGGCCTTACGGTTCTGGAGGAGAAGAATTTTTAAGGCTTTTTACCATATATGGGCGTGACGGCCATTTTGGTCATGTGATCTAGACCGTATTGGCATTTTTTTCATTTGTTCAACTCACAAAGGCTCCATATTAAATTTTACTTAAATTGGCTCAGCAGTTTTGGAGAAAAAAATGTTTGAAATATGGATCCTGAATGACCTTGGTCTATGGCCAATGAATGACCTTGACCTTTCTGACCCATAGATCTTAATGTATTCAATTACTTTACCTGATCTACAAATTTTGTTGACACTGTCTTCAATGGTTTCCTATAAATCCATTATTTTCACTTTGCCCCATGTAAAAGCCTAAGTCGGAAAATTTGACATTGCTGTAAAATAGGTCAAGGTCAACCCAGGGTCACCATTTGTACAAACCATAATGGGCCCGAGTACCATATGCTACATGCCAAGTTTCAAAGCCACTGGCCTTATGGTTCTGGAGAAGAAGATTTTTGAAGGCTTTTTACCATATATGGGCATGGCGGCCATCTTGGTCATGTGATCCAGACCCGCGAACAAGGCCAATGAATGACCTTGACCTTTCTGATCCATATACATTCATGTATTCAGTTACTTTACCTGATCTACAAATTTTGGTGACACTGTCTTCAATGGTATCCTATAAATCCATTATTTTCACTTTGCCCCATGCAAAAGCCTAAGTCGACAAATTTGACATTGCTGTAAAATAGGTCAAGGTCAACCCAGGGTCACCATTTGTACAAACCATGATGGGCCCGAGTACCATATGCTACATGCCAAGTTTGAAGGCCACTGGCCTTATGGTTCTGGAGAAGAAGATTTTTGAAGGCTTTTTACCATATATGGGCATGGCGGCCATCTTGGTCATGTGATCCAGACCCCGCGAACAAACTTTCGTTCCCCCATCCCACTGAGGCTCCATATGAAATTTGGCTTTGATTGGCCCTGCAGTATAGGAGAAGAAGATCTTTGAAAATGGTGGACGGACGGACTGACGGACGACGGACCATGGCTATACTATAAGCTCACCTATGAGCCTAAAGGCTCAGGTGAGCTAAAAAACTAGAATTTGTTTTTCTACAAAAACACAGATGTCTCCACCCTTTTGGACCTTTAAGTATGATCTTGACATTGGAGGTATTGACCTGGGTCTTGGGTGCAACACATCATCAAATGAAGGTGAACTTTTCTGCAAAGTAACTTTAAAAAGTCCATCGAGAAATAAGAAAGCTATTGACCGGACACGAAAAAAGCACTTCTTTTACCTCTAAGTATGACCCTGACCTTGGAGGTATCGACCTGTGTCTTGCATGCAACACATCATCTCATGATGGTTACCATTTCTGCCAAGTAATTTTAAAATCCATCAAGGAATAAGAAAGTTACTGACCGGACACGAAAAAAAGAGCCTTTTTTGACATTTGACCTTTAAGTACATGTATGACCTTGACCTTTGAGGTAACATCTTGGATCTTTGGCACGACACATCGTCTTATGATGGTTAACATTTCTGCCATGTAATTTCATAATCCATCAAAGAGTAAGGTTAATGACCATACACGAAAAAAAGGCCCCTTTTTTAACATTTGACCTTGACATTGGATGTATGATTGATGCTTAGAATGTCCATCAGGGCTTGAAGAAATAGATTGGGCTACATGGTGATTCCATGCAGAGCTGGAACCGACCACACGTGAGTATTGGTAAACATCTTAGAGGTTCTAAGCCTACCCAGGAAAAGTGGTGCCAGTTGGACAGCCCATGCATATAAAATCTATTGGTTTCATTGGGCGACAGGGCTTGAGATGTCATTTCATCTCAATGTTGGGTAAAAGTCCCACAAAACTGGAAGCAACGTCTCTAAAATGACCTACACTGTATGGACGGGGAGGTTAAACTTCAAATCAATAAAAAATCTTGGCCCTGTGGTTTCAGAGAAGCTAATCTATTAGAAGCCTATGGGAGCTAAGGAGCCCTAGGGCATGGCCAATTCGGACTCAAAGGGCATGGTTGGCACAATTTATGCAGGAGACCACTTGATATTGCTACATACTAAATATCTAAGCTCTGGGCCTTATGGTTTCGTAGAACAAGATTTTTTAAGTTTTTTCCAGTATACGTCTATAGGAACTAATTAGCCCTGGCCAATTTTGACCCAAAGAACATGGTTGGCAGGATTTATGTAGGCAACCATTTTATGTTGCTATATTTATATATAAGGTCTGTACCTCATGGTTTCATAGAAGAAGATTTTTGAAGCTTTTTTTTTTCCATTATGAGTTTATTGGCGTTAAAGGGCCACAGGATTTGGCCAATTTGGACCCCAGGGGTATGATTGGCAGGATTCATGTAGGCGACAACTCGATGTTGCTACATGCTAAATAGCTTAGCTCTGGGCCTTATGATTTCAGAGAAGAAGAATTTTGAAGGTTTTTTTTCCATTTTATTTTTTTTTTCCATGTTAAGTCTAAGGGGCATGGTTGGCAGGATTTATTAAGGTGACCATTTCATGTTGCTACATACTTAATATCTAAGCTCTTGGACTTTTGGTTTCAGAGGAAAATTTTTGAATTTTTTTTTTGTTTTGTTTTGTTTTTTCCATTATAAGTCTGTGGGAGCTAAAGGGCCCATGGGCATGGCCAATTTGGACCCCAGGGGCATGAGTGGCAAGATTTATATAGGCGACCACTTAATGATGCTACAAGCTAAATATCTAAGCTCTGTACAGACACTAGCATGGACACATGACGGACAAAATGTGATCACAAAAGCTCACCTCGACACGAAAAAAAGACCTTTTTTGACCTTTGACCTCTAAGTATGACCTTGGAAGTACTGACCTGGGTCTTGCGCACAACACATCGTCGCATGATGGTTAACATTTCTGCCACAATTCATCCAGGAATAAGAAAGTTATTGACCGAATACAAAAAGACCCTTTTTGACCTCTTAAGTATGACCTTGACATTTGAGGTACCAACCTGGGTCATGCGCGCAACACATCGTCTCATGGTGGTTAACATTTCTGCCAAGTAATTTCAAAATTCATAAAAAATAAGAAAGTCATTGACCAGACACTATTTGCCCGTACATACATACATGATTTTGTGACAGACAAACTTCCAAGAATATAACTCAACAAGATGTGTTTGTCAAACACGAACATGTCCCCGGGCATGGTCATTTTTTTTTAAAGTTGGTCACAGTTCAAAGTCAAGGTCACAGGTCAAGAGTTTTGGTTTGAGTGGGAAGCCCTTGGCACAAGGACCTTACATGCCAAATATGAAGGCTTTATCTTAAACGGTTCGAAAGTTATGAACAATAATATTTTTTTCTTTACAGAAGGTCATAGGTCAAGGTCACAAGTCAAAAAAATTTGCATGAATGTAAAGCTCTTGTCACAAGGAACCTACATGCCAAATATGAAACCTCTATCTTAAACAATTCAAAAGTTAAGAACAATTTTGTTTGTTCTTTTAAGTGGGCCAAAGGTCAAGGTTATGGTAAAAACAAATTGCATGAATGCAAAGCTCTTATCACAAAGAACCTACATGCCAAATATGAAGGCCCTATCCCAAACGGTTCGAAAGTTATGTCCAAAATGTTATTTTTTTCTTTTAAGTAGGTCAAAGGTCAAGGTCACTGGTCAAAATTTTTTGCATGAATGTAAAGCTCTTGTTACAAGGAACATACATGTCAAATATGAAGGCTGTATCTCAAACGGTTCAAAAGTTATGACCAATGTTAACTTTTTCTTTTATGTAGGTCAAAGGTCAAGGTCACAGGTCAAATTTTTTTGTGTGAATGTAAAGTTCTTGTCACAAGGAACCTACATGCTAAATATGAAGGCTGTATCTCAAATGGTTCAAAAGTTATGACCAAAATGTTATTTTTTATTTTAAGTACGTCAAAAGTCAAGGTCAAGGGCACGTCAAAATTTTTTGCATGAATGTAAAGCTTTTGTCACAAGGAACATACATGCCAAATACGAAGACTGTATCTCAAGGGGCTCAAAAGTAATGACCAATGTTATTTTTTTCTTTTAAGTAGGTTAACAGGTCAAGGTCACAGGTCAATTTTTTATATGAATGTTAAGCTCTTGTCACAAGGAACCTTCATGCCAAATATGAATACTCTACGTCCAAAGGTTCAAAAGTTATAACCAACGTTAAAGTTGTCCAAACAGACAACAAACAGGGCAAAAACAATGTGTCCCTGCTAACGCTACCGGGGACATAAAAAGTATAAACACAAGAGTTATAGATCTTGCGCTCTGCACATTGTCTTATGTTGATTAATATTTATATGAAGTTTAGTGAAGATAGCTTGAATGCTTTTCGAGTTATAGAGCGGACATGATTTTGTGAAAGATGGCTTGACAGACAGACGCCTTGCGGAAAAACAATATGTCTCCCAGAAAAAAAAGGGAGTATACAATAACCATGATGAGCCAGAGTCCCCAATGCTACATACCAAGTTTCATGACAATTGGCCCTCTGGTTCGGAAGATTTTTGAAGGGGTTTTACCTTATATGGGCATGGCAGCCATATCGGTCATGTGACCAATCTAGCATTTATTTATTATCATTTCCATGTAACAAAAGGCATTTATATGAAATTTGATTACATTAACAAATGGCCCAGTGATTTCTGCGGAAAATAAGTTTTAATTTTCATATCTGGCCCAAGATCAAAGAATGGCCTTGACCTTGAATACTCATGTAGTTTCATCCACTTATTTAGCTGACTGCATCTACAAATGTTCATATCACAGACTGCAATACTTTCCGAAAATACACAGTTTTTACTTTTTCGCATTCAAAAGTCTGTATGAGCAAATTTGACATACATACCAAGTTTGATGACAATCAGCTCACTGGTTCTGGAGAAGATGATTTTTGAAGGTTTTTTTTTTCCTGATATGGGCATGGTGGCCATCTTGGTCATGTAACCTGGTCTTCACAAACAAACTTTCATTCCCCCATTCCATGGATGCTCCACCAATGGGCCCAGCGGTTTCAGAGGAGGAGATGTTTGAAAAGGTTGACAGACAGACACACAGACAACAGAAACAAGACCCTTGCCATACTATAAGCTCACCAGTGAGCCTTTGGCGCAGGTGAACTAAAAACCCCAAAAATTCAGACATCTTGGGGACTTGCTGTAACTGTCCTAAGATTTTTTCAAATTTGTTTCAAGATCCAGTACTGAGTCCAAAAGGTGCAGATGGAAAGGCAAACAGTGTAGACCCTGATCAGTTTTACATCCCACCAACAGCAAAGGTCAGAGACATGACCTCGGTTTAAATACTCATCTGAAAGTCTAGAGAAGCCCTGAATCGAACACATGAACCCTGGTGGTAGCATAACCACTACACTACCAGGGCTTCTAGGATCATTACTGTATGCAGTACAATAATTTTAATGGCAACCGAAACAATCATGTCATACTGTCAGACATGCTTGACAAGGGGCCTGGAGATAAATCAGGATTTCCTGTTTGTTTTCCATAGCAATCGAACATACCTATGTCATAAAACTGGAAAACATGATAATTTTTTGGACAAACATTGTAACTAAAGCAGTTTCGTCAAATCGCATTGTACAGGCCGATTTGGATTTCCAGCCATTGCTAAGGTTTTTGGATCTTTTTGGTTACTAGCATATATTTTGCCGTAATATTGTGATAATAAACATGTTTTGTTAGGATTTTGTGCAATACACACTAGACTGGTACAAGATTGTTTGTCCGAAAATAATGATGCCCCTGAGTGCTAAGAATAGCCCAGCTATTAACCCTTTTTGTACCAAATGGAATCTTCCACCTTATATTTGGCAGGAGTCCATTTTGAAATTTAGGGGTGTCAGTTTGTGTTTTCTTCAAAATTTATTTGGAAAATGACTGAATTTTGTGCAAACAGTGTAGGCCCTGATCAGAAGCTGCGTTCTGCTGCATATGATCTGGGCCTGCGCTGTTTGCCAAGGTACGCCTTTAGGGGTTTCTGGTACTGAATGGGTTAATAGATCAAACCTGCCAGTAAATCGATCCCTAAAAATTTAATTTCTCTGAACACTGAGTCTACTCTAAAAGAAAAGAATTTTTTCCATGGGAGCAATTCTTTCCATTTAAAGTAGACCACTAGGGCTAAGACGGACAACTATAACATGGAGGATATTTACTTTTTTGAGGTGGATACCAAAAATATTTCATCGAGTGTGTTGAAAACATCATAATTTTCACGAGTGCGAAGCACGAGTGAAAATTCGGATGTTTTCAACACCTGAGATGAAATACTTTTTGTATCCGCCGAAAAAAAGTTAATGTTCTTTTTATTTTATAATTTATTGGGACACTTAGTGTAATTGATCGGCCCAAGACGGTGACATCACAATTTTGAATTGGCTAGATGATGTCACAACTGTCAGTTTCAAAGCATAAACAAATCGCCATTTTGGATTCAGCATTTTAGTTGAAAGAATGCTTTTCAAGGTATGTTGCAGAATGCGTTGTGCTTATTTGAAGTCCATTTTATTTTTGAAGGCTCTAAGTGACATGCATTCGGGGCCAGCCACTGTGTCTAATCGATTCCATGTGTAGCAGTCGGTCGCGGCCGGTTTTTCACGTTGAAAAATAATAATAATAATAAAAAACACGCTGATTTGAGCACAAATTTCCTTAGAAACTACTTCCTCGCACAAACTCTTACTCAGCCATTCAGTGAACTGGTTAGCCTTGTATGTAGACCATTTGTAACAAAGACAGCTAAGCCTAAATCTTTGAGGGAGCTTTAAATAAATTTTTGTGCCCGAGATATGTGTTGTTCAAAATCCCAGCGCCGCTGTTGTCAGATATGGCGCCTGTTAATTCAACTTTAATGTCGCACTTCAAAATTTATTCTATACATTATTATTCTTAATAAATAAAAGGAAAAATTAACCTTTTTTTCGACCGGAACATAAAAAATGTAGTTTCGGCACCCTACAGTGAAATGATATAAATGGTATCAATCACATGTGAAATGATACGATATCATTTCACTTGTGATTGATTGCATTTTTATTTGTTTCAGATATGCATTGATTTCACTGCTAAGTATAAAATAAAGATCATTTCCTACACGAGCAGTCATTCCATATGAAATTTATGAACCTAGCCTCTAGCGAATTTTCATAAAGTCCATATGAAACTAGCAAAGTTTCAGAGTAAGTTAAACATTCATTTGACTTTGAAATTGGTAACTAGGTTTAGGTCACCGAAATCTAAGGTGCATATGATACAAGCCATTTCTGGCCAAAGCTGAGTTTTTGGAAGCCTGTGACCATTAGAAAAATGTCAAATCTTTGGTAGGCTATAATCATAGATTGTACCAAGTTTGACCAACATTCATTCTTAAATAAGACAGGGTGCAGACAAGCCATTATTTGCCCAAAATTGACAGTTTTTTGGAGACGTGACCTGAAAATAAGGTCAAGGTCACAAAAATCTAATGAAATCTTTTGTAGGTAGCAATGCTAAATTGTACCAAGTTTGACCAAATTTCATCAATTTGTTCATGAGACAAGCGGAAAATGTGGTTTGGGGGCATGTGCCCTTGAAATAAGGTCAAGGTCACCAAAATCTAAACAAATCTTAGTTAGGTTGCAATGGTATTGTACTTGTTTGTTTGTTTGAACTGGGGTTTTACGTCCCCAAATTTGACCAAATTTCACCAACTTGTTCATGATATAGGGTGCAGACAAGCCAAAATTGAGTTGTTGGAGGCATGTACCCCTAAAATAAGGGCATGGTCACCAAAATCTAATAAAATCTTTGGTAAGTTGGAATTATATATTGTACCAAGTTGGACCAAACTTCATCCATTTGCTCATAAGACTGGGTGCAGACAAGCCAAAATTGACATTATTTTGGGGACTGTGTTCTTGAATCACCAAAATTTTGTCAAATCTTTGGTCGGTATCAATGATATATGGTACCAAGTTTGACCAAATTTCACCAATTCATTCATGAGATAGGGTGTAGACAAGCCAAAATTGAATTTATGGGGGCATGTGCCCTTGAAAATAAGGTCAAGGTCACCAAAAACTAAACAAATCTTTGATAGTGTGCAATGATATATTGTACCAAGTTTGACTAAAATTCATTGATTTGTTCATGAGATTGGATGCAGACAAGCCAAAAATAACAGTATTTGGGACCTGTTCCCTTGAAAATAAGGTCAATAACACCAAAATCTTATCAAATCTTTGGTAGGTTTCAATGATATGTGGTACCAAGTTTGACTAAATATCACAATTCGTTCATGATATAGGTTGAACACAAGCCAAAATTGACAGGTTTGGGGATCTGTGTCCTTGAAAATAAAAGCACTGCATTATGCACAGCACCTGCACATACATCAAACAAGTGCCGTAACTGTCAAAAATGAATTCAAAGAGAATTAGTCTTCATACACTAATTTCAAGTTCAAAGAGCAACTTCTCTGAAAGTAAGTAAACCAGAATTAGTGTTCATTTTCTGCAGATCCCCTCATGGTGCTTCGCATTGGTGTGAAGCTTATTGGAAATATCTCAGAACAGTTTTCTCTTTACAGATAACAGTAATAACAGAAACCCATTATTTTCAATATGAAAAGTCACTCAAAGCCAGATTTATGGTTCTTATGCTCTACATGTCATCTTATGTTGCTTTCTATTTTTGCAAGGATTAAAGCAAACCTCTGCAGCTGTTTAACGTAACAGAAAGGGAATAAAACTAGTATCAATTGTTACAATGTTCAAAGGGTAGCTGACTCCAAAAGTAGGTCATTCAGAGTTATGGTTCTTTTGTCCCGCACATCATATCATGGAGATTTACATTTGCATAAAGTTTCAAGAAAATATATCAAACTGATTTCTATTTACATAGTGGGCACAAAGATATTACAGAAATCACTATTTTAAAATGTTCAAAGGGCTGTAACTCCAGAAGGAGATTAACCAGAGATACAATTCTTGTGTTCTGCACCTCATCTGATGATGTTTTACATTTGTGTGATGTTTCATCAAAATGTCTCAAATGGTTTCCAACTCACAGAGTGGACACAAGACTCAGTGGTAGAAATGGCTATTTTCAATAATTACTTTTAAGTTCAAGAGGTTGTTACTCAAAAAGTAGGTGAACCAGAGCTACAGTTCTTGGGTTTTGCATGTTATCTCATGGTGCTTTACATTTTTGAGAAAATTCTGTAAATATCTCAAACAGTTTTCAACATACACAGTGGACATGAGTACATGGTAGAAATGGCTATTTTCGATGTTCAAAGGGCATTAACTCCAAAAGTAGGCAAACAGTGTTATATTTCATATGTTCTGAATGCTGTCTCATTGTACCTTACATTTGTATTGAGTTTCGTGAAAATATTTCCAATGGCATCAGAGTTATGGAGCGGACACAAGTACATGTACATGGCAGAAATGGTTATGTTCAATATTCAAAGGGCACTAACTCCAAATAACAATTGGTGTTATGGTTCATGTGTTCTGCTTGTCGTCTCATGGTGCTTTAAATTTTTGTGAAGTCTGGTATAAATATCCTGTATGGTATAAGAGTTATGGAGCAGGCAGGTAATTATGACATTGATGGACAGACAGACACTCAAAATTTCATAGGGTATAACATTTTTGTGGTGAGGCATAATAGGGTCAAGCTTGCCAAAAATCCAATCTTTGGTAGATAATAATGTCATAATGTGCAAAAATAGACCAAAATTCGTTGATTTGATCATGAGATACGGTGCAGACAAGCCATTTTTGGGCCTAAATAGAGTTTTTTTCTTTTTTTTTCTTTTTTTTTTTTTATGGGGGGGTGGGTGGGGGGGGGGGGCTGTGCCCTTGACATTGAGATCAAGGCCATTGAAACCAAATGACTGTTTTCCCCAATCCCACTAATGAACCATGCAAGTTTGGTCAGAATCTGTCTATTGGTTCAGGAAATATAGTGCTTCAAACAGGCTATGCTGATGCCAACGCAAATGGGATCTGCTCCAAAAACAATATGTCCCTTACCACTTGGTTGGGGACATAAATGACCAAGAGTGTAAGCTTCTGTTTATCATTTAATAAATTTTAATCAGATTTTATTGTCAAAGAAAATCAAAGAATTTCAATAGAAAACAGGACTGTCTTGTATGGCAACACAACGTTATGCGCCATTAACCATGGCATGGTGTATTCCACTATGTAAATCACAGCTACATTTAATACAAGATACACAACAACCTGACTATAACACAGTTTGTTATAACAAGATTTTGTATATAACATGGAAGGAAGATAGATCCGAAAAATGAATAGATTATATAGAAAAATGGTCATTTTTCTATATAATCTATAAATTTTTGTTTGGATATAACATGGTTGTTTAGCTAATTCAGTTTTTGCTTTGGACCCAAAACAATAGTATTATAAAGAGAATGTGGCGTAATTCTTTTTATTCTCTCCGGCTGTCTTTTGATTTGTGTTCCATATTCAAGGGTTCACCTGTTGAATTTGTTTTAAGCTTAATGAGCTCTTTATATAAAATTTCATCTTTTAAATTGATTAAAACAGGGCTTTTAATCAAAATCATTAAGAGAATAGTAAACTTGGTAGATCCTGAGGAGAAATCATGGGGAACTCTTTTACCCTCTCCAGCCTAATTCAGCAAACAACAAATTGATGATATTTTTCTTACTTTTCTCAGAAAACAGGTTTTGACATTTCTTGCAAGTTGTCTCTATGGGATACAATTTGCATGAAATGTCAGAACCCGTTTTCTGGCCAAAATAAGAAAAATATTTTAAAATGTTGTCTGACTGAGTGCTGAGAGTTACAGCTGCATTTGACAATGTTTTCAAGTGTGAAAAAGCAAGTTTGTAGTAATGTTTAGCTAGTAAAAATAATGCAGCTTAATAATTTTGCCAAGCCATCAAAAAAGTTAAATTTGAACTTTAACTGTAAATGATGAAAGTTTCAAAACATGATCTTGAAAATTGTAGGACAAAGCACTAAGACACGGGTGTTAGGCAAAGTTCAATGTTAAACATGGGCCTGTAACACTCACGTCAATTGTCGAATCAGCATTCTCTGATATTTATATGCAAATGCCCAATCTATACACAATTTGAAACTATCATGCAAGTTTCATGTGCTGAGACACAAGAAGTACTATAAAATGTGACGGACAGAAGTATGATCAACGTACATACAGACATATGTACAAACAATCGTAAAACTATCTGCCTTTGTGGCCGGGACATAAAAACCAAACAAATTTCAGTCTTTTTCTTTTACAACATCATTTTGAGACCTCAGGTTGAGGCCAGTGTTGAAATAAATAATACAGCAACATCGTCTAAAGCTGCAGCTCCTCCCCATCTTACATGAACATATCATCATAGTCTGGCGGCTTCTCGTGGTCTGGATCTGGGCTGAAATATACACCAGGGTCCAGTTGTTTAACCCATTGTTGACTGGTGGACTCTTTCATTGCTATATGTTGGACAAGTCCATTTGTCATATAAGGGGTGTCAGGCCTATTTTTCGTTTTCATTCTCTTTTTGAGAGAAAATTCTAAACAGTGTAGACCCTGATCAGATGCCACGTTTAGCGGTATCTGATCTGCGCCTACACTGTTTGTCAAGGTACCCCTTTCGGGTTTTCCCGGCATGAAATGGGTAAAAGCATTGTTAGCTTACCAAACACGTTAGTGGTCTAACGCTAAAGAATTCCAGCAAAGACAAAGTCTAACACTGTGGTATTTTCGCTGACAAAATGTGAGTAGCTATTGCAAATGCAAAAGCTACTCACATTTTTTCAGCAAAAGTTAACTGCATTTGCCATATTACCAAAGGATCAAAGTTTTTGAACACTATGTTAGCCTACAACATTGTTAGCTTTGAACAACTCTGTCCAACATTGTCAGGGGTCAAATTGTTAACTGTTTTTACCCATTTGCAAAAGCTGCTCACATTTGTTCAGCAAAAATATTAGTATATAATAATTTATGCCATATTTAATGATCAAAGTTTCAAAGATATGTTAACTTACGACCTTAGTTTTGGTTTAAACAATATTTATTCATTTTAAATAGATAGGCAAGTTACAACAGTACATGTACAAATTGCAATGACAGGATTTGAAAACAAGCGAAACGCTTATGTGAATCATCTCCTGACCTTAGTTTTGAACAACTGAGCCCAGGTTGCAGGGCCAGATGTTATAAAATTTTCTTTCATACTCAATACATATAATTAATTAAATTTGTCCTATTTCTTGACAATGAAATACTCAATCAAGTGACAAATGGTCCTAAACAACTCACCTGAGTGCTGTGTGTATATGGAGCCACTTGCTTTCCAAGAAGAAGATTTTTTTAAGTTTTTTTTTTTGCCATGGCAGCCAGTTTGGTCATGTGGCCTAAGCCATTTGAACAAACTTTTGTTCCTCAATAAAGGCTTCACTGAAATTTGGCTTAAATTTACTCAGATGTTTTTTTTTTTAAGTTTATTTTGACATCTGAGTGACCCTGGACCAATGTCTTCAAAATTTATTTGGAAAATGGCTAAACTTTTTGCAAATAGTGGGGGCCCTGATCAGGCGCTGCATTCTGCGGTGTCTGATCTGGGCCTGTACTGTTCGCCAATTATTACCTCTTTAGGGGTTTCAGCTACTAAATGGGTTAACTCATTTAGCTGATTGCATGTACCATTTAAGTTAAAGGGCGAAAACAGATTTCGAAAAATTATTAATTCCCATTTTTTCCGATACAAATGCACACATGACCAAATTTGACCTTGGTGTAAGATGGGTGTACCCAGACTCATCATTTAGATAAATTACAATGGGCCAAAGACCCTAATGCTAATTTCATAGTTTCAAGGACCCCACTGACTCCAAAAAAAAAAAAAAAAAAAGATTTTTTAAGATTTTTTACCATACGAGGACTGTCCAAATATGAATGCAAGTAGAACGTTTTCTCATGCACTAATGCAAAAAGCACCTGGAAATAAATATCACAGCGTAGAAAAACATTTTACCTATACATTGATACCAAAATTGTTAAAATCCGTCCACTTTAGCCATGTATATTGTTGGATTAACACTGTCTACTCTTGTATACTAATACAAAACATGGTTGGAAGAAGGTCAGAGTACGCCGTTGAAATACGGTCCTATATTAAGAATCATTGTATTCTTGGTAAACGGTGCAAGGACATTTTTGATGAAATATGTTCGGTTTATGGGCATAATGAAATGTCTTTTCCGACAGTTTTTCGTTGGTTTAAGAAATTCAACTGTGGGCTAGGCTCAACAGAAGATGCATCACATGATCGTCGACCGAAAAGAGCAACATCTGCCAAGATGGTTGCTAGAGTGAAAGAAATAGTTGCTACCGATGCACGATCCATACATATTATTACTACAGTAACTTGATCTGACGCATTGTATCACGTCTAGTGGATGTTTCCAGATCAGCGTATCACACGAGACGAGCAGCGTCGAGTGTGATGCGTAAGATCTGGAAACATCCAAGAGACGTGATACTGTGCGACAGATCAAGTTATTTTAGTGATAATACGTTTACTATATACCTTTTTTCGCTTTTAATAAAGTCTTTTGTCAACGTAAATTGGCGGGAAACTTTGACGTTACATTCTGTGGGTAAGTGACGTCATCATTTCGAACGTTTGGTTCCGGGTTATCGATGGCTGTTTTCTAACGTCGCAACAAATGCCGTGACTCAGGGTTTGCAGGAGTGTGATACGGAATTGGAAAACGTGAGTGCGTGATACGGGATTCTGTATTTTTGTGTCGGAAAACTGATAGTAGACAGCAGTATTTCTTGTAGGTATATAATAAACCACTAGGCAAATAGCTAGTATGGTTGGCATCTCATTAGGAGCAGCTCATACAATTCTGAAACAGGATTTGAAAATGAGAAAGATCTGTGCTAGATGGATTCCCCATCTGTTGACAGATGAGCAGAAAAAGACAGGCGTTCAGTGCGCCAAGAAGTTGCTTAAAAAGTTTTCCAAATTATAATGCACGGTCTTTTGCTAATGTCGTCACATGTGACGAGACATGGGTTCTCTTTTTGAGCCAAAACTGAAGATTCAGAACAAAATATGGGCAACAAAGTATTGCAAAAGACCATGCATTGCAAAGCGAACCATGAGCGTCAAGAAGGTAATGTATGCCATATTCTTTTCAAATCAGGGCCCTGCTATTCAGATTGCTGTGCCTAAAGGCAAATCTGTAAATGCAAAGTTTTAAAAGAATAAAGTTCTTAGAAAATTGAAGAAATATTTCAAAGAACGAAGACCGGCAACTGGTTTGGCCAATGTCAGATTGCTACATGACAATGCATCATTGCACAAGGTGTTCATTGTGCAAGACTATCTGAAGCAGGAAAAGGTTGTTGAACTCCCTCAGCCCCCGTATTCCCCTGACCTTGCCCCGTGTGACTTTTTTTTTGGTTCACGCGGCTGAAAAAATACCTTTCTGGTCGAAAATTTGTACAGCGCAAACACCTCGGTTCTGCAATATTCCAGTGCCTTCATAGTATACCTCGAAAAGACTACCAAAATGCATTCAATGATTGGATCAGAAGACTGTAAGTTTGTATGTCTGTTAAAGGGGAATACTTTGAGGGGACAAAATAAATTTTTCATCAAAATCTATCACAGAATCATTTTAATGTGCTTAGTTGCATTCATATTTGAACAGTCCTCATATTATGATCATGACAGCCATCTTGGTCAAGTGACCTGGACCAGTTGAAAAAAAAAAAAAAAATTCTTTCATCCCATAAAAGCTTCAATTTGTCCAGCAGTTTTGAACTAGAATTTCTTTTTCTACAAAAACACAGATGTCTCCCCCATTTTTGACTGCTAAGTATAACCTTGACATTGGAGGTATTGAGCTGGGTCTTGTGTGCAACACATCATCTAATGAAGATGAACATTTCTGCATAGTAACTTTAAAAATGTTAATAGAAAAATAAACAAGAGGCCCATGGGCCACAATGCTCACCAGAGCTCAGGGGGCCACTGCCCACTGGCAGCAATGTATTTTAATTAACCATGGAAGCCCTGTGCCCAAGGATGCTACAGATAAAATTTGCACCCAATCAGCCTATATATTACTGGCTTCAGATTCTGATAACGCTTGAATGTGTTGTTGCAGAACAACAGATAACAATTTACAATTTCCCATCTCATGATCTGTGGCAACAAATAGGCCAAAAAGAACATTATTAAAGGAACATTTCTATGAAAGTGTGACAAAATATTTTGAAAGGCATTAATGTCGTTTTTCAATTTTCCCCATTATAAGTCAATGGAAACTCTTAACTTGCCATAGCAAACAAACCAAAGAGCCAAATTTCATAAACCAGAGCTCAGATGGACACTGCCCAAAGGCAGCCATGTATTTTAACATGATACCATTTTAATCTACCAATTATAAAGTCTCCCAAATGAACCCCTATATCCAAATGAGCATCCATATGGACTCAGTATCTAAAACATTAGTAGAGGGAGTAGGGGATGGACCCAATGGAGCGCTGGTTGGTATCACTAAATGCGTCTTATCACAAGGAATAAGAATATATATGGTGTAGCAGTGGGGATCTGTATACTGGAGTTATAAGGCCTCTTAAGCGGTGGAGGGGTTGGGGCATGTCCTGTTGATCCCAGGAAAGCCCAAGATTGTTGTCCCTATATGGACCAAGAATATATATATATGGTTTATGGGTGGGAATCTGAATGGTTTCTGATATATGAGGCCCTTCTATGACGTGGAGAGGAATAGACCTGCGACCCCCAAGTGGGTGTGCTATTGATAAGGAACAAGAACATATATGATTATGGGGTGGGGATTTGAATGGTTTTTTACTGAAATATGTGGCCTTCTAAAGTGGAGGGGAAGGGTGCATTGCCCTAGCACAAAGTGACCCCCAGATTGGTGTGACTGAATTAGTCTTATCATAAGGAACAAGAATATTATAGTTTATTGGTGGGGATCTGAATGATTTCTGAGATATATGGATTTTAATGAAGTAAAGCAGTGGGGCATGACCCAGGCAGTTCAGATGACTCCCAAGCTAGTGTTATTTGAATGTGTCTTATCACAAAGAAGATAATTATATATGGTTTAGGGGTGGGGCTCTGAACAGTTTCTGAGATATATAGCCTTTTGTGAAGTGGTGGGGTGGAGCAAGGCCCAGGTTTGACCCGGAAGACCTCCAGGTTGATGTCAATGAATGTGTCTTATCATAAGGAACAACAATGTATATGGTTAGAGGTGGGGATCTGTAAGGTTTCCAAGATATTGGGTCTTTAATGAAATGAAGGGGTGGGGTACGACTCAGGCACATCCTGGGGGACCCCCAGGTTAGTGTCAATGAATGCGTCATATCATAAGAAACAAGAATATATAAGGTTTTGGGGTGGGGATCTGAATGGTTTCCGAGATAGATGGCTTTTTGTGAAGTGAAAGGGGTGGGGCAAGGCCCCGGCGCACCCAGGAAGACCCCCAAATTGGTGTCAATGAATGAGTCTCTTCATAAGGAATAAGTATATATATGGTTTAGGGGTGGGGATCTGTAAGGTTTCCAAGATATTGGGCCTTTTATGAAATGGGGGGGGGGGGGTGGGGCATGACCCCGGCACAACCCGGGGGACCCCCAGGTTGGTGTCACTGAATGCGTCTTATCATAAGGAACATTAATATATATGGTTTTGTGGTGGGGATCTAAATGGTTTCTGAGATATATGGCCTTTTGTGAAGAAGAAGGGGTGGGGCAAGGCCCAGGCGCACCCCAGGAGACCCCAAAGTTGGTGTCAGTGAATGTATATTTTCATAAGGAACAAGAATATATATGGTTTAGGGGTGGGGATCAGTAAGGTTGCCAAGATATTGGGCCTTTTATGGAATGGAGGGGGTGGGGCATGACACCGGCACATCCAGGGGGACCCCCAGGTTAGTGTCAATGAATGCGTCATATCATAAGAAACAAGAATATATAAGGTTTTGGGGCGGGATTTGAATGGTTTCCGAGATAGATGGCTTTTTGTGAAGTGGAGGGGTTGGGCAAGGCCCCGGCGCACCCAGGAAGACCCCCAAATTGGTGTCAATGAATGAGTCTCTTCATAAGGAACAAGAATATATATGGTTTAGGGGTGGGGATCTGTAAGGTTTCCAAGATATTGGGCCTTTTATGAAATGGAGGGGGTGGGGCATGACCCCGGCACAACCCGGGGGACCCCCAGGTTGGTGTCACTGAATGCGTCTTATCATAAGGAACAAGAATATATATGGTTTTGGGGTGGGGATCTAAATGGTTTCTGAGATATATGGCCTTTTGTGAAGAAGAAGGGGTGGGGCAAGGCCCAGGCACACCACTGGAGACCCCCAAGTTGATGTCAGTGAATGTATAGTTTCATAAGGAACAAGAATATATATGGTTTAGGGATGGGGATCTGTAAGGTTGCCAAGATATTGGGCCTTTTATGGAATGGAGGGGGTGGGGCATGACACCGGCACGTACCTGGGGACCCCCAGGTTGGTGTCACTGAATGCATCTCACATAAGGAACATGACTATATATGGTTTTGGGGTTGGGATCTGGATGGTTTCCGAGTTATATGGCCTTTTATGAAGAGGAGGGGGTGGGGCATAGGAGTGTAACGATGCATCGGACTATCGATGCATTGCGATAGGCACTGGGCCGATGGTACTGCATCGATGGTAAAGTTAAACATCGATGACTATCGCCAATAGTGTTTTGAACTATCGATAGTTTTGATAGTTTTCTATATCTCAAGTTTTTTTTCCCCGATAATTCCCGAAGTTGTTTTCATTTTTGTACACGGAAAAGCGTCAAACTGTATATTTTCCTGATTATAATCCAATAATTTACCGTATCAGTGGGGGTCAACGGCTGCTTGTTGCGAGATAAAGGGGCAATAAAATTTCAGCCGAATCATGATTTGGCGGTAGCCTACAGGTACACTGCGTTTATGCATCATATTTGGTATGCATTATCCACTTTACACTCAATGTCAGCACGCTGAAAATTCCTTCAATGAACGGGTAAATTTTCAGCTTTCTGAAGCACATTTGAACAGTAAACACTTTGATGTTAATTCCTTTCGAAATAATTGACACGGATGACCACGCATATTTTGATTACGCTAATCTGCAAGCTGTCTGTAAGCCAGTGATAAGAAAAGCGATGATTAATTAATACGTGTTTACAAAACGGTATTTCTTATCAAAAGGTGCCGCCCACAGAAGCAGGAGCATGGGAAGTGTGCACATGTCACTAACGCTTCGAAAGGTGCGAAAAATTGTTCTGGTTGATGTTTTAGAGGATTCTTATTTTGTCAATAACAGACATCAAATGAAATGAAATGCGTGTCGTCTTGCAAAGAACGTTAATAATTTGAGCATCCAGACATGTTTATAAAGCCGGGGAATTAATTATAAATCTTGGGCACAGTGTATTAAAAAATATGCACATGGAAATACCGCACTAGAAAACAATTACAACTCCAACCTCATTATAACACAGAACTCTGGCCGATCCAACAAACGGACTGTATTAGTTAATTGAATCGTGTTATAAACGCCGACTGTGTTTGTCACGGACCAGTCTATTCTACTATCACACTGTAAAAGCAAGCCTCTGACGCTATCGAAAACTCTATATAATGTTCCGCATGACAAGGTGTGAAAATAAGGTCAAGTTATGTATCTAATTTGTGTTTATCCCTTAATCATAGAATATAATCCACAATCAATGTGAGAAGGATTTAATCTCTCCTAAGAGGGTTAGCTATATGATATATCTAAAGGTATATGTATGTGTAACAAGAGGGCCATGATGGCCCTGGATCGCTCACCTGATCCATAGAGTAACAAGTGGGCCCCGGGGAGGGAAATTATTGACCCCAGGGTAATAATGTGCATAATGTTGAGGGAGGTCTAAAAAGGTGAAGCTTCATACCAAATATCAAAAACATAGGCATTGCAGTTTCAGAGAAGAAGGTTTTTAAGGATTTCCCTATATAAGTCTTGCTAAACCAAAGGGTCTCAGGGCGGGGGCATTTTTGACCCCAGGGATATAATTTGAACAATCTTGATAGAGGTCCACTAGATGAAATTTCACACCAAATATCAAAGACCTAGGCCTAGTGGTTTCACAGAAGACGATTTTTAAAGATTTTCCCAAATAAGTCTATGTAAAACCAAAGGGCCTCGGAGCGGGGGCATTTTTGGCCCCATCGCTATAATTTGAACAATCTTGGTAGAGGTCCACAAGATGAAGCTTCACTTCAAATATCAAACAGCTGGGCCTTGCGGTTTCAGAGAAGAATTTTTAAAGATTTTCCTGTTATAAGCCTATGTAAAACCAAAGGGCCCGAAGTGGGGGCATTTTTGACCCCAGCATTATAATTTGAACAATCTTGGTAGGGGTCCACTAGATGAAGCTTCATACCAAATATTAAAGATATGGGCCTTGCGGTTTCAGAGAAGATTTTTAAAGATTTTCCCTATATAAGCCCATGTAAAACCAAAGTGCCCCGGGGCGGGGGCATTTTTGGCCCCAGCACTATAACTTGAACAATCTTGGTAGGAGTCCACTAGATGAAGCTTCATACCAAATAGCAAAGCTCTGGGCCTTGTGGTTTCAGAGAAGAAGATTTTTTAAGTTTTCGGTGAAAAAAATCTATTTTTGGCTCCTGTGCCCTAGATGTGCAGCAGACCAGAACCATTTGAACAACTTTGAAAGGGGTCAACCTAAGGATCATTCCTGTGAAGATTAGTCAAAATCTGATCAGTGGTTTAGGAAGAGATGTCGTTTGAAGAAATTGTTTACGCACGGATGACAGACAAAAAGTGATCCTAATATTAATCACAAGAGGGCCATGATGGCCCTGGATCGCTCACCTGATCCATAGTGTAACAAGTGGGCCCCAGAGAGGGCCATTATTGGCCCCAGGGCTTTAATGTGCATAATGTTGGGAGAGGTCTTAAAGGTGAAGCTTCATACCAAACATCAACAAAGGCTATAATTTGAACAATCTTGGCAAAGGTCAAGGTATTTATGGAAACAACCCAAGATGAAGCTACACATCAAATATCAAAGACCTGGGCCTAGCGGTTTCAGAGAAGAAGATTTTTAAAGATTTTCCCTATATAAGCCTATGTAAAACCAAAGGGCCCGTGGATGGTGGCATTTTTTGCCCCAGCATTATAATTTGAACAATCTTGGTAGGGGTCCACTAGATGAAGCTTCATACCAAATATCAAAGTCCTGGGCCTTGTGGTTTCAGAGAAGAAGATTTTTAAAGATTTTCCCCATATAAGCCTATGTAAAACCAAAGGGCCCCCGGGGCGGTGGCATTTTTGGCCCCAGCACTATAATTTGAACAATCTTGGTAGGGGTCCACTAGATTAAGCTTCATACCAAATATTAAAGTCCTGGGCCTTGTGGTTTCAGAGAAGAAGATTTTTAAAGATTTTCCCTATATAAGCCAATGTAAAACCAAAGGCCCCGTGGCGGAGGCATTTTTTGTCCCAGCACTATAATTTGAACAATCTTGGTAGAGGTCCATTAGATGAAGCTTCATACCAAATATCAAAGACCTGGGCCTTGTGGTTTCAGAGAAGAAGATTTTTAAAGATTTTCCCTATATAAGCCTATGTAAAACCAAAGGGCCCCGGGGCGGGGGCATTTTTCGCCCCAGCACTATAATTTGAACAATCTTGGTAGGGGTCCACTAGATGAAGCTTCATACCAAATATCAAAGACCTGGGCCTTGTGGTTTCAGAGAAGAAGATTTTTAAAGAGTTTCCCTATATAAGCGTATGTAAAACCAAAGGGCCCCGTGACGGGGGCATTTTTTGTCCCAACACTATAATTTGAATAATCTTGGTAGGGATCCACTAGATGAAGCTTCATACCAAATATCAAAGTCCTGGGCCTTGTGGTTTCAGAGAAGAAGATTTTTAAAGATTTTCCCTATATAAGCCTATGTAAAACCAAAGGGCCCCGGGGCGGGGGCATTTTTGGCCCCAGCACTATAATTTGAACAATCTTGGTAGGGGTCCACTAGATGAAGCTTCATACCAAATATCAAAGACCTGGGCCTTGTGGTTTCAGAGAAGAAGATTTTTAAAGATTTTCCCTATATAAGCCAATGTAAAACCAAAGGGCCCCGTGGCGGGGGCATTTTTTTTCCCAGCACTATAATTTGAACAATCTTGGTAGGGGTCCACTAGATGAAGCTTCATGCCAAATATCAAAGACCTGGGCCTTGTGGTTTCAGAGAAGAAGATTTTTAAAGATTTTCCCTATATAAGCCAATGTAAAACCAAAGGGCCCCAGGGCGGGGGCATTTTTGGCCCCAGCACTAAAATTTGAACAATCTTGGTAGGGGTCCACTAGATGAAGCTTCATACCAAATATCAAAGTCCTGGGCCTTGTGGTTTCAGAGAAGAAGATTTTTAAAGATTTTCCCTATATAAGCCTATGTAAAACCAAAGGGCCCCGGGGCGGGGGCATTTTTGGCCCCACCACTATAATTTGAACAATCTTGGTAGGGGTCCACTAGATGAAGCTTCATACCAAATATCAAAGACCTGGGCTTTGTGGATTCAGAGAAGAAGATTTTTAAAGATTTTCCCTATATAAGCCTATGTAAAACCAAAGGGCCCCAGGGCGGGGGCATTTTTGGCCCCAGCACTATAATTTGAACAATCTTGGTAGGGGTCCACTAGATGAAGCTTCATACCAAATATCAAAGACCTGGGCCTTGTGGTTTCAGAGAAGAAGATTTTTTAAGTTTTTGGTGAAAAAAATCTATTTTTGGCTCCTGTGACCTAGATGTGCAACGGACCGGAACCATTTGAACAACTTTGAAAGGGGACCACCTAAGGATCATTCCTGTGAAGTTCGGTCAAAATCCGATCAGTGGTTTAGGAGGAGATGTCGTTTAAAGAAATTGTTTACGGACGGACGGACGGACGCACGCACGCACGGACGACGGACGACGGACAAAAAGTGATCCCAAAAGCTCACCTCGTCACTACGTGACGGTGAGCTAATAAAAACGGACTATTCTACTATCTCATGAATGGTTATGTTTTGGCGCCAAATAGCAGACCCTTGGCGGGAAAAGTCGAACGCTTTAGTTTGTCTAAACATATCTGTTTGCTGTTGTTGGTGATTGACACGGAGCTTCCGGGGATAAGTCGGGAGTTTTTTCCGGGGTTAAGTTGGGAGCAGGGTGCAGTTTTCTATCCACCTCTATTCACAACTGTTTATCTATCGAGAAAATATTTTTACTGGTTCCAAACAATGTTTTTCTCATGAATGAAATTTGCCCCAATATAATTAAACAATGACATCAAACACATGTGGGGTTGATTGGGTCGGATGACGTCATTTACCGATCGCTAGCAGAAAAACGGTAGCGGTGGTTTGTTGACGGTGGATTTTATGGCGGAAAATTTTGATGTTTGCCTTGCTTGTAGGGCGGATGTGAAAGTTTGGGTTGGTTTTGGATGGACGAGTCGTCTTGTGGCTAGATCATTAAATTATAAATTAAGCTGCTAAGCTGCAATCTTTATTCTCTTTTCTCGCTAAGCTGACAATTTTGATCTTTTGAGTATATCGGCTGCAGCTCGTGTTAATCATGCGTGTCAAGCTAAATGAGTTTATATATTAGTATCTTTAATAACTAATTGGATAAGCTATTATGACATGTCTGCAATTAAGCTGGGAAAGGACCGTTATTGACCGTGACAACTATAGTATTTGCTACCATATTACCGAAATAAAGTTATTGTACTTAAAACTTGATAGAAACCTTAGATTATATTTATAAATGTTTGTTGGGGAAAATTTGGGTCCAAATATATTTTATTTTGATTAAGAAACTGATGGTACATTCTCACTGTGAATTGATACATGTATTTGGCAACTTCTATTAAAATGCGCCTCCAAGATGATTTACACTTGAAAGAAAAAAGATGCTCCTGTGGAGCTGTTTCCTCTTGTAGGGGCAGGCAGAAAAGCGCAAACAGGAGTATGCAGCAGTTGTCCCTCTGTGTAAATTGTCTTGTATTTCTTTTATGCAGATTATACATACAGAAAAACAGTTGACGGTTTGAATAGTTTTTATTTTCTTCGAAAACAAGAAATATCTTTCAGGCAATAGTATCACAATAGTATTGCAATAGTAGTCACCAATAGTAATAGTATCGCAATGGTTCTTCCTGCAATGTCAATAGTATCGCAATAGTCATTTTCTGACTATCGTTACATCCCTAGTGGGGCATGGCCCAGGCTTAACCTGGGGGACCCCCATGTTGGCATTAAAGCATATGGCTGAGAGACATTTACTCAAGGAACATTTCTATAAAAGTTTTGTCAAAATATCTGCAATAATTTGGCAGCAAATGCCATTTTACAATTTTCCCCGGAAAATCTAAGTTGCCATAGCAACCAAATTAAAGAGCCAAATTTTATAAAAAAACACAAAACCTTTTTTTTTTTTTTTTGGTTTGGGTTTTACGGCCCTTTCAAGATTATTTCACTCATATCGAGCCGATCGTTAATCATAGGTGGGCGAAAACGGGAGTACCCGGAGAAAAACCACCTGACCTTCCGTTGCAGAACTTGGCGTCTCACACGTGACCCGAGCGAGGCTCGAACCCACCATGGTGAGAGACCTAATGACTAAGAGTCAGCGCTCTTATCCATTAGGCCACGGAGGCCCGTTCACAAAACCTTTAAAGGCAAATATGGTGAATATTTCCAAAAACTCTCAACCTAATAGAGCATTCGGTTTCTTAGGAGATGATTTTTGAAGTATTTTTTTTTTCTATTTTTTTATTATGGTTTCCATGGCAACCAATAGAAATGAGCAGTAGGCCTAAAATCATATTGCAGATAGTAGATTGCCTAAGGAACATTTCTATGAAAGTTTTGTCAAAATATCTGCAAAGGTTTGGCAGTAAATGCCATTTTTCCATTTTCCCCATTATAAGTCTATGGAAACTCTTAAGTTGCCATAGCAACCAAACTAATGAGCCGATTTTCATTAAAAACACGAACTTTCAATCCCCCTGCCCAAGGTTGCTACAGATAAAATTTGGGCTGAATCGGCCCAGTGGCTTCAGAGGAGATGTCGTTTGAAAATGTTGACGAAGACGACGCAGACACAGACGCAGACGATGACGACTGCCTATCCTATAAGCTCCCCCGGAGCCTTCGGCTCTGGTGAGCTAAAAAGTTATTGGCCGTAAACAAAAAAAGCACTTTTTTACCTTTGACCTCTAAGTATGGCCTTGACCTTTGAGGTACAACACATCGTCTCATGATGGTTAACATTTCTGCCAAGTAATTTCATAATCAATCAAAGAATAAGGAAGTTATTGACTGTCCCTTTTTTTTATCTTTGACCTCTAGGTATGACCTTGACATTGGAGGTATGGACCTGACTCATGGTCTAATGACGGTGAACATTTCTGCATGGTTACTTTATAAAGTCCATCCAGAAATAAAAAAGTTTATGACTGGACACAAAAAACAAACTTTTTTTTACCTCTGACCTCTTTACCTCTTAGTATGACCTTGATCTTCGAGGTACCGACCTGGGTCTACCGTGCACATCGTCTCATGATGGTTAACATTTCTGCCAAGTAATTTGACAATCTATCTAGGAAGAAGAAAGTTATTGACTGAACACTAAAAAAAGGCCCTTTTTGTCCTTTGACCTCTTGTCCTTTGACCTTTTGTCCTTGACATTTGAGGTACAAACTTGGGTCATGTACACAACACATCGTCTCATGGTGAATAACATTTCTGGCAAGTTATTTCAAAATCCATCTAAAAATAAGAAAGTTATTGACAGAATACAAAAAAGGCCCCTTTTTTACCTTTAACCTCTATGTATGACCTTGACCTTTCAGGTACCAAACTGGGTCATGCGTGCAACACATCATCTCATGATGGTTAACATTTCTGCCTACCAAATTCCATCCAAAAATAAGAAAGTTATTGACCAAACACAAAAAAGGCCCCTTTTTTACCTTTGACCTCTATGTATGACCTTGACATTTTAGGTACCAAACTGAATCCTGCATGCAACACATCGTCTCATGATAGTTAACATGTTTGCCAAGTAACTTCAAATTCTATCTAAAAATAAGCAAGTTAATTCCAAAACCACAAAAAAGGCCCCTTTTTTAACTTTGGCCTCTAAGTATTACCTTGACCTTTGAGGTACCAACCTGGGTCATGCACGCAACACATCGTCTTATATTGGTTAACATTTCTGCCAAGTGATTTAAAAATCCATCTCAAAATAAGAAAGTTATTGACCAAATACGAAAAAAAAGCCCCTTTTTTGACCTTTGACCTCTAAGTATGACCTTGACCTTTGAGGTACCGACCTGCCTCATGCGCACCACACATCATCTCATGGTTGTTAATAATTATGCCAAGTAATTTTAAAATCCATCTCAAAATAAGAAAGTTATTGACCAAATACAAAAAAGGCCCCCTTTTTTGACCTTTGACCTCTAAGTATGACCTTGACCTTTGAGGTACCGACCTTCCTCATGCTCACCACACATCGTCTCATGGTTGTTAATAATTATCAAAGTAATTTTAAAATCCATCTCAAAATAAGAAAGTTATTGACCAAATACGAAAAAAGGCCACTTTTTTTACCTTTGACCTCTAAGTATGACCTTGACCTTTGAGGTACGGACCTGCCTCATGCGCACCACACATTGTCTTATGGTTGTTAATATTTCTGCCAAGTAATTTTAAAATCCATCAGAAAATAAGAAAGTTATTGACCGGACACGATTTGCCCATACATATATACATACCAACAAACTTCCAAGGGAGATAATTCAAAAAGTATAAATGCGAGAGTTATAGTTCTTGCGCACTGCACATCGTCTAATGCTGATTAATATTTTTTCCAAGTTTCGTGAAGATAACTTTAACGGTTTTAAAGTTATAGAGCGGACACGAATGTGTGACAGACGGACAGACAGACAGACGCCCGGGGGTAAAACAATATGTCTCTCCGAAAAAAAAATTTTTCGGAAGACATAATGAATATTCAGTTTTAATTTTGATATCGGAGTGACCTTGATCAAAGAAGGTCAAGGAGTGATCTTCACTTTTGATATTCATGTAGCTTCTTTTACTGTGACCTTTCACTGATTGCATATACAAATTCAAAATTCACATGCAACAACTGTTTTTGAAAAATAAACAATGTCCACTTTTTCCCATATAAGTGCATATGCAACCAAATGGGATAGAAATTCGGTTCTTACCCTGGAGTTCTTACCCAGGCAAACTACATAAGTATAATGCAGGAAAAATAAAATATTAAATAAAGTAAAATGTAGATTTTCCGTGGTGTTGTGCAAGAAAAAGATTCTAATATGGGGTTCTGTTGTAGATGGGCGTTTCCAACCTTCAGGATGACTGTGCTGAGCGGAATCTAGGCGTAGCACAGTCATTTGTTTGTTTGAATTGAGGTTTGACGTCCTTGTCAACACTATTTAGGTCATTTTGGAGACATTGCTTCTAATTCTGTGGGACTTTTGCCCGACACCGAGATGAAATGACATCTCAAGCCCTGCCTTCCAATGAAACCAAAGGGACTTAAATGCACTGGATGATCCGATGTGCTCTTCTTGCCATGGCAGGCTTAGTCCTTCTAAGCAGTTTACCATACTTGTGCAGTCAATTTCAGCTCTGCGTGGAAGCAACTTGAAGCCCAATCTATTTCTCCAAGGCCCTATCGGCAAGGGCCCCTCATCCCTCAGGTTGGAAACACCCAACTACAACAGAACACCATATCAGATTCTTATAACCAACCCCTCCATCCCGGCTCAGTGAAATAATGGTAGAATAATTTCCCTACTGGATCCATTTTCATAACATGTTCTCATGTCTCAAACATAACTTACTCTGGTCGTTGTCCAGGATGTGTCCCTGGAGGTCCAAAAGGATCAAACCTGGCACCTGGTGGTACGGCTCCTCTGGAAAAAATTCTTAGAATCAATAGTGGTAGTCTCTTATAAGGCTGACACGATTAATCGTATAATCGATTAATCAATCGATAAATTCCACAAAAATGATTATCATTTCTGATTTGCTTTTAATCGATTACTTGATAGGTACAATTTACTACCCAAAGTTATGCCTACAATACTGGGATGAGTGGCAAACAGTGCATTCTGCGGCGTCTCATCTGGGTCTACCTTGTTTGCTCAGGCCTGTCTGTTCAAATATACATATGGTAATGGGCAACATATTGTTTGAGTCATTCTCAGACAGAAAGCCAGACAGATAAAATTATGACAAAAACCTTAGATCGCAATGACATGACTGATAATCGATTATCTGTTCAGCTCCAATTAGCCAGCCCTAGTATCTTACCGTATGTGCTGTGATATGAGAAATTCTGTCTTATACACCACAACCTTATTATAACACTGTTCGTTATAACATGATTTTGAATATAACACCGTTTCAAGATGGATCCCAAAAATATATAGATTGAAAAATGACCAATAGATGGTAATTTTTCTATTTAATCTATATGTTTTTCTTTGGATATAAAACAGTTGTTCAACTAGCACATTTTCAGCCTTGAACCTCATTTCTGGTGTTATAAAGAGGTTGAGGTGTACCATGCTATATTTGGCAAGCATTTATATCGTTTACAGCAAAGACTACCCTTTCTAATTAAGTAATAGATCAGCTCTAGCTGTGATTTGTTGAGTAATAAATCACAATTTGGAGGTCAGGTGTAAAGTAGATCAAATCACGAAAGGGTAGTGCACGTGATTTGTCTACTTACAACTGACTGACAAACTGTGATTTATTACTCAACAAATCACAGACTAGTGCTGATCTATTTCTATTCCAACACACTGAAAATTGGCAATAATGTTGTTGTTTCCTTCAAACTCTCACATCTTTTTGCCATTGTTAAAAGAAATCCCACAAAAATTATTGACTGTAACACATGCAGATATGTCCTTTTGTAACGTTTTCGGTGCAAGAAAGTGATGTTACACCATCTTACGTGAAATTGCCAGCTTTTAATGATGTCACTCCGCACCGTGAGTTGTTGCATAAATCACAGTTCCTATACTTCTCTTGGGTAAGAATGTTTAAGAATACATCTTTACCAGCATATACAGTACACTAGAGTACCGTAAAAATCCTAAAAATTTGGACACTTGCTGTAATTCTCCTAAAATTTAACAAATTTGTTTCAAAAGGTGCAGACAGACTGGCAAATGGTGTAGATCCGGAGTCTGATCTGAGCCTGCACTGTTTGCTTAGGTCTATCTGTCCTAATACTTAGGATCATTATAGTATATAGATACAGTAGAATGTCGATGGCTCGAACACCGATAGCTCGTTTACCATGGATGTGTTGAACCAGTTCTTGAGCCCCTAGCAAAGTCCTCTACATAAGAAATAGTGGAGGATAATTAAGAAGATTTTAGTCTTTTTTCTTGCAAATGTATGCTGTGTGTACTCATTAGAATCGCCTCGACGAGGCGATTCTAATGAGTACACACAGCATACATTTTCATTATAGAACACCGAAAAGATTACTAAAAGTATCTCGTTATGCCTCCTGACAGTAACCTCAGTGGCTCGAACTACCCATGTCTCGAACAGATTTTCTAGGTCCCAAAGGTGTTCGAGCCATTGAAGTTTGACTGTACATGTTTTAGCAAAGTGACTCTGATTCAAGTTTGTTTTCAATTGAGAGGTTGCATGCCACGCAGTTTTGTAAGATTAATCTCCCTTAATCCACCATGTTGGAGACACCAGACACGTGTTTTGTGCACAATTTTGATCGTTTTCATCACTTTTATTTCTGAATGTTGAACAGATTTAGTGATTTGTAATTTAGTTTGTTTTTTGTTTGTGTTGAGCTTTTACGTCTACGTAAAGACTATTTAGGTCATTTTGGAGACGCTGCTAAGATATTTTAAGATTTTTACCCGCCACTGAGAGGAAACGACATCTAAAGCCTTCCTGTCATAAACAAGAACAAGGGTTAGAGGAACGGTCTGACACACACCACTTTTCCTGGGAAGGCTTAGACCTTAGCGGTTTACCAGTACACAAGATTAGTCGGTTTCAGCTCTGTGCATAAGTACCATGCTGCCCAATCTATTTCTCCAAGCGTCAATGGATGGGGGCACCTTAAAATTTAGTATATTTAATCTCTAGGTATAAAGGAATGAAGCAATCATTGTTTTAATGTAATTCTGCTTAGTTAACCCTTATCTTGCTGAATATTCATTTAAGCCACACCCACTATCAACCAATCAAATGACTTGATGTAATTTATTGCTACAAATTCATAAACAAAATGCTAAACAGTGTAGATGCCGATCAGAAGCCATCTGATCTGGATCTACACTGTTTGCAAAGATAGGGGTTGTCGTGAACAGCAAGATAAGGTTAACAACACAATAAATGCTCAAAGTTAAATAAGATGATGTTGAAAATCAGCCTGGGTGTCTCCAGCAAAGGAGGTAAGTGTTAGTGTGTGATTTCAATGGAACACAGTAAAATTATCCCATATTTACATCTTTGTTGCCCTTAATTCATTACTGATGCTGCAGAGGGATGCTTTTCTGCATAACAGAGAAATTAGTCTTTAATTTTCAAGAATACTTACGGTGGTAAACTGCCTGGCAAACCAGAACTTGGATCCATACCAAACCTTGGTCCCCTGCCCCCTCTCATTGGATCAAAGAACATGCCACCCCCTCGACTGGGACCAGCACCAAAAGGGTCAAGGTCACCTCGGCCAATGGAAAAAGGGTTGTCTGGTTCATTCCTTAAAATAGACACAGAAATGAAATAGAAGACCACATGAGAACAGGTCCCTTAGCAGTCTCCAATTTAGCCCCTCTCTTGCTGAATATCCAGTTTAGCCACGCCCATTTCTGACTTTGAACCAATCAGTTTACTTGATGTAATTTATTCCTACAAATTCATAAATTGAATGTCAAACAGTGTAGATCCTGATTGGCTTCTTCAGAAGCCATCTGATCTGGATCTACACTGTTTGTAAAGATAGGGGTTGTTGTGAACAACAGGATAAGAGTTAGCTTAGTTTATACTAATTTATTTTAGTTTGATTGCGATGAAAGCTTCAAGCTTATTTGAATTACCCTCAAACACTTATTCCCGATATTATCACGTGTGTGAGGGAGAGAGAGCTAGTGACTTTTACACCACTGCTACCCATTTACATCTGGGTGGGGTGGGGCAGTTGCATTATGTGTCTTGCCCAAGGACACACCTCACCTCCAGTGGCCAGATTCGAACCCACAACCTCTTGATCATATGTCCAATGTGCTAACCACTGAGCGATTGGGGTTGTCATTTAGGTTCTTCGCATCTTATGCATGTGTCTGTCTGTGTTGAGGTTTTACTTCCCCCTCAAAACTATTTAGGTCATTTTTTAGAGGTTGTTTCTAACATTGTGGCACTTTTACCCGACACTGAGAAGAAATGACATCTCAAGCCCTACCGCCCAAAGAAACCACTAGGTTTAAAAAGCAGTCTCATTTGCACCACTTTTCCAGGGCAGGCCTAGACCCTCCAAGCCATTTACCAGTACTCAAGTTCGATTTCAGCTGGTTTAGGAGCATCAGGCAGCCTAATCTATTTCTCCAAGCCCTGATGGACAGGGGTGCATTATGCATACATGTGTAGCGAACTATATAATATGGCTAAACTTATGATCTTTTGCAAAAAGATGACAACAGCATAGGATCAGGCGAGACTGTACATATGGTTAGTTACCTCTTGAAACAAATGGCAAAATATAAAAAAAATGTTTTTTGTTAAAAAGTTTGATTTACATCTGCCCCACATTACGCATTGTTTATGCTATTTACTTTATTTCTATTTTTGGAATGATCTAGAATATGACAGAATTTCATATGGTTGGTAAACAGTTTGTTCACAAGAAATGGTATGAAAATATTCTGGAATAACCTATGCCGATAATTTTTAGCATATACAAGCAATTTCTTTCTCTGAAGTATTTTAGAATCTTCAAGGAGATAGATTTTCTTGTACTTTAGTTCTAGACTTTTAAGGAACTTTCACTATAAATGAACCACTATGTGTCTAAATCCTGCATCAGGATAACACGCCTATATAAATCTGACCCCCTTGAAGCCTACTTTTATATAGTAAAACTGGGGTTTACATGGGGTAAACCTTACTTTTCTTATTTCTGCTCGATGAGGCGGTTCTAATGTGTACCAACAATCTATATTCTGAGCAGAAATAAGAAAAATATCACAGTTTTTCATCTGAACATTTTCATTATTCTCGGCGGTAAAATTTATAATGTATAAGTATAGGCGTGTTTTCGTAATGTGCGCAGCATTACTGAAGGATAAATTAGTGCACATTAGAACTTTAGATCAGAACTTTATTTAACCCATGGTATACCAGTGGACTCTTCCATTGCTATATGTTGGACAAGTCCATTTGTCATATAAGGGGTGTCAGGCCTATTGCTTTCATTATTATTCTATTTTTAACTGTCCCCACCCATTGGGGCTTGATGAAATAGATGGGCTGCATGATGCTTCCACGCAGAGCTAAAAGTGACCAAACACAAGTACTGGTATACCGCTAAGAGGAGCTAAGCATGCCCAGGCAAAGGGTGAGAGACAGATCATCCAAGCTTATAAACCCTATTGGTTTCATTGGGCAACAGGGCTGGAGATGTCATTTCATCTCCATGTCGGGTAAAAGTCCCACAAAATTGGAAGCAACGTCTCCAAAATGACCTAAACAGTGTTGACGGGGACATTAAACCTCAAACAAACAAAATTGACGGAAAATTCTGTTAGGAAATAGTGCAGGCCCTGATCAGAAACCTCATTCTGCAGTGTCTGATCTGGGCCTGTACTGTTTGCCAAGTTACCCCTTTAGGGGTTTCCCACATGCAATGGGTTAAAAACATTGAGGGCACAGCTAGGTAATATTTGTTTAATTCTTAATTCATAAAATCAGAAATATTCCCATAACTGTTTTGCAAATAAATGTTGTTACAAAATAGTTTAAAGCTAGGTTTTCATTTTCAATTCCTTTATGCTATGCTTGGCTTGTAACAAAGTTCATCTCACCAATCTCTAGCGGGTCGAGGGTTCCTTCGTGGTCCAACTCTCAGTGGATCCTCGTCTTTCTCTCTCGAACCACTACGCCTTCTTGCTGCTGGTGCACCACGTGGACTCCCTGAACCTTTTATCTCGGCCAGTATTTCCCTCTTGAAATTCTTGGCCAGGTCGTTGACATGCTTGAGAGCTCTGTAAAGTTGAATTGAATGCAATGATCGGGAATGGATACAACTACAGTAAAATTCTTATATAAAGCTCACCCTTGGGACTGTTCAAAAGTGGTCTTTATGACCACTTTTGAACAGTCCCAGAGGTGGTCTCTGTATGCAGAAATACAAAGAAAGAATAACTGCAGCCTACTAAATAAGCTTTTAAAAGCAGAACCAGTCTTAATTTTAGGTGGTCTAAATAGCGGAGATTCACTGTATGTTATACCTTCCATCCAAGTCACCGAAGGGAAAGAAGCACAATCACAAAGCAACTGCACAGTAATTAAAACACTACAAGCATGTACCTCTTCATAACTGCGACCCCCCCACCCACCCACCACACACACTTTTTATAAGGGAAAACAGCTTTCTAAACTACCTGTTTGTTTTCCTATAACCATCAACATGAGCTAGGGTATGGCATAACCTAGAAGCTCTGGATAAACTGCACTTAACAATGGTTATATTTGAGCAGTGATGGGAAGAGATTTTGATGAAATCTGATCCGGCAATAAGTCCTCCAGGTAAATTACACTTGACCATGATCATACTTGAGACAGGGCTTGATTTGTTTGATTTGAAGTTATAAGTCCCCTTCAACACTGTAAAGGTCATTTTGGAGACACTGCTTCCAATTTTGTCGGAATTTTACCCGGCATTGAGCTGAAATGACATCTCAAGCCCTGCCACTCAATGAAACCTATAGGGTTTATAAGCATGGACGGACCGACTCGCACCGCATTGCCTGGGCAGGCTTAGATCCTCTAAGCGGTTTACCAGTACTCGTGTGCGGGTCGGTTTCAGCTCTGCGTTGAAGCATCATGCAGCCCATCTATTTCTTCAAGCCAAAGAGGTCCTGGGTAAATAACATTTGGCCATAGTTATACCTGGGCCAGGGCATGACTAAACCTAAAGGAAGTCCTGGTTAAATTACAATTGACCATGGTCATACAAAATGTATTTGTGACAGGGCTTGACAAAACCCACAAGAGGTCCTGGATATATAACATCTGGCCATGGTCATTCTTGATACAGGGCTTGACAAAACCTATAGGAGGTCCTGGGTATATAACATTTGACCATGGTCATAGTTGAGATTGGGCTTGTCAAAACTATTATCAAAGAGGTCCTGGGTATATAACATTTGACCATTGTCACACTTGACAAAACCTACAAGAGGTTTTAGGTAAACTAAACTTGACCATGGTCATACTTGAGACAGGGCTTGTCAAAACCTATAAGAGGTCCTGGGTATATAACTTTTGACCATGGTCATACTTGAGACAGGGCATGCCAAAACTATTATCAAAGAGGTCCTGGGTATGTAACATTTGACCATGGTCACACTTGAGACAGGGCTTGACAAAACCTACAAGAGGTTCCAGGTAAACTAAACTTGAGCATGGTCATACTTGAGACAAGGCTTGACAAAACCTATAAGAGGTCCTGGGTATACAACTTTTGACCATGGTCATACTTGAGACAGGGCTTGACAAAATAAGAGGATCTAGGTAGAAAACAAAACAACAAGAAGCCCCTGCCCTCAAGTAAATTACATGTGACTATAGTCATACTTGGGCCAGGGCATGACAAAACCTACAAGTCCTGAGTAAATGCACTTGACCATAGTTATACCTGGGCCAGGGCATGACAAAACCTATAAGTCCTGGGTAAATGCACTTGACCATAGTTATACCTGAGCCAGGGCATGACAAAACCTACAAGAAGTCCTGGGTAAATGCACTTGACCACAGTTATACCTGGGACAGGGCATGACAAAACCTACAAGAAGTCCTGGGTAAATGCACTTGACCATAGTTATACCTGAGCCAGGGCATGACAAAACCTACAAGAAGTCCTGGGTAAATGCACTTGACCATAGTTATACCTGAGCCAGGGCATGACAAAACCTACAAGAAGTCCTGGGTAAATGCACTTGACCATAGTTATACCTGGGACAGGGCATGACAAAACCTACAACAAGTCCTGGGTAAATGCAGTTGACCATAGCTATACATGGGCCAGGGCATGACAAACCCTACAAGAGGTCGTAGGAAATTACCATAATTATACTTTGGCCAGGGCAAGATAAAACCTACAAGAAGCCCAAAGTAAATTATGCTTGACCATTGTTATACTTTGGGCAAGGCAAAACAAAGATATGTGACCAGAACTCAGTTGCTCAAAGAACCATCTGTTAACGAGCTTGTAAATGGTAAAAATGTTACTTGTACTGATAAGTAAAATATTTTGCTGAAAAAAAATATGAGAAGCGACTGGTCCCAGATTATGTGGATGCAGCAGCTCTGAGTCTTAAGGGGAATGGGTACACCTTCAGGGGAGGCAACTCCTGCAAAAATATTTTTGTTTCCAATGTCAATAGGGGTCTACTCCTAAAGGGAAGAACTTGCTCCTGAGAAGCAAATTCTTTCCTTTAAGAGTAGACCCCTTTTTCAGTACATCACAAAAACATGCCTATATAATTTTGACCCCCTTGAACCCCACTTTTATTGAAAAACTGGGGTTTACAGGGGTAAACCTTATTTTTCTTATTTCTATTCTAAAGTATAGATTGTTGGTACTCGTTAGAACCGCCTTGATGAAGCTGTTCTAACAAGTACTCACAATCTATATTTTGAGCAGAAATAAGAAAAATATCACTATTTTTCATCTTAACATTTTCGTTTTTCGGCAATATAGGCTACAATGTATTCGTATAGGCGTGTTTTCTTAATGGGGACAGAGCTTATAGGAAAGGGAACAGGAAGTCCCGAGAGTTGTCTCCCTTAGAAAAATGGCTGAAAAATCTTCAAGGTGTTCCCATTCCCCTTAACTTGTCTACAGGTCTTCTTGTTGATTATGTCATGTTCTGGCTCTCTTACTTTTTATAAGTTGAAAAGTCTCCAGTAGCATAATCTTCTGATCTGATGTTCATGGTGACAATCTTTTCTGTCCCATCTTTCTGAAGCATTAAAGTAGATGAACAAATAAAATTACAAAAATATTATATTACCATGCATCCCAAGAAAACCTTACTTTTCAGTTCAATGGTGTATTCCTTGCAGGGTTCAACATAAACTTTTTTAATAAGTGGACAAGGTGGTCCTGTAATTCTGGGATACACTGGACCTGATTAAGTTCAGCTGGACCAAAGAAATGATGAAAATCATACTGAAGTGATAAATGTACATTAGTTCTGCAGTAATCAGACTATTTCTATTATTATTTATCTACACAGATTGTAAAGCTTCTGCAACAAACTGAAAACAGAAACTAATTTTATGATAAATGTTTAAAACAGGGATTTAAATAACTTTGGTGGCAGATTTTCAACTGGACCATTTGGACCAGCCAGCCACTGACCATACTAGACCAAACCAGGTTTCCACTAGACAATGTCCATCGGTCTTGGGTTAATGTCGAACCCTGCCTTGCTTCCAAATAATAACCCTTTTATAGAAAGGATAACCCTTTTATAGAACATATTTAAAGTTACTACAGCTGGTGTAAAGCCGTAAAAAGTCTCCCTGCCCGACATGATAGTGTAGATTATATTTTCTAGACCTTTGGGACCATTGATTCCATTTTGGAATTTTGAAAATATTTGCAAGTCACTGATAAGGCCTAATTGGCAAAAACTAGCTAGTTTGGCCCAGAAAACTTGTACACTCCATACTTTCAGTTCTGTGATTTACCCCTTGCTTCCAAAGGATAACCCTTTTATAGAACATATATAACCCATTTTGTACCGGAAACCACAAAACCGGTACCCAGGCGAACTGTGCAGGGCCAGATCAGACGCCGCAGGAAGCGGCGCCAATGTTTGCTAAAAGTTCAGTCATTTTCCAAATCAATTTTGAAGAAAACAAAACCTGAACCCCAAAATTTTTAAATTGACTCCTACTATATATAATGAGGAAGATACCATTTGGTACAAAAAGGGTTAATGTAGGCTCGTCTACTCAGCTACATGAATAAGCAAGACAGTTGAAATTAAGAAATTAACCCTTTTTGTACCAAATGGAATCTTCCTCCTTATAGATAGCGGGAGCCTGTTTCAAAATTTAGAGGTGTCAGGTTGTGTTTTCATCAAAATTTATTTGGAAAATGGCAAACTTTTTGCAAACAGTGTAGGCCCTGATCAGATGCTGCGTTCTGCCGCATCTGATCTGGGCCTGCACTGTTTGCCAAGGTACCCCTTTAGAGGTTTTCTGGTGCTGAATGGGTTAAGAAGTAGATCAGCTCTAGCAGTGATTTGTTGAGAAATAAATCAGTCTGGAGATCAGATGTAAAGTAGATCAAATCACAAGCATGTAGCATGATTGAATTGTCTATTTACAATTCACAGAAAAATTGTGATTTATTTCTCAACAAATCTCACACTACAGCTGATCTATTTTGATTCTATCGCACTAAAATGAACAAAAATTATGTTTCTTTCAAATTCTCCAACCATTTGACATTATAAGAAGAAATCCTGTCATTATTATTGACTGTATCAAACATATTTATGTGTTTTAATACTTTTTGATGCTAGAAAATAATGTTTCAACATCTAATTTTGGCTTGATTTGAGGTTTAACATCCCCGTCAACAATGTGTTGGTCAGTTTGGAGATGCTGCTTCCAATTTTGTGGGACTTTTACCCGACACTGAGATGAAAAGACATCTCAAGCCCTGAAGCCTATGAAACCAATAGGGTTTATAAGCAAGGGCGGTCTGTCTCTGACACCGCTTTGCCTGTGAAGGCTAAGCAGTTCACCAGTACTTGTGTCTGGTAAGTTTCAGCACTGCGTGGAAACCTCATGCAGCCAATCTATTTATTCAAGCCCCGATGGGTGGGCCCCGTTTACCCTCTAAATGCCAAAGAACCTATTGGTAACGTCATGGCAGCTTTTTAAGATGTCACCATAGCAACAGATAAGGTGCATATTTTGTGATAACTGAAGGATAGTTTTCCTTATTTCTCCATATAAAACTCTGTTGTGGGTATTCATTAGAAACACCTCGTAGAGGCGGTTCTAATGAATACCCACAACGTAGGTTTTTATGAAAAATTGACAAAAACTATCCTTCAGTTACTGCAAAATACCAAACTTATCTGTTGCTATGGTCACTCGTCATGTTCTTCAGCCCAGTGATTTGCTGCAGAATAAATCACAGTTCCTTACCACTGCCTACATAGGTGTGCTTTGTAAGAATTTTGATACAGAAACTAGAGGTATCACACTGTACATGCATACAGAGAAGCACACAACAACCTCTTTATAGCACTATTTACCCTCTTTGTACCAAATGAAATCATCCTCCTTACATAAAGCAGGAGTCCATTTCAAAATTTAGGGGTGTCAGGTTGTGTTTTCTTCAAAATTGATTTGGAAAATGGCTGAACTTTTTGCAAACAGTGTAGGTCCTGATCAGACGCTGCATTCTGCCGCATCTGATCTGGGCCTGCACTGTTTGCCAGGGTACCCACTTTGGGGTTTCCAGTACAAAATGGGTTATTGGGGTCCAAAGCTGAAACCGTGTTAGTTAAACAACGTGTTATATCCAAACAAAAATGTATAGATTAATATATACATGTATAGAAAAATGACCATTTATAAATCTATACATTTTTGGAATCCATCTTTAAAACCGTATTATATCCAAACCGTGTAATAATGAACTGTGTTATATAATTAGGTTGTGGTGTACTGTCATTTCTACTTGACAAAAACTTGGTGTTTTCCTTTTTTTCTAAGAAGAAATATTTCCTCATAGCTGGGGAAATAAATATCTTTAGCTGGAACTACTTTTTGTACAAGATACAAGATACTGGTTTGCTTTTGCAAGAAATCCTTATATTTAAACACGGGAAAGTTTCGGTCATGTTGAAGTTATTCTTGGCGTCGCCTCAAAGGCGTCTGAGAAGATATCAACAAACGTTGAGAATGTGTGACTTTGTTTCGAATGCAACATGGATACAAAGATTACATGGACATAACCATTGAGTAAGAAGTATGTTTTGCTTACTGTAATCTCATTGTGAATTGTTTTATCACTGAAAAATTTTGTTTTTCCCATTTTTATTCAGTACTATAGAAAGCGCTATAGAAATGGTGCCCACCTATTTCATTACGATAACACACCCGTGTGACATAGTGCATTTTTTCACATCTCCAAAATGGCCACTTTTCTAGCGAAAATCCGTGATTTTTTTTCCTTATTCATACTGCAAACATAAGTTGGGGTACTTGTTAGAACCGCCTCATTGAGGCGGTTCTAACAAGTACCCACAACCTATGTCTTGGAGCAGGGATAAGAAAAAAATGTATACCCCTGTAAACCCCAGTTTTCTCTATATAAAGTGGGGTTTAGGGGATGTTCGATTCACAGATCTTTTATAGGACATATTGTTCATGTAATGTTTGTTTCAATCAGCTTTTTTATCACCACACGGATTGAAACAGGTTCCCATAGCTGTAAAAAGCCAGTTGTACCAAAAATCAGATGGATAATGACCCCGAAAGTCTATCACACTGCATGTAATATACAGTTAATTTATTTTTTTCCGGTTTAGGTATGAGATTTATAAACCTCGGCAGGTAAAAATTCCCAGTGTCCAATCCAGGATTTGGGGTTTGGGGGCCCTCTGGGCCCACAGGCCTTGGAAAAGGGGGCCATTTGGAAATTTAGGGGGCCCTTAAATTATACTTTATAAAGTTACCAGATTTATCTTAAGGTTTAAGCTGCGTGATAAAAATGGACACAAAACAAGTTTAACAGCACAGACAAAATCTATTTAGTTTATCTATCCATCTTCTAATACTGAGTTGGTCACATCTGCTTATTCCCTCAGTTAACCAGTACAAAACAATTTAGATAAAGTGTCTTGCTCAAGTGCTAAATGCATGTTTTATCTAGAATGAATGCCATTAAAAATATTTCTGGAAGAGAAGAACGCTATAAAAAATAGCGCCCGCCTCGGTATATTGCGGTATTTCGGTCCGGTATTTAGCGTAAGCCACACGGCGCACACGAAGTTGGCGTAAGCCGCACGGCGCACACAAGTATACCGAACATGGCCGCATCCCCGGTAAACAAAACGTCGATTTGGGTTTTTAAAAATAAGAATTGTTACTAGTTAAACAGATAAAACAAAATGTTTTTCTAAGTTGTTTTGATCAGGCAACATGCGGTTTTTGATCAACTCAACAATACGCAACAGGCAGCCGAAAAACCGCGAGAAAATCTCAAAAATGAACTCCAGAAGAAACAGATTCTCAATTCTATAGTTGCGCCCGACAAGCCCATTGAATGATCTCTAGTGCGCCCCTCATGTAAAAAGCGGGCCCAGGGCGCAATGGCGCAGCCTAGATTGAACACTGAATTCCAGTAAAGAAACTTGTGCTTCAGACTCATTTCTTTATCAGATTTGTTTTACATCTCCCATATTTAACCTTTATCTTGCTGTTCGCCACAACCCCTATCTTTGCAAACAGTGTAGATCCAGATTAGATGGCTTCTGATCTGATCAGGATCTACACTGTTTGGCATTCAGTTTATGAATTTGTAGCAATAAATTACATCAAGTAATTTGATTGGTTGATAGACAGAAATGGGTGTGGCTTAAATGAATATTCAGCAAGATAAGGGTTAAACTAGGAGAAAGAATAAACTGTATATATAAACAGTGAAGAATACCATAATGATCCTAAGTGTTTATTTGCATGTAATGTCAAGCCTTATTTTCTCTTTTTTTATTTGAAAGTAATGTCAAGCCTTATTTTCTCCTTGTTATTTCCATGTAATGTCGTCTTATTTTCCCTTTTTTATTTGCATGTAATGTTAATCCTTATTTTCTATTTTTTAATTGCATGTAATGTCAATCCTTATTTTCTCTTTTTTTATTTGCAAGTAATGTCAAGCCTTATTTTCTCCTTGTTATTTCTATGTAATGTCGTCTTATTTTCCCTTTTTTATTTGCATGTAATGTCAATCCTTATTTTCTATTTTTTAATTGCATGTAATGTCAATCCTTATTATCCCCACGTTTTTCAACGAAAAGTGGGGATATTGTTATCGCCTCCATCCATCTGTCCGTCTGTCTGTCTGTCCATCTGTCCGGCTATCTCCTCCTAAACCGTTAGCCGGAATTCAACCAAATTTGGTATGCGAGTTGCTTACATGAATGGCTTGCGCAAGAGCACATTTTTTTTGTCCCCGCCCCCAGGGGCCCTGGGGAGGGGTCAAAAGGTCAAATTTTGACCTACTGTGGAGAAAACGTGGGGATTTGCGATGGCTTGCCATCGACTGCGCGCTCTAGTTTTCTCTATTTTTACTTGCAAGTAATGTCAAGCCTTATTTACTCCTTTTTATTTACATGTAATGTCAAGCCTTCTTTTCTCTTTTTTATTTGCATGTAATGTCAATCCTTATTTTCTAATTTTATTTGCATGTAATGTCAATCATTGTTCTCTATTTTTATTTGCATGTAATGTCAAGCCTTCTTTTCTCTTTTTTATTTACATGTAATGTCAAGCCTTCTTTTCTCTTTTTTATTTGCATGTTATGTCAATCCTTATTCTCTATTTTTATTTGCATGCAATTTCAAGCTTTATTTTCTATTTTTTTTTATTTCCATGTACCATACTGGGGCAGACAGGCCTAAGCAAACAGTGCAGACCCAGATCAGACTCCTCCTTGGAGCAGTCAGATTAGGGTTTACACCATTTGACTTTCGGACTCCACTTTTGGACTTACAACAAACTTGTTACAATTTCAGGAGAATTACAACAAGTCCTCAAGGTGTCCAAAGGGGGAGTTCCAAATCTGCCCACGCACAGATTTTCTTGAAACTTCAGTTGTTGTTTACTTGAGGTCTATCAACTAAATATATAACTTTGTTTCATTTGATAAATTACTATAGGTCTCAGGAGAGGTCCCTGAGGTAATCCCCTGTAGCGGTCATACACGCCTGTGAACTTTTCAGTCTTAAATCAATATGTATGATTATTTTCAAATTTTGTTGCTTTGATTGGCAGCAGAACTCCATAAGGATTAATCTAATACAAAGAATGTAAATGTGTCTATGTCGTTTAATCTTTCTGATAAATTAATTTACAACATTTCTTCTATTTTTCATGAAAATTTGCAAAAATTAAAATGTTCATCATAAGTATTAGATGTGTTACTGATCTTGTCACCCCAAGATATTGCATATAACAAGTTTGATGATGATTGGACCAAAACTGTGGCCTCTAGTTTGTTCACAAGAAAAAGTTTACGCACGACGGACGACGGACGACGGACGACGCACGACGACGCCGGACATCTTACGGTCACAAAAGCTCACCATGACCTTCGGTCAGGTGAGCTAAAAAAGGCCACATATGTGCTCTATATTGCAAACAAATTAAAAAAAAAATCAGAAACCGGTAACATTGTTTTTGAAAGCTAGACATGGGTTCAGGTCAATTTTTGTGCCAAAATCAGTTTCAATACCAAGGGACAAGATTTCTTTAAAGTGAAGTTTTATTGTGTTTTATGTCCATTTAGGGCCACCTTATCATACAAAGCTTAGCATAGGCATTTATATAATAACCCCCAACACAAAAAAGTAAATGAGAACATACATTATCAATGTATAAGTAAAGTTTTAAAGAGAAAAAATAAAATGCATTCATGCACTGTCCATGATGAATGTTAGTGTAGTGTTGACAATATTGCAAAAATGATAATGCTGAAAAAGTTACATTATGACACAATAGGAATAAGACATGTTGGATCTTTTTATCCTATTTTATTTGGCCTTCTTGTACATTTTTAAACCCTGCAATACAAAGGCACTTGATGTCAGTAATACTCAATGATGTTATGAATTTGCTTAATTACTTTCATAATCCTATTTTTTTCCTTACTTATTTTTGTTGTTGTAATTTATTTCTTTAAAATAAAACAGCAGTCAATAATTTGCAAACTTGAAGGGACAGACTGATTTTCTGATTTGTTCTTATGATTGACTGGTCCTTGTATTGTTGATGTTTTCTTACATCACTTGATCAAAGAGACTCACACTCCGCTCCCCCACCAAAAGTTTTGTGAGATCATGGAAACAATTTTCTGCATTTTTTTTCTAGGTTAATTGTAACATCTGCAAAATTTTAAGGTACAATGTTTTAGTCTTTAAAATAAATGCAGAGCTAGTCACACTGGAACTAGTTGTAAAATTGGCATTTGGCATACACTTCCCTAAATGGAATAGATGGAAGGCAAGTTGCTGTAACAAATTTATTTTATAGCTGATATTATATTTAGATGTAGTTATACCATTAGCATTTTTAGTCATATGTATGCATTACTTGCCATCAATGTTAAGCTTTCTAGCTCTATATTCATCAGTTTTACAAATGGCGTGAATCAGCTGTTAGCTGTACTACTGGCATATTTGCGGAGCCAAAATCTGCAGTTGGCTATATATTTTTCTATAGCACTGCTAGCAAATATACTGTTCGCTCTTTTCTTCCTCTGAAATCGTTTGAAAGTATGAATAGTCTTCTCTTTTATATTAAATCATGTTACTCAAAAATAACTGGTTGTTTTCCAGATCATATATAAGAATATAACGATCATATTTAAGAATATAACTTTCTTACACGGATTTGCACAGCAGGCGACATTTGTTACGCTTTAAGTAGACTGTAGTTTAGTTCAGATTTTGAGGGGACATTGTCAGAGTGACAAAAGAGCCAAAACAACAGCGTTTCCATTTTGTCTACAGCAATCTGTGTATACAGTGGGCCAAAAGTCTGTGGTATTATAAACTACCTGGCACACCACAATAAAAACATCATAAATCTTGGCTATTCAAGCAAGCTGTGCCATTCCGGTATGACAGACTTTTCAAACATTTTAAGTTGACTGCATCATACTTATAATACTGCATAATACATACTTATCAGAGAATCAAGAAAATTGTCTGGTTTACAGAACCATCCGTTTTACTTGCCATTTCAACAGTCTTGGTCATAATAAGCTTCAGCAAACTTTAGGATTACATTAAATGCAAAAACTCTTGTCATATGATTAAATATATTTTTATTGAATTGTTAATGAATGCTCAAAATAAATTGTGTTTTTGGTGTCCCCAAGGGTACCATAACTGATACAGCTGCTGATTATATGAGCTCACACTATACACATCATGGTTTAACATACATATATTCATGTCAAGGAGCTTACGGAAAACGCTGTTTTCCACAACCGTTTTGCTATCAAGAATATTTTTACCGTTTCCATACAATTTTTAATGACAGATTCCTTCTGTCATTCTTCGTCGTCCTGCATGTTTACAATTTTAACGTCCGAACTTCCGGCTTCCACTACTTTTGAAATATGACTCCGCATAAACACGGATAGTCCGTTGTTTTTGACTTTTCATGCTTGCTGTCTCAAAACTAATTTCTCATGGCATTATTTCCGCATTTTGATTACATGTTTTGTTCCATTTGTAATTAAAATACAAAAATGCTCTTTCTTAAATTAGAAACAAAACGGGAAAAAGGTAATTGAATATGCATAAGGAAAGTTCCCATTTTATACGGGCGACCGCATAATGGGTCATTGACGAATCTTGCAGGCGGCGTCTAACCACGGCCTTCACTGTGGGCTTCACTGTTGTCGAAAGTTAGCCCATTTTTTTCCTAAATTAATTCCTATATTTCTAGTTGATACCCCTTACTTTTGAACCGGTATTTCGAAATGAAATTTTTGTCAGATAAGTGATAATATTACATTCAGTACAAAATGGGTTATGATTAATTATATTTGTATCACTAGGCCATTAAAGTGCCTTTGTATATTTTCAGAAAAGAACAACAACTGTATAGAGCTACAATCAGTGCCCACCATTTAAGTACCTAGATTTACTTTGAAAAATAAAAAAATAGAGCGTATAATACGCTGTATTTAACTTTTGATTATCGGCTAAGCCGCTTTGTCTCACAAGTCTGTATGTCCTGACCCGCACACAACAGTTACAGACACGACGTCATCACTCGGTCATACGGATTGCCGATAATTTTGACGGATGTCCTTAAATCATTAACTCCCCTTTTGAGCACAGCGAGTATATATTGAATTGAGGTGAAGAATCCGACTCATCCCACTGTGCATGTCTCAAAAACCGAAAAGTTCTGATGAATAACAATGCTGCCCTAGTGCTCGTTGTTGATTAAATCTGCGAGTGTTCTTGCAGCACTCGAAAATCGCATAGATCTAGGAAAAAAATCAAGTGAAGATGTTCATAAGGATTGGAGTCTCTGAAAACTGAGGTGATACTCTAGATTTCCCTTTAGTAATGAACATTTGGAGATACTACCCAGCAGGAATATGACGTTAAAACTTCGTCGGACTGACGTTGATGTAACGCCATGTCTTGACTGCAACGTCATATTAATGTCGGTTCAACGTCATTACCAACGTTGATGTGAATTTGCCCCTGCGGCGCATGCCTGGTGGCAGTGAGGCTTATTGTTTTTACAACATCGATCAGGAAATGTGGAATCCAACACACTGAATGCTTTTATCCTGTTTTCTTGGAAAAATAAGGAAAATGTCAACGGTTTGTCGTCTGCTGGATTAGCCCAGAGAGTGGTGAAGGTTAAAAGAGTACATCTGAAACCTTTTCTTATATAAAGGCCTTAATGTTCACGAATTTCTCATAGAATCTGTCATTTCAGTGCCTTTTGGCGCTTTGATTTATGATAGAGATACGCCCCATTAAGATAAAACAATAGACACGTGTGGGGTTGCTGGGGTCCGATGACGTCATTTACCCATCGTGTGCAGAAAAAAAAACTGTAGCGGTGGTTTGTGGGCGGCGGTTTTGATGCCGGAAAACACTGATGTTCGCATTGAACTTGCTTGTTTATTTCCTTTAAAATCAGAGTTTTAGGAATAATACTCACAAAATCGGGCTTGCTAGTAATGGAGATTGTTATATTACTCATGTGTAAGTAAAATTGAGTGGACAATTAAACGTTTTTTATGGCGGGAATTGTAACACGAGATGCATCGTATTTTCAGCTGACAAAAGTAAAAATAAAATGGTCCAAAAATAATTCGGGCGGATTACCCGCACCCTGAACTTGGGCCTGTAATTTGAGGGAAAAAAACTGCGGGTAATACACGCCCGAATACGGTATATATATTATTTTCGAGCAATTTCTCGATTGAAAATGTTATACCATATCTACAAATGGTTTGAAAAAAAAAATAAAAATCTGACCATTACCAAAATTTGTTTTTCTACAAAAACACAGATGTATCCCCCGTTTTTGACTGCTAAGTATAACCTTGACATTGGAGGTATTAAGCTGGGTCTTGTGTGCAACACATCATCTAATGAAGATGCACATTTCTGCATAGTAACTTTAAAAATGTTCATAGAAAAATAAAACAGTTATTGGCCGTAAACAAAAAAAGCACTTTTTTACCTTTGACCTCTAAGTATGGCCTTGACCTTTGCAGTACAACACATCGTCTCTTGATGGTTTACATTTCTGCCAAGTAATTTCATAATCCATCAAAGAATAAGGAAGTTATTGACCTTTTTTTTACCTTTGACCTCTAGATATGACCTTGACATTGGAGGTATGGACCTTGGTCTTGCACATGACTCATGGTCCAACTTTCAAGCCTCTAGCTCCAATATTTTTTGAGATATCTTGCTGACAAGATTTTATTAAAAAAAATTCAAAGGGCAATAACTCTTGAAAGGGGCATAATCCGGATGAGAAAAAAAAAATGTGTCAGCTTATTTTCCATTAGGACTGCATATATGAAATTTCAAAACCATAGCATACACAGTTCTAAAGTTATGCTATGCATCACTTTTAGCATTCATTACAATGGGCACAAATTACCAAAATGACAAAGGGCCATAACTCGCAAAGTATTTTTCGGAATTTTGTCAAAAGTTAATCAGTTCATATACTCATCACCACCAATATACTTAACAACTTTCAAGGCTCTAGCTCCAATAGTGTTTGAGATATCTTGCTGACAAGATTTTATTAAAAAAATTTCAAAGGGCAATAACTCTTGAAAGGGGCATAATCCGGACGAAAAAAAAAATACGCGTCAGCAAATTTTTCATGAGGAACCCATATATGAAATTTCAAAACCCTAGCATACACGGTTCTAAAGTTATGCTATGCATCACTTTTAGCATACATTACAATGGGCACAAATTACCAAAATGACAAAGGGCCATAACTCACAAAGCATTTTTGGGAATTTTGTCAAAAGTTAATCAGTTCATCTACTCATCACCACCAATATATTCACCAACTTTCAAGCCTCTAGCTCCAATAGTTTTTGAGATATCTTGCTGACAAGATTTTATTAAAAAATTTCAAAGGGCAATAACTCTTGAAAGGGGCATAATCCTGACAAGAAAAAAAATACGGGTCAGCTTATTTTCCATCAGAAATGCATATATGAAATTTCAAAACTATAGCATACACGGTTCTAAAGTTATGCTATGCATCACTTTTAGCATACATTACAATGGGCACAAATTACCAAAATGACAAAGGGCCATAACTCACAAAGTATTTTTCGGAATTTTGTCATAAGTTAATCAGTTCATCTACTCATCACCAACAATCTATTCACCAACTTTCAAGGCTCTAGCTCCAATAGTTTTTGAGATATCTTGCTGACAAGATTTTATAAACAAGAGGCCCATGGGCCACAATGCTCACCAGAACTCAGGCGGACACTGCCCACTGGCAGCCATGTATGGTTTCAGGTTTTAATTTATTGATTATAAAGTCTCCCAAACAAACCCCCATTTCAAAATGAGCACCCATGTGGACTCTGTATCTGAAATATTAGGCCTTTTATGAAGAGGAAGGATGAGACATGGACCCAACAGAGCCCTGAATGGTATCACTGAATCCATCTTATCATAAGGCACATGAGTATATATGGTTTAGGGGTTGGGATGTGTACTGTTCCTGAGATATAAGGCCTTTTAAGCTGCTAAGGGGTTGGAGCATGGCCCTGGCAGACCCCAGGAAAGCCAAGATTGTTGTCGCTGAATGTGTCTTATAATAAGGACCAAGAAAATATATTGTTTAGGGGTGGGGATATGAACAGTTTCCAAGATATGAGGCCCTCTTAAGAAACTAGACAAAAGTGCACAGTGGGGCACGTATACCCCCGGCCAGTGCCATCACCTCAGCTGAAACAAGAACTACAAAGGGTAATAACTCTAAAAGGCCTGACCCCTTGGCCCTTATTTTCTTTCCCACAATACAACTAGTCATACTGATCATGTTTGCAAAATTTCAAGTTTCTATGTACAGTAGTTATTGAGAAATCTTTGACACAAAATAAAAATATACACTACTAAACAGCAAGAACTACAAAGGGAAATAACTCTAAAAGGCCTGACCCCTTGGCCCTTATTTTCTTTCCCACAATACAAGTAGTCATACTGATCATGTGTGCAAAATTTCAAGTTTCTATGTGAAGCAGTTCCTGAGATATCTTTGACACAAAATAATTGTTTACGGACACACAGACAGACAGACAGACGGAAAAGACAAAAACTATATACCCCCATTGCATACTTCGTATGCCGGGGGTATAATGATGAGGAGAGGAATGGCCCCTGTGGACCACCACGTTTGTGTGACTGAATGTGTCTAATCATAAGAAACAAGAATATATATGATTATGAGGTGGGGATCTTAATGGTGTCTGAGATATATGGCCTTTTATGAAGTAGTGGCGTGGGCCATGGCATCAGCATGTTGCCCTAGCACATAGAGACCGCGCATTGATGTGAGTGAATGAGTCTTATTAAAGGGAACACAAATATACATATTTTAGGGGTGGGGATCTGAACAGTTTCTGAGATATATGGCATTTTATAAAGTGGAAGGGTGGGGCATAGCCCCAGCACACCCCCAGAGACCCCTAGGTTGGTATCACTGAATGTGTCTCATCATAAGGAACAAGAATATATATGGTTTAGGGGTGGGGGTTCTGAATGGTTTCTGAGATATTGAGCCTTTTACGAAGTGGAGGGGGTTGGGCATGGCCCGGGCACATCCCAGAGGACCCCCAGGTTTGTTTCAATGAATGCGTCTTATCATAAGAAACAAGAATATATAAGGCTCTGGGAAGGGGATCTGAATGGTTTCCGAAACATATCACCTTTTATGAAGTGAAGTTGTGGGGCACAGCCCACGTGCGGCCCGGGAGACCCTTAGATTGGTACATGTATCACTGAATGCGTCTTATCATTAGGAACAAGAATTTATATGCTTTAGAGGTGGGGATCTGAACGGTTTCTGAGATATTGAGCTTTTACTAAGTGCAGGGGGTGGGGCATAGCCCTGGCACATCCTAGGGGTCCCCCAGATTGGTGTCACTGAATGCGTCTTTTCATAAGAAACAAGAATATACATGGTTTTGGGGTGGGGATCTGAAGGGTTTCCGAGATATATCACCTTTTATGAAGTGGAAGGTTGGGGCATAGCCCTGGTGCGGCCTGGGAGATCCTTAGGTTGATATCACTGAATGCATCTTAACATAAGGAACAAGAATTTATATGGTTTAGGGGTGGGGATCTGAACGGTTTCTGAGATATTGGGCCTTTTATGAAGTGGAGGGGTAGGGCATAGCCCCCGTGCGGCCAGGGAGACCCTAAGGTTGGTATCACTGAATGCGTCTTATCATAAGGAACAAGAATTTAAATGGTTTAGGGGTGGAGATCTGAACGGTTTCTGAGATATTCAGCCTTTTATGAAGTGGAGGGGGTGGGGCATAAGCCCCGCCACATCCTAGGGGACCCTCAGATTGGTGTCACTGAATGCGTCTTATCATAAGAAACAAGAATATATATAGTTTAGGGGTGGGGATCTGAATGGTTTCTGAGATATATGGCATTTATGAAGTGGAAGGGCGGGGCGTGGCCCCAGCGCACCCCAGAGAGACCCCAAGGTTGGTATCACTGAATGTGTCTTATCATAAGGAACAAGAATATATATGGTTTAGGGGCGGGGATCTCAATGGTTTCTCAGATAAATGGCATTTTATGAAGTGGAGGGGGTGGGGTATGTCCCCGGCACATCCCGGGGGGACCCCAAGGTTGGTGTCACTTAATGCATCTTAGCATAAGGAACAAGAATATATATAGTTTAGGGGTGGGTATCTGAATGGTTTCTGAGATAAATGGCATTTTATGAAATAGAGGGGGCAGGGCATGTCCCCGGCACATCCCGGGGGACTCCCAGGTTGGTGTCACTTAATGCATCTTATCATAAGGAACAAGAATATATATGGTTTAGGGGTTGGGATCTGTAAGGTTTCTGAGATATAAGGCATTTTATGAAGTGGAGGGGGCGGGGCATGGCCCCGGCACAACCTAGGGGCCCCCAGGTTGACATAAAAGCATATGGCTGAGAGAAGTTTACTCAAGGAACATGTTTATGTAAGTTTTGTCAAAATATCTGCAATGACTTGGCAGTAAATGCCATTTTTCAGTTTTCCCCATTATAAGTCAATGGAAACTCTAAGTTGCCATAGCAACAAAACTAAAAGGCCAAATTTCATAAAAAAACACAAAACCTGTAAAGGCAAATATGGTGAATATTTTCATATAGTCTCAGCCTCCTAGAGCATATGGTTTCTGAGGAGATGATTTTTTAAGTATTTTTTGTCTATTTTTTTTATTTTGGTTTCCATGGCAACCAACGAAAATGAGCAGAAGGCCTAAAATCATACGGCAGATAGTAGATCGCCTATGGAACATTTCTTTGAAAGTTTTGTCAAAATATCTGCAGAGGCTTGGCAGTAAATGCCATTTTTCTATTTTCCCCATTATAAGTCAATGGGAATTGCCATAGCAACCAAACTAATGAGCCGATTTTCATTAAAAACACAAACTTTCAATCCCCCTGCCTAAGGATGCTACAGATGAAATTTGGGCTGAATCGGCCCAGTGGCTTCAGAGGAGATGTCGTTTGAAAATGTTGACGAAGACGACGCAGCCGACGGACAACTGCCTATCCTATAAGCTCCCCCGGAGCCTTCGGCTCTGGTGAGCTAAAAAAGTTTCAAAGGGCAATAACTCTTGAAAAGGGCATATTCCGGACGAGAAAAAAAATATGCGTCAGCTAATTTTCCATGAGGAATCCATATATGAAATTTCAAAACCCTAGCATACACGGTTCTTTAGTTATGCTATGCATCAAAAGCGTAATGAATGGACGAACGAACCAGAACCAATATGCCCCTCCAACTTTTTCAAAACCCTAGCAAACACGGTTCTAAAGTTATGCTGTGCATCACTTTTAGCATACATTACAATGGGCACAAATTACCAAAATGACAAAGGGCCATAACTCACAAAGTATTTTTCGGAATTTTGTCAAAAGTTAATCAGTTTATCTACTCATCACCATCAATATATTCACCAACGTTCAAGGCTCTAGCTCCAATAGTTTTTGAGATATCTTGCTGACAAGATTTTATTAAAAAACAAATTCAAAGGGCAATAACTCTTGAAGGGGGCATAATCCGGACGAGAAAAAAAATACGCGTCAGCTAATTTTCCATGAGGAATCCATATATTAAATTTCAAAACCCTAGCATACACGGTTCTTTAGTTATGCTATGCATCAAAAGCGTAATGAATGGACGAACGAACCAGAACCAATATGCCCCTCCAACTTTTTCAAAGTTGGGGGCATAATAAGAAAGTTATTGACAGAACACAAAAAAGGCCCTTTTTTACATTTAACCTCTATGTATGACCTTGACCTTTCAGATATTAAACTGGGTCATGCGTGCAACACATCATCTCATGGTGGTTAACATTTCTGCCTAGCAATTTTAAAATCCATCTAAAAATAAGAAAGTTATTGACCAAACACGAAAAAAGGCCCCTTTTTTACCTTTGACCTCTATGTATGACCTTGACATTTTAGGTACCAAACTAAATCATGCATGCAACACATCGTCCCATGATAGTTAACATGTTTGCCAAGTAACTTCAAATTCTATTTAAAAATAGGCAAGTTATTGACAAAACCCGAAAAAAGGCCCCTTTTTTACCTTTGACCTCTAAGTATGACCTTGACCTTTGAGGTACCAACCTGGCTCATGCGCGCAACACATCGCCTTATATTGGTTCACATTTCTGCCATGTGATTTCAAAATCCATCTCAAAATAAGAAAGTTATTGACCAAATACAAAAAAAGGCCCACTTTTTGACCTTTGACCTCTAAGTATGACCTTGACCTTTGAGGTACCGACCTGCCTCATGTGCACCACACATCGTCTGATGATTGTTAATAATTATGCCAAGTAATTTTAAAATCCATCTCAAAATTAGAAAGTAATTGACCAAATACGAAAAAAAAGGCCCCTTTTTTGACCTTTGACCTCTAAGTATGACCTTGACCTTTAAGGAACCGACCTGCCTCATGAGCACCACACATCGTCTTATGGTTGTTAATAATTATGCCAAGTAATTTTAAAATCCATCTCAAAATAAGAAAGTTATTGACCAAATACGAAAAAAAGGCCCCTTTTTTGACCTTTGACCTCTAAGTATGACCTTGACCTTTGACGTACCGACCTGCCTCATGCGCACCACACATCGTCTTATGGTTGTTAATATTTCTGCCGAGTAATTTTAAAATCCATCAAAAAATAAGAAAATTATTGACCGAACACGATTTGCCCATACATATATACATACCAACAAACTTCCAAGGGAGATAATTCAAAAAGTATAAATGCGATAGTTATGGTTCTTGCGCACTGCACGTCGTCTAATGCTGATTAATATTTATACGAAGTTTCGTGAAGATAGATCTAACGGTTTTCAAGTTACAGAGCGGACACGAATGTGTGACAGACAGACAGACGGACAGACAGACGCCCGGGGGAAAAACAGTATGTCTCTCCAAAAAAAAAAATTTCGGGGGAGACATAATTATTCAATGTTCAAATGCAGTATGTTACCGGCCTCAGATTTTAAAGAAAATTTGATAAAATGTTCAACACATATATGGGCAATTTTCTTATTAAAATGATGAGGTGACCAGAACTGCAACAGTATGAAATCAAAAGTCAAACATACTCCAAAAGATTTTATGGTTGTGAAGTCTAGGGTCTCCTTCATATGAAATTGGTCATGGTCTATAAAACTTTACCTGAACAATAGTAAATGTGATACAAAAATAATCTCAAATGACTACAGTGATGCCTGAGAACAAAATAACTCGCAAACATAAGAAGCTGTTGTGTATATGTATACTTGTTTGGGGGTACCCCAATTTTCAGATGCAGAAATAATCAAAACATTGTAGATTTATAATGAACACAGATATGAGAGTGAAATAGCTAAATAATGAACAGTCATTTACCAGGTATTAATTATGCGCAATATCATGGACATCTGTGCATGGGCAGAACCCTTTGGAAATTTACTACATGTACAGGCTGGAACTCTCCCTTTTATGGATTTTTACAGTAATGTCAAGCCTTCTTTTCTCTGAAAAATTAGACAGAAATATCCAACAAGAGGGCCATGATGGCCGTGAAACACCTGATCCAGAGAGTAACAAGTGGGCCCCAGGGAGTGCCATTATTGACCCAAGGGCTATAATGTGCATAATGTTGAGGGAGATCTAAAAAGGTGAAGCTTCATTTCAAATATCAACAAAAGCTATAATTTGAATAATCTTGGCAAAGGTCCACTAGATGAAGCTACACACCAAATATCAAAGACCTGGGCCTTGCGGTTTCAGAGAAGAAGATTTTTTTAAGGATAATCCCTACAATAGTCTAAGTAAAACCAAATGGCCCCGGGGCGGTGGCATTTTTGGCCTCAGGGTTATATTTTAAACAATCTTGATAGAGGTCCACTAGATGAAGCTTCATACCAAATATCAAAGACCTGGGCCTTGCTGTTTCAGAGAAGATTGTCAAAGATTATCTCTATATAAGTCTATGTAAAACCAAAGGGCCCCCGGGCAGAGGCATTTGTGGCCGAGCGCTATAATTTGAACACAGCTATATTCAGCTTAGAACTTTTCACATGTTGTCTCTCCTGTTGTGATACCTTATTGCGATAAAACCGCCTAGATTTCAGTCTTTTTACTGGATGAGTATATACAAAACCAACCCCAAGGTTGTCTTCAGTGTCCGCATCATACAATTGAGGCTGAAATTGGGGCTGTACCAAATTAACCTCAGGTAAAAGTTTGTCAACTCTCTGATCAGAATTTATCAAACGAATTTGAGTGGGCTTCTCTTCAACATATGGAAAATAAGGGTCCTCTTCTTCTGGACTAGAGGTCCACTAGATGAAGCTCCATACCAAATATCAAAGACATGGGCCTTGCAGTTTCAGAGAAGAAGATTTTTAAAGATTTCCCTATATAAGTCTATGTAAAACCAAAGGGTCTCGGGGCAGGGGCATTTTTGGCCCCAGGGCTATAATTTGAACAATCTTGATAGAGGTCCACTAGATGAAATTTCACACCAAATATCAAATACCTAGGCCTTGTGGTTTCACAGAAGAAGATTTTTAAAGGTTTTCCCTTTATAAGTCTATGTAAAACCAAAGGGCCTCAGGGCGGGGGCATTTTTACCCAAGCACTATAATTTGAACAATCTTGGTAGGGGTCCACTAGTTGAAGCTTCGTACCAAATATCAAAGACCTGGGCCTTGCGGTTTCAGCGAAGACGATTTTTAAAGATTTTCCCTATATAAGCCCATGTAAACCCAAAGGGCCCCGGGGCGGGGGCATTTTTGGCCCCAGCACTATAATTTGAACAATCTTGGTAGGGGTTCACTAGATGAAGCTTCATACCAAAGCCCTGCGGTTTCAGAGAAGAAGATTTTTAAAGATTTTCTCTATATAAGTCCATGTAAAACCAAAGGGCCCTGTGGCGGGGGCATTTTTGGCCCCATTACTATAATTTGAACAATCTCGGTAGGGGTCCACTAGATGCTTCATACCAAATATCAAAGACCTGGGCCTTGTGGTTTCAGAGAAGAAGATTTTTAAAGATTTTCTCTATATAATCCTATGTAAAACCAAAGGGACCCGGGGCGGGGGCATTTTTGGCCCCAGCATTATAATTTGAACAATCTTCGTAGGGGTCCACTAGATGAAGCTTCATACCAAATATCAAAGACCTGAGCCTTGTGGTTTCACAGAAGAAGATTTTTAAAGGTTTTCCCTTTATAAGTCTATGTAAAACCAAAGGGCCTCAGTGCCGGGGCATTTTTTACCCAAGCACTATAATTTGAACAATCTTGGTAGGGGTCCACTAGATGAAGCTTCATACCAAATATCAAAGACCTGGGCCTTGTGGTTATAGAGAAGACGATTTTTAAAGATTTTCCCTACATAAGCCCATGTAAACCCAAAGGGCCCCGGGGCGGGGGCATTTTTGGCCCCAGCACTATAATTTGAACAATCTTGGTAGGGGTTCACTAGATGAAGCTTCATACCAAAGCCCTGCGGTTTCAGAGAAGAAGATTTTTAAAGATTTTCTCTATATAAGTCCATGTAAAACCAAAGGGCCCTGTGGCGGGGGCATTTTTGGCCCCAGCACTATAATTTGAACAAACTCGGTAGGGGTCCACTAGATGCTTCATACGAAATATCAAAGACCTGGGCCTTGTGGTTTCAGTGAAGAAGATTTTTAAAGATTTTCTCTATATAATCCTATGTAAAACCAAAGGGACCCGGCTGGGGGGCATTTTTGGCCCCAGCATTATAATTTGAACAATCTTCATAGGGGTCCACTAGATGAAGCTTCATACCAAATATCAAAGACCTGGGCCTTGTGGTTTCAGTGAAAAAGAGCTTTCAGTGAAAAAAATCTATTTGACCTAGATGTGCAAAGGACCGGAACCATTTGAACACATTTGAAAGGGGACCACCTAAGGATCATTCCTGTGAAGTTTGATCAAAATCTGATCAGCGGTTTCGAAGGAGATGTCGTTTGAAGAAATTGTTTACACACGCACGGCGGACAAAAAGTGATCCCAAAAGCTCACTTCGTCACTATGTGACGGTGAGCTAAAAACGGTGTCTGCAAATGGTGTATTGGTAGCTTTATGATTAAGTTATTACCTACCCAGAAATGTACCAGAAGACTGTTGTCAACAGCCAGAACTTTGAGGATGTAGACGTCACTAGTAGTTTTAGATTTGTAGCGGAGTGTATACAGATTGGGTGTAGTGTTCCATCCCTCTGGTAACATCTCAGTCTCTTCACCAATGTCATTTCTGTGTTTCTGAAAATATAGGTCCAAAATTATTATAATGCATAGCTCCAGTTTGTTTGTTTGATTTCAGGTTTAACATCCCCGTCAACACTGTAAAGGTCATTTTGGAGATGTTGCTTCCAATTTTGTGGGACTTTTACCCGACATTGAGATGAAATGACATCTCAAGCCCTGCTGCCCAATGAAACCAATAGGGTTTATTAGCATGGACGGTCCACCTCGCACCGCGGTTCCTGGACAGGCTTAGATCCTCTAAGCGGTTTACCAGTACTAGTGTGCGGGCCGGATTCAGCTCTGCGTGGAAGCATCATGCAGCCCATATATTTCTTCAAGCCCCTATGGGCGGGGGCCGGGCAAAGCTCCAGATATGAGGGGTATCCACATATTATTTTTCTTATTTCTCCACGAAAACTTATGTTGGGGGTACTCATTAGAAGCACCTTGGTGATGCCAATGTATGTTTTCGTGCAGAAATGGGAAAATATTCAACAGGTACTTTTTGAAAAATGCACCTTATGCACCTTGTTGAGCTATTGAAACAAGAGGCCCATGGGCCACTACACTCACCAGAGTCATGTGATTTATACCATATAAGGCATGGCATCCATCTTGGGTCATGTGACCACAATCCCACGAATACATTTTCATTTCCTCATCCAGCCATAGAGGCTTTTCATGTAATTTGGAAATGGTTTCAATCATCACAGCAGTTTTAGTGGAAAAGAAGATAAAAATACTGAATCTAACTCATCCAGGACAAAGGTCAGTAAATGACCTTGACCTTTGGAATTGATAAACTTCCATTTAGCTGATTGTAAATATCAATTTTGATGCCACAGATTGCAAAAGTATCAATCAGAAAAATCCATTGTTTTTTGCCTTTTTTCGATACAAATGTCTAAGTGACCAAATGTGACCTTGATGTAAATAGGTAAAGGTCAACGAAAGGTCATCATTTATATAACCTTGGTGGGGAGTAAGTCCCTGATGCTGCATACCAAGTTTCAAGTTCATTGGCAATTTGGTTCCTGAGAAGAAGATTTTTAAAGGTTTTTACCATATTGGCATGGCGGCCATATGTGTCATGTGACCCAGTCCAACCTTCATTCTCCCTTCCAACAGAGGCTCCACATGTAATCTGGTTTCAATCAACCCAGCAGTTTAAGTGGAGAAGAAGATAAAAGTACTGTATCTGAGCCATCCAGGTCAAAGGCCAGTAAATGACCTTGACCTTTGGAATTGATAAATTTCCATTTAGCTGATTGCAGATATCATTTCTGATGTCACTGGGCACCACACAATCAGACACAATCCACTGTTTTGCCTTTTTTCCATACAAATGTCCAAAGTGACTAAATTTGACCTTGATGTAAAACTGGTCATCATTTATATAAACTTGGTAGGGCCCAAGTCCCTGAGGCTGCAAACCAAGTTTCAAGGTCATCAGCCATTTGCTTCCTGAGAAGAAGATTTTTAAATGTTTTTACCATATATGGGCATGGGGGCCATATTGGTCATGGGACCCAGTCCTTACGAACAAACTTTTGATACCCCCTCCCCCAGAGGCTCCATGTGTAATTTGGTTTCAATTGGCCGAGTAGTTTTAGAGGAGATGTTGTTTGAAAATATTGACGACACAGAGGCAGACGCAGCCGATGGACCACTGCCTATACTATATGCTCCCCAGTAGCCTTCGCTCTGGTGAGCTAATAAAAATTCATAGCAACATATATATGTATTCATGTATTTTAATTTACCTAAAGATAATTTTCCTTTTTCTCTATTTAAAGCTGTGTTGTATGTACTGGGTAGTAATTAGAACCACCTCACTGAGACTGTCATAATAAGTATAAACCTATGCTGTGGGTACTCATTAGAACCACCTTGCCATGCCAGTTCTAATGAATACCCACAACATAGGCTTTACGAGGAAATAACAAAAATCATCATTCAGTTATTTCAAATACAGGGGTACAGACTAAGCATTTTGCTATAGGCACCCAGACCGCCTTAAATCCAAATTTTACATTATAAGTTAATAGGAATTTTTATTCAAAACTTAGGCGCCCAGACAAAAATTTAGGCACCTTGGGCAACTGGGCTCATACCAGTCTGTATAGCTGAAATACCTACCTTATCTATTGCATAATGTAGATTTATAGTTTAACTACCCCAATCTTTCCGATCCAGAAGAGTCCTGCTACATACATTTGTATTAACTTTACTGGGATACTAGAAAACAAGATTTTTATTTCGGAATATCTAGCTCTTAACCCTTGTCCTGCTGAGCCCGGATATGCCTTATTTTCCAAACAATGAAGATCCAGATCAGATGGCTTCTGACGAAGCCATCTGATCAGGATCTACCTTGTTTGCCATTCAGATTGTGAATTTGTTGCAATAATTTGCATCAAGTAATCTGATTGGCTGATAATAAGTTGTGGGTGTGGCATATATAAATATTCAGCAGAACAAGGGTTAATGAAAACAGGTTTTCTCTTGAGAGAAAGACGCAAAGTCTTTCCCTTGACCTTTTTTTGTTTTCTAAATTATGAACAGAATATTCCACATTACATATGAGCCCCGTCAAGCGAATTTGTGTCTTCGAGCATTCCGTCATGACCAATTTTAACTGCGCATGCCCAGCCATTCAGAGGGGCCAGGGATATGGCTTTCTGTCTGAAGGTTCCTCTTGATTCACTGCTCGCATAGGCGATAAGTACCAAAATCGCTTGACGGGGCCCATATAGCAGGAGAGCATTTCAAAATGTAGGTTTTTTTATTTACACCAAAACCTCTTTAACACTGTTAATGGGATCCAAAGCAGAAACCGTTTTACTTGAATAACCTTGCTATTCATACAACATCAAAGCTGTAACAAAGGAAACAAGCATAGCCTGAAAAAAATCCCTGCTTATGGTGGGATTCGAACCCGAGCTGCTTGGGTGAGAGTCCAGTGCTCTAACCGCTGAGCCAAAGAGTTGACTCCCTGACGCAGTTGTCAGAGAGTGGCGATAAACCTATAAGCTATGCATGTAGATAACTGAAGTGAAGCAATGCGGTCCGTAACACACACCCTCTTCAAGGAAGTCATCATTTATGATGACGTGAGGTCATCATTTATGATGACGTGAAGCCATTTTCGGCGATATAAAGTCCGATTCCGGCGCAGCCCCCATCTTACGACATGAAAGCCGTAACAAAGGAAAGAAGCATAGCCTGAAAAAATCCCCGCTTATGGTGGGATTCGAACCCAGGCTGCTCGGGTGCGAGTCTAGCGCTCTAGCCGCTGAGCCAAAGAGTCGACTCCCTGGCGCAGTTGTCAGAGAGTGGTGATAGACCTATAAGCTATGCATGTAGATTACTGAAGGGAGGCAATGCGGTCCGTAACAGTCTATATCCAAACAAAAATGTATAGATTATGAAAAATGACCATTTATGGTCAGATTTCTATATACATGTAATCGATACATTTTTGGAATCCATCTTGAAACCGTGTTATATCCAAAACCGTGTTATAACGAACAAAATGAGGTGTGGTGTATTTAGAAAATGGCTGTGCTGAACTTTTTGCAAACAAAGGTGATCAGAAGCTGCATCATGTGGCGTCTAATCTGGGTTAGCAATGTATGTTTAACCCTTTTGTACCAACTGGAATCTTCCTCCTTATATTATGCAACAGGAGTCCATTTCAAAATTCTGGGGTGTGAAGTTGTGTTTTCTTCATATTTGGAAATTGGCTGAAAAGTATGCAAACAATGTAGACCCTGATCAGACGTCGCAATCTGAGCCATCCTGAACAATGGTCGGTAAATGACCCTGACCTTTGGAATTGATAAACTTCCATTCAGCTGATTGCTGGTGATGATGATTTGATTTGATTTGAGGTTAAACGTCCCCCTCAACACTGTAAAGGTCATTTTGGAGACTTTGCTTCCAATTTTGTGAGAATTTTACCAGACATTGAGATGAAATGACATCTCAAGCCCTGTCGCCCAATGAAACCAATAGGGTTTATTAGCATGGATGGTCAGCCTCGCACCGCATTTCCTGGACAGGCTTAGATCCTCTAAGCGGTTTACCAGTACTAGTGTGCGGGCCGGATTCAGCTCTGCGTGGAAGCATCATGCAGCCCATATATTTCTTCAAGCCCCTATGGGCGGGGAACGAAACTAAAGAGCCAAATTTTATAAAACCAGAGGGCCATGATGACCCTGGGTCGCTCACCTGATCCACAGGGTAACAAATGGGCCCTGGGGATGGCCCTCAGTCACCCCCTACTCCTACCTTACCCTATCCCCTACCCCTTTCCCCTACCATACCCCCACCCACTAACCCTACACCTACGTCTCCAAAATGACCTTTACAGTGTTGACGGGGACGTTAAACCTCAAATCAAACAAAACAAAAAACCTCACCCCTACCCATACCCCAGCCCCTTACCAAACCCCTATCCATACCCCAGCTCTTACCCCTACCCTATACCCTTCCCCTATCATACCCCTACCCGAACCTTAAACATTCCAATACCCTACCCCATACCCTTTCCCTAGCGCCTACCCCTTCCGCTACCATACCCCAACCATACTCCTTCCGCTACCATACCCTACCTACCCCAACCATACCAATATCCATACCATAGCTACTACCTCTTACCCATACCCTATCACTTCCCTACCATGCCCCATACCACTACCCTACTCCTACCCTACCCCCATTCCATCCCATACCCCAGCCCCTACCTCTTACCCCTTCTGCTACCCCTACCCTACCATGCCACCTACCCCTACACTTACTCTACCCTACCCCACCCCTACCCCACACCATCCCATACCCCAGCCCCTACCTCTTACCCCTACTCATTCGGCTCCAATACCCCTACTTACCCCAACAATACCCCTACCCCACCCCCTACCATACCCCATCCCCTACCCCTTACCCCTACCTTCCTGCCCAATAACCCTACCCCTTACCCAACCCTACCCCTTACCTCTATCATACCCCTACCCTAAACCACCCCTAACCCTTAACATTACACTACCCTATACTACCCTTACCCCTACACTACCCCTTACCACTACCCGACCACCTACCCCACCCCACAAAACTGTCGGCCCCCGCCCACGGGGGCTTTGAAAAATAGATTAGGCAGCATCATGCTGACCGCACACGAGTACTGGTAAACCTCTTAGGTCTAAGCCTGTCCAGGCAAAGTGGTGCGAGTCGGACCGTCCGAGCATATATAAACCCTATCCTACCCCTTACCCCTATCCTAACCCACCCTACCCCCTCTACCCTACCCCTAACAGTAACCTCTACCCTACCTCACCCCCTACACTACCCTATCCTACCTCTACCCATCCCTGCCCCTACTGCTACCTTACCCTTACTCTTATCCTACCCTTCCCTATCCTACCACTACAGCATTAAGGCTGTGCCTAAGTTCATATCAGTTAACTACACTAATTTCAATTCTAGAAACTGCAGATTCTGCCCCCGCCCATCAGGGCTTGAAGAAATATATGGGCTGCATGATGCTACCACGCAGAGCTGAATCCGACACGCACACGAGTACTGGAAAACCACTTACCGCTTAGATGATCTAAGCCTGCCCAGGCAAAGCGGTGCGCAAGAGTCGGGCGACAGAGCTTGAGATGTCATTTCATCTCAATGTTGGGTAAAAGTCCCACAAAATTGGAAGCAACGCCTCCAAAATAACCTTTACAGTGTTGACGGGGACGTTAAACCCCAAATCAAACAAAATCAAATCAAACAAAGCATATTCGCAGCAACAAGGTCAAACACATTCATTATTGCCCCCAAGCAGACAGACAGAAAATTCTCATTGCATGTAGTTTTTATGTACCCGCGAGGGTCCATAATTGGTGAAATAAACAATTCTATTCTATTCTCATACACGGAATGGAGAATCAAGAACTGGGTTTTATCTTTGCCTTTACAATCATTACCGGGATTCACGGGACATATTACGGAAATGAACGGCCATATTGTTTACATTGGTGACCCTGGATAGTCGCGTTTTGTGAAAAATTAAAGTGTATTTGCACTTACAGGTTAAAAACAAGAAAGTTGCTTTGCTAAACGTAAGATTTGTATGTTATTCATCATATGATTATATACTTTTTATTGAACATGCCACCAATATTGATGTGATTTTCAGAATTTTTTGTTTTTGTATGGAAGGACACAAGACCCTACGGATTGACTGAACGTCAGTAGGGTCTTGTTGTACAGGACTGTTTCGGCCAACCACTACATAAAGGGGCTCTTACACTGTCACGGTTTTGGCTACGACTCACTACGATTTTTTAAATCGTGGTAAATCGTGAACAACGTCGTAGAGAAATCGGCAGAGATCTTGAGGAATCGTGGTTGATCGTGATAGTTTGGGAGTAACCTCGACTGTTTTGGACATGTTCAAAACATTCGTGATGAGTCTGCATCATTTTTCAAATCGTAGAGCGGTCGTAGCTCAGCCGTGAGCCGTCGTTGTGGTAATCGTGGCCAATCGTGACTGAATTCTACCAAGATTGAGCTACGACGAGACAAGATCATCTACAACGCCTCTACGATTCCGTTGCGACTACCCTACGATCTTCTACGATATCACGACGACTGCTCACGACAATGCAAGATTCAACAGGAATGCACTACGATTGATGACGACGCTAGCCAATCTATCCCGACAAACACTTTTATATACCCAGATCGTTATAAATCCTGACTAATTGGGAGAAGTCTTGGTTAATCTTGAGTAAATCGTATCAAATCCTCCATGATCGTACTGAGTCTTTGAGCATCGTGCCAATTTGGTCTTGGTCGTAGAGCAGTCTTGCAGGGATCGTGAGAAATCGTGTATGATCGTCTAATATCTTGAAGCAATCGTGGTGCAGTCGTAAAAGAATCCTAGAGAATGGTAAGACATTGTGGTCGATCGTGGAGGATCGTTGTAAATTGGCTCCATTATCGTACAGCAATCGTGATTGTTCGTAGAAGTGTCGAAGCAATGTCGCGAGTATTCTATCTATCTATCTTCTGATGCTGCGTGGGTCACATTTGACCATTACCGCAGGTGTATATTACATACACTCCAGTTTTGCAGGATGAAAGCCTACACAGTAATCATGTAATTACGGTAGGGATCTTTAACCTGCACAGGGGATGGTTCTCCCTGCACAGGGGGCCTCCAGTTAACGTCCCGATCCAAAGGACGGTGCACTTAATGACATTCATCCCTGCAAATGAAGCCAATGGAGCGTGTTCGGACACCGAAATTTTATCGCCGCTGCCGGGGATCGAACCGGGACCTCTAGCATCAGAGGCAAGTGCACTAAACACTGAGCTATCACGCTCCACCCACTATTCGTAGGGTAGTGAAATCGGAACCGTGTATGCCCCGATTTGTGACAATTTTCATGGTCTCCATTGAACGTGGATAGTCGTGACACTGTAATACAATAGAGCCTTTTTGTTTTTTGTTTTGCTAAATTCTAAATTTAGCGCACCACCCAACTGAGGTAATGGCCAAGTATGACCGACTCAGTAGCCTGGAAACCCATATATAAACTCCGTTCACCTAAGGTTGAGCAATCCTGCTTTCAATTTTTTGTTGCAAGAACAATTTTCTGCAGGTATTTTCTAAACATTTGACTAAATGCCTGTGAGAATCTCAATATTTAAGAAAATGAACATCACTTCTGTTTATTTTACAGCCGTCTAGAAATGCAGGGCGTGTTTGGGGCATGTTCTCATAACTCCGTTCACCCAAATTTATTTGATTATTATAAGAACTCAAGATTCATTCTATGAATATTATACATGATGAGCATTTTATTTAGACTGTGTACTATTCTAATTTGTTGATATTTTTTATTTTTAATCACATGCTTGACACTGGTTAGAGATTATTTTGGGGGACCCCTAAAATATTAAGCATTTTGTAATAAATTTCGATTTCTGTGAGTTAAATTGGGTCGGGTATAAAAGCCAAGGCCGCGCCGGGCCGGGCCGAGCCGCCGAGCCTACCGAAAATTTTATTTTTAGTCTCTAGGTACAAGTAAGATATATATTTTGGGGGATGTGGGATTAAATTATTATAAATTAGATATGTTATAACTACAAGTAGTTTCACTTATCTACATTGCTTATTTATCTTTTAATAACTGTTTTCCGAAATCCAGGGGTATAAAAGCCAAGGTGGCGAAAAAGTATTGACAATTCCGAATTTCTTTCAAATTCATCGGTTAAATTACTTCTTTTTGGTCTTATGATATTTGAATTTGATTATACTTATTATATGTTCGTGATAAAATCAAATATACTCACCAGAATCACCTTAATTGATCGAATTTCTTATTTTATTTTTGTTTCTATTTTTAGAATTACCTTATTACAGGAAACTACCGAAAAGGACCGAAAGGGAGGGCAAACAACGACCGAAATGATCCGAATCGAATAACGACCCATGTTGTTAAGTAACGTCAGACCGTTATCCCAGTGGACAAAGTATGTATATGCGACGTTGTTTCAATGATTGGTCAAGGACTTCAGGGTTTAACGGCGTTTATTCGATGTCGTTAAAACGACACTGGGATACTTTGTAAGGGTAATAAACAATCTTGTCCACCAAACTTTTAAGAAAAAAAGTTTCAAATAAAATGTTCCCAGCAGGCACTCAACGTTGAATTAAGGTTGAAACAACGTTGATTCAATGTTGTGTGCCTGCAGGGTTCTGTTTACTTGTTTACTGCCAGTAGGAGCTTTTTACTGACTGGTGTTCAGGAGGACGCAGGTTCGATACCTGCTGCGGTCGGCCGCCTTCTTTCCTGGAGATTGAACATAATATATTTTCTTCAGTCATTCACTCCCTTCCACTGATTCAAGAAGGGCAGTTGTCAGTTTTTTTGCGAAAGAATGTGCATACTCATTTATAAATAAGGAAACAATGGACCAGGACAACTCGTTCTAATTTTTAATTTCTACATCCATCACACATCCACAGGAAGCTGTCTGACTGAAGCATATTAATAAGCAATAATAATACAATAGGTAAGTATCAAAACATAATTAATATGTCTAAAACATGATTAAGAAATATGATGAGTTTCATAAAGCTCTATCTTTAGTTCCTACCATTCAAATAGTATATTTAAATGCCCTTATCATTTATTTGACTTTGCCGTCCGTTGCGGTTCATTACAACGTGGCCTACATAAAACCACCAAAAATACGGTTATTACAGATACTAAAAGGAATTGACTGGAATTATTACAATAAAAGGTTTCGAAAATACTTTTTTGGGGTTACCATGTACATTTTTTCACAAATCCATATCTATTTCATTCAAATTCGATCAAAACGTACGATAAAAACCGCCTTGGCTTTTATACCCCTAAAAAAATGCAAAATTGTTTTAAAAACAAAAATTAGGGCACCAAAAAAAACAAAAACTAGAAATGGTGTTTGTAAAACACAATGCCCCCAACCTTTGCTTGACCCGAGCTGGCAAAATATTCAACAAATATTGTTAAAGACTCAAAAACATACAACAAGAATTCCCCCGAATGTGGGGGCGCAAAGTCACCAAACCATGAAATCTAGGTCAAGGTCAAACATGGATGCCTGCATAAAAATTTCACTCCTAGTTGCAAGCATGTACCAAGTAACTCTTAAAAACAGACTCTTACATCAGGGTCAAAGTTAGGGTTGTCACACTATTTTACAAAGTCAGTGAACCATAAAATGTAGGTCAAGGTCAGAAATGGATACTTGCATTGAAGTTTCAATTCCTAAATGCAAGCTTGTACCAAATACAATTAATGAAGCTCTGATAGATCTTGAGAAATTGACTCTTACATTAGACAGAAAGTCAGGGTGGTCGCAATAATTCACAAAGTCAGTGAACCATGAAATATGGGTAAAAGTCAAATATGGATGCTTGCGTTGCAGTTGGAATTCCTAGATGCAAGTTTGTACCAATTATAATTTAAAAAGCTGTAATAGTTTTCGAGAAATGGTGAAAGTCAGGGTGGTCGCAATAATTCACGAAGTCAGTGAACCATGAAATATAGGTCAATGTCAGATATGGATGCTTGCGTTGAAGTTGCAATGCCTGGATGCAAGTTTGTGCCAAGAATGATTAATGAAGCTCTAATAGTTCTCAAGATATGGACTTGCTGACAAGATTTTATTAAAAAAAAACAAGGCATCGCATGCGATACAAATCCCCTCGCACAAGACAACTTCGTGTGTGGAAAACACTGAAATGGCAAAAGTCCAACTTGCTTGAGATATTATCATATGCAACATTTGTGTAAAGTTTGTTTAAAAATCCATCCATAAATGTAGGTTCTAGAGTGATGACAATATTTCTCTAAAAATAGTCATAGGGACCTTGACTTGAGGCCATGGCCGCGAAGTAGATCTTGCTCAAGATATTATCATAAGCATCTTTTGTGTGAAGTTAGATTAAAATCATAAATGTAGGCGGTAGAGCAATGACAAAGTTTTTCTAAAAATAGCCATAGTGACCTTGACCTTGAGGTCATGACCAAGCAACTCAAGATATTACCATAAGAAACATTTGTGTGAAGTTCTATTAACATCCATCAATAAATGTAGGCACTAGAGCGATGACAAAGATTTTCTAAAAATAGCCCCAGTGACCTTGACCTTGAAAGTCGAAATAGTTCGAGATATTGTCATAAGGAACATTTGTGTGAAGTTATACTGAAATCGGTGAAGAAATGTAAGCGCTAGAGCCATGTCAAAGTTTTTCTAAAAATAGCCACAGTGACCTTGACCTTGAAAGTCAAACTCACTCGAGGTATTATCATAAGGAACATTTGTGTGAAGTTATATTGAAATCAGTGAAGAAATGTAGTCGCTGGGGCGATGACAGTTTTTTTCAAAAAATAGCCACAGTGACCTTGACCTTGAAAGTCGAAATCGCTCGAGATATTGTCTTAAGGAACATTTGTGTGAAATTATATTGAAATTGGTGAAGAAATGTAAGCGCTAGAGTATTGACAAAGTTTTTCTAAAAATAGTCACAGTGACCTTGACCTTGAAAATGGAACTCGCTACAGATATTGTCATAAGGAACATTTGTGTGAATCGATTTTGAAATTGGTGAAAAAATGTAAGCGCTAGAGCAATGAAAAAGGTTTTCTAAAAATAGCCACAGTGACCTTGACCTTGAAAGTCGAACTCTTTCGAGGTATTGTCATCAGGATCATTTGTGTGAAGTTATATTAAAATCGGTGAAGAAATGTAGGCGCTGGAGCGATAGCAAAGTTTTTTCTAAAAAAAGCCATTGTGACCTTGACCTTGAAAGTTGAAATGGCTTGAGATATTGTCATAAGGAACATTTGTGTGAAGTTATATTTAAATCGGTGAAGAAATGTAAGCGCTAAAGCATTGACAAAGTTTTTCTAAAAATAGCCACAGTGACCTTGACCTTGAAAGTGGAACTCGCTAGAGATATTGTCATAAGGAACATTTGTGTGAAGTTATATTGAAATCGGTGAAGAAATGTAGGCGCTAGAGCGATGACAATTTTTTTCTAAAAATAGCTACAGTGACCTTGACCTTGAGGTCATGACCCTGAAAGTCGAACACACTTGAGATATTGTCATAAGGAACATTTGTGTCAAGTTATATTGAAATCAGTGAAGAAATGTAGGCGCTAGAGCAATGACAAAGTTTTTCTAAAAATAGCCACAGTGACCTTGACCTTGAGGTCATGACCTTGAAAGTCGACCTCGCTCAAGATAATGTCATAAGGCACATTTGTTTGAAGTTATATTGAAATCAGTGAAGAAATGTAGGCGCTAGAGTGATGACAAAGTTTTTCTTAAAATAGTCACAGTGACCTTGACCTTGAGGTCATGACCTTGAAAGTCGAACTTGCTGAGATATTGTCATAAGAAACATTTGTGTGAAGTTATATTGAAATTGGTGAAGAAATGTAGGCCCTAGAGCGATGACAAAGTTTTTCTAAAAATAGCCACAGTGACCTTGACCTTGAGGTCATGACTTTGAAGTCGAACTCGCTCCAGATTTTTTTATAAGGAACATTTGTGTGAAGTTATATTGAAATTGGTGAAGAAATGTAGGCACTAGAGCGATGACAAAGTTTTTCTAAAAATAGCCACAGTGACCTTGACCTTGAGGTCATGACCTTGAAAGTCGAACTCGCTGAGATATTGTCATAAGAAACATTTGTGTGAAGTTATATTGAAATTGGTGAAGAAATGAAGGCGCTAGAGCGATGACAAAGTTTTTCTAAAAATAGCTACAGTGACCTTGACCTTGAGGTCATGACTTTGAAGTCGAACTCGCTCGAGATTTTTTTATAAGGAACATTTGTGTGAAGTTATATTGAAATTTGTGAAGAAATGTAGGCGCAAGAGCGATGACAAAGATTTTCTAAAAATAGCCACAGTGACCTTGACCTTGAGGTCAAGACCTTGAAAGTCGAACTCGCTCGAGTTTTTTTTATAAGGAACATTTGTGTGAAGTTATATTGAAATTGGTGAAGAAATGTAGGCGCTAGAATGATGACAAAGTTTTTCACAAATTACCAAAATGACAAAGGGCCATAACTCACAAAGTATTTTTCGGAATTTTGTCATAAGTTAATCAGTTCATCTACTCATCACCACCAATCTATTCACCAACTTTCAAGGCTCTAGCTCCAATAATTTTTGAGATATCTTGCTGACAAGACTTTATTAAAAAAATTTCAAAGGGCAATAACTCTTAAAAGGGGCATAATCCGGACGAGAAAAAAAATACGCGTCAGCTAATTTTCCATGAGGAATCCATATATGAAATTTCAAAACCCTAGCATACACGGTTCTAAAGATATGCTATGCATCACTTTTAGCATACATAACAATGGGCACAAATTACCAAAATGACAAAGGGCCATAACTCACAAAGTATTTTTCGGAATTTCGTCAAAAGTTAATCAGTTCATCTACTCATCACCACCAATATATTTACCAACTTTCAAGGCTCTAGCTCCAATAGTTTTTGAGAAATCTTGCTGACAAAATTTTATTAAAAAAATTTCAAAGGGCAATAACTCTTAAAAGGGGCATAATCCGGACAAGAAAAAAAATATGTGTCAGCTAATTTTCCATGAGGAATCCATATATGAAATTTCAAAACCCTAGAATACACGGTTCTAAAGTTATGCTATGCATCACTTTTAGCATACATTACAATGGGCACAAATTACCAAAATGACAAAGGGCCATAACTCACAAAGTATTTTTCGGAATTTTGTCAAAATTTTATCAGTTCATCTATTCATCACCACCAATCTATTCACCAACTTTCAAGGCTCTAGCTCCAATAGTTTTTGAGAAATCTTGCTGACAAAATTTTATTAAAAAATTTTCAAAGGGCAATAACTCTTAAAAGGGGCATAATCCGGACAAGAAAAAAAATACGTGTCAGCTAATTTTCCATGAGGAATCCATATATGAAATTTCAAAACCCTAGAATACACGGTTCTAAAGATATGCTTTGCATCACTTTTAGCATACATTACAATGGGCACAAATTACCAAAATGACAAAGGGCCATAACTCACAAAGTATTTTTCGGAATTTCGTCAAAAGTTAATCAGTTCATCTACTCATCACCACCAATATATTCACCAACTTTCAAGGCTCTAGCTCCAACAATTTTTGAGATATCTTGCTGACAAAATTTTATTAAAAAAATTTCAAAGGGCAATAACTCTTAAAAGGGGCATAATCCGGACAAGAAAAAAAATACGCGTCAGCTAATTTTCCATGAGAAATCCATATATGAAATTTCAAAACCCCAGCATACACGGTTCTAAAGTTATGCTATGCATCACTTTTAGCATACATTACAATGGGCACAAATTACCAAAATGACAAAGGGCCATAACTCACAAAGTATTTTTCAGAATATTGTCAAAAGTTAATCAGTTCATCTACTCATCACCACCAATATAATCACCAACTTTCAAGGCTCTAGCTCCAATAGTTTTTGAGATATCTTGCTGACAAGATTTTATTAAAAAAATTTCAAAGGGCATTAACTCTTGAAGGGGGGCATAATCCGGACTAGAAAAAAAATACGCGTCAGCTAATTTTCCATGAGGAATCCATATATGAAATTTCAAAACCCTAGCATACACGGTTCTTTAGTTATGCTATGCATCAAAAGCGTAACGGACGGACGAACGGACGAACGGACGAACGAGGCAGAAGCAATATGCCCCTCCAACTTTTTCAAAGTTGGGGGCATAACTATGCTGAGTATCACATTTGTTATAATTAACATTATCATATTAAAATTTACCACTAAAATTTCTTCTTCGGTTAGAATTCCGAAAAATAAAATCTTCGGATCGGCAATTTTTGGCTCGGCCCGGCCCGGCCTTGGCTTTTATACCCGACCGTTAAATTGTAGATCAAAACTGATTTTCTTCAAAACAGGTTGCAATGTTAGTTATTAATTACAAATTCTGATCTGTGATAACTGTAAAAATTATTCCTTTTCATTTTAATTAAAAAGGAGGGTGAACGGAGTTATGAGACTGAACGGAGATATGAGAAAAGGGGATATATCTATCTATCTATCTATCTATCTTCTGATACTGCGTGGGTCACATTTGACCATTACCGCAGGTGTATATTACATACACTCCAGGTTTTGCAGGATGAAAGCCTACACAGTAATCATGTAATTACGGCCTGCACAGGGGATGGTTCTCCCTGCACAGGGGGCCTCCAGTTAACGTCCCGATCCGAAGGACGGTGCACTTTATGACATTCATCCCTGCAAATGATGCCAATGGAGTGTGTTCGGACACCGAAATTTTATCGCCGCTGCCGGGGATCGAACCCGGGACCTCTAACATCAGAGGCAAGTGCACTAACCACTGAGCTATCACGCTCCACTCTAAACATATATGAAGATAGATAGATAGATAGATAGAGCTGCATTAGCAACACTGTCTATAATTTGCTGCATCATTTAAGATTGAGTGTCCACAAAGCAACTGATTTACTGCAGATAAAGTCCTTCTGTCCCTATCTCCGTGACAGAGCCTTTTTCCCACTTCCCCAAATATTTCCTGCAAAAAAACAACAACAACAAAAAACGATGACACAGCATAATCCGTCTCTCTTGCTGCTTTTAGTTTAGGTGTCAACATACTTTTTCTCCAATTCCAATACAAGTAAAACCTGTTGAAACTATCTGCCAATGCAAAACGCAAAATATGCTATCCTGAGGTGCAGTAATCTGGGATTTTACGCTGTTGAACAGCAATTCAACGCCAGGTGCAGCCATTTTAACAGACGACTCTGATGATTTTATAGGCGCTTGAAACCTTGAATTATTTGCCGTAAAAAAAAATGACAAGCGTCCTTGTCAACGATCTTCCTTCAAAATTAAAGAGTTTCAAGATGTCTGCGCCCTTGCTGCGTGCTTGCAAAAAATATTTATTTCACTTCGCACAGGAACATCCTGATTTTAGAATTGCTGTATGTTTTAAGTTTTTGTACCTTGAATCCATTGTGTATATCAAAATATTCAAAATCATTGTAAATTGGAGAAATATGCCGGAATTCTGCAATGTCTTTAGATTTCGTGTCTCAAAATGTAGAATGTATCAAATGACATTGAATGAGTTCGATCACCAACCGTGGTTAGCCAAAAGGGTGATCAAACTCAGTCTGGTTGAATGGCGGGAAAGTCGTGAAATCACACTAAAGCGTTGGTTTCGCTGACAGTGTACATCTTTTGCAGGTGTACATTACATACACTCCAGGTTTTTTGTTTGATTTGAGGTTTAACGTCCCCATCAACACTGTAAAGGTCATTTTGGAGATGTAAACACTCCAGGTTTTGCAGAATGAAAGCCTACACAGTAAATTACGGTAGGGTTCTTTAACCTGCACAGGGGCCTCCAGTTAATGTCCTGATCCGAAGGATGGTGTACTTAATAACATTCATCCCTCCAGGTTTTGCTGGATGAAAGATGTGGAGCACTTTGGTGCAGTGGTAGTGCATCGGATCTGTGATCGTGATATTGCAGGTTTTAGCCTCACGCTGACCAAAGTGTTGTGCCCTTGAGCAAGGCACTTCTTCTTCTTCCAGTTTCGCCTTAACCCCAGTAGGGGACACAGACGGTGTATGTTACATACACTCCAGTTTTGCAGGATGAAAGCCTACACAGTAATCATGTAATTACGGTAGGGTTCTTTAACCTGCACAGGGGATAGTTCTCCCTGCACAGGGGGCCTCCAGTTAACGTCCCGATCCGAAGGACGGTGCACTTTATGACATTCATCCCTGCAAATGATGCCAGAGGAGCGTGTTCGGACACCGAAATTTTCACACCGCTGCCGGGGATCGAACCCGGGACCTCTAGCATCAGAGGCAAGTGCACTAACCACTGAGCTATCACGCTCCACTTCATCCACATTGCTTTAAAAAAAAAAAAAAATACTGGTTACCACCCAGGAAATCCTGCTCGTAATGCTCAGATGTGAGCGAGTATCAGAATCAGAATTGTTACTGATGACACATCAAATGACACTCTTACACCAGGACCTGTGATATGGGAAGTTAGTCCCTAGCTCTAACCAAAGAGGTAAACTTAGCTATACAATCCTCAGCACCTTCAGCCATCAAAATTAACAAATTGGGAAGGGCATTCCAATCTCTAATGGTTTGGGGGAAGAACTACTCTTTATAAATGTCAGTTCTTGCAGTAAGCATGGTAAGGGTCTGAAATGTCATGGAATGGTGCTTTCTACAGTGCCTAGCTGGGGGAACAAGGTCATCCGTTGGAATGCTGGCAACACCCTTTAGACCTTCGTATAAGAGTATGAGCCTACTGTCTCTTCTCCTTTTCTTGAGAGACTCCCATCTTAATTTTCCAAGAATTCCAGTCATGCTCCCAGTTTCAAAGCAGCAATTACTTGTTGCAAATCTAGCAGCTCTATTCTGAACTTTTTCAATTTTTTCATTAAGGACCACTCCTATTGGGTCCCAGATGCAACTGCCATATTCCAAGATTGGGCGAACATGTCCCCTATATGCTGTTTCTTTCACATCCTGACGACACTGATGAAGATTTCGTCTCAGGAAACCAAGTGTTCTATTCGCCTTTGTACACATATTGCTAATGTGTGTATTCCATCTCAAATCATGAGTGATTGTCACACCAAGGTATTTAATGGAATTCACATTTTCCAGGACCGTGCCCTCTAAGTTGTAAGAAGCCTCAATTTTATTTATTCTCTTCCTAGTTATCTGTATAATATTGCATTTAACGGGTTGAAATCTCATGCCCCATTTTCGTGCCCAACATCCTAATCTATCTATATCCTTCTGCAGTTTCATTGAGTCCTCAGTATCTCTGATTTCCCGATAGCAAACACAGTTGTCTGTGAACAGCCTTATTTCTGAGTCAATGTCAGTGGAAATATCATTGATGTACAGGGAGAATAGCAGCGTACCAAGAACAGTCTCCTGGGGGAGTAGCAGTAAAATGAGAAAAGAAAAAAAAAATAGAAAAAAAAATCCCTGCATATGATGCCAATGGAGCATGTTGGGACACGAAATTTTATCATGGCTGCCGGGGGTAGAACCCGGGATCTCTAGCATCAGAAGCAAGTGCATTAACCACTGAGCTATCATGCTTCACCTCTGGTGTAGAGTTGCTTAGATACTGAAGAGTATTCAAGATGTTGGTTGTGACTGAAATGCAAGACCTGCAAATGTACAAGTCACAGATGTCTCATAATGAGAAACGCGATTCTTTTATATGTTTTGGAAGGCTGCAAAATGCTTTTTTCTATCAATATATGATTATTAGTTGCGCTAAAATGACCTTGTTCCCCCAGCTAGGCACTGTAGAAAGCACCATTCAATGGCGTTTCAGACCCTTACTGCAAGAACTGACATTTATAAAGAATCGTTCTTACCCCGAGCCATTAGAGATTTGAATGCCCTCCCCGATTTTATAATTTCGACAGCTGAAGGTGCTGAGGGTTGTGCAGCTAAGTTTACCTCTTTGGTTAGAGCTAGGGACTAACTTCCCATATCACAGGTCCTGCAGGTGTATGAATGTCATTTGTCGTATCACCAGTAACAATTCTGTTTCTAATTTTGTTTCAGCGAAGGCCCTGTGACCTATGTAGCATCATGTTGTCATGACAGTCTACTAAAGTAGCTACCATAGGTGCTCCTCTGATAAAGCTAGTGCGCATGTCATGGGTAGCTACTATAGTACCTACTTTAGTTCCAGTCTAAGTCGGTCACTGTTGTATGGGAAATAAGTCCCTACCTCCCACCGAAAAGGTTAACTTAACTACATTATTCTCTGCATTGTCAGCTGACTACGTTTATCATCTTTACTGGTTATACTGGTCTTATTGTCAATTCTGTTCAGCTTCACAGACCAGAAAGGAAACAGGCTGGGAAAAACATTTTTTTTTTTTTGTAATAGTTTGTCACTATTTCAGACAGGGAATCACATCCTTGAACAGAAATATTAAATATAGTTGAAACAGATTTGACTCAGTCAGTTTCAAGATAGAAAACCATCCTAATGATTGTGAGCAACAAACCTCAGTCAGTTTCAACTGATGATTGTGACCAACAAACCTCTGTCAGTTTCAAGATAGAAAACCATCCTGATGATTGTGACCAACAAACCTCAGTCATTTCCAAGTTAGAAAACCATCCTGATGATTGTGACCAACAGACCTCAGCAATTTCCAAGTTAGAAAACCATCCTGATGATTGTGACCAACAAACCTCTGTCATTTCCAAGATAGAAAACCATCCTGATGATTGTGACCAACAAACCTCTGTCATTCCAAGTTAGAAAACCATCCTGATGATCGTGACCAACAAACCTCAGTCATTTCCAAGTAAGAAAACCATCCTGATGATTGTGACCAACAAACCTCAGTCAGTTTCAACATAGAAAACCATCCTGATGATTATGACCAATAGGCCTCAGTCATTTCCAAGTTAGAAAACCATCCTGATGATTGTGACCAACAAACCTCAGTCAGTTTCAACATAGAAAACCATCCTGATGATTGTGACCAACAAACCTCAGTCATTTCCAAGATAGAAAACCATCCTGATGATTGTGACCAACAAACCTCAGTCAATTTCAAGATAGAAAACCATCCTGATGATTGTGAGCAACAAACCTCAGTCAGTTTCAACTGATGATTGTGACCAACAAACCTCAGTCAGTTTCAAGTTAGAAAACCATCCTGATGATTGTGACCAACAAACCTCAGTCAGTTTAAACATAGAAAACCATCCTGATGATTGTGACCAACAAACCTCAGTCATTTCCAAGATAGAAAACCATCCTGATGATTGTGACCAACAAACCTCAGTCAATTTCAAGTTAGAAAACCATCCTGATGACTGTGACCAACAAAACTCAGTCAGTTTCAACATAGAAAACCATCCTGATGATTGTGACCAACAAACCTCAGTCAGTTTCAAGATAGAAAACCATCCTGATGATTGTGACCATCAAACCTCAGTCAGTTTCAAGATAGAAAACCATCCTGATGATTGTGACCAACAAACTTCAGTTAGTTTCAAGATAGAAAACCATCCTGATGATTGTGACCAACAAACTTCAGTCAGTTTCAAGATAGAAAACCATCCTGATGATTGTGAACAACAAACCTCAGTCAGTTTCAAGATAGAAAACCATCCTGATGATTGTGAGCAACAAACCTCAGTCAGTTTCAAGATAGAAAACCATCCTGATGATTGTCACCAACAAACTTCAGTCAGTTTCAAGATAGAAAACCATCCTGATGATTGTGACCACTGACCAACAAACTTCAGTCAGTTTCAAGATAGAAAACCATCCTGATGATTGTGAGCAACAAACTTCAGTCAGTTTCAAGATAGAAAACCATCCCGATGATTGTGAGCAACAAACCTCAGTCAGTTTCAAGATAGAAAACCATCCTGATGATCGTGAGCAACAAACCTCTGTCAGTTTCAAGATAGAAAACCACCCTGATGATCGTGAGCAACAAACCTCAGTCAGTTTCAAGTTAGAAAACCATCCTGATGATTGTGACCAACAAACCTCAGTCAGTTTCAAGTTAGAAAACCATCTTAATGTTTAAGATGGAAAATCCATCTTATTCATGTAATTCTTCGAATCATTCTTCATGTTGTCGTTGGCAGTTGCTATAATGAAGGCCCAGTGTTATAGCTTGTTTATCACCATTATGATCCTAAGTATTGGGACAGACAGGCCTAAGCAAACAGTGCAGACCCAGATCAGACTGCTCCTTCAGGAGCAGTCTGATCAGGGCCTACACTGTTTGCCATTCCATTTGTACCTTTTGGACTCCTTGCAGGATCGTGAAACAAATTTGTTACAATTTTATTAGAATTACCGTACAACAAGTCCTCAAGGTGTCTGAATTTTTAGGATTCTGTTTTGTAGTATGAAGTGATAAACTTGGTCAGACTGCAAACAAACAAGATCCCTATGAAGAAAAGGGTCAGTTTGAGTGATTTGAAAAAATCCTTTATTATTGACATTTATAAGGTACAATGTCATGTAGTATGGGCTTCAGATTTGCATTTCCTGTGTAAATGAATAATTTTTTTCGCTAAAAAGAGAAATTCAGTATGTGGATAAAATAGTTATCTATGGATAATCAATGGGTATGGATTCTGTAAAATTACATTTGAGATCATTTTGGCACCGCACAAGGATTTTCCATCTTATGATGTATTCTGCCTCCGCCCATCAGGGCTTGAAGAAATAGATGGGCTGCATGATGCGTCCGGGCAGAGCTGAAACCGACCCGCACAGGAGTACTGGTAAACCACTTGGAGGATCTAGTCCGACTGTCCATGCATATAAACCCTATTGGTTTCATTGGGCGACTGGACTTGAGATGTCATTTCATCTCAGTGTGTCGGGTAAAAATCCCACAAAATTGGAAGCAATTTCAAAATAACCTTTACAGTGTTGACGGGGACGTTAAACCTCTAATCAAACAAAACAAACAACATACAGCAATGGAAGAGTTCACTAGCATACAATGGGCTGATGTTATGGTGAGTGACATTGTTCTAGCTTTGTTTGGAGTTAAACAGCCAAGTTTGTTTGATTTGATGTTTAACGTCCCCATCAATACTGTAAAGGTCATTTTGGAGACGTTGCTTCCAATTTTGTGGGAAGTTGTACCCGACATTGAGATGAAATGAATCTCAAGCTCTGTCGCCCAATGAAACCAATAGGGTTTATTAGCATGGACTGTCCGCCTCGCACCGCGGTTCCTAGACAGGCTTAGATCCTGTAAGCGGTTTACCAGTACTAGTGTGCGGGCCAGATTCAGCTCTGCGTGGAAGCATCATGCAGCCCATATATTTCTTCAAGCCCCTATGGGCGAGGGCTGCTAAACTGCCAAGTCAACATTAATTAGGTCATCATGTGGAACTGGTCAGTTTATCATACCACACTTTTCCTGGACATGCATAACCCTTATCCAGCTGCATAAATTAATTTAGCCACACCCATTTACATTTCAGCCAATAAAATTCCTTGATGTAATTTGTTCATTTTAATATACATGTATTTGCAAACTGGGTCCAGTTGTTTAAAACTAATGATGTCGTTAGTTAACATATCATTAAAACTGTGATCATTTATTATGGCAAATATGCTGATATTTTTGTTGAAAAAATGTGAGCAGCTTTTGCAAATGCAAAAGCTACTCACATTTTCTCAGCAAAAATACCAAAATTTTAGATATTGAACTTGGTAGAACAATTAACAATTTGACCACTAATGAGCTCGTTAAGCTAACGAGGCTTTGAACAACTGGTCCCTCAATGACAAATATTGTAGACCCTGGTCTGTAGCTACACATTTGCAAATGTAGGGGTTGTCATGAACAGCAGAATAAGGGTTAAATACTAGAATAGAAGTTAACCCTTTTTGCACCAAATAGAATCTTCAGTTTTATATATAGCAGGAGTACACTTCAAATTTAGGGCTGTCAGGTTGTGTTTTCTTCAAAATTTATTTGGAAAGTGGCTGACCTTTTAGCAAACAGTGGAGGCCCTGATCAGACGTCGCATTCTGCGGCGTCTGATCAGGGCCTGCACTGTTTGCCAGGGTACCCGTTTTGGGGTTTCTGATACAGAATGGGTTAAAGAGTATAGTGCACATTCTTTTGCCAGAAATAAACAACTGCCCTTCTTGAATCAGTGGAAGAGAGAAAATGCAGGACCTCCTACTCAACAGTCACAAGCGCATCTGACAGAGCTACTGATGCCACATTACGATAACTCACCCGTGCGACATAGTGCATTTTTCACACCTCCAAAATGTCTAATTTTTTATGAAAATCCTTGATAGTTTTGTTATAAATGTTCAAAACATAGGTTGAGGGTGCTTGTTAGAACCGCCTCTGTGAGGCGGTTCTAACGAGTACCCACAACCTATGTATTGGAGCGGAAATAAGAAAAATAGTGTATACCCCCATAAACCCCATTTTTCTCTATATAAAGTGGGGTATAGGGGGGTCTTCATTTCACGGACTTGTTCACGTGATGATTTCTGTATATGCTTTCATTTGTTTTTTTTTTTTTTTCAGGAGCTAAGAGCTGTTCTGGATATATTCAATATAAGTGTCCACGTTCCAGAGGGTGAAAAATTTGTAAGTGCTAAAATAATGGGTTCACATTCAAGGGAAATAATTAGGATTGTGATGATATGGTTGGCATCCTATATGATATAGTCTTTGAAAACGCAGTGAGACGTGACTGGACTTTTAATTTTGGACTAGTCCGCGTTTTAGGTAATAGTCTTTAGATGGGATTTTATATTGGCCGATATTGCTTTACTGACGATTGTACAGTATCATATTAACCGATTGACCACGACTCCTTCATAATGACATTATCCAAAAAAATTGTTTATAATTTGAAAATCCTGTGAAAAAGAAATCCGAAACCTGCTTCCCCTAAAACATGGAATAGTCTTATCACGCTTGAACGTTGAACTCTCAAAGGTCGTTGATAAACTATACATATGGAGATACACACATTCTGATATGATACATTCTGATTCTGTTGGGATACAGACATTCCAAAACGACACATACCGGTATTGTGATATGGACACTCCGATAGTATATACATGTACTGATTTATTTTAGTTTGATTGTGTTGTAATCTTAACCTTTACCCTGCTGTAGGCGACAAGCCCTATCTTTGCAAACAGTGTAGATCCAGATCAGATGGCTTCTGAAGAAGCCATCTGATCAGGATCTACACAGTTTGACATTCAGTTTATGAATATGTAGAAATAAGCTGCATCAAGTAATCTGATTGGTTCAAAGTCAGAAATGAGTGTGGCTTAATTGAATATTCAGCAGGTTAAAGGTTAAAGTTTATTTGAATCGCTCAAGAACACTCATTCCAGATAGTATCACGCATGCGAGAGAGGCAGTGACTTTTAGACCACTGCTACCAATTTACACCTAGGTGGAGTGGGGCAGTGGCATTAAGTGTCTTGCCCAAGGACACACCTCGGCTCCTGGGGCAGGATTCAAATCCACAACCTCTTGATCATAAGTCGAACACGCTAACCACTGAGCTATCGAGGCTACCAATACTCCGATAGGATACATATCACGATACTTTATGCATCTTATAAAGTAACTGGTGAATGATGATGACTGGCTTTGCTGAGAAGCCTCCGTGGTGTAGTGGTTACGCTACTCGCCTTGTAAACCAGGGGTCGCAGGATCGATCCTGGGCTTCTCCAGATTTTCGGATGAGTCTCTAAACCAAGGTCCCGTCCCGTATCTTGAATACTTTTTGATGGAGAAATGTTATACCTGGGGTATTACTTCAATGGAACCAGATGATTGGCCTCAATATATATGTAGGTCAGTGTGACCTATATTTCATGGTTCAGTGACTTTGCCTTATTTATTGTATATTATTTGATGGAGGAACTTCATATCTGGATAATCAATTCCATGTGACCTGATGAATGGCATAAATATATACCTAGGTCTTTGTGACACATATTTCATGATTCATTCATTCTACCATATATTTTGAATACTTTTTCTTAGTTAACTTCAAACCTGAATTATAAGTTCCATGTGACCAGATGATTATACCTAGGTCAGTGTGACCTATTTTCATTGTTCAATGATCTTGCCTTATAATTCAGACACTATTTGATTCTGAAATGTAATATCTGGAATATATGTTCCATGTGACCTGATGATTAACCTCAAAATATATTTAAGTGAGTGTGACCTATATTTCATGGTTCAGTAATTTAACCTTATATCTTGAAGGCATGAAACAGGCGAGCTATGCTCTCATGTGACAGCTCTCGTTTACCAAATGGAATCTTCCTCCTTATACATGACACTCCTACCTTGGTAAACAGTGTAGATCCAGATCAGATAGCTTCTGCAGAGGCCATCTGGTCAGGATCTATACTGTGTGTCTTTCAGTTGATGAACTGAATAAATACATAATACATGTATCAAGTCATTTGATTGGTTGCTAGTCAGCAGTGTATCTAGCATAATTTACCGTAGTGATCCTAAGTACATGTATTTGGAAAGACAGGCCTAAGCAAACAGTGTAGACCCAGATCAGACTGCTTCTGAAGGAGAGTCTGATCAGGGTCTACACTGTTTGCCATTCCGTCTCCACTTTTTGGCCTCCTTGCTAGATAGCGAAACAAAATTCACCTTATTTGCATTATCTGCTGGTTCCTAGTCTGAAGATTATTAGTGTTGGAAAAACAGGTAACCAGACCCCCCTGACCATGAAAGGTCACGGGAGGGGGGGGGGGGGGGGGGGGTCTGGTTACCTGTTTTTCCAATATCCGTTAAAATTTTAGGAAAATTACTGCAAGTCCTCAAGGTGTCAGAATTTTTAAGATTTTATGGTATTTAACATGATAAGGGTAAAAGGTAACAGGAATGGAACCAGTTAAAACTACTGGGTTCAATTGTTCAAAATAAACAATGTTGTAAGCTACCATAAAAATCCTAAAAATTTGAACACCTTTAGGGCTTACTGTAATTCTCCAAAAATTTTAACCCTTATCTTGCTGAATATTCATTTAAGCCACACCCATTTCTGTCTATCAGCCAATCAAATTTCTTGATGTAATTTATTGCTACAAATTCATAAACTGAATGCCAAACAGTGTAGATCCTGATCAGATGGCTTCTTCAGAAGCCATCTGATCTGGATCTACACTGTTTGCAAAGATAGGGGTTGTCGTGAACAGCAAGATAAGGGTTAACAAATTTGTTTCACAATCCAACAAGGAGTCCAAAAAGGTGCAGAAGGAATAGCAATCAGTGTAGACCCAGGTCAGATCTGATCTGGGTCTGCACTGTTTGCTTAGGCCTATCTGTGCCAATACTTAGAATCATTACGGTAACCTATCATTTAAACTTTTTTCATTGACTATGGCAAATATACTAGAATTTTTACAGGAAAAATATGAGTAGCTTTTGCATTTGCAAAAACTGCTCACATCTTTTTAGCAAAGATTTCAATATTCGGCAAAATTCCTATATTAAGACCACCTTTGGGATTGTTCAAAAGTGGTCTTAAACTTTTGAACAGTCCTAAAGGTGGTCTCTTACTAAGATATTATGTGTGTAGATAACACAAAGAAAGAATAACTGCTCCTTAGATTAAACATGTTTTATTGCATTTTATAACAATGGGATTGGACACAAGTTATACAACATTAGATAGTCCTCTCCCCAATAGTTTACAAACTATTTCAAATGGTACACTGCTCCTTCAGGAGGAGTCTGATCTTGTGCAGACAGTGTAGAGCCTGATCAGACTGCTCCAAAATGAATGATAATCATTTTGTAGCCCAACACAGAATTACGAATGAAATTTTCTCAAAACTCCCAAACTGAACTACCGTAAAGGAAAATCCCCCTCATTATATGGATTCAGAGAAGGTTCCAGCATCATTTAGAAAGAAATTCGCTCATATGCTAAAAATAATGTGATCAGTATTTTTTTGTTTGATTTGAGGTTTAATGTCCCCATCAACACTGTATAGGTAATTTTGGAGACGTTGCTTCCAATTGTGTGGGACATTTACCCAACATTGAGATGAAGTGACATCTCAAGTGCTGTCGCCCAATTCAACCAATAGGGTTTATAAGCATGGATGGTCCGACTCACACTGCTTTACCTGGGCAGGCTTAGATCTTCAAAGCAGTTTACCAGTACTTGTGTGCGTTGGGTTTCAGCTCTGCATGGAAGCATCATGCAGCCCATTTATTTCTTCATTCCCCAATGGGCGGGGGCGGTAATGTGATCTGTAAATTTCTGTGTTATTCTTTAATCCCTTTTCTTGTAAACAGATTAATCAACTACAGTACATGTATTATTACTCTCTGACTCATATTTTAGATCTTTCCTTCACTATAAGAAATGGGTAAACAAAATATTACATAATCCAGTGGGGTGAACATATTTATCATATCACGTCATGTCTGAGAATGTAATAATGCCATGTAATAAATTTGATAATCCATTAGTGGATTAAATATGCAAATTAGTTAGATACACCCCGTAACGTTACATGTACAACCTCGCATTTATAAATGGCGGAATAGTGACATTTTGGTTAAACAATCGAGAATAAAATGGGTTTTAAATGTCATATGATAAATAGAATCTTGCATTCGTGCTCATGTATTATTGAATTTATTAAACTCGTTGAAGAAAAGGGATAAAATGCTCGGCAAAGCCTCGCATTTTATCCCTTTTCCTCAACTTGTTTAATAAATTCAATAATACATGAACACTCATGTAAGATCCTCTGTAAATTAAAAAAAAAATCTTATACATAACACAATATCATTAGTTAACAAAAGTTATACATGTATCATTAAAACTTTGGTCATTCAATATCACAGATATGCTAATATTTTTGCTTCAAAAATGCGAAGCTACTCACATTTTTCCAACAAAAATAAAAAAGTTTTAAATATTTTCTTGCTCAAACAGTTAACGTTTTGCCCACTAAAGAGTTTATTAGGCTAACAATGCTTTGAACAACTGGGCGCTGATCAGATCACAAACCCAGAAAACAGGATTTCAGGGGACTCTTTTTTTCTAATGCAGAATCCATTCCTAGTGTTAGAACTACAATCAGAAGAATGTGTACACCAGATTGTTAGTAGATCTATGCTTATAAGGTAAGCCTTTACCTCACTTAGCCCTTGACAGGTGGAATGGTAAACAGTGCAGGCTCTGATCAGACTGCTCCTTTAGGAGCAGTCTGATCTGAGTCTTCACTGTTTGTGTAGGCCTTCTGTCCCAATACTTTGGATCATTGTGGTATGTTTCTGTTATGACTCACTGTTGAGCTGGATTACTCCATGCAGGCCAATTTGTTATTGTTATTTTGTAGCATTTTGTACTAAAATTGAGAGGAAGGGTTGGAAAATCATATACAGTTGAATTTCAAAGCATTTAATACATTGTACCTTTTGGACTTTGAAAATTTGTTTGAGATAGTGTTAGTTTGAAATAATGAGAATTAATAGTAGCACCGTCTTATTTGGAATAATGGGGAACACATAAGGATATCTTTATGATCTTCTCTACAATAAAGGTACATGTATGTTGTGTGCTCATTAGAAACGCCTCATTAAAGAGAATCTAATGAGTACACACAACATACCTTTTCAAGATAAAATCAGGAAAACCTCCTGTAATAATTCTAAATACACCAAAACCTCTTTATAACATTATAAATGGGATCCAAAGCAGAAACCGTGTTACTTAAAAACTTAAAAACTGTGTTATAGCCAAACAAAAATGCACTATGTATTTAATGTGCACTATGTGCATAAATGGTCATTTTTCTATTTAATCCACAGCTCCCAGTACTTTCCTTTGATGTTGGCAGTACTAATAAATTTCGATAAATGTATTGTTATCATGTACTGATATCATGTACTGATATCATGTACAGTTTTGAATTGACCAATCAGCTGAGCTACAATTAAAATGGGAAGGGGCTTCTAGCTCTGCATGACAAAATTAACATTGTGGGTATTCCTTAAAACAGCCTCGCCGAGGTAATTTGAATGAGTACCCACATTTAAAATAGCTTCTGCTTAATGGCAAACAGTGCAGACCCTGATCAGACTGCTCCTTCTAATCTTAAAATGAGAAGGGGCTTCTAGCTCTGCATGACAAAATTAACATTATGGGTATTCTAGAAATTGGGTCGCCAAGGTTATTTGAATAAGTACTCACATTTAAAATAGTTTTTACTTAATGGGAAACTGCAGACCCTGATCAGACTGCTCCTTCTGATATTAAAATGGGAAGGGGCTTCTAGCTCAGCATGACAAAGTTAACATTGTGGGTATTCATTCAAATTGCCTAGCCGAGGTTATTTGAATGAGTACCCACATTTAAAATAGCTTTTGCCGATTCAGTGCAGACCCTGATCAGACTGCTCCTTCTGTTTAAGTTTCTCCAATTCTCCATGAAATCAAATTGTAGGTACTCCCTAGAACCGCCTAATCTAGGCAAGTCCAATGAGTACCCACAACATGTTTTTGTGGGATGAGGCAGTTCAAATGAGTACCCACGACATACCTTTTTATGGAGAAAAAATATCCCTGAATTATCACAAAATACACTCCCATTACTGGTGCCAAACATTTTATAAAACATTTGCATGCAGCAAAAGCACACATCTGAGTTCAAAGTAAGTCCTTTCACTTGAAGGTTCAGCATTAAAATGCCCCAGTGATAAACATCAGGTTAAAAAAGCATGGTCAAATAACCTGTGGTCAGTTGGATTTAGACCAATCAAATCCAATTGAATATTAATGAAGCAGAGAAGCTGACAGTGTCCTTTCAGACAGGACAATCCATTTTCCAGACGGGGTAAATCAGGTAAAATAAAAGAAATTGAAATTAACAGTAAATAAAACAAATATGCTTTAATAGGTTTTATCTATTACCTTTAAGTGGAAGTTACAATAAGCTGTGGATTAAAACAGATATATCCAATTGTTTTTTGAGAAATATTGGTAAATATTTGTACTGATTGACATCTGTACAGGATAATTAGACTCGCCCTGGCGGGCTCGTCAAATTATCCTGTACAGATATCAATCAGTACAAATATTTACCAATATTTTACAAAAACAATGGATATATCTATTACATAATCTATACATTTTTGGGATCCATCTTGAAACCGTGTTATATCCAAAACCATGTTATCATGTTGAGGTGTATATGGTTTTCTGGAGCAATGAGAAGAAATATATAGGGACTCAAATGTGAGTTAAAAAATAATCTCCACGTACCGTGTGTTATCGTGATTAACACACGGTGTTGGAGGGCAGATTGCGAAATATTAATTCACGACGGCGAAGCCGGAGTGAATTAATATTCGCATCTGCCCGACAACACTGTGTGTTAATCACGATAACACACCGGGTGCGTAGAAATTATTTCGATTCTAACATGATGCTAAGTAATAGATATATCCATTGTTTTTGTGAAATATTGGTAAATATTTGTACTGATTGATATCTGTACAGGATAATATGACGAGCCCGCCAGGGCGAGTCTAATTATCCTGTACAGATGTCAATCAGTACAAATATTTACCAATATTTCTAAAAAACAATTGGATATATCTGTTTTAATCCACAGCTTATTGTAACTTCCACTTAAAGGTAATAGATAAAACCTATTAAAGCATATTTGTTTTATTTACTGTTAATTTCAATTTCTTTTATTTGACCTGATTTACCCCGTCTGGAAAATGGATTGTCCTGTCTGAAAGGACACTGTCAGCTTATCTGCTTCATTAGTATTCAATTGGATTTGATTGGTCTAAATCCAACTGACCACAGGTTATTTTATCATGCTTTTTTAACCTGATGTTTATCACTGGGACATTTTAATGCCGAACCTTCAAGTGTAGGACTTACTTTGAACTCAGATGTGTGTTTTTGCTGCATGCAAATGTTTCATAAAATGTTTGGCACCAGTAAATGGGAGTGTATTTTGTGATAATTCAGGGATATTTTTTCTCCATAAAAAGGTATGTTGTGGGTACTCATTTTGAACAGCCTCATCCCACAAAACATGCTGTGGGTACTCGTTGGAATTGCCTAGATGAGGCGGTTCTAGCGAGTACCCACAATTTGATTTAATGGAGAATTGGAGAAACTTAATCAGAAGAAGCAGTCTGATCAGGGTCTGCACTGATTAAGTAAAGGCTATTTTAAATGTGGGTACTCATTCAAATAACCTCGGCAAGGCTATTTTAATGAATACCCACAATGTTAATTTCGTCATGCTAGAAGCCCCTTCCCATTTTAAGATCAGAAGGAGCAGTCTGGTCAGGGTCTGCACTGTTTGTCATTAAGTAAAACTATTTTAAATGTGGGTACTCATTCAAATAACCTCGGCGAGGCTATTTTAATGAATACCCATAATGTTAATTTTGTCATGCAGAGCTAGAGGCCCCTTCAAATTTTAAGATCAGAAGGTAGCAGTCTGATCCGGGTCAGCACTGTTTGCTATTAAGTAAGAGCTATTTTAAATATGGGTACTCATTCAAATAACCTCGGCGAGGCTATTTTAAGGAATACTCACAATGTTAATTTTGTCATGCAGAGCTAGAAGCCCCTTCCCATTTTAATTGTTACTCAGTTGATTGGTCCATTCAAAACTGTACATGATATCAGTACATGATATCAGTACATGATATCAATACATTTATCAAAATTTATTAGTATTGCCAGCATCAAAGGAAAGTACTGGAAGCTGTGGATTAAACTGAAATACAGTAGTAACAAAGCGTTATCTTGGGGACTATTTTGCAGCGGATGTCGACAGAAGGAAATGTTTACATGCAACGTCACGATGACGCCAAATTGCACACACCACGTTGACGACGTGAATTATCGCATATTTGCAAACGCTGACGTTTCCACTGGGTTCAATGGGAAAAACGTTAACGTCATGTTAGAATTTCAGTTAACCATTGTAAACAAGCCATCTGTCATTAGGATAATTCATCCGTGTGACATAGTGCATTCTTTCATATCTCCAGAATGGTTACATTTCATATGAAACACTATTTACTCATTGGAATTGTCTCTAATGAGTACACACATCATACATTTTCAAGATAAAATAAGAAAAATTGAAGAAAAAAAATGTCTCATTTATATTATAAATATCTGCAATTTCCAAGGGGCTTACAGCATCATCTAGTGAACCTCTACAAAGATTGTTCAAAATATAGTCCTGGGGCCAAAAATGCCCCCGCGCCGGGGCCCACTGGTTTCACATAGGCATATACAGGGATAACCTTTAAAAATCTTCTTGTCTGAAACCACAAGGCCCAGGTTTTGATATATGGTATGAAGCTTCATCTAATGGACCTCTACCAAAATTGTTCAAAAAATAGCCTTGGGACTAAAAATGTCCCCGCGCCAGGACCCACTAGTTTAGGGAAAACCTTTAAAAATCTTCTTGTCTGAAACCAGAAGGCCCAGGTCTATGATATTTGGCTTGAAGCTTCATCTAGTGGACCTCTACTAAGATTATAGCACTGGGGCCAAAATGCCCCCGCACAGGGGCCCAGCAGTTTTACATAGACTTATATAGGGAAATAAATGAAAAAGGTTAACTTTGGAAGCAAAGAATACATTATTAGAATGAAAACCGGAAACTCAGTTTTATTGAGTTTCTTCATAAACAGCACTGTTGTATGCAAGGCTGAATATGCCCCCTAGCATCGATTTCAGTAGTACTCGATTTTCAAATTAAGAGCAATGGACTCGATGCGTCCAAAGAAAATAAAAATATAATCTGCACTATGATGAAGTATCGGGAGACGTTTTGCGGCCGCCACACAGCACTAAACACCAGCTGCAGTGTCGTAAAATAAATGAAAAAGGTTAACTTTGGAAGCAAAGAATACATTATTAGAATGAAAACCGGAAACTCGGTTTGATTGAGTTTTTTCATAAACAGCAGAAGTTTTAAAAATCTTCTTGTCTGAAACCAGAAGGCCCAGGTCTTTGATATTTGGTATGAAGCTCCATGTAGTGGACCTCTACCAAGATTTTCAAAATATAGTCCTGGGGCCAAAAATGCCTCCGCCCTGGGGGGCCCACTGGTTTCACATAGGCGTATATGGGGAAAACCTTTAAAAATCTTCTTGTCTGAAACCAGAAGGCCCAGGTCTTTGATATTTGGCATGAAGCTTCATCAAGTGGACCTCTACAAAGATTGTTCAAAAAATAGTCCTGGGGCCAAAAATGCCCCCACGCCGGGGCCCACTTGTTTCACATACGCGTATACAGGGATAACCTTTAAAAATCTTCGTTTCAGAAACCAGAAGGCCCATGTCTTTGATATTTTGTATGAAGCTTCATCTAATGAACCTCTACCAAGATTGCTGGGACCCACTAGGTTTACATAGGCTTATATAGGAAAAAAAAACCTTTAAAAATCTTCTTGTCTGAAACCAGAAGGCCCAGGTCTTTGATATTTGGCGTGAAGCTTCATCTAGTGGACCTCTGCTGAGATTGTTAAAATTATAGCCCTGGTGCCAAAAAATGCCCCTGGGCCAGGGCCTACCAGTTTTACATAGGCTTATATAGGGGAAACCTTTAAAAAATCTTCTTGTCTGAAACCAGAAGGCCGAGGTCTTTGATATTTGGTAGGTAGCTTCATCTAGTGGACGTTACCAAGTTTGTTCAAATTATAGCCCTTGGGCCAAGAATGTGCTAGAGACACTGATACTCAGGTGAGCGATTCATGAATTTATTTAGAAAATGGCTGAATAGTTTGCACACAGTGATATCCATGATCAGGTGCTGCAATCTGCAGTGTCTAATCTAGGCCTGCACCTCTTGCCAGTGTTCAGTTCTGGGTTCTCCCATGTAAAATGTGTTAACAGTATGCCATATATGGGTTTTAAAATTTTCGAAAAGCTATTTCTTGTGTGTTTCAGATCCGTTTACCATCTATGGGCACAGGGCAGTAGTTACACTGAGTTGCACAGTCGCCTGAGATTGTTGTCGAAAGATTTTCTGGTAAGCGTAAATGGGCGTGGATAAAGCTGGAAGGAGATGCATTTTTTGTGACTTTATGCATGCTTTTAGAGCTGTGAGCTCAGCACTCTGAAAAAGGAAGACAGAAAACATTGCATTCTCTGGAACCAATTCTGTCAAAATTAGACTTATTGGGCAAGTTGTTAGTTAATATATTGTTAAAACTTTGATAATTTAACCCTTATCTTGCTGAATATTCATCTAAGCCACACCCATTTCTGCCTTTCAACCAATCAAATTGCTTGATGTAATTTATTGCTACAAATTCATAAACTGAATGCCAAACAGTGTAGATCCTGATCAGATGGCTTCTTCAGAAGCCATCTGATCTTGATCTACACTGTTTCCAAAGATATGGGTTGTTGTGAACAGCAAGATAAGGGTTAATATATTGTTAAAAACTTTGATAATTTAATGTGGGAAATACATAAAGGATCTTGCATGAGTGTCCATGTATTATTGAATTTATTGAACGAGTTGAGGAAAAGGGATAAAATGCCAGGCTTTGCCGAGCATTTTATCCCTTTTCCTCAACAAGTTGAATAAATTCAATAATACATGAGCACGAATGTAAGATTCTATTTATCATATGACATTTAAAACGCATTTTATTCACAATTGTTTACAAAAATGTCAATATTCCGCCATTAGTAAACGTGACGTCGTTAAGGACGCAGTACATGTAACGTTACGGGATGTATCTAGCTAATTTGCATATTTATTCCACTAGTGGATTATCGAAAATATTACATGGTGTTATTACACTCTCAAACGCGACGTCATATGATAAATTGATATATTTGCTGAAAAAATGTGAGCAGCTTTTGCAAATGAAGTATAAATAAGTGAACAAGTCCATGAGATGAAGACCCCTGTAAATCCCACTTTATATAGAGAAAACTGGGGTTTATGGTGCATGCATTATTTTCTTATTTCTGCTCCAAGACATAGGTTGTGGGTACTCATAAGAACCGCCTCAGGCGGTTCTAAAGAGCACCCACAACCTATGTTTTGCAGTATAAATATGAAACATATCAGGCAATTTCATCAGAAAAATAGCCATATTGGAGATGTGAAAAAAAATGCACTAGTGTGTACATTGGACGTGTTATCGTAATGTTAGTTTTGAACAACAGGCTCCTGGAACCTGTAGAGTCTGGCACTATTTTTTCTGTGGCAATATTTACAGTACTTTGGCCATTCTCACTGTCACTGATTTGAGAAGGGCAGTAACTGTAGTTGCATCTCAGTTTGGCAGGGTGTGGCATTTCAGGTGTTGTCAGTTGCTGAGTCTGCAAGAAGAATTGCTGGAGTGCCTTGCACACACTTTTTTTTTGCAAGCAGACTAAATGGCCATATACACAATACCTTTGTTTCTGATACACTTGAATTCACTGTCAGGTGTTTTATTTTACCTTTACATCACGTGAACAAGTCCGTAAGATGAAGACCCCCCCTGAACCCCACTTTATATAGAGAAAACTTGGGTTTAAGGGGTATACATTATTTTTCTTATTTCTGCTCCAATACATAGGTTGTGGGTACTTGTTAGAACCGCCTCAATGAGGTGTTCTAACGAGCACCCACGACCTATGTTTGCAGTATAAATAAGAAAATTATCATGGAATTTCATCAGAAAAGTAGCCATTTTGGAGGTGTGGAAAATGTATTATGTCGCACAGGTGTGTTAACATAATGATGTTAAGAGGCTATTTATAATGTAGCTCTCCCTGCCAATCTTAAATGAAACAACTATACTGGCAAAAGAATGTTAACCACTATGAAGGATTAACCCTTTTTGTACCAAATAGAATCTCCTTATATATTGCAGGAGTCCATTTCAAAATTTAGGGGTGTCAGGTTGTGTTTTCATCAAAATTTATTTGGAAAATGACTGAACTTTTAGCAAACAGTGTAGGCCCTGATCAGGTGCTGCATTCTGGGGCGTCTGATCTGGGCCTGCACTGTTTGCCAGGGTACCCGTTTTGGGGTTTCTGGTACAAAATGGGTTAAGCCTTGGTATAGTGTGATTTGGAAAACTGTTTGGTTGGACATAACTTGAGCCCCGCCAAGCGAATTTGTGTCTTCGAGCATTCCGTCATGACAAATTTTAATTGCTCATGCCCAGCCATTCAGAGGGGCCAGGGATATGGCTTTCTGTCTGAAGGTTCCTCTTGATTCACTGCTTGTATGAGAGAGCAGCGAAGGTTCTGGCGGGACTGCGCAGATGCGCAGGCTCGCCTGAACCTTCGCTGCTTGCATAGACGATAAGTACCAAAATCGCTTGACGGGGCCCACTTAATTCTTTCAACCCTGTAGAGCAGTACAGAAAACACATTACATCACGCTAACAAGTCTGTGAAATAAGCACCACCTTACACCCCACTTTATATAGAGAAAACTGGGGTTTACGGGGGGTATACTTTATTTTCCTTATTTCTACTCCTAGACATAGGTTGTGGATACTCATTAGAACCACCTCAATGAGGGGATTCTAACGAGTACCCACAATCTATGTTTTGAGTATAAATAAGAATAATATCACAAATTTTCTTCAGAAAATAAAATTGACCGTTTTGGAGATGTGAAAAATGCACTTTGACGGACAGGTGTGCTATCGTAATGATTCTCAGGATCTGCACATGTTTTCCCTCGACCAGCCTATTGTTTACAAGACTAGGAATAGATTTATCCAAATTCAGAGATGGCATCAATGTACGAGTGTTACAGATACGTGTTAGTATTGCCTCACTCGGTCAGTTTTAACATGTACCCACAACATAAGTTTTAACAAGAAGTATGAAAATTTGCCCCTTAGCTCTTATCATGCTGAACATGACAACCATTACCTTTGCAAACAGTGAAGATCCAGATCAGATCACGATCTACACTGTTTGTCAAGCAGTTTTTGATTTGAACAGACACAAAATATCAGGGGCCAGTTGTTCAAAGCATCGTTAGCTTAACGAGCTTGTTATTGGTCATATTGTTAAGTGTTTTACCAAGTACAATATCAAAAATTTTGGTATTTTTGCTGAAAAAATGTGAGCAGCTTTTGCATTTGCAAAAGCTGCTCACATTTTTCAGCAAAAATTTTAACATATTTGCCATATTTAATGATCAAAGTTTTAACGATATGTTAACTAACGACATCTTTAGTTTTGAACAACTGGCCCCAGTTTGATTGGTGGATAGTCAGAAATTGGTATGTCTAAATTAATTTATTCTGCAGGATAGCATAAGGATAATCCTCATTGCTTCTCTTTATCTGGCTGTACTCTGGATCATTAGGTCTCTCACCGCTGTTGTTCGAGCCTCGCTCGGGTCATATGTGAGACGCCAAGTTCTGCAACGGAAGGTCAGGTGGTTTTTCTCCGGGTACTCGGGTTTTCGCCCACCTCTGATTAACGATCGGCTCGATATGAGTGAAATAATCTTGAAAGGGTCGTAAAACCACAAAACAAAAAAAACAAAAACAAGATGTGTTTGTGAAACACTGATGCCCCCGGACAGCGCCAATGTTAATGTTTTTAAAAATTTTGAAAAAAATAGGTCAAAGGTCAAGTTCAAGGTCACGAGATCAAAAATTATGGTACCACTGGAAAGGTCTTGTGATAAGGTATACACATGTGAAATATGAATGCTCTATCTATTACCATTCAAAAGTTATGCCCAATGTTAAAGTTTTTGCAGACGGACAAACGGACAAACAGACAAACGGACAAACAGACGGACAGACCAAAAACTATATGCCCCCGAATCTCTTAGATTCCGGGGGCATAAAAAAACAAAAAAATTTATCTGGCTGTATGTGGTGTACTTGTTTTATGTAAGCATGTGGAAGTGTACTTGTTTCATCTTGTTTTTCAGAGGGGACATCAAACCAGTGAAAGGACCTTCAGATTTACTGTGACAACGTTTAACAAGAAACTCACTCAAAAACAGAAGATAAGCAAAATAGAGGTAAACAAGGGGGACAAACATGATACATGTATAGTTCCAGGGGTTTTGAATAAGGGAGACAACTTTTATGCAACAAAGGGGAAGTAAGGACATATTTGCCAAAATTTTGTGTAAAAGAGACAAGGACAAAGCGGGTTAACCTTTAACCTGCTGAATATTCAATTAAGCCACACCCATTTCTGTCTATCAACCAATCAAATTACTTGATGTAATTTACTGCTACAAATTCATAAACTAAATGCCAAACAGTGTAGATCCAGATCAGATGGCTTCTTCAGAAGCCATCTGATCTGGATCTACACTGTTTGCAAAGATAGGGCTTGTCGCCTACATCAGGGTAAAGGTTAAAATCCAATTTTTTTTTCTGTAAAGAGTGTAACATTTCACATAGTCTCATATTAACCTGTTTTGTCCAGAAAAGATGGAGTTATTATATGGGCCCCGTCAAGCGATTTTGGTACTTATCGCCTATGCGAGCAACGAAGGTTCAGGTGAGTCTGCGCATCTGCGCAGTCTCGCCAGAACCTTCACTGCTCGCTCATACAAGCAGTGAATCAAGAGGAACCTTCAGACAGAAAGCCATATCCCTGGCCCCTGTGAATGGCTGGGCATGCGCAGTTAAAATTTGTCATGACGGAATGCTCGAAGACACAAATTCGCTTGGCGGGGCTCATATGAGGTGCATCATTAATCTTAATTTATAAGCTTTATCTGTATCAGATTTTGTTTGTTTGATTTGAGGTTAAACATCCCCGTCAACACTGTATAGGTCATTTATGAGACGTTACTTCCAGTTTTGTGGGACTTTTACCCAACATTGAGATGAAATGAAATCTCAGGCCCTTTTGACCAATGAAACGAAAAGGGTCTATAAACATGGACGGTCTGCCTTGCACTGCTTTGCCTTGCCAGGCTTAGATTCTCTAAGCGGTTTACCAGTACTCGTGTGCAGTCTATTTCAGCTCTGCGTGGAAGCATCATGCAGCCCATCTATTTCGTCCAACCATGATGGGCCGGGGCAATTTCTGTATAAGATAAAGTGCAATATAGTAAATTTATCAAATTATCAAACCAATATGTATTATCTAGTTGTTTCAATGGATAAGGCACATCATTAACATTAATATTTCTGACCCGTTGTTGCTTAATTGGACCAGGTACACCATTAGTATTATAATGTTATTAATCAAGTAATATCGTATTGCCCCAGTTACAGGACCGAGGTCTGCTGTATTGGACTGAGGCCAATACAGCTGACCAAGGACCTGTAATTTGGCCAATATGAAAATACTAGATTAATGACAATTTTATTAATTGACACAATTAAAAGCATGATTATTGATTTTTTACCTACGGTTGACATTGGTTGACCTGGTGTTAATACGGATGACATCCGATCAATACAGGATAGTCAATAAATAAAAATTTGTAAAGCCATTTTGGCTTTGTTGGACAAATTAATTTTTGCGTACTTTCTCTTGAGCAAAAACATAGTAACATAGTAACATAGTACCGGTAGTCATAGTTCAAAAATCTTAAAATGCTAACAGTTGTAGGTCCTGCTCACAAACTTTAACCCTTGTCCTGCTAATCCCAGATATGCCTTATCTTTGAAACAATGTAGATCCAGATCAGATGGCTTCTGACGAAGCCATCTGATCAGGATCTACATTGTTTGCCATTCAGATTGTGAATTTGTTGCAATAATTTGCATCAAGTAATCTGATTGGTTGATAATCGGTAGTGGGTGTGGCATATATAAATATTCAGCAGGACAAGGGTTAAAAACAGCAAAAAATGATAATCATTTTGGCTTTATATGACAAATTAATTGTTGTGTACTTTCACTTGAGCAAAAATTTAGAAACAGAGTGCCGGTAATCACAGTTAAAAAATATTAAAATGCCAACAGCTCACAAAATTTAAAAAAGTAAAAACGGATAGCCTTTTCAAAATTTATGAGGACAAATATAATTCCCTGCTGAACTGAGGGAGAAAACAGCCTTTAATAATTAGAACATGTATTTTAAGGGGAATGGGAACACCCGGCAGATTTTTCTGCCATTTTCAGTGGGAGACTACTTTCAGAACTTCCTCTTCACTTTTCTATAAGCTCTGTCCCACAGAAAAAGGGGTCAACTCTTAACGGAAAGAATTTCTCCTCAGGAGCAAATTCTGTTCTTTAAGAGTTGACCCCTATTGACATGGGAGACAAAAATACTTTTGAAGGAGTTGCCTCCCCTGAAGGTGTATCCATTCCCCTTAATTTGAATAAGCATTACAGGTTTTATGCTCAGTTGATTTGAGCACAAAAAATGTTTTTTATCATATGACATCATGCCTGAGATGGTAATAATGCCATGTAATAAATTTGATAATCCACTAGTAACAGCCTATTAATTTAAACTAGAATGTATTTTCTGACATAGAAATTTTTTTTTTTTTTTTTTCAAAGAAAATCTTGTGCATTATGCAATGCTTTTTGGTGCTGCCATTGAAAAAGTCAAGAATACATATACTGTAGTGGGGGTTAGCAGCTAAGTCTGTGCCTGGCACGGGGTTAGCAGCTAAGTCTGTGCCTGGCACGGGGTTAGCTGCTAACCCCGTGCCAGGCACAGACTTAGCTGCTAACCCCATATATATACTGTAGTGGGGGTTAGCAGCTAAGTCCGTGCCTGGCACGGGATTAGCTGCTAACTCCGTGCCAGGCACGGGGTTAGCAGCTAAGTCTGTGCCTGGCACGGGGTTAGCTGCTAACCCCGTGCCAGGCACAGACTTAGCTGCTAACCCCATATATATACTGTAGTGGGGGTTAGCAGCTAAGTCCGTGCCTGGCACGGGATTAGCTGCTAACTCCGTGCCAGTCACAGACTTAGCTGCCAACCCCCACTACAGTATATTTATTTTTGACTTTTTCAATGGCAGCACCAAAAAAGCACTGCATAATGCACAAAATTTTCTTTGAAAAAAAAAAAAGTGTCACTTTCTATGTCTGAAAATACATTCTAGTTTAAATTAATAGGCAGTTTAGTGAATTAAATATGCAAATTAGTTAGATATGCCCTGTAATGTTACAGGTATGAGGTCCTTAACAACGTTGCGATTACTGATGGCGGAATATTGGCAGTTATGTAAACAATCGTGAATAAAATACATTTTAAGTGACATATGATAAATAGAATCTTGCATTTGTGCCTATGTATTATTGAATTTATTAAATAAACTCGTTGAGGAAAAGGGATAAAATGCTCAGCAAAGCCTCGCATTTTATCCCTTATCCTCAACTCATTTAATAAATTCAATAATACATGAACACTCATGTAAGATACTATATAACCTCATGGCCTGTTCATTTCAGTCCCTACCAGAAGATGTTTTAGATTTCAATGCCAAAATACAGCTTGAAAATCCTGAGAGAGATTATCACATCATAGAATTCTATGGTTCAACGCTCAGCTGCCCGACAGAAGAGCCGGTCATGATATACTTTGGACAGTGGGTAAAGAGAGTATTACAAAAACATGCCTATTCAAATACATAGATAGAAAATTTTAACAACAATGAAATTTTTTAGATAAAATATTCTGATATTTATCGTATTTCTGTTCAAAACATAGATTGTGGGAACTCAATAGTACCGGTTCAGTGGGGCAGTTCTAACATGTACCCACAGTCTAAGTTTTTGAGCAGAAATGAAAGAAGATAATTTATACCCCTGTAAACCCCAGTTTTACTCTATAAAAGTGGGGGTTTAAGAAGGTCAAAATTTTATAGGCATGTTTTCGTGATGGTAAAACTGTTGAGAAGTATGAGTTTGGAAGTTGTTAATGTAAAATAGTTGAATGATGCTTACACGTGCTTAGGAAAAGGCCTAAGGCGAGGAGATCTGTTGAGAAGGGTGAAATTGTATGCTGCAACAAAGAACATTGGTAAATGTGAGTTGGATGATTATCTCTTATCCTGCTGTTCACGACAACCCTTTTCTTTGCAAACAGTGTAGATCCAGATCAGATGGCTTCTGAACCCTGATCAGGATCTACACTGTTTGACATTCAATTTGTAGGAATAAATTACGTCAAGTAATCTAATTGGTTCAAAGTCAGAAATGGGTGTGGCTAAACTGAATATTCAGCAAGATGTGGTTGTTTCCAGTTTCCCGGGTCGTCAGCTGGTGGGGTCCCAGGGAACGAATCCATTCTGGCACTACACCGTAGCCGTTCAGTGGTTGCCCCATTCCACGTTGCCGGTGAATGGGGAGACAATCACTTGGCTCCAGCCCTATTCTTTTTGCTTTTGCCTTTGCTTTTGCCGGTATACTGGTATGCCCTCAACTATGAGGATTATCACCAGTGGAGTGCGAGAAGGAAAAAAATTAGACGAAATTGAAAAAGATGATGAAGAGCACTAGGGTAAATGAAAGAAAGAAGGAAGTAAAGAGGGAGAAAGTCATAGAAATAGAAGAAATATTTTGGACTAATTGAGTCTGGAGTGCTCGATCTTCGAGACCTGAGTCTTGAAGATGTCATTCGACTCCGCCAGGCAGGTTTGGATTCAGCAAGAGAGGGGTTAATGTTCTTATATACTTTTGACAGTAATACAAGTAGTGTAAAAATCCAAAAAATTTGGACACTTTCAGGACTTGCTGTAATTCTCCTAAATGTTAACAAATTTGTTTCACGAGCCTGCAAGTACTCCAAAAGGTGTAGACAGAATGGCAAACAGTGTAGACCCTGATCCGACTGCTCCTTCATATCTGGGTCTGCTCTGTTTGTGCAGGTCTATCTGTCCCAATACTTAGAATCAAAATACAGTCGAACTTCAATGGCTCAAACACCTTTGGGACCTCGAAAATCTGTTTGAGACAGGGGTAGTTCGAGCCACTGAGGGCTACTGCCAGGAGGCATAACAATATACTTTTAGACATCTTTTCGGTGTTCTATAATGAAAACGTATGTTGTGTGTACTCATTAGAATCGCCTCATCGAGGCGATTCTAATGAGTACACACAGCATACATTTGCAAGATAAAAGACTAAAATCTCCTTTATTATCCCCCACTATTTCTTATGTAGAGAATTTCGCTAGGGACTCAAGAATGAGTTTGACACATCCATGGTAAATGAGCCATCGGTGTTCGAGCCATCAAAGTTCTACTGTAGTAGATCAGTTGACAGAGGTGTAAAATTTCCCTCAAACTTACTCGCCCTTATCTTATAAACTTTTCATTTAGGTGCTAAAAATGAAGAAAAAGTAAGGTCAGTTTTGAAAACCTTACTCGCCCTGCCTTAAAACTTACTCGCAAATGCGAGCGGGCGAGTGGAATTTTACACCCCTGGTTGAGAAGGGTTAGGTGGGAAGTTGTAAATACAGTTCAACCTGTATTAAGCAAGCACCTACTGGATAATCTAAAAGTGCTTGCTTAAGACAGGTGCTTGGTTAACACAGGTTAACACAGGTGAATTTTGATACATTTTCCTTCTTTTGGAACTGAAAGTCTGCTTGCTTAAGACAGGTTGCTTGCTTAATAGAGGTTGCCACTAAGACAGGTTTTACTGTATGAGAAAGGTGCATGAAGCTGTTAAACACAATGGACAGCGGCTAAGGTGTGTAGATCTGCTGAGATGTGTGGGTTTAGAAGTTGTAAAAATGAAATAGGTGGGATTTTGTTAGATGGTTCATCGTGAAATATTAATTTTTATCATATGACGTCGCGTCTGAGAGTGTAATAACGCCATGTAATATTTTTGATAATCCACTAGTGGATTAAATATGCAAATTAGCTAGATACGTCCCGTAACGTTACATGTACGACGTCCTTAACGACGTCGCGTTTACTAATGGCGGAATATTGATATTTTTGTGAACAATCGAATATAATAATGCGTTTTAAATGTCATATGATTAATAGAATCTTGTATTCGTGCTCATGTATTATTGAATTTATTAAACTCGTTGAGGAAAAGGGATAAAATGCTCGGAGAAGCCTCGCATTTTATCCCTTTTCCTCGACTCGTTTAATAAATTCAATAATACATGAACACTCATGTAAGATCCACTATATAATGTGGAAGCTGAGTAAATTAAAATTCCAATTTGCACAATGCGAACTTGTTTTAGCTAGATAAAACTCTGCAAGGAAAACTTATCAGTTCTAATTTGATTGAAAATTATATGAAAGAAATGTTATCGATTTCCTTGGAAAGCTGATTAAGAGTACTGTCACATAAAGGCAGGCCAGGACTGTATTGTTTGTTGATGTGAGGTTTAACATCCCCGTCAACACTGTAAAGGTCATTTTGGAGACGTTGCTCCCAATTTTGTGGGACTTTTACCAGACATTGAGATGAAATGACATCTCAATGATATCTTGATGATGATGCCGCCCAATGAAACCAGTAGGGTTTATAAGCACGGACGGGCCGACTCGCACCGCTTTGCCTGGGCAGGCTTGGATCCTCTAAGCGGTTTACCAGTACTCATGTGCGGGTCGGTTTCAGCTCTGCGTGGAAGCATCATGCAGCCCATATATTTCTTCAAGCCCCGATGGGCTGGGGCTGCAGGACTGTATATGTAGCAACTGATACTTAGGGTATTTGGTGATAGCTGAAGAAAACCTACTTTTTCTCATATCTCCTCTTAAACCTATGTTGTGGGTATTCATTTTAACCACTATTGAGACTACCTAAGAATAATATTTCTTTTCAAAATGAGCTGGCATTTGACAAAACCTACAATTGGACCGGTGCAACCAGCAGAGACTCAAATCAACCTGCACACCCATCCACTATGACAAGACCTTTTGCTGATGTATCTTTGGATAGATATTAGCCTCTAGTATGTACATGCAATCAGTGAGGACTCTGATCAGACTGCACGAATGCCCAGGCTAATCTTAGTCTTTGTTGGTCGCTCAAGACTTCTTGTAGATTTTGCAGGCCTCATATTTTTCAGGCATATGCAGGATTTCAGGCCTCTAGAGCTTGATTTTTTCTTGATTTCAGGCTTTTTAGATTTTGATTTTTCCTCCTATATTCTGTTTAAAATGACTGTTTAAGGCTTATCCTCTGAATAAAATTATTTAGCTACACTCATTTCAGACTATTCACCAATCAAATTACTTGATGTAATGTATTTGTTCAATTCACAAATTGCATTACAAACAGTGTAGATCCTGATCAGATGGCTTCTTCAGAAGCCATCTGATCTGGATCTACACTGTTTGTAAAGGTAGTGGTTGTCTTGTTGAGCAGGATGAGGGTTGATGCTGTGAAATCGGGTCTTTCAGGCATGGTAAAGCTTGGTCAGTATGAGGCCCTGATTTTGTCATGCGCTGGCTCAAATAGAAGTGAAGGCGATTTTCAGGAATCCATACAATTAACCCACAGTTGCCATCAGAGACACCAAAGGGAAAGAAACACAAACATGAAACAACTAGACCCTAATGGAAAGCTAAAAGGACAGTTTCTTTCCCACATAATGGCCAATTGGCTATCCAAAACAAAAAGATACATGCAATACACACACTTTTCCTTTAACCCATTTAGTACCAGAAACCCTAAAACAGGTACTCTGGCAAACAGTGCAGGCCCAGATCAGACGCCGCATTTTGCGGGGTCTGATCAGGGCCTACACTGTTTGAGAAAAGTTAAGCCATTTTCCAAGTAAATTTTGACAAATACACAAACTGACACCCTTTAAATTTGGAATAGACTGCTGGTATATATAAGGTGGAAGATTCCATTTGATACAAAAAGGGTTAAGAGACCGCTTTTGAACAGTGCCAGAAGTGGTCTAAATTGCACTAGTTTTCTTTAAATGAATATTAAAAGTGCATTAGAATGGAGGCAATTGAATTGATTTTACATATAATTCTCCTCATCATGAGAAAACATGTTTAACCATTTGCTAAAAACAAATGTTCAGACCGGCCTGCATTGAACCCCTTTGTATTTGCTGTTTGGACAATCTGTACAATTCCTCTAGTTTATTATATCTAAAGTTACAAAATAGAAGTGGAGGCAATGATCAGGAATCAAGACAATTAACCCACAGCTCCCATCAGAGACACCTAAGGGAAAGAAACACAATCACGAAACAACAGACCTGAATGGTAACATTAACAGCGGAAAGCTAAAAGGACAGTTACTTTCCCACAAAATGGCCAATAGGCTATCCAAAATAAAATAATATAAGCGACACAAACACCCAAAGACAAACCATATCAAAAAATAAACTGCAACAGAAGAACCGCCTTGGAACGGTCAGTGGAAACGAATTCCACTGGGGGGCTTAAATCGATTTTACGTGGCCACAATCCTCGCCCTTACTTCTGTCGTGATATAGACAAATAATTTGTTCAGTCTGCATGAAGGCCTCCTAACTCATCAGTGCAACATCTCCGTGAACACAAAATCAAACAACCACAAGACTAGATAGCAAGCATGTTTTTGTCTTATTTGGTCACAAACCTTGAAGAAAGGTTTTCTTGTGTCTGGGGTCAAATGACAATCTTGAAGACAGTTATTCCATGGATTTCAGTTGGTGGATGGACAGAGAGATTTGATAGGAGATTATCATCTGAAGAACAGACATTTTATAGGTAGGTTTGTCATAGTGCTTTGCCGATATTCAATTTAATCAATTACAGTAGAACTTCGATGGCTCGAACACCGATGGCTCGGCTATCATGGATGTGTCGAACCCATTCTTGAGCCCCTAGCGAAATCCTCTACATAAGACATAGTGGGGATAATTAAGGAGAATTTAGTCTTTTATCTTGCAAATGTATGCTGTGTGTACTCATTAGAATCGCCTCATCGAGGCGATTCTAATGAGTACACACAGCATACATTTTCATTATAGAACACCAAAAAGATGTCTAAAAGTATCTCGTTATGCCTCCTGACAGTAACCTCAGTGGCTTGATCTACCCCTGTCTCGAACAGATTTTCGAGGTCCCAAAGGTGTTCGAGGCATTGAAGTTTGACTGTATTACTTGTAGAAGACAAGTGAGCACATAATCGATGATGGTTTTCCATGATTGATTTCAAGTTTCTATATACAAATAACAAGGTTTCATCAGCGGCCATAATCTGCAATGAAAGGTAAGGTGTTTGGTACAGTCCTCTAAACAACTGAGCCCTAGATGTTTGTCTCTAACTGTTCATGGCTTACAGTACTTTTAAGAACTGGGCCCTATATTTTTTCAGCTTGCTCCAGTATGAGTTCCTAAATCTCGCTGATCATGGCTAGCAGTACTTTGAACACCTGGGCCCTTGATGTTTACAGCTTGTACCAGTATGGATTCCTGTCTGTTGCTGATCATATTAGCAGGACTTTGAACATCAACACCAGTTTTGATACTTGCATCTTGCTGATAATGTCAGACAGCACTTTCAACACTTGGGCCCTATATTTTTGCAGCTAACACCAGTACCTATGCCTGTCGTTTGCTGATCATGGCTGTTTGCTTGAACACCTGGGTCAGTTAATACCAGTATGGATGTGTGTCTCTAGCTGATCATGGCCAACAATGCTTTGTGCTTTGAACACCTGGGTCAGATAAATCCAGTATAGTTGTGTCTCTGGTTGATCATGGCCAACAATGCTTTGTGCTTTGAACACCTGGGTCAGATAAATCCAGTATAGTTGTGTCTCTGGTTGATCATGGCCAACAATGCTTTGTGCTTTGAACACCTGGGTCAGATAAATCCAGTATAGTTGTGTCTCTGGTTGATCATGGCCAACAATGCTTTGTGCTTTGAACACCTGGGTCAGATAAATCCAGTATAGTTGTGTCTCTGGTTGATCATGGCCAACAATGCTTTGTGCTTTGAACACCTGGGTCAGTTAATATTAGTATAGATGTGTGTCTCTGGTTGATCATGGCCAACAATGCTTTGTGTTTTGAAAGTCTAGGTCACATGTTTTCAGCTATGGTTGTTTGTCTCAGGCTGATCATGGTAAACTGGCCTTTGAACTATTTTCAGCTCATACCAGTATAGATGTGTGTCTCGGGTTGATCATGGCTAACAATGATTTGAACAGCTGGGCCTTGTTTATTTTCAGCTAACACCAGTATGGATGCCTGTCTTTCATTGATTATGGCTAACATGGGCAAAGTACAGAAGAATATGTTAGTGTTTGATCCATTTGTAGGCTCAGGTGAGTTTGGTGCTTAGGCATATGGTCACATAGCTATCTTTAACCAATAAGATGCCTAGAAAAACTGCATCTGAAAATGTTGTCTGTTATGTCTTCTGAATCTTCTTGCAAACTTTCAAAAAATATTTTTGCACACAGGCAAACAGTGTGGACATAGATCAGAATGCTCCTAGTGGGGCAGTCTGATCTGGGTCCACACTATTTGCAACAATGACTTAAAGAAATCAAAGCACTGAGAGTACTGGTGGGTCAATCGTCTCTGAGTGTAGGTTGGGTAAATAATCCTGAGCTGAGAATGGAACTGTTGGTTTAACTTTAAGCAAGCACAGTAGAGCTGATCAGACATCATGTTATGTGGCGTCTGATTATGTAGATTCTGTTTGCCAATGCCCAAGTGTACACGCACAGTCCACCCGCCCATCGGGGCTTGAATAAATAGATGGGCTGCATGATGCTTCCACGCAGAGCTTACACTGACCCGCACACGAGTACTGGTAAACCACTTAGAGGATCTAAGCCTGCCCAGGCAAAGCGGTGCGAGAGTCAGACCGTCCATGCTTATAAACCCTATTGGTTTCATTGGGCGACAGGGCTTGAGATGTCATTTCATTACAATGTCGGGTAAAAGTCCCACAAAATTGGAAGCAACATCTCCAAAATGACCTTTACAGTGTTTACGGGGACATTAAACCTCAAATCAAACAAACAAATAACCCTTAAATCAAACAAACGAGCACAGTCCAGAATTTTCTTCTTTCACTGGCTCTGATGTCTTTTGTTCAACAGAGTGGGGAGAGTGCAAACACAGCCCCCTCCCATCTTTTGGAAATTATTTCAGATTCATACAGTTTTTCACACCTGCAAATACCTGAAATTCCCATACTCAACCCGCCTCTTGTCAGAGTCTGCGTACGGCCCTGAATCATGTTCAAAACTGTTGTTGCATACATATGGCGAACAGTGCCGACCTGATCAGAAGCAATGTACTCTATATCCAATCTTGGTCTACGCTGTATGTCTAATAATGGTACCACCTATATAAAGTCTGGGTTACTCTTTTTTGCACTTAAACATTTCAGGGTTATAAAATTAAGTACTTAGCAGGAGTTCGAAAAGTCTTTTTTACTCGACTTGGCATACTTTTGTGTAACAGTTTTATAAATAGAATGTTCCGAAAGATGTCACGTGACATCGTGGCCTGGATTAAGCTATTGTTTTTCTTACATTACATGAGCAACCTGGCATTCTTATACTATTTCCTTTAACCCTCAAATGCCACTATTTAAGCAAACAGTGAAGTTCCTGTGCAGCCTGCTGATCAGAAGCCACATTCAGTGGCGTCTGATCTGGGTATTATCCAGCACAAGATTCCTGTCAAGTCTCTATAGATAGCTCCTGTTGCATCGATAAAAATAGGGCAATGTTTCAAGTTCTATTAATAAACATAATATTGGTTTTCCCAAATCTGTGATGGTCACATGGACAACTGCGTGAATTCCGTTTGGCCTTTTAGTAAATTTGGGTCGATAGATTTACGATCGACCCCCCAAAAAACAGTAGACAATTATGCAGAATAGTTTCTGTGATTGACATCTTGAAGGTTAGAGGGGAAGAAATATATCTGGCACATTGCCAAGTATCTTACAAGGCAAACAACTTTAGGAAATTCCAGTCAGCTTAACTCTAAGAAGTTAATAATTTTCTACTCAGGAGCAGATTCATTCCTTAAAAGGTAGACCACCTCATGCTTACAAGTCTGTAATGAACACCCCTGTAACTCCTCTTCATAAAGAGAGAAATGGGGTTTACAAGGGTATACAGATACCTTATTAGCTCTACTGAGAACAAAGTGCTCCTGGTGAGCTATTGTGATCAAATCAACAATTTGCTTGAAATGCTAACTCCTAAACACTTGGGCCAATTTCAGTTAAACTTCATATGAATGTTGCTTAGGAAGCTGTCTACCAAAATAGCTAAAATCGTTCTGCTCTGATGAACAATGTGGCCGCTGGAGCTAAAAGTAGATAAATCTTTAAATGACTACTTCTCTCATATCCATGAGCCAATTTCATTTAAACTTCATAGGAATGATACTTATGTGACCCTCTACCAAAATAGCTAAAATCGTTCACAAGATGTCTGCCAGAGCTAGAAATAGAAAAACATCAACAATTTGCTGAACTCCTTAACCTATAGGCCAATTTCAGTTAAACTTTTCAGGAATGTTGCCTAGGTGCCACTCTACCAAAATAACTAAATTGTTCTGCTCTGATGAACAAAATGGCCACCAGAGCTAAAAATAGAAAAATCTTTAAATGACTATGCCTCCCATACCCCAGGGCCAATTTGGTTCAAACTTCACATGAATATTGTTTAGGTGACATATTTTAAAAGAGCCAAAACCAAACCACTCTGATGAACAAGATGGCCTCCAGAGCTAAAAATAGAAAAAAATCTTTAAACCACTACTCCACCTAAACCCCTTGGCCAATTTCATTTAAACTTTATAGGAATGTTGCTTCAGTGACCCTGTAACAAACTAGCCAAAACTATTTCACTCCAATGAGCAAAGTGGCCGCCAGAGCTAAAAATAGGAAACCATCAACAATTTGCTTAAAATGCTAAGTCCTCCTAAACCCTTTGGCAAATTAAGCTTCACAGGAATATTGCATAAATGACTGCCTACCAAAATAGCTAAAATGGCTCAGCTCGGATGAACGAGATGGCCGCCAGTAAAAATAGAAAAACTACTTAGGGGCAACTGGAATAATTTTATTCAAACTTCATAGAAATGTTGCTTAGGTGACCCTCTACCAAAATAGATAAACAGTTCTGCTCTGATGAGAAAAATGGTCAGCAGAGCTAGATATAAAAAAAAGTCAGTAGTTTGCTTTAAATGCAAACTCCTCCTGAACCCTAGGGTTAGTTTGATTCAAACTTCACAGGAATGTTGCTTAGGTTGCTTCCTGCCAAAATAGCTAAATTTGATTGAATCTGATGTATAAGATAGCCTCCAGGGCCCATTTGTTCAAAACTAATGACGTCGTTAGTTAACATATCGTTAAAACTTTGATCACTAAATATGGCAAATATGTTGTAATTTTTGCTGAGAAAATGTGAGCAGCTTTTGCGGACGCAAAAGCTGCTCACATTTTTATTCAGCAAAAATACCAAAATCTATGATATTGTACTTGCTAGAAGAGTTAACAATATGACCACTAACGAGCTCATTAAGCTAACGATGCTTTGAACAACTGGCCCAAGAACTAAATAGAAAAATCTTTAAACAACAACTCTACCTATATACCCCTGAGCCAATCTGCATAGGAATTTTGCTGAGATGACACTCTAACAAAAGAGCTAAAACAGTTCTGTTCCAAAGAAAACATGGCTGCCATTTATCCACATGACTTTCCGAAGCTATGTAACATCTTGAAATCAGATGAGCAATTCAGGGCCATATTGTGTTCTTATTTCTTCACCACAGTCGCAAATACAACAACTTACGAGCAAAACACATGAATATAACCATTTGATAGGAGATAACTATTGAAAATTTGTCACATTTTTGGAGGTAGCTCATTTATTTTAAGGTTCTTAATACAAAAACCTAGTGAATAAGTGCATAGGAATTCCAGTAACTATTGAAAATTTTGTTATATTATTCTGGAGAGGTAACTCATTTGTTTTACCCTCACTTACAACATTAACCCTTGTTCTGCTGAGCCTGGATATGCCTTTTCTTTGAAACAATGTAGATCCAGATCAGATGGCTTCTGAAGAAGCCATCTGATCAGGATCTACATTGTTTACCATTCAGATTGTGAATTTGTTGTAATAATTTGCTACAGGTAATCTGATTGGTTGATAATCGGTAGTGGGTGTGGCATATATGATTCTTGCACACCAGACAAGGAAATCCATGATTTTACCCTGGGATAGAAATTTATGTTCTGACCCTGGTGTTCCGACCCAAAATCGAATATAATCGCGTGTTTGATAAATGCACTGGTTGATTACAAACTCATGCGCGGCGTCTTCATGCGTGACGTCACTAAACATTCCTGTTGTGTCATCACAAAATGGCGGACGTCGGTAACCGAAGTGACAGCAGCATTAAAAATTCGCAATAGAAATGTAAGGTATGCAAGAAAAAGAATCCAATATGGTGTTAGGGGTGGATAGAAATATCCGTCCCTCGGGATCACTGTCCGGCATCACTCGGCAAGCCTCGTGATGCCGGACAGTGTCCCTCGGGACGGATTTTTCAATCCACCCCTCACACCCATATAAGATTCTTATAATATTCAGCAGGACAAGGGTTAAACTAAAAAAATCCTAAAAATTCGGACACCTTGAGGACTTGCCATAATTCTCCTAAAACACTGACAAATCTGTTTCGGGATCCAGTAAGGAGTCCAAAAGGTACAAATGGAATGGCAAACAGTGTAGACCTTGATCAGGAACAATCTGATCTGGGTCTTCACTGTTTCTTTGGCCTACCTGTCCTAATACTTAGGATGATCACTGCAAACTCAAAAATGAATAAATGCATTAGAATGGCGATAACCACTGAAATTTGTCATGTATTGGGAGGTATGTCATTTGTTTCTGTGGTTGTAAATTTTAGACCCTAAAATGGACATTTTACTTCCAGTAGAATGACAGTTTCGAAAACAGCTACAATGCAAGTTCAATAACTCGTACATGCATGTCTCGTTAACTATGGTTAATTCAAAATTAGTCTTCTGTCACTAGAGAATTCTTTCCATAGCTCCAGATATACATCCATATATTTAGGACGATTTGATTTTCTCTTGAAAAGATATGTTGTGTGTACTCATTAGAATTGCCTCAATGAGGTGATTCTAATGAGTACACAAAACATACCATTACTTTATAGAAGATTGAAAAGACATGCTTAAGGGGAATAGCTACACCTTCAGGGGAGGCAACTCCTGCAAAAGTGTTTTTGTCTCCCATGACAATAGGGGTTAACTCTTAAAGGAAAGAATTTTGTTCCTGAGAAACCATTTCTTTCCTTTAAGAGTCGACCCCTTTTTCAGTGGGACAGGGCTTATAGAAAAGCGAACAGGAAGTCCTGAAAGTTTCGTCCTTCGGATCGGGACGTTAACTGGAGGCCCCCTGTGCAGGGAGAACCATCCCCTGTGCAGGTTAAAGAACCCTACCGTAATTACATGATTACTGTGTAGGCTTTCATCCTGCAAAACTGGAGTGTATGTAATACACCGTCTGTGTCCCCTCCGGGGGTTAAGGCGAAACCGGAAGAAGAAGAAGTTTTCTCCCTTTGAAAAATGATGGAAAAAAAATCTGCCAGGTGTTCCCATTCCCCTTTAGTCATCCTCATTATGACTAACCCCCCGTAGTTCAAACTACCCTCATCACAAGCAAATTTCCATGTTGAACTTTCCAAAGATATTCAAGTTTTTGAAGTTCAACTGAATTTAACCCTTATCTTGCTGTTCACGACAACCCCTATCTTTGCAAACAGTGTAGATCCAGATCAGATGGCTTCTGAAGAAGCCATCTGATCAGGATCTACACTGTTTGGCATTCAGTCTATGAATTTGTAGCAATAAATTACATCAAGTAATTTGATTGGTTGATAGACAGAAATGAGTGTGGCTTAAATGAATATTCAGCAAGATAAGGGTTAAGTACAGAGGACCCTCGTTATAACGACAGTACTTGTCCACCAAGTCCTTACCTTTATGAAGAATTTGCCACTGTAAGTAAAGTGTGTCGATGAGGTGTATCATAATAGGTAATAAAGGGCCTTCCCCCAAGCCCCCACCCCCAATTAAGGTAATGGTCCTAAGTATTGGAACAGATAGGCCTGAGCAAAAAGTGCAGACCCAGATCAAACTGCTCCTGAAGGAGAGTCTTATCAGGGGCTGCACTATTTGCCATTCGGTCAGCAACTTTTGGACTCTTTGCTTGATTGTGAAACAAATTTGTTAAAATTTTTGGAGAAATATAGCAAGTCCTCAAGGTGTCTGAACTTTTTTGATTTTTACACTACTCAAAGAAATAAATGTTGAGGACTGAGGTGATTCTTACAAATATCCACAACATCTGAAGTCAAAAATTTCCATAACATCTGAACACAAATATCCACAACGTTTGATTTGAGGTTTAACATCTGTCAACACTGTAAAGGTCATTTTGGAGACGTTGCTTCCAATTTTGTGGGACTTTTACCCAACATTGAGATGAAATGACTTCTCAAGCCCTGTCTGAGTGTCACCCAATGAAACCAATAGGGTTTATAAGCATGGACTGTCTGACTCTTGCGCGACGCTTAGCCTGGGCAGGCTTAGATCCTCTAAGAGGTTTACCAGTACTCTTGTGTGGGTCGGATTCCGCTCTGCCTGGAAGCATCATGCAGCCCATTTATTTCTTCAAGCCCCAATGGGCAGGGCCTGCCACAACATTTGAAGTCACAAATTTCCACAACATTCTGAAGTCACAAATTTCCACAACATTTGAAGTGACAAATTTCCATATCATCTGTAGTCACAAATTTCCACAACATTTGAAGTCACAAATTTCCATAACATCTGAAGTCACAAATTTCCACAACATCTGAAGTCACAAATTTCCACAACATTTGAAGTGACAAATTTCCATATCATCTGTAGTCACAAATTTCCACACCATTTGAAGTCACAAATTTCCATAACATCTGAAGTCACAAATTTCCACAACATCTGAAGTCACAAATTTAAGGGGAATGGATGCCCCTTCAGGGGAGGCAACTCCTCCAAAAGTATTTTTGTCTCCCATGTCAATAGGGGTCAACATTTAAAGGAAAGAATTTGCTCCTCGGGAGCAAATTCTTTCCTTTAAGAGTTGACCCCTTTTCAGTGGGACACTGCTTATAGAAAAGTGAACAGGAAGTCCCAAAAGTTGTTTCTCTTTTTGAAAAATGGCGAAAAAGTTTGCCAGGTGTTCTCATTCGCCTTAATATTCTTGAGCCAAGGATTGTATGCATTGAGATTGCCATGTAACAAATTTTGTTTTTATATCAAATGTCAGTATAAAGAGAGGATGTTTTATGAGTGTTCTTGTACATTGTGTATTATTGAATTTATTAAACAAGTTGAGGAAAAGGAGTTTAATAAATTCAGTAATACATGAGCATGAATGCAAGGTTCTCTTTATCATATGACATTTTAAACGAATTTTACTCACAATTGTTTTACAAAAATGTCAATATTCTGCCATTAATAAATGCGACACCGTTAAGGACATCATACATGTTACATTACGGGACATATCTAATAAATTTGCATACTTGATCCACTATTGGATTAATGAATTTATTTCACGGCGCAATTACATTCTCAGACGCGATGTCATATGATAAAAAGAGTTATCTGTAAAGGTTGTGATCTTGTTGCCTCTAGTTTGGAGGCTGATCTGAGTCTTCACTGAGGGCCTATGCCAAATTGTACCTGTTACTGAGTTCAAATAATACATGAGCATGAATGCAAGATTCTATTTATCATGTGGCATATAAATCACCTTTAATTCACGATTTTTGTACAAAAATGTCAATATTCCGCCATTAGTAAAGGTGACATCGTTAAGGACTTTGTACATGTAACATTATGGGATGTTACTAACAAATATAAATTCTTTTATCCACTAGTGAATTATTGAATTTATTTTATGGCGTTATTACATTCTCAGACTCAACGCCATATGATAAAAAGAGTTATCTGTAAAGGTCGTGATCTTGATGCCTCTAGTATGGAGGCTGATCCTATTCTTCACTGAGGGCCTGTGTCAGATTGTACCTGTTACTGAGTTCCAATAATAAATATAGGATATTTACTTTTTTGAGGTGGATACCAAAAATATTTCATCGAGTGTGTTGAAAACATCCAAATTTTCACAAGTGCGAAGCACGAGTGAAAATACGGATGTTTTCAACAGACGAGATGAAATATTTTTGTTATTCGCTGAAATAAAAGTAATTTTTTTTTTTTATTTTCTAATTTTATATGGATATTTACTGTAATTGATCAATCGTATCTTACGTCACAATTTTGACCTGGCTCGTCATATGTGACATCACAACTGTCAGTCTCAAAACATAAACAGACCGCAATTTTGAAAAACAGCATTTTTACAGCTCAAAGAGTGGTTTTCAAGGTATTTTACATAATTATTTTATCAGTAATATATAACTTTTGGTGAGAAAAAATAGTCCGGGCTGCTACTATGAAAATAACAAGGTAAAGATATTTTCACACACTGTGAAAATATATGTTATTTTCACAGTGTGAAAATATCATTTTTCATTTGTTTCTGATATGCATTGATTTCACTGCTATGTTTAAAATAAATGACGATTATTTCAGGTAGTCTGCTGGTATCTGCTGCTCATTTTGGTGGCTATGTGCTGGGAACCGACATTGATTATCTTCTGCTCCATGCTAAAGGTATTTTTATAAGTCATTGTCTTTAGGGAAATGGACACACCTTCATGAGAGCAAACGTTTTAAAAAAATGTTTTGTCTCCTAGGCCAGTGGGGTTTTCCTCTTTAATGAAAGTTCTTGTTGGGGCTGCCAATATACAGCACAACCTGTTCATAACACAATTACTGGGGTCCAAAGCTGAAACTATGTTACTTAAATATTAACAACCATGTTATATGTAAATATATAGATCATATAGAAAAAAAAATTTTCTATGTAATTTATACATATATGGGATCCACCTTTAAACTACGCTATATTGAAAACTGTGTTATTGTTTGTTTTTTTTTGAATTGGGGTTTAACATCTCCATCAACAATGTATAGGCATTTTGGAGACGTTGCTTCCAATTTTGTGGGACTTTTACCCGACATTGAGATGAAATGACACCTCAAGCCCTGCCATCTAATGAAACCAGAAGGCTTATATGCATTGGACAGTCTGACTCACACCACTTTGCCTTGGCAGGCTTAGTCCTTCTAAATTACCAGTACTCATGTGTGGTGAGATTCAGCTCTGGTGGAAGCACCATGCAGCCCAATCTATTTCTTCAAGCCCGGATGGGTGGGGGCGAGTTGAAAAACTGTGTTATAATACAAGGTTTAGATATACAACACAACCTCTTTTAACATATAACACTATTATTGGTGTCCAAAACAGAAACAATGTTAGTTAAACAACCATGTTATATCCAAACAAAAATGTATAGGTTATTAGTATATGACCATTTATGGACATTTTTCTATACAATCTATACATTTTTGGGATTCTTTTTGAAATGAAACCGTGCTATAATGAACAATGTTATAATGAGGTTGAGATTAATATACAAATATATACTAAGGTCATTTTCTCCCTTATACTGATTCAGGAAGTGCTGTTTTGTTTGTTTGTTTGATTTGAGGTTTAATGTCCCTGTTAACACTGTATAGGTCATTTTGGAGATGCTGCTTCCTATTTTGTGGGACTTTTACCCGACAGTGAGATGAAATGACATCTCAAGCCCTGCCATCAATGAAACCAATAGGATTTATAGGCATGGGCAGTCCAACGCACACCACTTTTCTTAGGCAGGCTTGGGCGGTCAGGGATGCATCATGCAGCCCAATTTATTTCTTCAATCCCCGATGGGCCAGGAAGGGCTGTTATTAGTTGCAGTCGTAAAAGAGTTTAAATTTCATTTTTTATATATATTGGCATAAAGTTAAGCATATTTTTATGGGACCCTGTTTTACCGTGACGTAAAAATAATATGAGTCAAAATTTTTTTCTGTGACATGTACATGAATATTTAGGCTACCAAACTATAGTAGGTTCGATTCCTTTGATGCAACACTGGTCACGAACATGAATCTCATGTCTTAGTACTGTCCAGGAAGTGTTAAACAAGAATGATTCTCCTGCAAGTTCAAACCATTTCAAGCCATGAAAGCAGAACAAAACAAACTGAAGGCGAAAAATGGCATATAATTAGCATGCGGGACACTGGTATGAAGCAAGTTGACATTGCCAGGGTGTTAAATGTGTCACAGAGTGTTGTGAGTAGACGTTTGAAGAAGCACTGAGAGACTGGTAGTGTCAAGGACAGAAAATGGTCTGGAAGGCCTAAGGAAACCACTCAAAGGGAAGACAGACTTCTCTTTCATTTGAGCTGATGGAACGCTTTGCTTCATGTGAAACAGTACGGAACCAATGGCACGATACACTCCGTATAGGGGCCTCCAGAAGTCTCGTCAACAGTAGATTACTACTTAAAGCCAGACTCCAACCAAGACGCCCGGCGTAATGCCCAAGACTGACCTTGCGACACAAGAGTGAGAGACTTGATTGGGTGAGACAGCCACAGGCTTGGCATTTGTGCAACTGGAGAAAAGTTCTTTGGACTGACAAGAGCTGTTTCTGTCTGTACCATACTAGTTTGATGCTTGCCTGGTGAAGTGTACATCGATCCCTATTGCTGGGGGGTGGTGGTAGTGTGATGGTATGGGGCACCTTCTCCTACGACCTTATTCTACCATTAAAGGTGGTGAACTGGACACTTAATTCTCAAAAGTACCGGGACGAGATTCTTGAACCTGTCATTCGACCATTCTTGAACTCGCCCGAGGGCCAGAATATGGTGCTGCAGGATGGCAATGCTCAACCACACAGTGCTCGCTTCATCCAGCGGTACAAAACACAACAGAACATTGCCGGTCTTCCATGGCCAAGCTTGTCACCTGACTTTAACCTCATTGAACACTTGTGGGACGAGCTTGGCAGACGTGTTTGAAACCGGGAACCAGCCTCTAGCAGCCTTGGTTAGCTTCTACTTGAGGAATGGGACAGGATTCTGTGAGTTAGGCGCATGAAACGTGTGACTTCTATGATAAAAAGTTGTCAAGTTGTTATTCGCCAGAGGGGAAGCTATACCCAATATTAACCGGAAGTAGTGACTTACGCTGTGTCTTGTGTTGAATTGTTGCACCAAAACTTGCAAGTGTATGCTCCAAACAAAATCTTTTGAAGGAACCAATAATATAGAGCTGTTTATCTTGAAGATTCATTGACTTTTGGCCTCCTCAATTTTGGACGGGTTTTGAACAGTTTAGGGGCTATTCAATTTTGGCCTGTTGCAACCCTTGGTTTTGTTATTTTTCCTAATAAAATTTGATGTATTTCACAAACAAATTATTCTTAGCATCCCGAAAATCAGAGTTACATTATTTACTATAATATGCTTAACTTTATGTCAATAGTATATATATTTAGGAAGGTTAGATGATTTTGTTTGTTTGATTTGAGGTTTAACGTCTCCGTCAACACTGTAAAGGTCATTTTGGAGACGTTGCTTCCATTACCCGACATTGAGATGAAATGACATTTCAAGCCCTGCCGCCCAATGAAACCAATAGGGTTTATAAGCATGGATGGGACGACTCGCACCGCTTTGCCTGGGCAGGCTTAGATCCTCTAAGCGGTTAACCAGTACTTGTGTGTGGGTCGGTTTCAGCTCTGCGTGGAAGCATCATGCAACCCATATATTTCTTCAAGCCCCGATGGGCGGGGGGCGTGAGATGATAGCTTTGCAAAAATGCTGTACATAATTGTTATTGATTAACAAACCTATGCAGCCAAAATGTTCATCAACCGTGACAATAATGTGACATTCTGTTGAGCCTGAACTGGGTCTACATTGTTTGTGAAGATCCCACTTAGAAGATTCTAGGCTTGTGTAGGTTAAAGTAGCTCTTGTATATGGGCCCCGCCAAGCGATTTTGGTACTTATCGCCTATGCGAGCAGCGAAGGTTCAGGCGAGCCTGCGCATCCGCGCAGTCTCGCCAGAACTTTCTCTGCTCGCTCATACAAGCAGTGAATCAAGAGGAACCTTCAGACAGAAAGCCATATCCCTGGCCACTCTGAATGGCTGGGCATGCGCAGTTAAAATTTGTCATGACGGAATGCTCGAAGACCCAAATTCGCTTGGCGGGGCTCATATGTCTTTCAGCGAAACCCAGCAGACCAAACCAAAAGAAGCGGGCAAGAGATGAAAGCATATATTCTAACCTACGACAGTATGGACTAGAGCACCTCTACATAGATGCTTTAGTGGGTGATTCCTCTATGGAAAACCTGTGGAGAAATATACCACTATTTGATGCCATAATAACTGATCGTAAGTGAGGTTAAACTGCAACAATTTTTATCCTTATGGAAAACCTGTGGAGAAATATACCACTATTTGATGCCATAATTACTGATCGTAAATGAGGTTAAACTGCAACAATTTTTATCCTTATGGAAAACCTGTGGAGAAATATACCACTATTTGATGCCATAATTACTGATCGTAAATGAGGTTAAACTGCAACAATTTTTATCCTTATGGAAAACCTGTGGAGAAATATACCACTATTTGATGCCATAATTACTGACTGTAAGTGAGGTTAAACTGCAACAATTTTTATCCTTATGGAAAACCTGTGGAGAAATATACCACTATTTGATGCCATAATTACTGATCGTAAATGAGGTTAAACTGCAACAATTTTTATCCTTATGGAAAACCTGTGGAGAAATATACCACTATTTGATGCCATAATTACTCATCATAAGTGAGGTTAAACTGCAACAATTTTTATCCTTATGGAAAACCTGTGGAGAAATATACCACTATTTGATGCCATAATTACTGATCGTAAGTGAGGTTAAACTGCAACAATTTTTATCCTTATCCTGCTGATTTTGTTTGTATTGGAGTTTAACCTTTAACCTGCTGAATATTCAATTAAGCCACACTCATTTCTGACTTTGAACCAATCAGATTACTTGATGCAGCTTATTTCTACATATTCATAAACTGAATGTCAAACTGTGTAGATCCTGATCAGATGGCTTCTTCAGAAGCCATCTGATCTGGATCTACACTGTTTGCAAAGATAGGGCTTGTCGCCTACAGCAGGGTAAAGGTTAATGGCCAAGTCCTTGGTGGGTCCTTGGGCAAGACACGTAATGACACTGCCTCACTCCACCCAGGTGTAAATGGGTAGCAGTGGTGTAATAGACACTGCCTCTCTCTCGCGCGTGTGAAAACATCCAGAATGATTGTTCGAGAGCGATTAAATAGGCTTGAAGCTTCCATTGCAATCAAACTAAAATAAATTAGTATAAACTAATGGCCCAGTCAACACAATTTAGGTCATTTTTGAGCTGGTCAGTTTACCTTTTACTTAGTATATATTTGACAAATTTTCCTGGGCAGGCTTATATAAGCGGTTAACCAGTACAGTGCACATTCTTTCACCAGAAACTGACAACTGCCCTTCTTGAATCAGCGGAAGGGAGAGAATGACAGGAGAAAATATTTCCTGATCAATCTCCACGAAAGAATGTTGCCAATCCCGTCAGGTATCGAACCCACGTCCTCCTGATCACCTTATCCTGCTGAACATGAAGAAGCCATCTGATCAGGATCTACACTGTTTGTCATGTTGTTTGAGAAACATGTGAATTTGGTTGATTTGTCTTAGATGGGTGTGGCTAAATTATTTTATTCAGCAGGATAAGGGGGGAAAAATGTTTTTGGCCATATTCACACTAGGCATTATGAAAACACGCCCATACAAATACATTGTAAATTTTATCGCTGGAACAACTAAAATTTTAAGATGAAAAATTGTGATAATTTTCTTATTTCTGCTCAAAATATAGATTGTGTTTACTCGTTAGAACCGCCTCATCAAGTACCCACAATCTATATTTTAGAGAAGAAATAAGAAAAATAAAGTCTACCCCTGTAAACCTCAATTTTACTATATAAAAGGGGGTTCAAGGGGGTCAAAATTATAATGACATGTCTAAGTGATGGCAAATGGTTCAGACTGGCTTGGTGTTCATCAGCTTCATGCAGGTCTCTGAGACTCAGTGGGTCATGTATCTAACTGATGATCTGGAGGTCATGGGTTCAATCTCAGCCAGTGCCCTAGCCTGTAGGACTTTGTAGAAATAGAATGAGCTGCATGGTGCTTCCCTGCAGAACTGAAACTGACCGAACATTTGAGTACTGGTAAACTGCTTAGAAGCTCTAAGCCTGCCCTAGTAGTTTCTTCATCTCAGTGGGTAAGAGTCCCATAAAACCAGAAGCAATGTCTCTACCATATACAGACTGTTCAGGCTAGAAGAGTATACACCACGACCTCTTTATAATACTATTAATGGGGTCCATAGCAGAAACTGTGTTACTTGAACGACTTTATGTCCAAACAAAAATGAAAAATGACAATTTTTGGGATCCATCTTGAAACCATTTTCTATCCAAAACTGTGTTATAATGAGGAGTGGCATAATTAAGCAAAGACATTGACTGTTTATCTAAAAGAAATAGATGGCTAATGAATGCTATCCTAGTGAAATTATGTCATAAAATACTGTTTCATAGTATCTTTTCCCTTAGACAAAGGCAAAGCAAAATTACAAAATTGGATTTTAGTCTTGCCATCTATGACAATAAATTAATGGATTGCTCCGGTTATGGCTTCTTCCACATTTGCAGATACAAACATTATACATGTATTTATATACCAGTTGAATTTAAATTTAGTAAAGCATGAAAAGCAATCTATAACTTCAGGTCCTGTTAATTTTCTTTTACAGCGCCTTATGGTATACGAGAGGGAGCTAAAAAGGTGGGGTCAGACAAAGAAGAAATTGGACCCATTGGTGGAGAAACGTAAGTACTTTGAGTATATTAATTTATCCCACTGCATGCGGGAAACCCCTAAAGGGGTACCTTGGCAAACAGTGCAGGCCTAGATCAGACACCGCAGAATGCGGTGTCTGCTCAGGGTCTGCACTATTTGCTGACAGAATTTTCCATCAAAAATAGGATAAAAAATGAAAAAAATAGGCCTGACACCCCTTAGATGACAAACATACAGCAATGGGAAAGTCCATCAGTATACAATGGGTTAAAATGGCTAGAATTATCTTTGGCCTTGTTTTTAATGGATGCAGCTTCTGCGATGCCTTTTTGCTTCCATGACAACCATTATGATAACACATCCATGTGGCATTGTGCACTTTCATATCACCAAAATGGTCATTTTTATGAAACACGCCTATACAAATACATCTTAATTTTTACTGCAGAAAATCGAAAATTTTCAAATGAAAAATTGTGATATTTTTCTTATTTCTGCTCAAAATATAGATTGGGGGCACTTGTTAGAATACCGACAATCTATATATTAGAGCAGAAATAAGAAAAATAATGTTTACCCCTGTAAACACCAGTTTTACTATATAAAAGTGGGGTTAAAGGGGGGTCAGAATTATATTGGCATGTTTTCGTGATGTTTTTTTCTGATAAAAAATATTGAGATATTTTTCTTATATACATTCTAAACATTGGTTTTGGGTGCTCGTTAGAACCACATCATTAAGGCAGTTCTAATGAATACCAACAGCCTATGTCTTGGAGCAGAAAAAAGAGAAATAATGTATACCCCTGTAAATTCCCAGTTGTGTATATAATGTGGGGTTTATAGGGTAAAGTTGCTCCTTCAGAGCACTCAGAAAGGAAAGAAATTGCACATGAGAAGCCTGGGACTTGAAGAACATTAATTGGAAATTGCTAAGGATTCCTTACTTTGCTACTAAGGATTCTTTACTTTGCTACTAAGGATTCTTTATTTTGCTAAGGAATCTTGACTTTGCTACTGAGGATTCTTTACTTCACTACTGAGGATTCTTTACTTTGCTAAGGAATCCTTACTTTGCGAAGGATTCTTTACTTCACTACTACAGATTCTTTACTTTGCTAAAGATTATTTACTTTGCTACTATTAAAGGATTCTTTACTTTGCTAAGAATTATTATCATTGCTTTGTTAAGGATCTTTTTTACTTTGCTTTGCTATAGAATCTTCGCTACAAAGGATCTTTCGCCCCAGCCCATCGGGGCTTAAAGAAATATTGGGCTGCATGATGCTTCCACACAGAGCTGAAACCAACCACACACGAGTAATGGTAAACCGCTTAGAGGATCTAAGCTTGCCCTGGCAAAGTTGTATGAGTAGGGCCGTCCATGCTGATAAACCCTATTGGTTTCATTGGGCGACAGCTCTTGAGATGTAATTTCATTTCAATGTCGAGTAAAAGTCCCACAAAGTTGGAAGCAGCATCTCCAAAATTACTTATACTGTGTTGACGGGGATGTAAAACCTCAAATCAAACAAACAAACAAAGGATTCTAACATTACAAAGGATTCTTACTTTACTAAGGATTCTTTACTTTGCTAGATTCTTTACTTTGCTAAGGATTTTTACTTTACTAAGGATTCTTTACTTTATTATGGATTCGTTACTTTGCTAAGGGTTCTTTACTTTGCTGCTTAGGATTCTTGCTTTACTAAGGATTCTTTACTTCGTTAAGGAATTTTTACTTTGCTGAGGACTTTTTACGATGCTACTAAGGATTCTTTACTTTGCTAAGGATTCTTTACTTTGCTAAGGAATCTTTACTTTACTAAGAATTCTTTACTTAGGTTTTTTTACTTCGCTAAGGATTCTTTACTTTACTAAGGATTCTTAACTTTGCTAAGGATTTTTTATTAAGGAATCTTAACTTTACTAAGGATTCTTTTACTTTGCTACTAAAGATTCTTTTTGCTAAGGAATCTTTACTAAGGATTCTTTTCTTTGCTAAGGATTTTTTTACCTCGATAGGGATTTTTTACTTTGCTACTAAGGATTCTTACTGATTAAGGATTTCTTTACTTTGCAAAGGATTCTTTACTCTGCTACTAAGGATTCTTTATACCCCCACAAATGAAATTTGGGGGGGTATATAGGAGTGAGCTTGTCGGTCTGTCTGTCTGTCTGTCGGTCGGTCGGTCGGTCGGTCTGTTGACTTGGTTTCCAGACGATAACTCAAAAAGCGCGTCACCAATTTTTATAATTTTTGGTACACTGATGTAACATCATAAAATACAGGTCAAGTTCGATTTCCACTACAATTTGTCAATTTTCGACATAGTTATGGCCCCTTTCAAGTGAAAAAATTGCAAAATGCGCTGATGTACTATCAAGGCAGTTTGCAAAATGCGCTGATGTACTATCAAGGCAGTTTTTGTGGGGGTATTCATCACCTTTAGTGATAGCTCTAGTTGTGTTGGTACTATGGATTCTTTTCTTTTTTCTCGTGTGTCCATAATGGCTCAAACAATGATGGCTCATTTACCACGGTTGTTTCGAACTCCCTCTTGAGTCCCTGGTAAAAAAAATCTCCAAAAAACTGCAGATATTACTTGGGATCATTTAGGGATTTCTTTTTTTATTTTATCTTTAAAATGTATGTCGTGTGTACTCATTAGAATCGCCTCATGATTTCTGTTAAAGAAAATTGGGAAGATATCAGTGTTATGACTCCTTGTCTGGTGCTCGGATTAACCCTCATTGACTCAAACATGCCCTGTCTTAAAAGAGTTTTAATTATCCCAAGATGTTCTGGTTGTCGAAGTTTAACAATACACCACAACCTCTTTATAGCACTATTAATGGGGTCCAAAGCAGAAACCATGTTAGTTAAACAACCATGTTATATCCAAACAAAAATGTATAGATTATATAGAAAAATGACCATTTATGGTCATTTTTCAATATAATCTATACATTTTTGGGATCCATCTTGAAACCATGTTATATCGAAATTGTGTTATAACGAGCCATGTTATAATGAGATTGTGGTGTTCTTGTTTCTTATATTTCAGAGGAGACAGACATTATCCAGAGAAGAAAGATTACCATCTCTCTGATATATTTAAAGATCTGCTCAACTTTGCTGCTAAGTATCTGCAAAAACATGGCCGCCTAGTATACTGGTTCCCAGTCAGCAGACAGCAGTAAGTAGGTTGTCCATTCTTACATGCTTTTGAAAAATGAAACCAGTGTAAAGATCAGGAATCAATACAATTACATCTCCTATGAAAGACACTAAAGGGAAAGAAACACAACAAAAAGCAACATCACCAGTATTAAGGGGAATGGGAACACCTGGCAGATTTGGCTGCCATTTTTCAAAGGGAGACAACTTTCAGGACTTTCTGTTCGCTTTTCTACAAGCCCTGTCCCACTGAAAAATGAGTCAACTCGTAAAAGAAAGAATTTGCTCCTCAGCGGCAAATTCTTTCCTTTAAGAGGTGACCCCTATTGACATGGGAGACAAAAATATTTTTGCAGGAGTTGACTCCCTTGAAGGTGTATCCATTCCCCTTAAAACATCACAAGCAGAAACTAGCCTTCGTGGCCTAGTGGATAAGAGCGCTGAGTCTTAATCATTGGTTCTCTCACCACTATGGGTTTGAGCCTGACTCGGGTCACATGTGAGACGCCAAGATCTGCAACGGAAGTTCAGGTGTGTTTTTCTCCGGGTACTCCAGTTTTTGCCCACCTTTGATTAATGATTGGCCTGATATGAGTGAAATAATCAGCGGCAAATTCTTTCCTTTAAGAGGTGACCCCTATTGACATGGGAGACAAAAATATTTTTGCAGGAGTTGACTCCCTTGAAGGTGTATCCATTCCCCTTAAAACATCACAAGCAGAAACTAGCCTTCGTGGCCTAGTGGATAAGAGCGCTGAGTCTTAATCATTGGTTCTCTCACCACTATGGGTTTGAGCCTGACTCGGGTCACATGTGAGACGCCAAGATCTGCAACGGAAGTTCAGGTGTGTTTTTCTCCGGGTACTCCAGTTTTTGCCCACCTTTGATTAATGATTGGCCTGATATGAGTGAAATAATCTTAATAGGGCTGTAAAACCAATATCAAAAAAAAAATCACAAGTAGAAAGCCAAAAGGACAGGTTGTTTCCCACAAAATGACCAAATGGCTATCTCAGATAGAAAAGATATTAGCAGTACATACATGCAAAGACAAACAGTGTGGCCCGAAGAAATAGATGGGCTGCATGATGCTTTCACGCAGAGCTGAATCCCACTGCACACAAGTACTGGTAAACCACTTGGAGGATCTAAAGTAGAAGTGGAGGCAAGGATCAGGAATCAATACAATTAACCCACAGCTCATATCAGAGACACCAAAGGGAAAGAAACACAAACACGAAACAACAGACCCCAATGGAAACATCAATAGCGGAAAGCCAAAACGACAGCCACTCTCCCACAAAATGGCCAACAGGCTATCCAAAATAAAATAATATAAGCGACACAAACACCCAAAGACAACCATGACAAGAATAAACCGCGAGCCTGCTCAGGCAAAGCGGTGTGAGTCGGACCGTCCATGTTTATAAACCCTATTGGTTTCATAGGGCAACAGGGCTTGAGATAGCATTTCACCTCAATGTCAGGTAAAAGTCCCACAAAATTGGAAGCAACGTCTCCAAAATGACCAATACAGTGTTGATTGGGATGTTAAACCTTAAATCAAACAAATAAAAGACAAACAGTAACAGTTATAAACCATACCAGAAGCACCGCCTTGGAGTGGTCAGTAAAAAATTAACTGTGGGGCTTGAGTCGATATTGCATGGCCTCAATTTTATTTTAAGTTCAGTTTGTTTCTAGCACTTTAACGCTGATCCAAAATGCACAAGCTTTGTCAGCAAATGATTTAAATGGACGATCACAGTGCCTTAACTTCTGATAAATGTCAGTAGAAAAAATATCTCTTCAATCTGCTATAATGTTGTTTGTACACATTAGAATTTGCCTCCCTGTGGTGATTCTAATAAGGACACACCAAATACCTTTTCAAGATACATGTAGAATGAAACATACCTCCATAAATTGTCCTAAATATGAGATATTGTTTGTATTGGAGTTTAACGGCCCAGTCAACACAATTTTAGGTCATTTTTGAGCCGGTCAGTTTACCTATCCACACTTTTCCTGGGCAGGCTTATACTTAAGCGTTTAACCAGTACAGTGCATATTCTTTTGCCAGAAACTGACAACTGCCCTTCTTGAATCAGCGGAAGGGAGAGAATGACCATAGAAAAGATTTCATAATCAATCTCCACCCTAAATAGGAGATATTAGGAGATATGAGAAGAAATCTTTAGGAACTCATAACCACAGATAAGAGAGTGTATCAACATATTATGTTTCTTATCTCTGCATATAATCGTATGTTTTGGGTACTCATTAGAAGTGCCTCAACAAGGCACTTCTAATGAGTACCCACAACATAAGTATTTGTGCAGAAATAAGAAAAATATCAGTACTATTTGGATGAAAAAAAATGCCTTATCTGGAGCTATGGACTCCAGAAGGATGGTAAATGAGTTGTAGAAGTTTCATTGTTCAGACTTATGCCAATAAAAGTAAAATACATGGTATAGCTTCGAAATCATATTCCATTACGCTTCCATTGCTATATGTTTGACAAGTCCATTTGTCATATAAGGGGTGTCAGACCTATTTTTTCATTTTTATTCCAGTTTTGATGGATAATTCTGTCAGCAAATAGTGCAGGCCCTGATCAGATGTCTGATCTGGGCCTGCACTGTTTGCCAAGGTACTCCTAAAAGGTACCCCTTTAGGGGTTTCCCGCATACAATGGGTTTGTAAACCATATCACAAAAAACCCTAAAAATTCGGAAACCTTGAGAACTTGCCGTAATTCTCCTAAAGTTTTGACAAAGTTGATTCCCAATCCAGCAATGAGTCCAAAAGGTGCAGACCCTGATCAGACTGCTCCTGAATGAGCAGTCTGATCTGGGTCTGCACTGTTTGCTTAGGCCTATCTGTCCCAATACTTAGGTTCATTACAGTAATATTAGGGAATGATTGTGAACCTTGACCATTATCTCTATTTCCAGGTATACTGATGACAACATTCCCACCCACCCATGTTTACGATTAGTCTCCAATTGTGAACAAGAACTGAACAAACGGGTCGCTAGGCGACTCATCACCATGGAGAAGATGTCAGACTGTCAGGTTGGTAACTTGAGACCACATTCACACTGTAGACTTGTTCTAGATTACGTTGACATGGCTCTGATTGTTGTTGTTTAGAAGCCTCCATGGTGCAGTGGTTACGCTACTCGCCTTGTAAACCAGGGATCGCAGGATCGATCCCTGGCTTCTCCAGACTTTCGGATGAGTCTTTAAACCGAGGTCCCGTCTCCGTATGACCTTAGCTGTTGGTGGGACGTAAAACTAAACATCACTCACTCACTCCTTATGTAATCAGATTTTGTTTTCATGGATGGCTTCATGATTTGTTTGTGTTGATTTGTTTGTGTTGAGCTTTTACATTCCCATCAACACTATGTAGGTTATTTTGGAGATGTTGCTTCCAATTTTGTGGGACTTTTACCAGGCATTAAGATGAAATGAGATCTTAAGCCCTGTCGCCGAAACAAACCAAAAGGGTTTTTTATATAGGGAATGTCAGACTTGCGCCACATTGCCTAGGCAGGCTAGACCCTCTAATCGGTTTACCAGTACTCTGATTAAACTCGTAAACAGTCGGTGTCAGCTCTGCATGGAAGCATCATGCAGCTGAATCCATTTCTCCTAGCCCCGATGTGTGGGAGCCCTGGCTTCATAATGTTATCCATGTGTTATTACACAAGTTTTCATATCAATTTCATGACATCACGTTAGCCACTAACTAACAATGACGTTATTTGATAACAAAGTTGATTCTCCTCAGGTTGATGCAGATTAAGATTTACTTGTTCAAAGCATTGTTAGCTTAACCCATTGTATGTGGTAAACACCTAAAGGTGTACCTTGGCAAACAGTGCAGGCCCAGATCAGACACCGCAGAATGCGGCATCGGATCAGGTCCTGCACTATTTGCTAACAAAATTTTCCGTCAAAAAAAGAATAAAAAAAAAATAGGCCTGACACCCCTTACATGACAAATGGACTTGTCCAAAATATAGCAATGGAAGAGTCCAGTAGCATACAATGGGTTAACAGGCTGGTCAGAAATAAACTGTTCTACCAAGTACAATACTTAATACAATTTTATTTGGCTGAAAAATGTGCAGTGCAAAAAGCTACGGTTTTTTTTTGTTGTTTTTTGTTTCCATTAAAATATTAGTGTGTCAAGTTGAACACTTAAAGTTTCATAGAAAAAAAATCTGCAAACATGGTTAGTTTTGAACAACTGGGCTTAGATTGTCGTTATTCCAGGTAACAGGTCTTGGGGGCCCTGCCCATTGGAGCTTGGAGAAATAAATTGTGTTGCATGGTGCTTCCAAGCAGAGCTGAAACCGACTGCACTTAAGACTAGTAAACCACTTAGAGAGTACTGATGGGAGTCGAATCATCCATGCATATAAACACTATTGGTTTCACTGGGCAGCATTGAAATTTCAGTGTTTATTGTTTTCCTATCGCTGTGTCATCACATAGATTAACTCTTAGTGCCCTAGTCGCATGATTGCATATGCCTTGCATAGCGCACTAGTCACATTTTTGCGAATTGGAGTATCGATGTCATTCGCTTTTTTGATAAACTAATTAAGGAAAATAAGTAGCTTGAATATGTTGCAAATCATTAGGTAAGACCTGTTTTTGGCAAAAACAAGTTTTACTTTAAAAGAAATGTTTTGATTGTATCTTTACATGGTTCAAGGGGTAGAAAATGCTAGGTACTTAAAATATATTTGGCACTGGGAGTTTTGTTTAGAAATCAATTTGGTGCCAAAAGAGTTAATGCCACTCTGACTAGCATCTGCTTGGACAGAAGCTCACAGTCAGCCAAGATTTTAATGTCATGAAAGGAAGCATTACTGCACTTGACTCACAGGCCTCTTAGGCCAAGTGGTTAAGACTATTGACTTTCTCTCCACTGTGTGTTCCAGATTAGCTTGAGTCACATTTGAGAAGCTAAGTTCTTAAATGGAAGGCCAGATTATTTTTTTTTGTGGGTACTTGTCCACCTCTCATTATTGACTGGTTCAGTATTAGTGAAATAAGCTTCAGATAGCTGTAAACTGAAGCACAGAAACAACAATAACACACACACACTTGGATAGGCCCCCGCCCATCGGGGCTTGAAGAAATAGTTGGGCTGCATGATGCTTCAACGCAGAGCTGAAACCGACTGCACACGAGTACTGGTAAACCGCTTGGAGGATCTAAGCTTGCCCAGGCAAAGCGGTGCGAGTCGGACGGTCCATGCTTATAAACCCTATTGGTTTCATTGGATGACAGGGCTTGAGATGTCATTTCATCTCAGTGTCGGGTAAAAGTCTCACAAAATTGGAAGCAACGTTTTCAAAATGACCTATACAGTGTTGACAGGGTTGTTAAACCTCAAATCAAACAAACAAACACACACACTTTGGTGTTTTATCCTAATACAGTAGAACTTCGATGGCTGGAACACTGATGGCTCAGCTGTTTACCATGGCTGAGTTGAACCCGTTATGGAGTCCCTAGGGAAATCCTCTACATAAATAGTGGGGGATTATTTAGAAAATTTTTGTCTTTATATACAGCATACATTTTCATTATAGAACACTGAAAAGATGTCCAACTGTATCTCATTATGCCTCCTGACAGTAACACTTAGTGGCTCCTACTATCCCTGTCTCGTACAGATTTTCAAGGTACCAGAGGTGTTCGAGCCATTGAAGCTTGACTGTATATTGACACAAATAAAGTCAATTTTACCTATTCTCAACTCATTTCCAGGATAACACAGAACAAGCTGAAGTAAAAGTGGATCATTTTGAAGATGCTAGTTTCCGGGAGAAATATTTCAGTAGTGTCCACAAGGACAGTGATTCAAGAACAACGAAGTCTGCTAGTGACACTGAACTGATACAAGACAATTTGAAAGCACTGAAACTCTCTGATAGTGGTTCACTCTGTAACAGTGTTCAGATGCATAAAGATAAAAATGAAAAGTTAGAAGTGAATGATACATGACATGACATGATTGCAGAGAAAGATTAAGTGTAATTTGAGTTGCGTTTACAGTTCTTTCAAGAAACGTTGATTTTTGTCGCACCTGCTTGAAGCAGGGTGCTACATAGGCTTCAACTTTTCTGTATGTTCATCTATCCATCCATCCTTCCATCCATCCGTCTGTCAACATTTAAGTGGAAGTTCGACGTTTACGTCAAAATTAGTACAGTTGACTCTCGTTATCTCGACCTCGCATATCATGATCCTATCACTTATGTCGAACCAATTTCTAAGTCCCATATATTTCCCCTATATATTTATTGTATTTCAACTTCGCATGTGTCGAACTACTTTTAAGTCGACACTTTGGCTATCTCGCCCATCATTTTTAGGCCCAAAATATATTTTTCACTGTTTTTACTACTGCGTATCTCGAACCGGGATTCATGACTCAAAGAAGCAAAAAAAACGATGCCGCCAGACTTTCAGGTAAGGAAAATATTAACAGACCTTTACAAAACAGCTTATCAATACTCACAATGTTTTTAATTCCCAATTTGTCCAGGTGCATTCGCAATTAAAATGAGCATAAACAATACCTTTGCCGCCATTACGAAAATCACGTGCGTGTAGTAAAGACTGACATGCGGTGCTCAACCTTTGATCTTAACACAGTCTCGTTTCAATGATTTCCAAGATTTCCGTGATAAAAGGCGGCTCTAATTTTTGTTTTAATGTACGATTATGTATGACAAGGTGTTTTACGTATTCGTCATTAGTGTCAAAATTGAGTACTGTCCCTTGTACCGATGCACATACAAACAATGTAGATCCTAAAAAGATGGCTCATGACCAGCTTTCTCGGCATGATCTTTACTGTTTAAATCAATACGAGGGACTACCGTGTACTCCTCACCAAAGTGATATAAGCATTGCATTCACAAGCAGGGAACCAATCCATTTAAGTAGGCCTACATACCTGTTTTTAGCTTATTTGGGTACCCGAATTTACAGGAATTTAAATGACTACAAATTTTATTATTGCTATACTTCGACAAGCTCCATTTTTCATAAACAAATTTTAGAAAGTCAATAAGTCATGCATGTAAATGTTATGACTCTAGAATAACCAAGAATACATGTACCACGCAAATCAAGGCAAATAATGGTCTCCGACATGTATGTGACGTCACACTTTGGTTATCTCGTACTACGGATAACTCGAACTTTTTTATCCGGTCCTGTCAGGTTCGAGATAACGAGCGTTGACTGTATTTTAATCAAATACAAGACTAAACAACCATCAAACCTTGCATGAAAACATCTCCCTGACCTCCTGACTTGGCAGGCACCTAGACCCAGTGACTTTGACCAATATTTTGCACTCCAGTGACTTTAACATTAACGTCGAGGTTTGGCATTTACATCAAAATTAGTATTGTTATCTACTACAAGGCTAAACAACCATCAAACCTTGCTTGAAACATCTCTCTGACCTCCTGACTTGGGATACACCTTGACCCGGTGACCTTGACATATATTTTGCACTCCAGTGACTGTGACACAGTTCACATCGACATTCCGGATCTCAATTAAAAGACCTACAGCCATCAAACCTTGCATAGTGCTTCTACTCAACGTACTGATGCGGCAGTTACCTTGACTTGTTGACCTTTACCTATATTTTGGGCTCCAGTGCCTTTTGCATATTTTACGTTGTCGGTCGATGTCTCTTGAACTATAAAGCCTACTACCACCATACCTTACATAGTGCTTCTCCTCAATGTACTGACTTGGCAGGTACCTTGACCCAATGACCTTGACCTTTATTTTGCACTTACACATTTTATGTCGACGTTCCATATCTTCTCTACTATAAGGCCTGCCACACCAAACCTTGCATAGTGCTTCTCCTCTATGTACAGGTGTGGCAGGTAGCTTGACCTTTTGACCTTGACCTATATTTTGTGCTCCAGCGACTTTGACACATTGTACATCAACATAAATCTTCAGTACAAGCAGTTAAATTATTTTATGTTTTTAAATATCATATTATATTTTTATGTATCTAATAGACTTGTTATCACACACTATCAATGGGCTGTATAATACGAAAAGTCAGTGCTGGAGACATAGCCATTAGATTTTTTTGTATTGGAGTTTAATGGCCCAGTCAAAACTTCCAGGTCATTTTTGAGCCGGCATAGCCATTAGAGGGAATGGCATTGACCAGGGGTATATATGCCCCATTGGGTACTTTGTCTACATTTTCTTTTGACCCTGTTTTCCAACTTAGCACTGCTAAGAATGAAATAAATTTATTTAATAACCACATTCTGATTGTGGCTCCTGTGACTTCTGCCCAAGCAGGTGCGATGCCGCCTTCTTCTGAATTCTTGTTGTCAGCTATTTGCTTATTTAGGTATTTTTTTGTTTGTTTGTTTGATTTTAGGTTTATTGTCCCCCTCAACACTGTAATGGTCATTTTGGAGACGTTGCTTCCAATTTTGTAGGACTTTTAACCAACATTGAGATGAAATGACATCTCAAGCCCTGCCACCCACTGAAACTGATAAGGTTTATAAGCATGGAGGGACCGACTCGCACCACTTTGCCTGGGCAGGCTTAGATCCTCTAAGAAGTTTTCCGGTCGGTTTCAGCTCTGCATGGAAGCATCATGCAGCCCATCTATTTGTTCAAGCCCCGATGGGCGGGGGCCTCTTATTTAGGTGGTTGAAAAATGGAGTGACTAGAGAAGATATAGATCCAACCTTCCAAAAGTAGACCTCAGCTGTATCTCACATGAAAACCTGCTTGCTCCTGAATTTCTTAAGTGAACTTTTCCTGCCTTGAATTTACCATTTCAATCCTGAAAATTAGGACGCCTTGAGGACTTGCTGTAACTTTCCTAAACATTAATAAATTTGTTTCATGATCCAGCAATTAGTAAAAAATTGCAGATGGAATGGCAAACAGTGTAGATCCTGATCAGCCTGCTCCTTGGAGGAGCAGTCTAATCTGGGTCTACACTGTTTGCTTATGTCTGTCTGTCCCAATACTTTGAAAAATCCAGTCTTGTAAATTGGGGTTTTGTTTGTTTGTTTGATTTGAGGTTTAACATCCCCGTCAACACTATTTAGGTCATTTTGGAGATGTTGCTTCCAATTTTGTGGGACTTATACCCGACATTGAGATGAAATGACATCTCAATCCCTGCCGTCCAATGAAACCAATAGGGATTATAAGCACGGACGGTTCGACTCGTACCACTTTGTCTGGGCAGCCTTAGATCCTCTAAGTGGTTTACCAGTACTTGTGTGCAGTTGGTTTCAGCTCTGCATGGAAGCATCATTGAGCCCAATTTATTTCTTCAAGCCCAGATGGGCAGGGGCAAAAATTGGGGTTTAGTTAGTCAAAAGCAAAAGACATTAGTGTTGATACTGATGGGATAACCCATTATGAGCCATCTCACCAGAATCTACACTGTTTGCATAATGTATCTTTGCCTGTCTTCAGGGTTCATCCCTGACTTTAAATAGACCCTTCCATCTTTATACCATTTGCAAACAAAATGTCTGGAGCATAATTCTGTAACTGATTGAGCAGTAAAACTCAAACTTACATTACAATAAAATACCAGTATAACATATTGCACTTTTTCACATCTCCAAAATGGCTACTTCTCATTTGAAAATCTATAATATTTTTCTTATTTATTCAGCAAACACAGGTTGTGGGTGCTCCTTAGGACCAGGGCCCACAAATTATGTCTTGGAGCAGAAATAAGAATGATAATGTATACCCCGTAAACCCCAGTTTTCTTTGCATGAAGTGGGGTTTAGGGGAGGTACAGTTGAACTTCAATGGCTCGAACACCTTTGGGACCACGAAAATCTGTTCGAGACAGGGGTAGTTCGAACCACTGAGAGTTACTGCCAGGAAGCATGACAGGGTTAATTTTGGGACATCTTTTGGGTGTTCTATAATAAAATGCATGCTGTGTGTACTCATTAGAATCGCATCATCGAGGCGATTCTAATGAGTACACACAGCATTCATTTGCAAGTTAAAATTCAAAAATCTCCTTAATTATCCCACACTACTTCTTATGTAGTAGAATTTTCTGAAGACTCAAAAACGGGTTCGACTCAGCCATGGTAAACGAACCATCGGTGTTGGAGCCATCGAAGTTCTTCTGTATTTAATTCATGGACTTACTCACATCGTGACAGGAATGTTACTCATAACCTGTCATGACCTAGACAGAACACTCTATTTGGTTTTTGAATTATCTCCCCTTGTCTAAAATATGTTTGCAAAACAGTATGGAATTTTATTGTGAAACTACAGAGCTGGTTTTATCTTAACAAGACAATGTGTTGCAAACAATGAAGATAACTTGTGCTGTTTTGGTTTTTGAATTATTTGCCCTTGTCAAAAGTATACATAGGTAATGCTGAAATTTAGTGTCCATGTGATAACTAATAGGTAACATACTGCATCATATGATGTCGCGTCTGAGAATGTATTAATGTCGTGTAATAAATTTGGTAATCCACTAGTGAATTGAATACGCAAATCGCTGAAACGCCGCATTTACTATTGGCTGAATTTGACATTTTTGTGCAAAAATGTCAATTAAATGCCTTTTAAATGTCATATGATAAATAGAATCTTGCATTTGTGCTCATGTATTATTGAATTTATTAAACTCGTTGTGGAAAAGGCATGAAATGATTGGCTAAGCCTCGCATTTTATAAATTTTCCTTAACTCGTTTAATGAATTTCATAATACATGAACACTCATGTAAGAAAAGATCAGTTTGGCTATTTGTTGTTGTTGTTTTCAGCACCTCGTCACCAGGTGAGCTTCTGGGATCACTTTTTGTCCGTCGTGTGCGAGTCCGTGCATCTTTATGTAAACAATTTCTTCAAACAACATCTCCTAAACCACTGATTGGATTTTGACCAAACTTCACAGGAATGATCCTTAGGTGGTCCCCTTTCAAAGTTGTTCAAATGGTTCCGGTCCGTTGCACATCTAGGTCACAGGAGCCAAAAGTAGATTTTTTTCACTGAAAACTTAAAAAATCTTCTTCTCTGACACCACAAGGCCCAGGTCTTTGATATTTGGTATGAAGCTTCATCTGGTGGACCCCTACCAAGATTGTTCGAATTATGATGCAGGGGCCAAAAATGCCCCCGCCCCGGGGCCCTTTGGTTTTACATAGGATTATATCGGGAAAATCTTTAAAAATCTTCTTCTCTGTAACCGCAAGGCCCAGGTCTTTGATATTTGGTATGAACATTCATCTAGTGGACCCCTACCAAGATTGTTCAAATTATAGTGCTAGGGCCAAAATGCCCCCACCCCGGGGCCCTTTGGTTTTACAAAGGCTTATATAGGGAAAATCTTTAAAAATCTTCTCTGAAACCACAAGGCCCAGGTCTTTGATATTTGGTATGAAGCTTTATCTAGTGGAGCTCTACCAAGATTGTTCAAATTATAGCCCTTTGGCCAAAAATGTCCCCCTCCGGGGCCCTTTGGTTTTACATGGGATTATATAGGGATAATCTTTAAAATCTTCTTCTCTGAAACCACAGGGCCCAGGTCTTTGATATTTGGTTTGAAGCTTCATCTAGTGGACCCCTACCAAGATTGTTCAAATTATAGTGCTGGGGCCAAAAATGCCCCCGCCCCGGGGGCACAATGGTTTTACATAGGATTATATAGGGAAAATCTTTAAAAATCTTCTTCTCTGAAACCTCAAGGCCCAGGTCTTTGATATTTGGTATGAAGCTTCATCTAGTGGACCCCTACCAAGATTGTTCAAATTATAGTGCTCGAGCCAAAAATGCCCCCGCCACGGGGGCACAATTGTTTTACATAGAATTATATAGGGAAAATCTTTAAAAATCTTCTTCTCTGAAACCCCAAGGCCCTGGTCTTTTATATTTGGTATGAAGCTTCATCTAGTGGACCTCTACCAAGATTGTTCAAATTATAGCCCTGAGACCAAAAATGCCCCCACTCCGAGGCCCTTTGGTTTTACATAGACTTATATAGGGAAAATCTTTAAAAATATTCTTCTGTGAAACCACAAGGCCTAGGTCTTTGATATTTGGTGTGAAATTTCATCTAGTGGACCTCTATCAAGATTGTGCAACTTATAGCCCTGGGGCCAAAAATGCCCCTGCCCGAGACCCTTTGGTTTTACATAGACTTATATAGGGAAATCTTTAAAAATCTTCTTCTCTGAAACTGCAAGGCCCAGGTCTTTAATATTTGGTATGGAGCTTCATCTAGTGGACCTCTACCAAGATTGTTCCAATTATAGCCCTCGGGCCAAAAATGCTCCCGCCCCAGGGCCATTTGGTTTTACATAGGCTTAATTAATTATGTAGGGAATATCTTAAAAAAAAAAGCTTCTTAAATGAAACTGCAAGGCCCAGGTCTTTGACATTTTTTGTGTAGCTTCATCTAGTGGACCTTGGCCAAGATTGTTCAAATTATAGCCTTTGTTGATATTTGGTATGAAGCTTCACCTTTTTAGACCTCCCTCAATATTATGCACATTATAGCACTGGGGGCAATAATGGCCCTCCCCGGGGCCCAGTTGTTTCTCTGTGGATCAGGTGAGCCATCCAGGGCCATCATGGCCCTCTTGTTTTTCAATTGTCTCCCCTTCCTTAAAATCTATGTCCAGACCATAACTCTGAAACTGCAAAAAAGGTTAGGTGAGGGAAAGGTGTTTTGTATCTTACATCATCCAGGTGGCCATAGGCTACTGGCTTACAGCTAAGGCTGACATGATTAATCGTATAATTGATTAATTGATCGATAATTCCACAAAAAATGATTATCATTACTGATTTGCTTTTAATCAATTACTTGATAGGTACAATTTACTACCCAAAGTTATGCCTAAAATAGCTGGATGAGTGGCAAACAGTGCAGACCCTGATGAGACGCCGCATTATGCGGCGTCTCATCTGGGTCTACACTGTTTGCTCAGGCCTGTCTGTTCAAATATACATATGGTAAAATGCAACATATGGTAAGAGTCATGCTCAGACAGAAAGCCAGACAGGTAAATTAATGACAAAAACTTTAACGATTACTAATCGATTATCGATCGCAATTACATGACTGATAATCGATTATCTTTTCAGCTCTGATAAGTCAGCCCTACTTACAGCAGGTATGTGTGGTGGGAGAACTTTTTTCTTTCTTCACTTTCATTCTTTTTCCTCTCCCCACCCCCAACCCACCCCACCCAGTTTCTAGCAAGTCTATTATCTCTTCTGTCTCTTGTCCTCCATTTCTCTGGGAGACGACCCAAATTTACCGACAAGGATTGACATTTCATTAACCCATTGTATGAGGGAAAGCCCTAAAGGGGTACCTTGGCAAACAGTGCAGGCCCAGATCAGACGCCGCAGAATGCACTATTTGCTAACAGGATTTTTATACCCCCGCAAACGAAGTTTGAAGGGGGTATATAGGAGTCAGCTTGTCGTCTGTCGTCTGTCGTCGTCGTCCGTTACAAAAAACTTTAACATTGCTCATAACTTCCTTATTCTTTGACCGACTTCTTTAATATTCACACACCACACACCTTGCCACTAGTACTTAAGATTGATATACACAAACCTGACCTTGACCTTTACGTTGACCTTCCTCAAGGTCAAATACTTGTAAAAATTTGTCGGTACAAAAAAACTTTAACATTGCACATAACTTCCTCATTCTTTGACCGATTTCTTTAATACTCACACACCACACACCTTGCTACTAGTACTTAAGATTGATATACACAAACCTGACCTTGACCTTCACGTTGACCTTCCTCAAGGACAAATACCTGTAAAAATTTGTGGGTACAAAAAAACTTTAACATTGCACATAACTTCCTCATTCTTTGACCGATTTCTTTAATATTCACACACCACACACCTTGCCACTAGTACTTAAGATTGATATACACAAACCTGACCTTGACCTTCACGTTGACCTTCCTCAAGGTCAAATACTTGTACAAATTTGTTTTATGTTAAATCATTTGTGTTATCAGAAACTATTATTATGTCATTGTGTGGCTCAGACTATCAAAAAACTTATATCTCTGTGACTCTTACTTGGAGTTACTATCTGACAACGCATGCGGGGGTATAATTGGCGCCCGTTAGGCAGCAGCTCTAGTTCGTCAAAAAAAGTATGAAAACAAAAAAAAATGACCTGAGACCCCGTATATGACCAATAGACTAGTCCAACATATAGCAGTGGAAGAGTCTACTAGTATACAGCGGGTTCAACCCCAATACTATCAATCCAAATGTTTTGGTTGTGGAATAGTCCATTACAAAAACATGCTTATTCAAATATATTGAAAATATTACCACCAAAAAAAATGAAAATTTTCAGATAAAAATTTCTGATATTTTTCATATTTCTGCCAGAAAATAATTCCTCTGAAAGGGCAGAGGAATTGGTGGATGCATTTAATAAAACTGAGTTCAACGAGGTCCCATTGACTGAAAGATCGGCCCCTTTCATGGAAAATATTGTTGTATCCTAGGCAGGAGTGATCAAGTTACTTAAAGGCTTGAACCCTTCTAAAGCTTAAGGGCCTGATGAGCTTCATCCTAGAGTCCTGAAGGAACTAGCTAACGAGTTAGGTCCAGTTTTTGCTCATCTTTTCCAACAATCTCTCGATACGGGTGAAATTCCCAAAGAATGGCTACTAGCGAACATCTGTCCACTTTTCAAAAAAGGGGACAGGGCTTTTGCTCGAAATTATCGCAGGGTGTCACTGACCTGTGTTCTATGTAATTTGCTTGAACACATAGTTTGCTCAAACATCATGGCCCACTTGGATGAACATAAACTTTTGCCAGACAGACAACATGCATTCAAGAAAAGGCATAGTTGCGAAACTCAGTTGAGCACGGTTATTAATGATTGGGCAAAAATCCTGGACAAAGGGGGGCAGGTGGACACATTTATTCTGGACTTCGAGAAGGCTTTTGACACCCCTCCACATGATCTACTTAAATCCAAATTATTTGGTTATGGAATTGGAGGAAAGACTCTAAATGGATAGATTCCTTCCTTTGCTACATAAAACAGCGGGTAGTTGTAAATGGTGGTTCTTCAGTATGGGTGCCAGTTTTGTCTGGAGTCCCGCAAGGGACTGTTCTTGGTCCTCTATTTTTCTCTCTGTACATCAATGATAGCTCCGCTGACATTGACTCAGAAATAAGACTGTTCGCAGACGACTGTGTTTCACACTGGTCAATACATAGGCACAGGCTGCGTAGCGGTCGCATAGGCTTCGTATTTTGGACGCATAGGCTTCGATGAAAAATGGCGGCTGACAGTTCGTCGCTGCAGGTAAGAAACTGCTTTTACGTTAATCTAACGGTTGTATAGCGTTGCACAATACTGACATCTGCCTTACGGACCACTTTATTAATGTGCGGCTTCGTCTGTTGCAAGAAAAAGTTTGAAAAGCGGTATATGGAAAAATAGACCCCAAAAGAACTTTGGCATTCAACACAGATTCACCTGTTTTGTTTTTTTTTTCACTTTGGTCCGGTCGTACTATGTAACTACACGTTTTTGGCTGGTGTTCTGGCCGATAAATTGTGAATAACGATAATGAAATCTAAAAGCAAATATGCAACTTTCGTCACATCTCTTGCGAACAAGAAAAATATTGATATTTCGATACCACGCGCGTAGCTATGTTACCGATTACAACGCAGAGGCTGCAAACTAAATTTGAAAGCCCTGTATTATGTAGAAAAATAGCGAATGATATTAAATTAATATCGAGAAATCATTAAACCAGCTTTAGTTGGTGGTGCTAAAGGCATCCTGTATCATTTATACCGAACACATTTTCAGTCTCAGCTATTCAAATACTACATTTTGATTCAAATGCACAAAATCTACCAAGTTACAATTATTTACACTACTGTTGATAATCTTGGTAAGTCTTCGTCAAATCTTTTAAGTATTAAGACAAATAGTATTTGCACTGTATGAATTTCCGTCGTGTATTTTTATTACAACGCACGTGGCTCAAGTCCCTGTGTTAGAAGTTTGCGACCAGAAAGTCATTAAAAGTGGCCATCTCACCCACTGAAGCCAATATGAATTTGATACATAGGAAGTTGAAGCGTTATATACCAAGATAGCGAGCAGCGATAACACGAATTGGCCAAAGAAATCAAAGTGTAGCCGGGTTTAGGCTAAGTTTTCAAATGCTCCTATGTTATGCTACTTAATGTTTTGCCATTATGATAACACACCCGTGCAACATAGTGCAATTTTACATCTCCAAAATGGCTACTTGTTAGATTAAAATCCGTGATTTTTTTCTTATTTATACCCCAAACATAGGTTGTGGGTGCTCTTTAGAACCGCCTCATTTCCGATGTTCTAACGAGTACCCGCAACCTATGTTTTGGAGAAGTAATAAGAAAAATAACAGGCCTCCGTGGCCTAGTGGGTAAGAGCGCTGACTCTTGATCATTAGGTCTCTCACCGCTGTGGTTCGAGCCTCGCTCTGGTCACATGTGAGACGCCAAGTTCTGCAACGGAAGGTCAGGTGGTTTTTCTCTGGGTACTCCGGTTTTCGCCCACCTCTGATTAACGATCGGCTCTATATGAGTGAAATAATCTTGAAAGGGCCGTAAAACCAAAACAACAACAACAAATAAGAAAAATAATGTATACCCCCTTTAACCCCAGTTTTCTCTATATAAAGTGGGGTTCATTTCACGGACTTGTTCACGTGATGCCCATTTTTTCCTTGTTTTATACATCTTCTGTACTCCATAAATCCATTTTCTAATTCTACTTACGAGTCAGTGTCGTCAGATATAACATAATACGGAGAAATCGAGAATTCCGTTTTTTTTTTGTTTTTTTTTTTTCATTGTTTCCTTTTTTCGTGATTTTCAATGTAGACAGTGACGTCACCACGTTTTTTTTTTTTTTTTTTGCGATGAGCAGAGCAGAATTTACTCTATCAAGTCCGTGAAATGAACCCCACTTTATATAGAGAAAACTGGGATTAACGTGGGTATATATTATTTTTCTTATTACTTCTCCAAAACATAGGTTGTGGGTACTCGTTAGAACCGCCTCAATGAGGGGGTTCTAACCAGCACCCGCAACATATGTTTGCGGTATACATAAGTAAAATATCACGGATTTTAATCTAACAAGTAGCCATTTTGGAGATGTAAAATTGCACTATGTTGCACGGGTGTGTTATCATAATGGCAAAACATTCTGTATCATAACATAGGAGCATTTGAAAACTTAGCCTAAACCCGGCAAAACTTTGATTTCTTTGGCCAATTCGTGTTATCGCTGCTCGCTATCTTGATATATAACGCTTCAACTTCCTATGTATCAAATTCATACTGGCTTCAGTGGGTGAGATGGCCACTTTTAAAGACTTTCTGGTCGCAAACTTCTAACACAGGACTTGAGCCACGTGCGTTGTAATAAAAAAGAACACGACAGAAATTCATACAGTGCAAATGTTATTTGGCTAAATACTTAACAGATTTGACGAAGACTTACCAAGTTTATCAACGGTAGTGTAAATAATTCTAACAGATTTTGTGCATTTGAATCAAAATGTAGTATTTGCATAGCTGAGACTGAAAATGTGTTCGGTATAAATGATACAGAATGTCTTTAGCATCACAAACTAACGCTGGTTGACTGATTTCTCGATATTAATTTAATATTATTCGCTATTATTCTACATAAAACAGGTACAGGGCTTTCAAATTTAGCTCGCAGCCTCTGCGTTGTAATCGGTAACGAAGCTACGTGTGTTGTATCGAAATATCAATATTTTTCCTTTTCGCAAAAGACGTGACGAAAGTTGCATATTAGCTTTTGGATTTCATTATCGTTATTCACAATTTATCGACCAAAACACCAGCCAAAAACGTTAAGTTACATAGGATGACCGGACCAAAGTGAAAATACAGGTGAATCTGTGTTGAATGCCAAATTTCTTTTGGGGTCTATTTTTCCATTTTCCGTTTTCAAACTTTTTCTTGCAACAGACGAAGCCGCACATTAATAAAGTGGTCCGTAAGGCAGATGTCAGTATTGGGCAACGCTATACAACAGTTAGAATAACGTAAAAGCAGTTTCTTACCTGCAGCGACGAACTGTCAGCCGCCATTTTTCATCGAAACCTATGCGTCCAAAATACGAAGCCTATGGGACCGCTACGCAGCCTGTGCGTATGTATTGACCAGTGTGGTGTTTGTTACCGGGAAATTAGAGATACAGATGACTCACTGAAACTTCAGGCTGACATAGATAGATAAGGATATTGGGTCCGAAAATGGGGCATGAGATTTCAGCCAGTTAAATGCAATATTATGCAGATAACTAGGAAGAGATCTAATAAAATTGAGGCTTCTTACACTTTAGAGGGAACGGTTCTCGAAAATGTGAATTCCATTAAGTATCTGGGTGTGACAATCACTCACGATTTGAGATAGAATACACTCATTAGCAACATGTGTACAAAGGCGAATAGAACACTTGGTTTCCTGAAGCGAAATCTTCATCTGTGTCCTCAGGATGTGAAAGAGGACTTGTTCGCCCAATCTTGGAATATGGTAGTTGCATCTGGGACCCAAGCGGAGTAGTCCTCAATGAAGAAATTGAAAAAGTTCAGAATAGAGCTGCCAGATTTGTAACTGGAAATTACTGCTTTGAAACTGGGAGCATGACTGGAATTCTAGGAAAATTAAGATGGGAGTCTCTCAAGAAAAGGAGAAGAGACAGTAGGCTCATACTCTTATACAAAGGTCTAAAGGGTGCTGCCAGCATTCCAACAGATGACCTTGTTCCCCCAGCTAGGCACTGCAGAAAGCACCATTCAATGACGTTTCAAACCCTTACTGCAAGAACGGACATTTATAAAGAATCTTTCTTCCCACGAACCATTAGAGATTGGAATGCCCTTCCCGATTCGATCATTTCGACGGCTGAAGGTGCTGAGGATTGTGTAGCTAAGTTTACCTCTTTGGTTAGAGCTAGGGACTAACTTCCAATATCACAGGTTCTGGTGTATGAATGTCATTTGACGTGTCACCAGTAATAATTCTGATTCTGAGGCCGGGCCGGGCCGAGCAGCCGAGCCAAAAATGCCGATCCAAAGATTTTTTATTTCGTCTCTTGTCACATGGACCGGCCCCGATAGCTCAGTTGGTAGAGTGTCCGCTCCGGGGAACGGGAGGTCTCGGGTTCGATCCCGGGCCGAGACATACCAAAGTCGTTAAAAATGGTACTAGCTGCTCCTCGCTTGGCACTCAGATTTACGGGGTAGAGCTGGGACTGGTCGACCCAGTGTCAGGATAATGTGACTGGGTGTGGTATCATTTAATGTGTCTAGGACATGATACTTCAGTGAGGCAGCACTATAAAAGTGAGCATTGAGCTCCCTGTCGCAACCAGACACTGTCGTGATATGACTGAAAAATTGTTGAAAGCGACGTTAAACCCGAATTCACACACACACACACACACACACACACACACACATACACACACACACACACACACACACACACACACACACGTCTCTTGTCACAAATGAAGCTATTTATTGTAGTCAGTTTGGTATAAAATTATTATGAATAACATTTGATAACTGCACGAAGGTTCATCTCTCTACATTGTTTTATTTTCTTGTAATAACTATTTTTCCGAAATCGAGGGGTATAAAAGCCAAGGCCGGGAAAAAGGGAAATATTTCTTAATTTCTTACGATTTTATTGGTTAAAGAAATTCTGTTTGCCCTGATTATATTTAAATTTGTTTATTTTTTACCATGTGTACATAGAAAACATAATAAACATATCAAAATCACCTTAACTGATCAAATTTCTTATTTTCTAATGGTTTCTATTTTTAGATTAACTAAGGGAAACGACCGAAATGTACCGCAAAGAAAAAAAATTATTGTTACTGCTGGCTGGAATTGAAAATATTAAAATTGATTGTTTTATTTGTATATTAAAATGATGAGGAAAAATGTTATTTTTTAATTTTATTTAATTCCAGCTAGCAGTAAACAAAACTTGCTTCCCTTTCGGTCCGTTTCGGTCGTTTTCTTTAATTAAGTCAATCTAAAAATAGAAACGATTGGACAATAAGAAATTGACAATCTAAGGTAGTCTTATATGTTTTATATATTTTCTAGAGACAAATGATGACAATTATCAAATTCAAATATTCTCAGGTCAGAAAGGTCAGAAAGAAGTTCTTTAACCTGTGAATTTGCAAGAAATTAAGAAATATTATTATCATCCTTTTATACCCCTGCGGTTTCGGAAAAACGGTTATTACAAGATAATTAAACAATGTGTAGAGATAAACTTTCACACAGTTATCAAATATCTTATTTATAACAAGAGACGAAATATAAAATCTTCGGATCGGCATTTTTGGCTCGGCGCGGCCTTGGCTTTTATACCCGACCTTTCTTTTTTTCCGAGCCTAGACTGTCTTTACGAAAACATGACTCTTCAAATATATTGAAAACTTTACCACCAAAAAACGGATAATTTTCAAATACTTTTCATATTTCTGTTCAAAATATGCATTGTGGGAACTCATTAGCACCGACTTGATGTGATTGAGACTCCGTGTTCAAGCTAGCAGCTTTTTGTAAGGCTCCCAAAGCTGGTGCTGATATATAGTTCATCTGTCATTACTGACAGTGACCATTCTTAATCACATTTGAGAAATGTTATTGTTTGTGTTCTAAGATGGTTGATGAGACCAATTGTAGCTCTGAACTGTGTGTTGTAGATAGAGCAACAGAGGCTAGAGGAAGACAGCTCTGTCGGTTATGCCTTATATCTGGCTTTGCCATCACGATAACACGCCTATATAATTTTGACCCCCCTTGAACCCCACTATTATATAGTAAAACTGGGGTTTCCGGGGGTATACCCTATTTTTCTTATTTCTGCTCTAAAATATAGATTGTGGGTACTCGTTAGAACTGCCTCGATGAGGCGGTTCTATCGAGTGCCCATAATCTATACTTGGAGCAGAAATATCATAATTTTTCACAATAAAAGTTTAATTTTTTCGGCGATAAAGGTGGCGATGTATTTGTATAGGCGTGTTTGCGTAATGGCTGTGCGCGTTTCTGCTCAGCTTCACTGATTCTTTTTTGGCTCGTATTCACACTAGCACCCTTTCTGATGAGATCTCGCAACTTTGCTCTGTCCTGTGCAATTTGTTCCCACGATCCTGATCACAATCTAGCCAGACTAGGTGCGGTGCGAAGGCTGGGATGGGTCTGTGACGTGTGCGGTGCGGTGCAGGTTAGCGAAACAATGATTCAGCACTTCTGGGTTTCTTCTTTTACTAGATTGTTTTTCCCCGGAGGGAGTGGGCCGTCCCGGAGGTACTGCAATACCGAGACAACCTGTGCCGAGAGTGGAGCAAGCCCCAGGTATCTGACCTGACATGGCATCTCACACTGAAGGTATCGAACCTGCGACCTGGTCACCAGTAAAATAGGCATCCCACTGAGCTCCCGGGCCGCCGCGCTGATAATGTAGGCATTCATCTTGAAATTGTATGTGATTAGGCCATTCTAGTAAGGGTCCCTGGACAATTTGGCCCATAACAAAATCGGCCCATGACAAAATCGGCCCGTAACAAAATCGGCCTAAAATTTTATTGATGGCAAAATTACTATGTTTGCATATAATTGGTTTGCTTGCACGTCCAAATTAGTAGTCTGTAAGTAGAAAAGGGGATATTGAAATGAAAATTATGTTCAGTTTATTTTCTCAAATGTCTAAAAATATCATATACGGTATGAAAGAAAATGCACTCAACCCTTAAGCTGCCAAGGAAAACAACATCTGAAAATGTCGTCTGCTTATGTCGTCAGCTGGATCTTCTTGCAAACTTTTTAAAAAATATTTCTGCATACAGGCAAACAGTGTGGGCCCAGATCAAACTGCTCCTGTAGGAACAGTCTGATCTGGGTCCACAGTTTGCAAAATAAAAATAGTTTTAAGGTAACCGGCAGACGGCATAGCAGACGACAGGTTTTCTTATTTTGGCTTTTTCAACTTTCATTTAAGTATTCGTTTGTTTGATTTGAGGTTTAACGTCCCCGTCAACACTGTTGAGGTCATTTTGGAGACGTTGCTTTCAACTTTGTGGGACTTTTACCCGACATTGAGATGAAATGACATCTCAAGCCCTGTCGCCCAATGAAACCAATAGGGTTTATTAGCATGGACGGTCCGCCTCGCACCGCGGTTCCTGGACAGGCTTAAATCCTCTAAGCGGTTTGCGGGCCGAATTCAGCTCTGCGTGGAAGCATCATGCAGCGCATATATTTCTTCAAGCCCCTATGGGCGGGGGCCGTTCATTTAAGTAATGGAATACGTTTGAATAAGAATCATACTATTAGTTTTCAGTAGAAAATCGTCAATTTATAATAGGGATCATCCATGGGATTTCATGCATTAACATTTGCCGGATCCCGAGGCCCGGGGAAGCTGTCTGAATGTGAGGCCGCTTTTAATACAAAGTAAATAAAGTAGGTAAGCGAGCGCCGAGCAATTTTTATACAATTCCATCTTACACAGACCAGCTGGCTCATCCGCACAGTATGGACATGATCACTAGAGGCATAAGAAGCTTTGGCTACTTAATGAATCATAGTTACAGTGAAAACTGTGCTGATGCGCAGGCTGGTGTGAGTCATCACGCGCCCACACATAGCTATTGATGTGTCCTTGCCCAATAACGTCCAGAAAACGAAACTGAAAGCAAGAAACAAAGAAAAAATAAAAGATACTCTTGAGGAACAAAAACATGGATTATTGGCACGTGCCCCAATAAGGACTGAAATTTCAGTAATTTGATAATCGTTGTTTGTTACTTTACGGCACGTCTTCCGAAAAGGTCGATGTTGATATGCAATACATAGAGGTCGGCAAATGGGTCGCCATTCACGAGATGCCGAAAATTCACGAGAAGTTTACGAAAACCGACCATTTAGGCGGTAACACTAATTTATTCTTTGCATAAAGGCCAGTCTCACGTCAAATTGCACCAGCTATTCACCTTATTTGCATTATCTGCTGGTTCCTAGTCTGAAGGTTATCAGTGTTGCAAAAACAGGTAACCAGACCCCCCTAACCTTAAAAGGTCAGGGGGGTCTGATTACATGTTTTTCCAATGTTGACAATGTGCAAGCTGGGAGTCAGCAAATAATGCAAATAAGGTGAATACACATAATTATTAACATAACTAAAGTGCATTCTTTCATGTCCCCACAATAGCTTCATTTCCGACGAAAATGTGTGATATTTTTCTTATTTATACTCAAAACATATCGGCCCCCGCCCATCGGGGCTTGAAGAAATAGTTGGGCTGCATGATGCTTCCACGCAGATCTGAAACCGACCCGCACTCGAGTACTGGTAAACCGCTTAGAGTATCTAAGCCTGCCCAGGCAAAGCTGTGCGAGTTGGACCGTCCATGCTTATAAACCCCATTGGTTTCATTGGGCGGCAGGGCTTGAGATATCATTTTCATCTCAGTGTTCGGTAAAAATCCCACAAAACTGGAAGCAACGTCTCCAAAATGGCCTTTACAGTGTTGACGGGGACGTTAAACATCAAATCAAACAAACAAAACTCCAAACATAGGTTGCGGGAGCTCGTTTAAACCGCTTCAATAACCGCCTCATTCTAATGAGTACCCACAACCTATGTCTTGGGGCAAAAATAGGAAAAATAATGTATACCCCCGTAACTCCAGTTTTCTATATATAGGGGTGTTCATTACAAGGACTTATTATCGTGCTGCCAATTATACCTTCTGACATGGGCGCTCCCGCCCATCGGGCCTTGGAGAATTTATTTATTATTAGTATTTTGGTTTTACGACCCGGCCCTTTCAAAATTATTTCACTCATATCGAGCCGATCGTTAATCGTGGGCGAAAACCTGAGTACCCGGAGAAAAACCACCTGAACGTCCGTTGCAGAACTTGGCGTCTCACATATGATACGAGCCAGGCTCGAACCCACAGCAGTGAGAGGCCTAATGATTAAGAGTCAGCGCTCTTATCCACTTGGCCACGGAGGCCCGTTTGCAGATATATATGCGGCTGCATCCACGAAGAGCTGAAACCAACATAACCTTTGAGTACTGGTGACCCACTTAAAAGGTATAAGCCTGGCCAGAAAAATATAGTGTGAGTCAGGCAGTCCCTTAAACCCTGGCGGTGTCTTTGGGTTGTAGGGCTTGATATGTCATTTCATCTCAGTGTCGGGTAAAAGTCTCATAAAAAGAGCAGCAAAAGACTCCAAAATGACATATTGTTAACCCTTGTTCTGCTGAGCCCGGATATGCCTTTTCTTTGAAACAATGTAGATCCAGATCAGATGGCTTCTGAAGAAGCCATCTGATCAGGATCTACATTGTTTGTCATTCAGGTTGTGAATTTGTTGTAATAATTTGCATCAAGTAATCTGATTGGTTGATAATCATTAGTGGGTGTGGCATATATGAATATTCAGCAGGACAAGGGTTAAAGGGGACGTAAACCTCTACAAAGACAAAAACAAAAGCCTCCTGACCCGTTGCTTTGATTTCATTACAAACACACGCCTATACAAATACACTGAATTTTACCGCCGCGAAAATGAAAAATTTAAAAGTAAAAATTGTGATATTTTTCTTATTTCTGCTCAAAATACAGATCGAGGCGGTTCCAACGAGTACCCACAATCTAAATTTTAGAGCAGAAATAAGAAAAAGTTTATCCCTGTAACTCCCAGTTTTACTACACTGCTCAAAACAATTAAAGGAGCAAACTTTTAAGCCTTATAACATCACCGCTTGTCTTGAAAGGGCCGTAAAACAAAACAAAAAACAAACAAAAAAAAAAAAAAACATTACCGCTTGGCAATTTTCAAACTCAAGTAAAGGAACTATTTAAAGTGACATCCATTACCAATGTTCATGCAAACGTCAAGACGCAAGCAAGAATGTGAGCTACAGCATGGATACCCCTATAAAACGGCTGAAATTTGGTTTGGAGCGATCTGTTTAAAATTTGAGTTTCGGTCAGAAACATGTCAATACTTCGGTTATGCCTTATTTTGGGCTTCATAGTGACTTCATATGGTATTCGGCGGTTCTTGGAAGAAGTTCAGCTCGCTCAAGCTGTCGCTTTGCTTGAATGTGGGTACATCCAAATGATAGTTGCTGAGCGCTTTGATGTTTCGAGAAGTGTTGTTGGCAGGCTATGGAGCCGCTACATGTAACAGGAGACGGGCGAGTTTACTTGGCCAACACCGCATGACGTCACAAAGGGAAGATCAGTACATGTAACCTATCTTCGAAATCTAGCGCTACGAAATCGGATTTCCAGCATGCAATTGATCAAAGGATATCCGATCAAACAATCCGTAACAGGTTACATGAAGGTGATCTGAGGGTCAGGGCCTATTCTCACCAGGCAACATCGTGCACGGCTATATGAGTTTGCCCAAGAACAGAACTGGCGATTGCAAGACTGGCCTACAGTTCTGTTCACGGATGAAAGCAGATTTCACCTGCGTGCATATGATCGACGTGTTCGAGTCTGGAGACGACCTGAAGAACGATACGAGGACTACAACATTGTGGAAACAGACAGATATGGAGGGGGGGGGGGTCAGTGATGGTATGGGGTGGAATTTCTTGTGATTGCCGAACGGACTTGTACGCGTTAAACGGAGGTACATTGATTGCATTGCGGTATCGAGATGAAATTCTAGATCCTTTCGCTGGGGCAATCGGTGACAATTTCATTCTGATGCAGGATAATGCGCGCTTCCATATTGCTAGAGTGTACAGGGATTACCATAATCGTGGGGCTATTGAAGTAATAAACCCAATAAAACGTGTGTGACATTCTTTACAGACGTATGTCACAGGTTGATCATCCACCAATGACTATTCAAGAACTCACAAACATCCTTAGACATAAGTAGGAAACACTGGCTTTATAACTTGTTCAAAATTTGGTTCGTAGCATGCCTCGGCGATGCCAGGTGGTCATACACATTACTGACAGGACAAAGCCATACACATTACTGACAGGACAAAGTCATACACATTACTGACAGGACAAAGCCATACACATTACTGACAGGACAAAGCCATACACATTACTGACAGGACAAAGCCATACACATTACTGACAGGAAAAAGTCATACACATTACTGACAGGACAAAGTGACTGATTTGCACATGTGTATGACATTTGAAATAATCTGGCGTAAAGATGGCGATTTCTCTAACTTTTATGCAAACTCTTCCTTAACATGTTGCAGATAAAGTTATTCATCTTTCTGAATCGTTGTTTCATCATCATTATCCAACATCTTTATACCACCAGGAAATAGGGGATATTTGATTTTTTCAGTGTAAGATCGAATTTTATTTCATCGAATGAACACCAAAACTGTTATTTTCACGAGTGGCGTAGCCACGAGTGAAAATAGCAGTTTTGGTGTTCATGAGTGAAATAAAATTTGATCTTGCACTGAAAAAATCAAATTTTCTGTTTCTTACATGCTTCAAAAGGCAATACTTAGCGTCTTTAATGGTGTCGCTCACATTCGGAGAAAATTATCTTTGTTCCTGTTCGTTTCGCGTCAATTTAGTGGTGTCCATCGTGTTTAGTGGGTATACTATTGGGTGTAAACTGCACGTTTGCACCTGAGAAATGGCCTGGGATGGTATTATTATGAATGATTAATGAAATAATTGAGAGAGTAGTTTTCCAAAGAAGTTGCTGGCAAGTTTAACGTCGCGTGACAAAAGACGATAAAATTGAAATTAGAGTTAGATTTGAAGAAAAAAGTAGTCCCAAACAGTGAAAAATAAAAAATCGTATTTTCACTGTTTGAAACAGTGAAAATATCGATTTATATTTCACTGATAAATCTCTATCATTCATTGAAAAGCATGTAAGAAATATGTGTTTGCTCCTTTAGTTGTTTTGAGCAGTGTATATTAAAGTTGGATAGACGTGTTTGGGTGATGTATCCTCAAGTGGTTCCAACTATCTCTTTATCTCAAACACGCCAATAGTCCAAAGGACTTTTGAGCCATTGACGTTACATTACACAAACACGCCTATACAAATACATTGCCACCTTTATCGCCGAAAAAAATGCAAACTTTAAGATGAAAAATTGTGATATTTTTCTTATTTCTGCTCAAAATATAGATTGTGGGCACTCGTTAGAACCGCCTCATCGAGGCGGTTCTAACGGGTACCCACAATCTATATTTTAGAGGAGAAATAAGAATCGAGGCGGTTCTAACGGGTACCCACAATCTATATTTTAGAGCAGAAATAAGAAAAAAATAAGGTATACCCACGAAACCCCAGTTTTACTATGTAAAAGTGGGGTTCAAGGGGGGTCAAAATTACATAGGCGTGTTTTCGTGATGGACTGTATTGGAAATGTGGGTAACGCCACTAGGATGATCCATCGGTTGACATAGTGTCCAAAACGGTTGTTTTTCTGATGAAACATTATGACGTTGTTCTTATTAATGAGCCCCGCCAAGCGAATTTGTGTCTTCGAGCTTTCCGTCATGACAAATTTTAACTGCGCATGCCCAGCCATTCAGAGGGGCCAGGGATATGGCTTTCTGTCTGAAGGTTCCTCTTGATTCACTGCTTGTATGAGCGAGCAGCGAAGGTTCTGGGGAGACTGCGCGAATGCGCAGGCTCGCCTGAACCTTCGCTGCTCGCATAGGCGATACGTACCAAAATCGCTTGACGGGGCCCATTTATAAACCGCTGAATCGATTTTCAAGATGAAAGCTTTGAGGATGCCCTTCCAACCAGCTTTATAAACAAGAGTATACATATTAATTCGAAGTATAACAGTCTATCCAGTGTCAAAATAATATCTATGACGCCTGTATATCCGTTAGCACTTTCATATATACATAAAGTTCCTTTTTTCCTGACGAATTACTTATTGCGGAAACCACAATACGGGTCATTGACAAACAGTGCATGCAGGATGGGGCGTCTGATCAGGGCCTACAATACTTGCAAATAAATCGAACCATTTTCCAAAACAAAGACACGCCTAAATTTTGAAATGGACTTGATTTCCATGGAGCGATTTTAGAATATATTATTCATTAACCCTTACCCCGGCCCCCGCCAATAGGGGCTTGAAGAAATATATGGGCTGCATGATGCTTCCACGCAATGCTGAATCCGGCCCGCACACTAGTACTGGTAAACCGCTTAGAGGATCTAAGCCTGTCCAGGAACCGCGGTGCGAGGCGGACCGTCCATGCTAATAAACCCTATTGGTTTCATTGGGTGACAGGGCTTGGGATGTCATTTCATCTCAATGTCGGGTAAAAGTCCCACAAAATTGGAAGCAACGTCTCCAAAATGAGCTTTACAGTGTTGACGGGGACGTTAAACCTCAAATCAACCAGCCAACCAACCATTAACCCTTACCCAAACCGTGATGACCTAACTTAACCCTAACCTAACGCTAACCAGTGACCTCCGTTTTTGGAGTTAATGGGTGTACAGACTCGCAAGTCGGTAAAATGGGGGTTCTAAATAGTACAAAATGGGTTAAAACAAGAATTAGAATTAATCTCATATGGTCTTAATAGCGGAAATTTACTGAATCATTCGCTGGCTCATGTTTTCAATGTGAAATTGTGGAAAACCCGGGGAAATAGGGTGGACACAATAACATGTAAACGGCTAAACCAGGGAAATGAGCTTGATTTTGGCTTAACCCTTTCCATCCTGTAGACATGTACGGTTATTTATGGAAACAGTGTAGTCCCAGATGAGACGGCTCATTATGATCTGTCTCATCTGGGACTACACTGTTTGCCATCTACTAACTCTCCTGTTGTCAAGAATGGGCGTGCCCAAACTCAAATATGGAAGCGTCCGTTTCAAAACTCCAGGCGGAGGAAAGGATTACTGATGCACACTCTATATTACTCATTAAAATTTATCTAAATTATGCAAAATAAAAAAGAAAAAAAGAAAATAGAAATCTTAAAGTTTGTCCCAGTTTCAGGCTTAGTCATTATTATCAACATTTTTAGGTCGGCTCAAGGGGAAAAAAAACTGTTTGGCGCATTACGATAAGATGTGATTTTTGTATCTCTAAAAAAGGTTTTTTTTTCTGATCAAATTTTGTATTGTTTTTCTTATTAATGCCCTGAACATATGTTGTTGGTGCTTGTGAGAACGGTTCTAACGAGTACCTTCAATATATGTCTTTGAGCAGAAATAAGAACAATAATGATTGCCACTGTACCATTAACTCCATTTATCATATGACGTCGCGTCTGATAGTGCAATAACGCCATGTAATAAATTCGATAATCCACTAGTGGATTGGATATGCAAATTAGTTAGATACGTCCCGTAACGTTACATGTACACGACGTCGCGTTTACTAATGACGATATATTGACATTTTTGTCAACAAATCATGAAAAAAATGCGTTTTTGATGTCATATGATAAAAAGAATCTTGCATTCGTGTCGTTAATACGTTGAGGAAAAGGGATAAAATGCTCGGCAAAGCCTCGCATTTAATCCATTTTCCTCAACTCGTTGAATAAATTCAATAATACATGAACACTCATGTAAGATCCTCTATTTAATGTGGGAGTTAGAAGAGTAATCATTACACAAACTAGTTATATGATGATAGGAGGCCAATTTTTTTTTAATCGTCTAGTTTCTCCTTTATTGGACGAAGGCCTCTACATTTCTTGGAAATCGTCTATGGCAAAACCTGAGCCTAGGTTCATAATCATGTCGTAGATGAAGTAAAGGAATAAAATTTAAGGTAGTTCCTACGGAACCGTAGATGGGGCATGCAATTTATTTTAATTGTGTTGTGCGAACAAGATAATATGTTGTGCGAATAGATAATATCTTGTGCGCATAAGATAATTTGTGCGCACAAGATACTATCTTGTTCGCACAACTTAATATCTTGTGTGCACAAGGTATTATCTTGTTTCTACAACATAGATCTTGTGCGGGCAACATAATATCTTGTGCGCACAACTTATTATCTTGTTCGGACAATATAATATCTTGTGCGCACAAGATTATCTTGTGCGCAGCAAGATATTATCTTGTGCGCATAAGTTATTATCTTGTTTGCACAACATATTATCTTGTTCGCATAACATTTTATCTTGTTTGCACAGCATATATCTTGTGCAGACAACATAATATCTTGTGCGCACAAGATATTATCTTGTTCGCACAACTTAATACCTTGTGCAGGCAAGATAAAATCTATTTCGCACAACATACTATATTGTAAGCACAATTTAATCAGAGGAATAACATATTATGTTGTCCGCACAAGAACTATGCTGTGCAAACAAGATAATAACTTGTGCACACAAGATATTATCTTGTGCACACAACATAATATGTTGTGCGCAAAAGATATTATGTTGTCCGCACAAGAAAAAATTATGTTGTCCTAACAAGATAATGTCTTGTGCGCACAACATATGTATTATCTTGTGCGCACAAGATAACATCTTGTTAGTACAACTTAATATCTTGTTCGCACAACATATCAAAATTGCATGTCCCTTCCCGAGTTCCGTAAGTTCCAAACTCCAAAAAGCTTTTTATGCCTGCAAAGAAATTAGTAGGCTTTTGATTGGACAGCTCAGGGTCAATTATTTTCCATTCTTCGTAAGCAAAAATTATCCCCCCCCCCCCCCCTCGCGCTCGCGTTTGTGGAATTGCGATGTCCACGATCTTTTATTTACTGCATAGTTTAAGAATATTTATTTTCAGGCACCACAGTTATTTCCAGCCGCCAGTAAACTATGTGCCCCTTTGCAGGTTAAAGTACATGATTACTGTGTAGGCTTAACATGTGCCCCTGCTGTGACCGATCGCAGTATAAGTAGATAGAGAGAAATTCGAATTACACCCAAGGAGGCACGCGTGTAGAGTAATGACAAATCAACGTCCACCGACGTAGATGTGACGTTGCATTAACGTCATGGCGTTCCAGCGTTGATGTAACGTCAGAATTACGTAATGTGCGTGCTTGGACTTTATCTCGAACAAGTTTCATCACAAAAATACGCCTATATGATTTTGATCCCCTCGAACCCAACTTTTATATAGTAAAACTGGGGTTTCCGGGGGTATGCCTTATTTTTCTTATTTCTGCTCTGAAAGATATATTGTGGGTACTCGTTAGAACCGCCTCGATGAGGCGGTTCTAACGATTGCCCACAATCTATATTTGGAACAGAAATAAGAAAAAGACAGTCACACTTTTCATCATAAAATTTTCATTTTTTCGGCGATAAAGGTGGCAATGTATTTGTATAGGCGTGTTTGCGTAATGTCATGGTCCCAAAAAATATTCGAGCTATCGAAGTTCGAATGCTCTAGTATTTGGCTATGAACAGGATGGGCACATGGCATAAAGCACATTTTCATTATTATGAGTAACTTATTTTTGTGTCACATTTCAATTTGGGCCCCGTCAAGCGATTTTGGTACTTATCGCCTATGCGAGCAGCGAAGGTTCAGGCGAGCCTGCGCATCCGCGCAGTCTCGCCAGAACTTCGCTGCTCGCTCATGCATGCAGTGAATCAAGAGGAACCTTCAGACAGAAGGCCATATCCTTGGCCCCTCTGAATGGCTGGGCATGCGCAGTTAAAACTTGTCATGACGGAATGCTCGAAGACACAAATTCGCTTGGCGGGGCTGAATTGATAAATGAACAAAAAAGGACACTTTAATATTTTCTTCCTGTCTGTGAGAACACTCGAAAGCGTAACATCATGAACAAATGAACTGCATCATGGGAAAACTTACTTTGCATTTGCGAACAACAAAGGTGCAGATCAGCCTGCGCATGCGCGCAATCTGATCAGCTCCTTTTTGGTTCACGGCATTGATAGCACAGACTTTCTATTTTTTTTATATATCTAAAATTTCAAGATGTGTAGCGGAACAGGCCGGCAAGTGTCTAACCTTGTCGCAAATCACAAAGACGTTGCTTTTGTCATTATGACAACACAACCGTGCGACAATGTCCATTTTTCACATCTCCAAAATGGCTATTTTCAGATGAAAATCAGTAATATTTTTCTTATTTATACTGCAGACATAGGTTGTGGGTACTCGTTAGAACCGCCTCATCGAGGCGGTTCTAACGAGTACCCACAAAAACCTATGTCCTGGAGCAGAAATTAGAAAAATAATGTTTACCCCTTAAACCCTAGTATTCGCTATACACAAAAGATGGTTTAACGGTGTCTTCATTTCACGGACTTGTTAACGTGATGTCTCGTGAAATTCTTTCTTTTATTGCGACCCCCCCCCCACACACACCCTATTCCCCCCCCCCCCCCCCCACACACACACACAAAAAAAGAAAAAAGAAAAAAGGAAAGCAACGCCAAAATGTGCAACCACTCTTTGTTGTCACTTTCTGGCAAGACATTGGAGGCGAAAACCGTAGTAGCCGGGGAAAAAGAAAAGTTGGTTATCCGTTGCAGAGTTTAGGGTCGCACATGTGACCACAGCCGCGGGGATTCGACCCCAGAGCCGTTATATACAAAATGTTTTTGCTGAGTCAGCGCTCTTTAGCACTAGAGGCCATGCAGGTTCGCATGGTTCCGGTATCTCATCCCTTTAACAAATCAGTGAAACACCCACTTCTGAGAGGAAACTTGGGTTTAAAGGGGTATACATCGTTTTCTTAGTTTCGCTCAATACATATATGATTGGGTACTCGTTAGATCCGCTTCCTTGAGGCTGTTCTGACTAGCACCCGACCAATGTTTGGAACATCATTTATTTAGGGGATAACTGTATCAAAAATTATCATTTGGGGAGATAAATCGGCGATTTTACGGTCGGAAATTTTGTTTTACGACGACCCGTCAGCGGAGGCGTAAAACGGAAATAGCGACCGTAAAACCGACGATTTACCTCCCCAAATGACAATTTTGCAAGTTATCCCTATTCTAATGCGCTTACTCGGTTGAAATCTGTACTATTCTACACTAAGCGGCAAGCGCTATGAGCTGCGTAAAACCCAAATGCCAACCAATGAAAAGCGACGTTACATGATGACGTCGGGTTTCCGACAGTATACTGTCGCAAATTTAGACGTTATCCAATCAGACGCCGCGTTTCATACGTCATTGCATTAGAATTCCTTATACAGTCGAATTTCAATGGCTAGAACACCTTTTGTTTATTAAAGTTTGTTCGAGACAAGTATAGAACGATCTCCTGAGGTCAAATCTGACACAGCGCCATGTCAGAGGGCAAGACAGGAATATCTTTTCGCCTTTTTTTGGAAATGTAGGTAAGTTGTGTGTACTCATTAGAATCGCCTCATCGAGGCGATTCTAATGAGAACAAACAACATACAGTTTCAAGAATAGCCTTTCAAAATCGTCACCTCTTTGTTGGATGTTTCCTGCACCACCTATGCGCCAGTATGCCGGTACGCCTTTCCTGAAGTGACTGTACTATATCAGGGAAGAAGAAGAAGAAGAAGAAGAAGAAGAAGAAGAAGAAGAAGAAGAAGAAGAAGAAGAAGAAGAAGAAGAAAAAGAAAAAGAAAAAAAAAGAAGAAGAAGAACATCTACAGTTATGGGATATTCTGCAAGGGACCAAAGACCGAGTTCGAAACAGACGTTGTTAATGTGTCATCGGTGCTCGAGCCATCGAGGGTTCACTTACTGTATTAGGATGATATACAGACTAATTGACACCAATCGGAACATACTGAAAGGTTTCTGTAAGTTGTTTGTTTATTTGTTTGTTTGCTTGTTTGCTTCAATTTGTGTTTTTCGTCCCCGACAACACTATTTTTGGCCAATTTTGGAGACGTTGCTTCTGATTTTGTGGGACAACCGCTAGATGGACTAACCCTCTAAGTACTTTTGAAACTGTTTTAAATTGGGAGTAATAGTTTCTCACGAATGTCTCTTGGGGTGATTAGGCAGTTTGCAGTAAGCGAGAAATATCACATTTCTGTTGACTATGGTGCGAATGTTGATAAATGAGATAAAACTAATGTAAAATCAAAGCACCGGCAGTACTGGTGGGTCAGTTGTCTCTGAGTGCGGCTAGGCTGGAAAAATGGCCATGAACGGGGACTTGGACTGTTTTGGTTAACACTTAAATTCCTGTGCCTAGTTGTTCAAAGCATCGTTAGTTTAACGAGCTCGTTAATTGTCAAATTTTTAACTGTTCTAGTAAGTACTATATGTAATTCAATTTCCTGAAAATATGTGAGCAGCTGCAAAAGCTGCACACATATTTTTTTTTCAGCAAAAATATCATATTTGCCATATTAAATAAAGTTTTAACGATACGTCAATAAACGACGTCGTTAGTTTTGAACAACTGGACACTAAATTGTAAGCTAACAGTGTAGACCCTTACGACCCCGCCCATAGGCGCTTGAAGAAATATAAGGCCTGCATGATGCTTCTTGGCAGAGCTGAATCTGGCCCGCACACTAGTACTGGTAAACCGCTTAGAGGATCTAAGCCTGTCCAGGAACCGCTGTGCGAGGCGGACCGTCCATGCTAATAAACCCTATTGGTTTCATTGGGCGACAGGGCTTGAGAAGTCATTTCATCTCAATGTCGGGTAAAAGTCGCACAAAATTGGAAGCAACGTCTCCAAAATGACCATTACAGTGTTGACGGGGACTTTAAAACATCAAATCAAACAAAACAAACAAACAAAACAGTGTACACCCTGATCAAACGCCGCGATCCGCAGAACTATACCAGTTGTCAATGTCCCGGTTTTTTTTTTTTTTTTTTTTTTTTTTTTTCTTTGGTCACGTGATTTGAGAAGGAAAACTTGTAAACAAACTGTGGTCTTAAATATGTGATTTTTTCGTTATATTTGATGGAGATTTGGAATAAATTTAGCATGTAAGTGCAGCTTATAATACCAGCTACAAGGACATATGGCACTTATCAGCATTTGAAACTCAAAAATCAGTATTTTGAAGAGTAAAATTCAAATTTGAAGAGCGGGAGCTGTAATGCTTCTAAATATTATGTACGTTTGTGATGACATCGAAACGGAGGGTTAAGAAACGGCAGAGAAATAAATCATCTCCTCAGCAAGTGTCAATATCAAAGAAACATCGACAAACTGATATAGTTAAGACTGCAATCAGAGATTCTGGTAATACTGACATTTCCAAACATTCTGAAAACACAGATCACACAGACACTGAATCGGTGGGCGATCGGTCTGTGCTATCTGATATACGGTCAGTTACCGATTTGGAAACGGATTCTGTTGACAATCCTAACTCGATAGCACAGCCAGAACCAGATATGGCACAGTCGATTGGTACAATGGGTGCATCGGCTGACCTGGAGCAAGATGCTGTCCAAATGTCCCAGAGTATACTGCACAACGATAGTGGGGTCCCAGCTTACTTGAATATGGACACAGGTCTTGTGACTCCCTCTGGACCTCAACCGATGAATCCTGCAAATCAAATAGGTCTAAGCCCTCAACAAATGTTTAACATGCAGGCTCATATGCAACATCCACAAATGGTTCCTCAGCCACGTCTCTCAGAAGATGATATTGTACGCATTGCTACGAAAATGAAGCAGCTTCTCAAAGATGAGATAAATGAATTGCTAGAGCAAAAAGTTGCATTGCGAGTGGCACCCCTTCAAGATGAAGTTGACAGTCTGAAGAAGTCCCTGTCCAAGGTAGAACAAGAACTTAAACAAGTACTTGTTCGTAATGACGATCTTGAGCAGTATTCTAGGCGGTCCTGTTTGCGAGTTTCCGGTATTACCGAAACGCAGAATGAAGACACTACTCAGATCATATTGGATATAGCAAAACGTTGTGGTGCTAAAATCGGCATTGATGATATTGATCGCTCACACAGAGTCGGACCCAGGAATCCATTCTCACAGGATCGTGATGGCCTCGGTGATATCGCGGACGAGCCCCAGCAAACGAGCAAGAATCGCGAAATAATTGTGAAATTTCGGACACATGGTGCGCGACTTCAATTATTAAAGGGAAGGGCCTTCTTCCGTAATAAGAATGAGAAAGTTTACATTAATGAAGACTTGTGTAAAACGCGCAAAACCATAGCATTCGTTTGTCGCCAGTTAAAAAAAGACAGGAAATCACCCATTATCAAAACCTGGGTGTACAATGGCAATGTGTATATTCAGGACAACAGGGATAATAAGGTTGTCATAACAAGTCTTGAAGACCTTGATCCCTATAAACCGCCTGAGGTTTAGGATCTTTAGACAGTCTGTGTATCCATCACAAAAAACGCCTATAGATTTCTGACCCCACTTACATATAATAAAACTTGGGTTTAATGGGGATACACATTACTTTTCTTTTTTCTACTTTGAAGCGTAGATTGTGGGTACTCGTCGGAGCCGTCTCGTGTGGCGGTTCTGGTGGCTACCTGGGATCTGTGTTTCGGAGAGATATGAAAAATATCATTTTTCCTCTCTTCCCTCTTATTTTGTAGGTAAAATCTAAAATATGCAGTGATGTTCCTCTATCAAGACCACCTTTTGGACTGTTAAAAAGTGTTTTTAAGACCACCTTCGAGCGATCACTAAGGTTGCTCTTATGATGAGACACTGTATGTAGAAAACACAAAGAAAATGTACTTGGGGCCTTCTAAATGTGCTTTTAAAACATAATTTGGCTTAAATCTAGGTGGTCTTGATGGCGAAATGTCATTGCATTTGAACAGGTGAGTTTTTGGTGATGCAAGAAAACAAAACGATTAGTAGACGTCGATACGATGTCTGTCACATGTAACTATAGCTAGGAGTAACTCCTTTCGGAAGGAAAATAAATATAACTTAAATATAATCCAATTGCTTAGCCACTCTTGTTATTAAAATAAGGGGAGTGGCTGTGCAAATGGATTGATAATATACACAAACATTACATCTATTCCTGATTTGTGTGTAAAATGCATACTATCAATTTCATGACATGCATTGAAAAATGATGAAGTTTACTCATGTTTGTTGCTACATTTTATATTCTGTTTGCTTGTTCATCTTGGTCAATATTACAAATGTCTAATGTGTTAAACTGAACATTTTGTGTTACGAAATTGTGCTGGTCTTAAAAAATGTGTTACTTATTTTGAATAGTATAGCTAGCATTACGGCCAAAATCCTTTAAAATGTTTACAGCAAATTATCCATGCCAAAATAAGCTCAAAGTCGACCCCAGAGTTGTGCCATTGCATACTAAAGGTGCCTTATCTGAATTCATCTCTGAAAAGAAGTCGACACTGGATCGTGATTTTCTTCGTTAAAATCTTTATGTTCATGTCGAATCAATACGGCAGACCTTGCTCCGGGTCTACATGGAGAAGATTGCGCCTTAAAACGGTCTTGCAAAACAAACGTTAGTCCAACATTGTTTGTACTACATTCATTTCATTCCTGTTTCAAGGCATGGGTTGTGGGTGTTTATTGGGGTCGCCTCAATGAGGCGGTCCTAGCGGGCGCCCACGGCCTGTGTTTAGAATATGAAAAGGGACAAACACCAAAAATACCCGCGAAATATAACCATTTGGGTGAAAGGAAATAATGCACTATGCCTCACGGCTCAGGTGGAACTCCGCATTAGCATTGCCTCGTTTGAGGTATGGATCTGCGCGATACGGCATAAGTCCGATCTTCTCTTGATATGGCTCAAATTAAATTCACTGAATGAATTAAATATAGTTACGATTCATGCGTATTTATTGTTGGATGGTTGGCGCGACTTAGATCTTTACTGTTAGCAACCAACAGTTTGGGCTGTTGCTCGCTTCAATGCTTATAACTGTATTATTTGTTTTGCTCTAGGCCTCTGTTCTCCCTTTTGTAACTTTCGATTTCGTCACAAGGGAGAACAGGCGGGGCTCGGCCATACAATGACTGACGCATCAAATATTAAGGCATTTCTCTAGTTTCCTTGCGTTGTTTTGTCAAGGAAATTGGAGAAATGGTGTTATCTGTTTTGTGGTCCTGAACTACGTGACGTGTTGCTGTCCGTCAGTGTATCTACTAATATTAAGCATTGAAGGTTTGTACTATCTAATGTCATGTCAATGTTCGGTCTCAAACTTCGTCTTTACAGAAAGTTTACTTTGTATATAGCTAATTAGTAAACTAAGGTTATCAGTCACACACACACACACACACACACACACACACACACACACGCACGCACGCACGCACACACACACACACACACACATACACACACTATACGTTCCAATGCAAACAGATAAAATGCTGAGATAGTATACATGTAAGAGGTCTTACTAGTCTGTCAATCTATTGTGTGAACCCAATTTTGCAGGCGTGTCTGTTCTAAAAATCCTTAGTTGAAGCTACAAATATGCCACTATTATCTTTAAAATGCATTTTTATAGTGTGTATAACAGGAAATACACAGTCGAACTTCGATGGCTCGAACCCATTCGGAACCCTGAACATTTGTTTGAGAAAACTTTAGTTCGAGCCGCGGATGGGAAATATGTTCTGCATCAGTAGGCGTAATGGAGGTTATTTTGGGATTTGTTTTCGGTGTTCTGTATTATAAATGTATGTTGTGTGTACTCATTAGAATTGCCGCATGGTAGCAATTCTGGTGGCCGTGGGTATAAACAGTACTGTGTGTTGTGTGTACACTTTGGAAATGCCTCATCGAGGCACTTCCAGCGGGTTCACACGACATACATTTGCAAGACAAATGAGGAAACTCTCCCCTAACTGTGTCAGGGATTCCATGCGGCCAGGTTCAGCTCATCACTTGTAGAAGCCCCTGTGGCGCAGTGGTTAAGCTACTCGCCTTCTAAACCAGGGATCGCAGGATCGATCCCGGGCTTCTCCAGACTTTCGGATGAGTCTTTAAACCGAGGTCCCGTCTCAGTATGACCTTAGCTGTTGGTGGGACGTAAAAAACTAAAATCACTCACTCACTCATCACTTGTGAGCGAGCCATCGGATTTCAAGCCATTGAAGTTCTTACATTATCATTGATGATGGAATATAACGAATCAATGCCGGTCTTTCAGTCATGAGTTGTCAATTTGCGTGTCATGTAAGGCTTCTGAATTTTGAATTATATGAATTAATTTTCCCAATCTTCAGCCAATAATAATTGTATTAATTTTGCTGATTTGTCCGTAAGTATGTACCCAATGGACTTTATCAGTCGTAATTAACGTTTAACCCACATGTGACAATGGGATCTTTCATCTAAAACTTTGGAATGTTCCATATTCTATAATACAGGGGTGTCAGGTATGTTTTTGTTGGTGATGAGTTTTACAGGAATGAATGTTCTTGATCCAAACAGTGAAGACCAAGAGCAGGTGTCGCGTCCGATGGCATCTTCTCTGGGCCTGCACTGTTTGCCAAAGTCCATTGGGGCGCCAGACTGTGCACGTCCTTGTATACTAGCTATGCACAGTATGCCATTTTGTCAATCAGCATGCGATGGTTAGAGTCCCTTCAGGATGATGAAAATGAGCTTCGAGAGGGTGGCATTTCGAAACGTGGAGGGTTACCGGGAGGAATAACGAAGATAATTCTGGAATATCTTTTTAGTTTTCGTAATTACAAATAAATGTTTGTATGTACTCATTAGAGTCGCCTCGTTGAGGCGATTCTAATGGATACACACACCAAACATTCAATATACAATTGCAAAATAAACTAATAAAATTTTCCTAAATCATCCCTATTTCGTATTAGGAAAATCTCCCGGCGGCTTCAAGAACGGTTTCGAGTCATCCATATTCGAGCCATTGAAGTTCTACTGGATACAGTAGTCCTTGCCGGTCTCCCACTTACATGGTGTGTATGCTCGGAATGCAGATTGTGGGTAACCGTTGAAACCGCCCTTGTCACAACTCAGGCGGGTGCCAGCAGTCTTTATTTTGGGTTGGAAATGAGAAAATTATACACAAACACTGTTTCAATCACAGAAAGGTTTAGGTTATACAGGTGTGCCGACTTGGCCCTGGATTGATTCAGACTAACTTGTATGTATAACAATATTCACGTATTTATGTACAGTTTAGAAGCCTGCATGACACTTGTCTTCCTGTCATATTTCTTTTCAAGCACAGTCAGTCACATTCTGTCAGTGTGTATAAAAAAAAAATCTTGGAAACATACATATTGAATGTGTACGTTTGTTTCAACTTACCCATAATGACAGTCATTTCATGATATATGTAATGCCGAACTGAATTTACATATCCAACGTTTTTATCACAGAAGCACTACTCCAGTCTTGACAGAATGTAACGTCAGAATTAATAGTGCACTGGTGCGTGACTAAGGTAAATAAACAACTTAATGTCATACTACGCAACAAAAGTTAGCTCTATTAGTCGAACTACTGTATTTTCTGTAAACTTAAATGATTTCCATGTGATTTGTCTCGCATCTCTGCTTGAATCGTGAGCTGTGGACACGCTGGAGCGGCCTTGTCGAGGCTGTTCTGGCTGGCGATTATGATTACCTTAGCGGAGATGTGAACTATATATACCCGCTTCGACCCCACATTTTTGTGTATAAAGTGGGGTCTATATGGGTCGCCAGTGCATAAACGTTAGAACGTGTTCATGATATTATATATAATAACAGATTCCACCAACATATTCTCTGTTTCTCTGTCGCATTGTGAAAATTATTATACAGAGTTCTCGCCTAGTCCCAGCATCTATCTCTCTCGCGTTATTAGTTTGATGTTCCATTTCTCCATCAGATAATATTTGCTTTTTGCTACAATGTATCATACTTGTATATGTTTGTCTATCCACGGGGGAACAACTTTTTTACTTGGTCGACCTCTCCAGTCTAGGTCCATATTCGTATCCTCTAAACTTCATCTAGCACTATCTGATAATATAACATGATTCCGATTGAAATTTACAGGATACGGATTGGACTTCATTATAGTCGTCAAATGAAAGTAAAAGGTACCAAACATTTAAATTTTTTCGAACTGCTGATAATTATGTCCTTACTTTTAATAGCAGGAATAGAACGTAATCCAGGACCCGAGTCCCAAGACTCTGTTAATTCTAACCCGGGATTAACAGATGGTGATAAAATTATCGAAGATAAATTTTCAATAGTACATTATAATGTTCAGAGTATAGCAAACAAAATTGATATTATTGAAACAGAGCTTCGTAACTTTGACGTTATATGCATTACCGAAACGTGGCTTGACGCTCGAACGTCAGACAATGAAATTCACCTTGATAACTTTAAGTTATTTCGACGTGATAGACCAGGTGATCACCACGGTGGCATCTGCGTCTATGTTCGTAATAACTTATTTTCTAAACGAAGAAATGATCTGGAGTTGCCAACTATCGAATGTATTTGGGTTGAAGTCTCTATTCGCAATAAAAAACAATTAATTGGAACTTTCTATAGGCCTCCAAATTCTATGAACGCAACTTGGACTGCAATTGAGGATTCCGTCGGTCTAGCATTTGACACGAATATTCAAAATATTCTGCTCACAGGTGATTTTAACCTTGATACCCTAAAAGAGAATTCCAACAGGAAGATTAGAGATTTGTGTCTGCAATTTAATTTTGAACAACTAATAGATGAACCTTCTCATTATACAGAAAATTCTTCATCAATTATTGATCTGATTTTCACTGTAAATAAGAATAATATTGTCTTAAGTGGTGTAGGGGAACCATTCCTCGAACAGAATATTAGATACCACTGCCCTGTATATTGTGTTCTTAATTTCACGAAAACAAAAAGCCCTTCTTACAAGCGAAAAATTTACTTATTTGACAGGGGTGACTATCAGTCTTTTTCGAATGACCTGGCAAACACTGATTGGGACGCATTAATAAGTAATAATATTGATACATATGCAGAAAATGTAACGGAAAAGATTACTTCTTTATCAGACAAGCATATTCCAAACAAAATAATTACAATTCGTAAAACTGACCCCCCTTGGCTCACAACTAATATAAAGAAACTTCTCCGGAAAAAGAAAAGATTATATGATAAATATAAAAAATCAAATAACTCCAATAACTGGGAGACATATAAAAGCTTTCGAAACCATGTCACCACAGAAATTCGCAAATCAAAACAGCTACAATTTGATAAATTATCTGAACGATTAACATGCTCTGAAACTGGCCCGAAAGATTGGTGGAAAACATTAAAACAATTTATTAAACCGGAACAGGTAAATACCATACCACCATTGAATAAGGACGGTACCATTTATTCAGACGATAATGCCAAAGCTAATGCTCTAAACGATTATTTTACAGATCAGACACGTCTTGATGATAGTACGGCATCTCTTCCGCAAACTATGAACATACCTAATTATAACTTAGACTCACTTTTTATTACCACTGAAGAGGTTGAATCAACCTTAAAATCACTCCCTCTCGGTAAAGCAGCCGGCCCAGACTTGATTAATAATCGTATCCTCAAGGAACTTTCACAGCCTCTTTCGCATCCACTTCGTGACTTGTTCAACTTCTCAATACGTCATGGTAAAGTGCCACAACTTTGGAAACAAGCCAATGTCTCGCCAATACACAAGAAAAACGACCCATCTGAAATCTCTAACTACAGACCTATTTCTCTCCTTAGTACAGTCGGTAAAGTGCTAGAGAAAATTGTACATAAACACTTATACAACTTTCTCCATGAACATAATACAATCTCAACTTTACAATCAGGCTTTGTTCCTGGCGATTCGACTGTAAACCAGTTAGTTGATTTATATAATACCTTCTGCAAAGCTCTCGATGACGGTAAAGAAGTTCGTTCAGTATTTTGCGATATTAGCAAAGCTTTTGATAGGGTATGGCATAGGGGTCTGCTTTTCAAACTCAAATCTGCAGGAATAACTGGAAATCTTTTATCTTGGTTTGCTGACTACCTAAATGATAGACAACAACGCGTTGTGATACCAGGTGCCAGTTCGACATGGACTCCAATTAACGCCGGTGTCCCTCAAGGCTCGATTCTTGGACCCTTGTTGTTTATCCTATATATTAACGACATTGTTGAAGATATCAATTCTTCTATAAGATTGTTTGCAGATGATACAAGTTTGTATATAATAGTGGACGACCCTATTCAAGCAGCTGAACAATTAAATTCAGACCTAGAAAAAGTAAATCGTTGGGCAAAACGGTGGTTAGTTACATTTAATCCAGGAAAATCAGAATCTATGCTATTCTCAAGAAAACACAACAAACCTTATCACCCACCTGTTTCAATGGACCATAAACAAATAACTGAAGTAACTACACACAAGCACTTAGGCGTTATTTTTTCAGAAGATTGTACTTGGCAAGATCATATTGAACATATTAAGACAAAAGCATGGAATCGTGTAAATGTTATGCGGAAACTAAAATTTCAGTTAGATCGGAAATCTCTCCAGTCGATATATTATTCATTTATACGCCCCCTTTTAGAATATGCCGACGTTGTATGGAATAACTGTGCACAATACGAAGCGAATGAGTTAGAAAAAATTCAAAACGAAGCTGCACGAATAGTTTCTGGTGCAACGAAACTGGTATCAATTGATTCCCTTTTGTTAGAAACAGGCTGGGAAACACTGGCGTCCAGGAGGCAAAAGCACAAACTCACTTTATTCTATAAAATGCATAATGACATTACTCCTGAATATCTTTGTTCACTTGTTCCACCTACCGTTGGTAGTACATCGTCATATCCATTACGAAATGCTAATGATCTCCATACTCTACATACAAGATCGCAACTTTACTATAAGTCTTTCTTGCCATCAGCTGTCCGAGAATGGAATGAACTCCCTGAAGAAACCCGCAACTTGCCCAGTCTAAATATATTTAAAACTAGGCTAAACACGAATGTTACTATACCACCTCGATACTATTTCACAGGTAAAAGACGCGGTCAGATCTATCATTCTAGGCTAAGAACTAAATGCAGTTCCTTACGTCAGCACTTGTTCTCTAAGAACATTGTAGATTGCCCTCGGTGTGTTTGTGGATCCGTAGAGGACACGCACCACTATCTCTTAGCATGTGAACAGTATACCGAACTTAGGCGTGAACTGTTCAGCCGTGTGTCAGTAATCTGCAATCCAAATTTAAATATCCTGCTTAATGGGGATCCTTCTCTCTCACTCGATCAAAACAATACCATCGTCCTCGCTGTGCATGACTATATACTGAAGTCAAAACGTTTTCAATAAATGCTCTTGTTGGACTGACGACGTACTTTTCTTTTTTCTCATCAAAGAGTATGAGATAAAGACCAAGATCAAATTTAGTATAGTAGTTTATTTCCACCCTTCCCCCGTGGAGCCTGATACACTTATACATGTATATGTATATTGATAAGTTTTATCATGCTTTTTTCAGCTATTAAGTTTAGACCTTAAAGTTGTTACAAATAGTATCAAATCACAATACATTTTTCATAATATTCTGATTATGACTCAGATCACTAGTAAGTTGCACTGATGTACTTTTGTATGGGATACAGATTCAATAAAAGTCTAATGACTTTCTTCTGGATCCCGTTTGTATGTACTGTTTCTATATCTACTCTAATGAATTGTATTGTTTAAAGTATACAAATGAAATAAAAGTTTAAACTAAACTAATGTCCCGGCATACGAGCCCAAGCTACACAGCACTCTGACGTCGTAGGCAGAATGGCGCCGCTATATATAACCATTACCTGGATTTTGTGCACGATCATCGATAGTCACATGGACAAAAGCAGGCGGGAAGTAAGTTTGGGTGTATTAAAAAACAATCGACCTAATCTCAAAGACGTTTTATGCTCTATTAAAATAGAATGCTTATTTTTATTTATATGAACTTTTATAAGCAGGTACTCTAAAATGTGAACTGCGGTGGAACTTCAGCAACTCAAAAAGACTGATGGCTCATTCACCTTGGTTAATTCGAATTCACTCTAGCATCCATAGAGAATTTTGGATTAGTTCCAAAAATCCACAAACAGTAAAATTCTTACACAAAGACCTCATTTCGGGCTGTTCAAAAGTGGTCTTTAAAACAGTCTCAAATGTGGTCTCTGACCAGAGGACCATACTGCAGCCTAAAATTATAAAATATGCTTTTTAAAGCAGAATAAATTATTTTTTGGTATGTGTGTTTGTTGTTGTTTATTTTTTTGTTTTACGTCCCTTTCAAGGTTATTTCTTCATTTCGAGCCGATCGTTAATCAGAGTTTGGCGAAAACCTGAGAACCCGAAGAAAAAAAAACAACACATGACCTTCTGTTGCAGAACTTGGTGTCTCACGTGTGGCCCGAGTGAGGCTCGAACCACAGCGTTGGTTTAAACAATATTTTATTTGAAGCAAATATCAAATACAACGTTGAGAGACACAACGATTGGGAATCAACGCTCTTACCCATTAGGCCACGGAGGCCCATTTGCTGTGTGTACTCGTTATAATCGCCTCAGTGAGGCGATTCTAACGAGTACTTACAACATACCTTCAGTTTATAGAAGATCGAAAAAATATTTTTAAGGGATCCAAATTATGTCTCATTACCTGGAGCTTGTGTTCGAAACTATCATGAAAATCCTACAATTTCGGACACCTTCGGACTCGCTGTAATTCTCCTAACATTTTAACAAATTTGTTTCACGACCCAGCAAGGAGTCCAGAAAGTGCAGATGGAATGGCAAACAGTGAAGACCCTAATCAGACTATAGCAGTTTGATCTGGATCTGCCAATGGCAATCAGAGTAGACCCAAATTAGACTGCTCCGTTAGGAGCAATCTGATCTGGGTCTGCACTGTTTGCTTTGGCCTGTCTGTCCCAATACGTATTATTACGATACCGCGTATATTTGCCGGCCTCCGTAGCTCAGTCGGATGCTCGTCTGACTGATGATCAGGAGAACGCGGATTCGATACCTGCCGGGGTCGGCAACATTCTTTCGTGGAGACTGATCATGAAATCTTTTCTACTTTCATTCTCTCCCTTCCGCTGATTCAAGAAGGGCAGTTGTCAGTTTCTGGCGAAAGAATGTGAACTGTACTGGTAAACCACTTTCGTATAAGCCTGCCCAGGAAAGTGTCGATAGGTAAACTTACCGGCTCCAAAATGACCTAAAATAGTGTTGAAAGGGCCGTAAAACTCCAATACAAACAAAAACCTCGTATATTCTATTTTGATTGTGTCATTTCTTTATTTCAAGTGAGTTGCACGCCATTTATTTACGAATTTTTACATATAATAGGCAATCAAGGGCAGACGGATCTGTGTGATTGTGATTTCATACATTAGGGTAAACAACACATCCGTGGGATAAAATGGCGTCTGTCTTATCGCAAGAACAAGCTTTGTTTGTTTTCAGATAAAATTTCGTGATATTTTTGTCCCACACCGAGGGGTGGGGGCATACTGTGTTTGGTGCGGATCCTGTTTGCGTTCGCGTCGGCGTATCCTGTTTGAAGCAATATATCTCCTGCTCCTATAGATGGATTCTGACCAAACTTGCATGGTTACATCAATAGGATGGGGAAAACAGCCATTAGGGTTGATGGCCTTGACCTCATTTTCAAGAGCGCAGACCTCCCCAAACTGTCAATTTTGGGCCAAAAACGGCTTGTTTGCACAAGCCTAGTACTCTATAATACTATAACCTAACAACGATTTCCTTAGATTTTTGTGACCCTGACCTAAGTTTCAAGGCACAACCCCCCCCCCCCCCCCCCCCCCGCACACACACACACCACCACCCCCTAAAAAGAAAACTCATATTTGGCTGGATTGCACCCTATCTGATGAACGAATTGACGAAATTTGGTCAAAACTAAGTACATTGCAACCTACCAAAGATTTGATTACATTTTGCTGACATAGACCTTATTGTCAACTGCACTTGCCCCCAAAATATATCACTTTTGGCATATCTGCACCCTGTCTCATGAACGAATTTATGCATTTTTTTTTTATCAAACTTGGTACAATATATCATTGCAACCTACCACAGATTTGATTAGAGTTTGGTGACCTTGACCTTATTTCCAAGGATACAGGCTCCCGAAAACTGCCAATGTTTGGAAAAATGGCTTGTCTGCGCCCTATCTCATTTTAGAATTGATAAATGTTGGTCAAACTTTGTAAATATATAATTAAAACCTACCAAAGACTTGATTAGATTTGATGAGCTTGGCCTTTTGTAAATTAAAAATCAAAAAGGCCACAGGCTCCGGGAAAATATCAGTTTTTGGTGAAAAAATGGCATGTATGCACCATAGATTTTAGTGAACTTGCACCTTAGATGTTGGTGACCTTAACCTCGTTTGGCGGGTGTTTAAGTTGCATAATATATATTGTTGGGGAACATTGTTTTCCTCTGAAAACATTTCTAGCTTACTATGTCCAAACATAGATTATTAGTGTTCGTTAGAACCGCCTCGGAGCAGAAAAAAAAAAGAAAAATATTGTACATCCCGGTAAACCCCAGTTTTCATCATGTCAAGTGGGGTTTATGAGTTGTTCATTGCATGGACTTGTTAACAAGATGCAGAATGCGGTTGATGCGAATTGAAGATCATAGCACTGAGAGTACTGGTAAGTCGATTATCTCTTAGTGTTAACTGGGAAAATAGTCCTGGACAGAGGTTTGAACTGTTACTTGTATCTTGTACTTGTTTGTGCTAAATGTGTCACCCTCTATAAATAAAGTCTTTACTTACTTACTTACTTACTTACTTACTATTTCGTTTAATTTGTGAAATGTTCAAAATGTCATAACTTCTAAACCACTCAGTCAATTTTCATAAAACTTGTACCAAAATGTTTGTCTCCTCAAAACCTTTGTTCTGAAGTGAAAGTTAATTTTTTGTGGTTGTTTTCCTTTAAATTCCATTTTTAAGCAAACAGTGTAGATCCTGATCAGACGCCGCATTTGCGGCGTCTGATCTGGGTCTTCACTGTTTGCCAAACCCACTACATGATCCCAGTCCAGATTCTATAGGATAGCCCTATTACGCAACATGATTACCAATTAACGCTCCTATTTTCTATAAATAATTACTTGGATTTCCTACCAATTAGTGATAGTCACGTGGACTTTAGTACAGAAGAATTCCTATGCTTAGAAACTTTGGATCGATTGGTAAACAGGCATCGATTCAGTTCCTAAAGACAGATATTAAAACAAGTACTACATTATAATAAAATTTAATAAACTGCATATAAACACCAACATACAACATAATCAACTGTACGGCCCCCGCCCAAAGGGGCTTGAAGAAATATATGGGCTGCATGATGCTTCCGTGTAGAGCTGAAACTGACCCGCATACGATTACTGGTAAACCGCTTAGAGGGTCTAAGCCTGCCCAGGCAAAGCTGTGCGAGTAGCTGACTGGTTCATGCTTATAAACCGCATTGGTTTCATCGGGCGACAGGGCTTGAGATGTAATTTCATCTCATTGTCGGGTAAAAGTCCCACAAAATTGGAAGCAACGTCTCCAAAATGACCTTTACAGTGTTGACGGGGACGTTAAACCTCAAATCAAACAAAAAACACACAAAAAAAAAAAAAACACTTAAATTAAATTTAATTAACTGCATATAAACACCAACATACTCAACTATATAAACATGAAAAAATATTGTAAACCGAACAAATAAACAGTACATATATATAATATCACAATACACGAAAAAAATGAAAGTATCTGCTTGTTAACTTGAGCCGGGTGTGGGTTTGACTAGTGATCAGGGGGTCGCGGGTTCGATACTTGTTGGGTGGGCAATATTATTTCGTGGAAACTGATCGTAAGATCTTTTCTGCAGTAATTTTCTCTCTTCAAGACAGTGCCAGTTTCTAGTGAAAGAATGTAAACTTTATAAGCTGGTTAGGTAAACAGGCCGACTCGATATGATCAAACAATGTTGACTCCGCCGTTAAACTCCAAACAAACCAAACTTGTGACTTGAAAGGTTAACGCTGTACATAAAACATCCGTGTGACACAGTGCTTTCTTTCTTAACTCCAAGATGGGACTTTTCCGGTTGTAAGATGCTCATAACCGGTGTGCAAACTAAACCGAAACCAATACTTTAGGTACAGCTGTCTCTATTCACCATAATTGGCGCGATTATCTGCTGGATCCCAGCTTGCACTTGTCAATATTGGAAAAACAGGTAACCAGACACCAGTAGGGGGGGGGGGGGTCTGGTTACCTGTTTTTCCAACGCTGATAACCTACAGACTAGAAACCAGCAGATAATGCAAATAAGGTGTATGACGCGAAGAGCAAATGAGTCAGTCAGTGTGAAAAGGGCCCCCAAATACTGGTCCAAGAATTGACCCTTCAAATTCATGTACGCAGCCAACTAATAGAGCTAGATACATGAAACCCTGCTCTAAGCTAACTCAAGATCTCCTGCGCATGTTTGCGAGCAGAAAAGGCTCTGTCGAGACTCTGCACTTTTGCACAGACTCGCCTGAGTCTTTGCTGGTCGCATATGCGATAAATTTTCTTCTTTTTTTCACTTTTGATTTAAATAATTCTCTCCGCCTCCGCCCATCGGGGCTTTGAAACATAGATTGGGCTCCATGATGCTTCCACGCAGAGATGAAACCGACCGCTGATGAGTATTGGTAAACCGCTTAGAGGGTCTAAGGATTAAGCCTGCCCAGGCAAAGTGATGCAAGACGAACCGTCCGTGCTTATAAACCCTATTGGTTTTATTAGGCGACAGCGCTTGGGATGTCATTTCATGCTTGAGATGTCATTACATCTCAATGTCGGGTAAAAGTCCCACAAAATTGGAAGCAACGTCTCAAAAATGACCTTGAGAGTATTGACGGGTACATTACACCTCAAATCCATACCAAACAATTAACAAATCCACTCAACAAGGTTTATTTTGTATGTTTAGTTTTAGTTAACGGCACAGTCTGCACCATTTAGGTCATATTGAGCCTGCCCGTTTATCCATCCGGTTTACACGTAAGTGGTTAACCAATACAGTACATCTTCTTTTACCAGAAACTGACAACTGTCCTTCTTGAATCAGCAGAAGGGAGAGAATGACCATAGAAGAGATTTGATGATCAATCTCCACGAAACAATGTTGCTGACAGTTGATACAATCTGAGGACACGTTAAACCACAGTGGTTGACCTCAACTGCCCATGAGAGGGGCATGCAAACAGTGTATAGCCACAAAACACTATTTGCTTACATTGTACTAAGTTTGGTAAAACTTGCAAAAATAGAATTGACACACCTGAAACTGGAAATGAAACTGTTTATTGATTGATTGTTTTTTTTTGTTGTTGTTGTTTTTTTGTGTATGTGTGTGTGTGTGTGTGTTTGTTTTTTTGTTTTGCGGCCCTTCCAGGATTATTTCAATCATAGCGAGCCGATCGTTAATCAGAGGTGGGCGAAAACCGGAGTACCCGGAGAAAAACCACCTGACCTTCCGGTACATAACTTAGCATCTCACATGTGACCCGAGCCAGGCTCGAACCCACAGCGATGACAGACCTAGTACCTTGGCAAACAGTGCAGGCCCAGATCAGACGCCGCAGAACGCGGCGTCTGATCAGGGCCTGGACTATTTGATAGGATTTTCCGTCAAAAATAGAATAAAAACGAGAAAAATAGACCTACAACACCTTATATGACAAATGGACTTGTCCAACATACAGCAATGGAAGAGTCTACTAGCATACAATGGGTTAACCCTTATGGGGCGCCGTTTTACTATTTAATGCGTATTTATAGATGTCCATAAATCGAATTATGGATATCAATAATAAGATTTATAGATATCCATAAATCAGCAGAATAATGGATATCCATAATTCGAAGTTTGGATATCCATAATTCGATTATGGATATCCATAATTCAGATCGATTTATGGATATCCATAATTCGATTTATGGAATCCATAAATCAGCCGAATAATGGATATCCATAATTCGGATTAAGGATATCCATAATTCGATTTATGGATATCCATTAATGATATCCATAAATCGATTTATGGATATACATAATTTGATTAATGGATATGCATAAATCAGCCGAATAATGGATATCCATAATTCGATTCATAGATATCAATAAATCGAATAATGGATATCCATTATTCGATTTATGGATATCATTAATTCAGATCGATCTATGGATATCCATAATTCGAATTACGGATATCCATAATTCGAATTATGGATATCCATAAATAATTATGGAGAGCCATAAATAATAATGGATATCCATCATTCGAATTATGAATATCCATAATTCGAATTATGGATATCCATAAATAATTATGGATATCTATAAATACGGATTAAATAGTTAAACGGACCCACATAAACCCTTGTGCGGGTCATTTTGTATCGTCTCCTAGGAGATGAAAGTGAAGGGCATGAGACTGGAAAGAGGTGAATGAAACTGAAGAAATAACAACATTGCCCCTCAACATGTAGCTGCTGCAAGGACAGCAGGCCTTGCCCAACTGTATATCATGGGTTGGACGCCTCCTTAAGGTTCCTCAATACATTTGCACAAGAAAAATATAGGTGTCAGATTTGCATGTTATTTTTTTTTTCAAAATATGATCCTGATTTCCTTTAAAATGCCTGTCCTAGAAGAAGAATGTTTGGAGGTGCTAAAGGTTATTACAGCAAGAACTTTCTTGCATTAGCAACATCTCAGTGCCTTTGAAAATAAATGCATTTCTGTATTTTTCACTTTCACCAGGAAAAAAATGAAAACGCCTTCTAGACTTTTGAAAAGTTACTAAAACAGCTGCAGATCAATAGTTCACAACAAATACTAGCGACTCGGACAAAGCTTTCTATCAAAAAGCCTACCTGAATTGAAAACCAGAAATTTTTTTTTGGCATGTTTTTCTTCATGGGCGCCGCCATCTTCCTTTTTTGCGGTAAATCTGAACTGCTCAGATTTCATCAATTATGCCCTTCCACATTCTATTTTGCCCATCAACATTGAATATACCTTGAAAATTCAGCTTTATAGCCTTCTTCTTGCATATAGCATCATGACATCTTGGAAGCATGCAATCACTGATAAATTATTGTAGCTGTCAAATTGAAAGAGATATCCATCTTGTCAAGAAAAAAAATGTATTCATACGCCTTGGAACTAATTTCCAAAAATTATAATAGTAAACCATTGTTTTTAATTTAAAACATAATATTCATTTTTGAAACTGTATTGCAACTAATTTCACGTACTTTCTAACATACTTTTCGTTAATTTATGTATAGTATGCATTCTTTTCCGAACTATTTTTTATGTGTAACGTTTTCCGGTTGTTGTTGTTGCTCAGCTTGTAGTAAACAAATTGAGAAAAATGTGATTTTTTAAACTTTTTTCATCAAAATAAATTAAATGCATTGGGCTTCTATGAGTTTTTATCAGCCTACACATTGGTAAGTAGGTGACATAACAGATCATTAATCGGATTAGATAAATATAAACTTTGTGTTGTCCAGAAGTTCACCTGTGCAAAAATCAATTATTTGTTTATGGTGGCTCATGTGAACCAATGTAACAAATCAATGGGTAAAAATAATTTCTATACCATAGGCTGTGATCAGAAGCCTTGTGGACAAAGTTTCTGGTGCTGAACAGGCTGCTTTCGGTCCTTCAGTTCAAATATGGGGATAAACGGTTGACTTACATTAATTTCAATTATTTGGTTATGATTTATACAGTATCAAAGCACCTATCCTGTAAACACAATCAGTAACACAGTGAAACTTTTGTGCAGTGATTGCATAAATTGTTATAAACTGCATGAATGAAATATATAAAATTAAGTACTAAAAGCACCGAAGAATTTTACATGCTAAATGCAAGAGATTTCAACACCTCAACCCAATCAATGAGCTTGTTGCCAAATTGGTAGAACTGGTCCTTTTTGGCTACCATACACTGAATTTAAAATAGAACCAGGTGAGATAATTACATTTTTTGAATTTTTGGGAATCATTAATATCCAGTTCTATTTAGGTATTTTACTTGAAATTCCTCTGTTGCAATGCCTACTGGCAACCTTGAGCCACATTTCTATGATAGTATTTTACACATTGTGGTCATGTGGATTGAGATGTCATTTTTTTGCAAAACAAGGAAAAATGCAACAATTTACTAATATGGTGACTTTCGAATAAAAATCTTTGGCTTTCATATTCTTACATTTACATGGACTACCATCTGGTGAAAAATCTTGTTGGGTTATTATTTGCAAATATGATTTTTTCAGTACCCCAAATGTAGTGAAATAACTGTATTGAGGAACCTTAACGCAAGAAACCTAACACCTTCGCCACGCCCACTATCCCTTTTATTAACTTTTGTCAGTTCCTTGGGGAAGGTTGGGCCAAACCGTCTCCAAGGACCTAGCAAAAGTTAATAAGTGGAGGATTCTATTTGGCATACATAGATCAAAGACAAAGCAAAATTTGTCAACCCTTTTTGTACCAAACGGAATCTTCCTTCTTATATATAGCAGGAGTCCATTTCAAAACATAGGGGTGTCAGGTTGTGTTTTCTTCAAAATTTACTTGGAAAATGACTGAACTTTATGCAAACAGTGTAGGCCCTGATCAGACGCCGCGTTCTGCGGCGTCTGATCTGGGCCTGCACTGTTTGCCAGGGTACCCGTTTTGGGGTTTCAAGTACAAAATCGGTCAATGGTCAATGACTTCCTGTACACATCTACATCTATATTTGTTTCCACGTTTTTTCTTCCGTAACTGGCATGTCTTTCCGGAGCTGGCACATAACCTAACCCTTCTGCCTTTCCTCTTTCTTCCAAAAAATGTCGCTAAATGAGATCTGACCTTCATCTTCCTGTCAACGCATACTGGTAGACCTTTTCTTCTTTTTAAACGGCAAAGTTTTCTCCCCCTTTTAGCGTCAGATGTGTTTAATAAACTCAACACTATTATCAATATCATGAACAGTATGATCAGTTTCGTAGGAGTCATTTTCTTGATTGATTGATTGATCGATCGATCGATCGCTTGACTGCCTGCCTGACTAACGATTGATTGGTTGATTGATTATTTGATTGATTGATCGATTGATTGATCGGCTGGTTTGTTTGTTGGTTGGTTGGTTGATTGATTGAAATTGAATAAAACACGTTCAGATACTGTGGTGGCAAAACACACAGACTTCTTGTGAACTGGCTGACTGTGATGGATGGATTGATTGATTGATTGACTGATTAAAACACGTTCAGATACTGTGGTGGCAAAACACACAGACTTCTTGTGAACTGGTTGACTGTAACAAGTCATGTAAAATGACTGGTATGTTACTATATATAATTACATTTCGTTATCCTTCTTTCACTTTCGTTCCAATGTCCTGAAGATTTCTATGAAATACTGCTCTTCTTCCCAATAAATTGTTCTTCTGATCCCGTCCAGTTTTTCTAATGTCAAATGTACTCCTGTCTATTCTGAATAAATTGGGGAAAAAAAACAATATGAGCCAGCGCATGACAAAACCTATAATAAGACATGTGCGCCCATCGAAGACTCAGATCAGCCTGCGCATCCATATAGTCTAACCAGAGACTTCTCTTGTTGCATGAAGGAGCATTGGGCCTTTAGCTATCCTTAGAGCGCACAACGGAGACTTTGATCAGACTGCGCCTCTGCGCAGGCTGATCCGAGTCTTCGTTGGGCGCACATGTAAGTTTTGTCATGTGCTGGCCCATATAAGAGACACATTACGAAAACACGCCTATTCAAATGTATTGGAAAAAATTGCCACCAAAAAATGACAATTTCAGATAAAAAAATCTGAAATTTTCCATATTTCTGCTTCAAAATATACATGTAGATTGTGGGACTCGTTACAACCGCCTCGGCGAGTGGTTCTAACGAATACCCACAATCTGATGGTTCTAACGAATACCCACAATCTCTGTTTTTCGGGCAGAAATAAGTCAAATGTAACCCTCAGTTCTACTATTAACCCATTTTGTACCGGAAACCCCAAAACGGGTACCCTGCATGGCAAACAGTGCAGACCCAGATCAGACGCCAAAGAACGCGGAGTCTGATCAGGGCCTTCACTGTTTGCAAAAAGTTCAGCTATTTTCCAAATATATTTTGGAGCAAACACAACCGGACGGACACCCCTAAATTTTAAGATGGACTCCTGCTATATATAAGGAGGAAGATTCCATTTGGTACAAAAAGGGGTTAAGGGGGTCAAAATTATATAGGCGCGATTTCGTGATGACATAATTAAAGTCTGAGCCAGCGCACGAAAAACAAATTGCAAAAAATACAGTTAAAGTTCTCTTTTAAGACCACCTTTGGGTCTCAACAGTCCCAAAAGTAGTCTTCCACTCGAGCACGTGGATGTAGAACACACAAAGACAATGTTTCTGAAACCTAAATATGGTTTTAAAGGCATTTTTGTCATTACCCTTTTTGTACCAAATGGAATCTTCCTTCTTATATATAGTAGGAGTTCCTTACAAAATTTAGTGGTGTCAGGTTGGGTTTTCATCAAAATTTATTTGGAAAATGGCTGAACTTTTAGCAAACAGCAGAGGCCCTGATCAGACGCCGCGTTCTGCGGCGTCTGATCTGGGCCTGCACTTTTTGCCCGGTACCAGTTTTGGAGTTTCTGGTACGAAATGGGTTAATTGTAGGCGGTCACAAAAGCGGAATTTCACTGTTACAGTTTGACAATGAAATCAACTAATTCTCTTACAGCACTTGTGGGTCGATTGTACGATTGTCAGTGAGCTAGGAAAATACATTACGAAATTCCGCATATACATATTCAAATATATTTAAAATCTTGCCACCAGAAAATGATTGTTTTTTTTTTTTTTTTTTTTTTTGGATAAAAAAATCTGATATTTTTCATATTTCTGCTCAAACCTTAGATTGTGGGAACTCGTTAGATCCGCCTCAACTTACGAGTAACCACAATATATATTTTTGAATCGTTTAATACCGTCTTGATTTTTTAATAAAATAACCGAATAAGTGCATTAGAATGGGGATAACTGTATTGCAGAATTGTCATTTTGGGAGGTAAATCCTCGTTATTATGGTCGCAAATTCCTTTTTACGGCTCCGATAACGTGTAGCCGTATAACGAAATTTCCGACCCTAAAACCGACATTTACCTCCCCAAATGACGATTTTGAATACATTTATCCGAAATGCTTATTTTGTTTGTTTGTTTTGAGGATTAACGTTCCCGTCATAGGTCATTTTGAAGACGCTGCTTCCAATTTTGTGGGACTTTTACCCGACATTGAGATGAAATCACTTCTCAAGCCCTGTCTCCCAATGAAACCAATAGGGTTTATAAGCATGGACGATCCGACTCGCACCGATTTGCCTGGACAGGCTTAGATCCGCTAAGCGGTTTACCAGTACTCGTGTGCGGTCGGTTTCAGCTCTGCGTGGAAGCATCATGCAGCCCATCTATTTCTTCAAGGCCCGATGGGTGGGGGCCGCCGAAATGCTTATCATATAACGCCACTGTCATTTAGTGAAAAAAAAAAGTCATTAGTGGCGCGTAACGTCATGACGCCGTCCATGACGTCCCTGTGTCTATTGGAATTGTTTTGAAGGTCTTCGGTAATAAAGTCCGATTAAATCTTACATTCCTGGTCACTTCGCCAGAAGCTTTTTTTCTTAAAAAAATTATAGGAAAAGACCACTAGTACAAGAGCCTCATTTAAGGGGAATGGGAACGCCTTCAGGGACGGCAACTCCTGCAAAAATATTTTTGTTTCCCATGTCGATAGGGGAAAGAATTTGCCCCTGAGGAGCAAATTGTTTCCTTTAAGAGTAGACTCCTTTTTCAGTTGGGTAGGGCTTATATAAAAGCGAACAGGAAGTCCCGAAAATTGTCTCCCTTTGAAAAAATGGCGGAATAATGTGCCAGGTATTCCCATTCCCCTTAAGAAATATTCGCAGTTTCACAGAACGAATGACAAGTCTCACGAACCCTCGACTAAATCCATACACACTTTTCATTGGCGTCTCCTCACATGTGACCAAAGCGAAGCTCGAACCACAACGGTGAGAAACCTAATGATAAAGGGTCCTCTTACCCACTGCTAGGCCACGGAATAAACGTAGCCGTTCGGAAAATGGAACTGTAAATAATGAATACCCAGGATTTGCACTAAGTGAAACTTATCTTGCCATAAATTAAACCATCCCTGATTCTCCTTAAAATTGGAAATAAAGATACTTGAAACCATTTAAGGGGAGTGGGAACACCTTCGGGGGAGGTAACTCCTGCAAAAGTATTTTTGTTTCCCATGTCAATAGTGGTCAACTCTTAAAGGAAAGAATTTGCTCCTGAGGAGCAAATTCTTTCCTTTAAGAGTAGACCCCCCTTTTCAGTGGGACAATCCTGATAGAATAGTGAACAGGAAGTCCCGAAAGTTGTCTCCCTTAGTAAAAGGGCGGAAAAATCTGCCAGGTGTTCCCATTCCCCTTAAATTATCCCCGATTCTCCTTAAAATTGGAAATGAACCTACTTCAAGACATTTAAATCAAAGCGCCGATAGTAAAGAAGGGACGATGGTCTCTGAGTGTTGTTTGAAGCATGGTCCTGAGCGAGGACTAAGGCTCTTTCGTTTAGTCCTTAAACCCCTTTACTGTAGGCAGAATCAGACGCCGCGTTCTGTGGCGTTTGATCTGGGTCCAAACTGTTTGCCAATGTCCCAACACATGCGCCATTTTAATGTTTTACAATAACCTTTCCATTAACAGCACTCTGACGGCGGCCCCCGCCCATTGGGGCTTGAAGAAATATATTGGCTGCACGATGCTTCCACGCAGAGCTGAATCCGGCCCGCACACTAGTACTGGTAAACCACTTAGAGGATCTAAGCCTGTCCGGGTAAAGCGGTGCGAGTTGGCCCGTCCATGCTAATAAACCCTATTGGTTTCATTGGGCGGCAGGGCTTGAGATGTCATTTCATCTCAATGTCGGGTAAAAGTCCAACAAAATTGGAAGCAACGTCTCCAAAAGGACCTTTACAGTGTTGACGGGGATGCTAAACCTCAAATCAAACAAACAAACAAAGCACTCTGACGTTATAGCGACAAAAATAGCGCGGGCTATCTTCTATATATACCGTCACCCGGATAACTAGTCACGTAGACATCAGCGCTGAAGAGCTTTAGCGCTTAGTAACGTTTGACAATCGACCCCAAATGGACTTAAGATACAAGAAGTTAAAAATTGGTTGAAAATTTGACAGTTGTACTTTTTAACCCATTTAGTACAGGAAACCCTAAAACGGGTACCCTGGCAAACAGTGCAGGCCCAGATCAGACGCCGCAGAACGCGGCGTCTGATCAGGGTCTCCACTGTTTGCTAAACGTTCAGTCATTTTCCAAATTGATTTTGATGAAAACACAACCTGACACCCCTAAATTTTGAAATGGACTCTTGCTATATAAAAACAGGAAGATTACTATTGATCAGCGCATGCATTGAGCGAATAGCTGTTGTAATACACTAGTGTGGGTGCACGGAGACAAAGCCTGATTTGAACAATTTTTGCAATAAATCATGTGGATTTTCGTCTGGTACTACAGTCTTTGCCAATCTCTGACAAACAAGAGTCTCGCTGAAAGTGAATATTTTGACCCCTTTTTGTATCAATGGAATCTTCCTCCTTATATATAGCAGGAGTCCATTTCAAAATTTAGGGGTGTCAGGCTGTGTTTTTCTTCAAAATTGATTTGGAAAATGGCTGACCTTTTTGCAAATACAGTAGGCCCTGATCGTTCTGCGGCGTCTGATCTGGGCCTGCACTGTTTGCCAGGGTATCCGTTTAGGGGTGTCCGGTACAAAATGAGTTAAAGGGATGCAAATCCTAATTTGAAAGATAATGAGATGAAAAGATAGCTAAAGTCCACCCCACACTACCTGTTTCACCTAAGCTGCGATGATAAACTGCATCTGAAAATTTTGTCTGTTTATGTCGTCTGCTGTATTGCATACAGGCAGACAGTGGGGACCCTGATCAGACTGCTTGTAGAGCAAAAGTCTTATCTGGTCCATAATGTTAGCAATAATGATTTTCAAAGTTACCAGCAGACGACAATGGTTGTGACTGGCGTCTTAAGAGTTAAGATAGTGCATAAAAACTATGTTAATTTTTAAAATGATAAAAATACCTTGTTTTCACAAGTGTCGTCTAATCTGCAGGTCCGAGTGTTATTTGAACAGAAATCGAAATCATTAAGTATTATATTTTAGTTTCATTGGGGAATCCTCGTTCTAAATTTAGCTTAAATCTGGGAATACTAACAAATAGGAATTTATGCTCCACTTGTGATGATGTATCATAATTATGAAATTTTCTTTATTTTGATGCAAAACGCACTGAATCACTTTTGAATCATCTGTTTCCAACACACACTTTTTGCATTCATATTCACCGTATATTATGATACGAGCCCCGTCAAGCGATTTTGGTACTTATCGCCCATGCGAGCAGCGAAGGTTCAGGCGAGCCTGCGCATCCGCGCAGTCTCGCCAGAATCTTCGCTGCTCGCTCATACAAGCAGTGAATCAAGAGGAACCTTCAGACAGAAAGCCATATCCCTGGCCCCCCTGAATGGCTGGGCATGCGCAGTTAAAATTTGTCATGCCGGAATGCTCGAAGACACAAATTCGCTTGGCGGGGCTCATACGATAAATGAAGGCCCATACCATAGAAATTACACCCCCGCCCATCGGGGCTTGAAAAAATAGATGGGCTGCACGATGCTGCCACGCAGAGCTGAATCCTACCGAACACGAGTACTGGTAAACCGCTTAGAGGATCTAAGCCTGCCCAGGCAAAGTGGTGTGAGTCGTTCCGTCCCTGCTTATAAACCCTATTGGTTTCATTGCGCGACAGGGCTTGAGGTGTCATTTCATCTCAATGTCGGGTAAAAGTCCCACAAAATTGGAAGCGACGTCTCCAAAATGACCTATACAGTGTTGACGGGGACGTTAAACCATGTTGAGGCAACGGTGTGTGCCTGCATGGTAGGTTTTTCAAACAGAAATAGTTGGGTTGTATGCGTGGGCTGGCTGGCTATGTTTGTAACGGCCCAGTCAACACTAGAAAGGTCACTGCATCGAACCGGCCAGTTTACCCACTGGGCACTGAATGTTGAAAGGGCACTCAATGATTCATAGAGGATCTTACATTAGTGTCCATGTATTATTGAATATATTAAACGAGGTGAGGAAAAGGGATAAATTGCGAGGCTTTGCCGAGCAATTTATCCCTTTTCCTCAACGAGTTTTAAAAACTCTTTTTCTTTTTATCATATGACATTTAAAGCGCATTTTATTCACGATTTTTTTTTTCAAAAATGTATAGTAAACGCGACGTCGTTAAGGACGTCATAAATGTAATGTCAATGGACGTATCTAGCTAATTTGTATATTTAATCCACTTGTGGATATGGTATGAAATGGTAGGTAATGTAGTAAGGACCTTGTCAGAAAGAACATACATGCCAAATATAGAGGCTCTATCTCAAATTCTTCAAATGTTATGATAAAGTAGGTCATGGTCACAGGTCAAACTTTTTGTATGGATGTGAAACCCTCGTCACAAGGAATATACATAGCAAATATGAAGGTTATATCTCAAATTGTTCAAACGATTTGATTAACAAGGTCACAGATCAAGTTCAAGGTCACAGGTTTTTTTGCATGAGTGGGAAGACCTTTTCATAAGGAACCTACAAGCCTCAAAGGAAGGCTCTATCTTAAATGGTTAAAAAGTTAAGTAAAATGGACAAAGGTTAAGGTCAAAGGTCAAAAGGTTTTTTTATGGATGGGTTGTCACAAGGAACCTACATGCCAAATATGAAGGTTCTATCGGAAATGGGTTCAAAAGTTTTTCAAAGTATGTCAAAGGTTAAGGTCACAGGTCGAAATTTTTGTATGGGTGGGAGGCCCTTGCAAGAAGGAACATACATGCCAAATATGAAGGCTATATCTAAAATGGCTCACAAGTAATGATAAAGTAGGTCAAAGGTCAAAATGTGTTTGGGTCGGAAGCCCTTATCCCAAGGAACATACATACAAAATATGAAGGCTCTATCTTAAATGGTTAAAACGTTATGATAAAGTAGGTCACATGTCAAAGTCACAGGTTATTATTATTTTTTTTTGTATGAGTGGAAAGCCCCTTGTCACAAGGAACCTACATCCCAAATATGAAGGCTCTATTTGAAACGGTTCAAAAACTATGACAAAGTAGGTCAAAGGTCAAGGATACAGGTCAAACATTTTTGTATGATTAGAAAGCCCTTGTCACAAGGAACTTACATGCCAATTTTGAAGGCTTTATGTTTTGTTTGTTTGTATTGGAGTTTTACGGCCCAGTCAACACTATTTAGGTCATTTTTGAGCCGGTCAGTTTACCTATCAACACTTTCCTGGGCAGGCTTATACGTAAGCGGTTAACCAGTACAGTGCACATTCTTTCGCCAGAAACTGACAACTGCCCTTCTTGAATCAGCGGAAGGGAGAGAATGACCGTAGAAAAGAAGGCTTTATGTAAAATGGTTCGAAATTATGACCAAGTAGTTCAAAGTAGGTCAAATTTTTGTATCGATGGGAAGCCCTCGTCACAAGTAACCTACAGTATGAAGGCTCTATCTTAAATGGTTCAAAAGTTATGAGAAAATAGGTCAAAAGTCATGGTCACAGGTCAAAAGTTTTATATGGGAGGGAAGTCCTTGTCACAAGGAACATATATGCCAAATATGAAGGCTCTATCTCAAATGGTTCAAAAGTTATAATAAAGTAGGTCGCATGTCAAGGTCAAGGTCACAGGCCATTTTTGTATGAATAGGAAGTCGTTGTCACAGGAATCCACATGCCAAATATGAAGGGTCTATCTTAAATGCTTCAAAAGTTATGACAAAGAAGGTCAAAGGTGAAGGTCATAGACAATTTTTTGTATGGGTGGGAAGACGTTGTCACAAGGAACATACATGTCAAATATGAAGGCTCTATCTGAAATGATTCAAACGTTATGATAAAGTAGGTCACATGCCAAGGTCAGGTCACAGATCATTTTATGGTGACTGTCTAAAACGTTGAAAAACCTGCTGAATTCAGCAGCTTGCGGATCAGCAGAAAGTGACTAAAACGGGTGGGAGGTGGGTTAAACATTAAATCAAACAAGACGGTTATTTGAAGAAAAAAAATTGCCGAACGTGTATGGCTCGAAGGCATTCAGGACTATGATTTTTTTTCTATGCAGGGGTTGTTCAGCTCTCTCTCTGAGGGTTTTTGTTTGATTTGAGGTTTAACGTCCCCTCAACACTATTTATGTCATTTTAATTTGGAGACGTTGCTTCCAATTTTGTGGAACTTGTACCCGACATCGAGATAAAATGACATCTCACTCCCTGCCGCCAAAATGAAACCAATAGGGTTTATAAGCATGGAGGGGCCGACTCGCAACAATTTCCCTGGGCAGGTTTAGACGTTCTAAGTGGATTACCAGTACTAATGTGCGGTCGGTATCAGTTCTGCGTGGAAGCATCGTGCAGCCCAATCTATTTCTCCAAGCCCCGATGGGCGGGGGCGTCTCTCTGAGGGTTAATTATCGGCCAATAGTTGGAATAATGCAACGGTATTTATTTATCTTCTACTCAAAAGTTATATCGTAAGTACTCAATCTGAGAAGTGCCTCAATGAGGCGATTGCATTGCGTACACTCAACACACTTTTCCAGCTAAACTAAACGGCAGCTAAACTAAAATGTTTAAGATAAAATAAGAAAGCAATTACAGTCGACACATATTAACGGTTCGAACAACTTTGCATCACGTTAACAAATCCGTGAAATGAACACCCCTCTAAACCCCAATATATATAGAGAAGACTGGGGTTTATAGGGGTATACATAGGTTGTGGGTACTCGTTAGAACCGCCTCAATGAGGCGATTCTAACGAGCACCCACGCCCTATGCTTGGAGCATTAATAGACTTGTGGGCACAAAACCGGTCAAACTTTGATGGGCTTCAATAACACGGGTGGTAATCAGGGGAACTAGCTCGAAAATGAGTCAATGGAAATTTGTTCCCTCGACACATCCGGGAACTCTCGAGCTAGCTCCATCACCAGGAAACTTGTAAACAAAGGTAGGTCTCGAAGACTCTTATCAGCATTTTTTCTTTGTAAGCTATTGATAAAAAAAAATCGGCAATGTAGTGCCACATAGAAATGATTTAACTTTATACCCCGCTAGAATTTGTCATGGAAATTTGCAGCACTGGCGTATGAATGAAAGGAAACTTTTTATCACGGACCTGAAAAATTGTCAATTTATGCCAACACGGCCGAAGATTTTTCATTTTCCGTCAAAAGTACGCCCTTCACATCCCACAGAAGCAACATCTCTAGTGAAATGAAACAAGGAAAGTTTGAAATAAGCAAAAATAAATTTTTGCCGTGACTACGTAACTTGCGACTTATGACGAAATTACTGTCGGAGCTAGTCTTCTCGACAAGGAGCTAGTTCACTCGACATGGGGATAGTGCCCTCAAAAACAAAGATGAATGATGATGATGATGATTTCGTGTTTAACGACGCGTCAACCCTCTTTGTGGGTCATAAGCGTCAAACGGTTAATGGTTAACGGCATTGAGAATTATGAGGATATTAAAAGTAAAAAAGTTAGTTGGATATGTATAAAAATCTTAAACAGTTAAATCTTATGAAAAAGTCCAATTTCTTTTAAGAATAAAATAATATTTTCAAAAGGTACATCTTGAAACAATTGTTGCAAAGTGTCAGCTTTGAAGTATAAGTTACGGGACTGTGAAAAGTCTACACATTCAATTAAAATATGTTTCACAGTGAATGGCTGATCACAGCCTACACAGGAAGGCTGTTCATCACCATTTAAAATATAAGAATGAGTAACTCTATTATGGCCAATGCGCAGTCGTGTTAATACTACATCCTCTTTCCTAGAAAACTGTGGAGGAGAGCATTTTGTTCCAACGACAGGTTTAATGACATGGAGTTTGTTATTTATTGCACGGTCCCATTCACCTTGCCATTCCGACAAGATGTATCTGTTGATAAATGGTTTAAAATTATTAAAAGGAATTTTAAAAACAGACGGATCAAGATTGAGCGATTCCTTTGCTTTCTTGTCAGCAAAATCAATTCCGACAATGCCAATATGGCTCGGAAGCCAACAAAACAAGATTTGGTGCGTTTTAGAAATGTCATGATGTTTTTCGATCAGTTTTTGTATTTGAGGATTTTTAGATGACGAATGGTCTAAAGCCTTAAGCACAGAACGTGAATCAGAAAATATAATTGCTTTTTGAAATGATGAAGAACTGATAAAGCTAGGTCTATTGCTTTGGCTTCAGCTGTAAAAATAGATGAACCATCTGGAAGGCGCAAGGTTTGGTGTGTATCTTGAGAAACATACGCACAACCAACTTTTTCTCCTTCTTTGGAACCATCAGTATAGACTTGCTGGTAATCATCAAAACGTGACTGCAGTACCTGAAAGTTTTGTTTGAGTAGCACTGGATTTGATTCGGATTTTATACCATCATGTAAGTCAAACACAATAGAAGGTTTTTTAATACACCAAGGTGGAACTTCGGCCTTTTCATGTTTTTGAATATTTTTAAGATCGATACCTGAATGTTCCAGCAGTGGTAAAAGGTGTGATTGCTGTGGGTTTAGTTTCATACTTATCTACAAATTGAGGTAGAAATGAAATTTTGGATGCCGGGTTAGATGGAGTAGCAGCAAGTCCAATAGCATACTGAAGAAAAAGTTTCTCTCTGCGCGAAGTTAAAGATGGTTCACCTGCTTCTACATAAAGGCTTAATACGGGAGAAGTACGGAAGGCTCCCATAGCCAGACGAAGGCCTTGGTGATGGATAGTATCCAATGATTTTAAATAGGACTTTCTGGCAGAACCATAAACAACAGACCCATAATCTAATTTAGATCTTATTAAAGACAGGTAAAGATGTAATAAAGTACACCGATCTGCTCCCAAACTTGTATGAGCTAAAACTTTCAAAAGATTCAAAGCTTTTAAGCATTTCGCTTTAAGATATTTAATATGGGGAACAAAAGATAACTTTTGATCAAATATGACCCCAAGAAATTTGGCTTCTTCAACAACAGGAACTTGTGATCCGTATAAAAACAGGGAAGGATGTTCGTGTTTCTTCCGTAGTTTACAAAAATGAACACACTGCGTTTTCGACTTGGAGAACTTGAAACCATTTTTATCAGTCCATTCTTCTATTCTTTTTAAATTTTGTTGTAACTTTCGTTCAATTGTTTTCATATTTTTTGAACGGTAACATATAAAAATCACCAACATACAATGAACAATCAGTTTTGTCGTCCAAACATTGTACAATATTGTTTATTTTGATGTTAAACAGCGTAGTTGAAAGAATACTACCCTGTGGGACACCCTGTTCTTGATCATAGGGATCTGACACGGTAGACCCCACACGCACCTGAAACATGCGCTCCCCTAAAAAGCTTTCAATAAAACTGGGAAGTTTTCCTCTGTAGCCAATGTTATGGAGATCTTTCAATATTCCATAACGCCATGTTGTATCATATGCTTTCTCCAAGTCAAAAAAGACAGCTACTACGTGTTTTTTGTTAATAAAAGCATCTCGTATAAATGTTTATAGTCTTATTAAATTGTCATAGGTACTACTTTCCGAACGAAAACCCGATTGATATTCTGAAATGAGGTTGTTGGACTCTAAGTACCAGACTAATCTTTTGTTTATCATTCTCTCCAATGTTTTACACAAACAACTTGTCAAAGCTATCGGTCGATAATTCGTAGGTTCTGCATGATCTTTCCCTGGTTTCTGAATTGGTACAACTGTAGCTAAACGCCAGCTCTCAGGACAGGCAGCCCCGTTTCCCAAATATTATTAAAGATATCTAAAAGTGTTGAAAGAGAACTTTTTGGCAGATGCTTAAGCATCTGATAATGAATTTCATTGGGGCCGGTTGCCGTATCATGTGATTTTTCAATGGCTTCAACGAGTTCGGATAAGTTAAAAGGTTTGTTGTATTCTTCGTGCTGAATGGATTTAAAGTTTAGATTTCTTTTCTCTTGGTCCTTTTTGAACTTTCTAAAAGCGTCAGAATAATAACGCCATGATGAATTTCTCAAGAATGTGCTCCCAAGAGTATCTGAAATATCTTTTTTTTGTTGAAGCTATTGTTTCAAATTCAGTATTTAAATGTGTAAAACTAGAGGACTTTGTTTTTCCTGAAATTTTTCGTACCATATCCCAAACCTTTTTAATGGGGGTTTTGTAGTTCAATTTGGAGACATTTCTCTCCATGACTTTCGTTTGGAAGCTCGGATTGTTCGCCGAGCTTTATCTCTAAAAACTTTAACGGCGTTTAGCTTTTCTGAAGTGGGACTTTTGCAGAACTTATTTAGAGCCTGTTTACGCTTTTTAATAGCTTCTTTACAGTCATTATTAAACCAAGGCTTGCTTTTCTTAGTATTTGTGGAGGTCTTTGGAATGCATTGTTCTGATATATTAATAAGTGTATCTGTGAAATCAGAAACAAAGTAGAAGTAAAACAAAGATCAGGAATTGATACAACTAACTACTCCATCCATAAAAGACACCAAAGGGAAAGAAATACAAACATTAAGCGACCAGACCATAATGGAAACCTAAACAAAGGAAGGCCATACGGACAGTTACTTTCCCACAAAATGGCCATATGGCCATCCAAAATTAAAAGACACAAGTGATACACACAGTAAGTAACAAACAACAACATAAATAAATCGCCACAGAAGTGCCGCCTTGGAACGGTCAGTGGAAGATTTCCACTGGGGGGCTTAAATCGATTTTACGTGGCCACAATCCTCGCCCTTACTTCCGTCGCGATTTAGACAAATAATTTGTTCAGTCCGCATGAAGGCCTCCTAACTCATCAGTGCAACATCTCCGTGAACACAGAAATCAAAGAACCACAGAGGTGAGACAACGGTGAGGACTCGACAGCAAGAAACCACTGAAATGCTGGAGCAAAAGAAAACCAACAGTTAGACTCCGATGAGCCCGACCAGAGACAGAGCATCAGGCACCAACCAACATTATCTCTTTAATTTTCAATAAGCCTTTACGTTGGAGCCGTCATAGAATCTGAGGCCTGACCCACCGGCGTGCAATTAAAGAGGGAAGCAAAGTTGCCAACCGTGATTGGGTTAACTACCATGCATGCAGTCTGTCGTATAATATCCATGTTGTACCCAATCTTTTTATATCGAAGAATGATTTTACGAAATTGGGTGCTGAAGTCATTGCGGTTATATATTTTTCTGAATTTATATACTAAGTCATGTCGGATGATTCATTAAAGTGATCAACTGATAACTCTTCTTCACATAAATTATGGAATAATTCCCAGTCGGCTTTATTCATTTTCCATTTCTGGTTACAGTCCTCATCTGTAAGTAAGTAAGTAAGTAAGTAAGTAGACTTTATTTATAGAGGGTTACTCAGTTGGCATAGCCAATCTTCCCTGAGGCCCTCGTAAAACATATAGTGATTACATACATAACAATTATATTAGACATTTAAGCAAACACAAGAATTAAACAATCATAGATTTTAACATGAAATGGATGGAAAAATGAGACGGACGCATGAAAAGATAATAGTTACATGCAAATACTCGCTCACCCATATAAAAAAGCTCGCACGTAATCAACAAATTATTCAAGAAACGTGCAATGTATACAATCATGCTATTGCACAGCTACAAAAACTTTATGCTAAAAATGCTAAACAGGCATGCAGATATCATGTATTATTGCCAAGTTTTCTTCTCAAGATGCCTTCGTTTGGTACCGTTTTATGACGATACATTGGATGACGTCGTACGGTAATAACGTTGCGCGAAACTTTGTCAAATTTATGCTTACAAGTGTAAAATCAAAATTTGAGCTTTGAAACCTGCTAACACACAGAAATAACAAAATATTTATCTGTTTACAATGAAAGGGCTACAACACTGATACCTGAGGCCCCCTTCCCATCAGGGTCTGAAGAAACAGATCTGGCTGCATGATGCCCTCAGGCAGAGCCAAAACCGACTGCTCATGGACACCGGCAAATCACCCAGCCTTTCTAAGCCTGCCCAGGCGAAGATGTGCGAGTAGGACCGTTCATTCATGCATACACCTTATTGGTTTGATTGGGCGACGGGGCCTGGGATATCATTTCATCTCAACCTCGGGCAAGAATCCCAACCCACTGGAAGCAACGTCGCCAAAATCACCTTCACAATTTTAAAGGGGGGGGGGTGGTTAAACTTCAATGCTAATCCTCTTACGTATTTAACGAGGCCTTTAATTGGATAACGTCAGAAAAAAAGCAATAGTATGTCCTACGATATTATGTAGGAACCCGACGTCAAGATGTAACGTCGCTTTTCATTGGCTGACGTTTGGTTTTACGCAGCTCACAGCGCTTACCACTTTGTACAAAGAAGCACAACCGAAAAAGTGCATCAAAATGGGGATAACTGTATTGAAAACCGTCACTTGGGGAGGCAGATCCCCGGCACCACGGTCGAAATTTAAGTTAAATGGCTCCGCTTACGCGTCGCCGTAAAGCGAAATTTCCAACGCAAAACCCGCAATTCACCTCCCCAAAATGACAATCCATATACAGTTATCCCCGAAATCAACCAATACTGATACCGGCGTCATAGTCCAAGAAGAGAGATGGGTGACACAAAGAGAGATCTAAAGAAGATAAATGGCCTGTCGCAGGGTGAAGGTAAGTATAAGATTTATCATTCATCAAGCAAAGATCGCTCTTTGCAATAAAATCTTCAACAAGTGCTCCTCTGTTATTGATATCTTTACAGCCCCATAGAATAGTGTGACCATTGAAGTCGCCAAATAAAAGATATGGCGATGGAAGTTGACTCAGCAATGAGTCAAGATGTTCGGGCTTTAAAGAAAATGAGGGTGGGATATATAGAGAGCTAATTGTAGTTTCTTTATCCAGAGAAACCGATACTGCTACAGCTTGTAGGTCTGTTTTTAATTTGATCTCTCTTTGTGGTAAACATGATTTAACAAAAAATGAACTGCCACCAGGTGGTTTGTTACCATCAGAATAGATATAGTTGTATGTATTGAAACCCTTGACATCAATGTTGTCATCAGTTTTTAAAAAGGTTTCTTGCAGACAAAAAAACCGATGGGTTTAATAACGAAATAAGTAATGAGTTCATTATAATTTGATTTAAGACCTCGACAATTCCATTGTATTATTTTGTGTTTTAAATCCATTTTATGAAGAGATTAATTGAACTATTTTGGAGCTGCAATTGGTGATATAGATCTACTACCAGCACTTCGTGGTGTTGCTGACCTCGATCTGTTATTGCCACTTGGTGATGATGGAGTTTCATTGAACTCCATATCACTGTCACTCAAAGATCCGAATCTGTTCTGAAATTTTATATTGTCTCTTTCCATTTTACGTTGTCTGTCTGTTTGCCTTTGAGACAATTGATGTTTTTTGATCGGATCTTAAGATCCCTTATTAGTTCGACCTGATTCGGGTTTGTCTTTTACATTCGGCGCTGGCTTCGGCACGGTCGCTGTCGACCGATCCGGAGCAACCTGGATTGCGCCATTTGATAAATTGGGTGAACTTTGTGGTGCTGGAGTGGGTTTACACATTTTTCCGTTCAGCTATGTATGATTCAGCAGTCTGTGTTGCGGAGCTGATACATTTTACACAAGCACCCTTTGTGATGCTGGCGAAACTGGTGGTTGGTGTTATGTATCGCTCTTCGACAATTTTCCGCGCTTCTGGGAATGTTACCCCCCTTTGGTATTTGACCGTGAGTATTTCTTTTTTCTTTTTTCCACGCCGGACAGTCTCGGGAGAAAACAGCATGTTTGCCATCACACTTTACGCATTTGGGTTCATTTTTGCAGTTGAGGTGATTATCAACATGCTTTTCTTCACCACAATTAGGACAGAGTTTTTTCTCTGACATCTGCTTTCGTGATGGCCAAAAGCCTGACCAAAGTAACATCTAAGAGGGTTTGGGGTGTATACCTCTACGTTAATTGAAAGATATGCTACTTTGATTTGCTTGGGTAGAATTGGTGTATTAAAAGTCAACACATAAGTTGCTGTTGGTTTTAGTACACCATTTCTACGGACTGCATGCATGGTAGTTAACCCAATCACGGTTGGCAACTTTGCTTCCCTCTTTAATTGCACGCCGGCGGGTCAGGCCTCAGATTCTATGACGGTTCTAACGTAAAAGGCTTATTGAGAATTAGAAAGATCTAATTCTTGGTAATGTTGGTTGGTGCCCGATGCTCTGTCTCTGGTCGGGCCCATCGGAGTCTAACTGTTGGTTTTCTTTTGCTCCAGCATTTCAGTGGTTTCTTGCTGTCGAGTCCTCACCGTTGTCTCACCTCTGTGGTTCTTTGTTTTTTTTTGTGTGTTCACGGAGATGTTACACTGATGAGTTAGGAGGCCTTCATGCGGACTGAACAAATTATTTGTCTATATCAAGGAAGTAAGGGCGAGGATTGTGGCAACGTAAAATTGATTTAAGCCCCCCCACACACACACACCACCCCCCCCCCCCCCCTCCCCCGGTGGAAATCTTTCCATTGACCGTTCCAAGGCGGTTCGTCTGTGGCGGTTTATTTATGCTGTTGTTTGTTACTTACTGTGTGTATCACTTGTGTCTTTTTATATTGGATGGCCATATGGCCATTTTGTGGGAAAGTAACTGACCTTATGGCCTTCCTTTGTTTAGGTTTCCATTATGGTCTGGTCGCTTAATGTTTGTGTTTCTTTCCCTTTGGTGTCTTTGATGGGTGGAGAAAGGTAATTGTATCGATTCCTGATCTTTGTTTTACTTCTACTTTTAATGTTACGAACACCAACAACTCCCTGATCTTTCAAGTTATCGACTTAAGTCTTGATCTGAACAAGGACGCAGTTCTGGGCTGCGAATCACTCCCTTAGTTGAATTGAGCGTGTTATGTAAAGAGACTTTAACTTTAAGATCAAAGAGTTTGTTGGTGTTAAGCAGGCTTACCACTTGCTGTTTTTTCTCGACTTCCAAGAGAAGATCACCCGATTTGAGTTGTTTTATACTCTTAGGGTGTCCGGCAATGGAGAGAATACTTTTCTCGATGACAAAGGGGGAAAGGCTTGATACAGTTCGTGTATCGTCAAGCGACGTGACGACCAAGAAACGCGGAACATTGTCAAAATTTGGTTCAGCAAACTTCTGACTAGATTGTTGACTTGACTGCTGACTGGATTGTTGACTCTGTTCATCCGATTCGGATGAATCCTCTTGTTTTTTACGTTTAGGTGCGTTGTGGTTATGTGATATGCGGTTTTGTTTTTTTTCCATTAGCCATAAGAAAAAAATCCTAGTTTCGTCCCAAGTGCTCTCCGCCCTCCGTGGAGCCCTACAAGGGAACACCATAATGGAGTGGTTATCCAACTCGCAGGTGTTAGAGATACACGTGAGGTATTCTCGTATAAACAAAATGCCTACACGATTGATCCGTTTAGCCACCGCCTTCTAGAGATAAAAAGACAGAAAAGGGTAAGGTAAATGGGCATATGGTTGGTATCAGGAAAGATACAAAAAGAGTTGAAGAGAAAGCAAAGCGGTATCTCTAGGGCTCGGCGTGACCAGCCGATTGACCGTGCCGGACCGCAAAGCCACCCGTCTACACCGAAAAGTCAGGCCAAAGAGGCGTGTTGGGCACCTGAAGCACCGCCACCTCAGGTAACCCTCAACCTCCAGGATCCCTTCTTCCAGCTTACAGGACGCCACCCACGGCAAACGGGTGGTACTTCCTTTAGCTCTTCCCAGTGGGCACAGAGACCACAGCGGCAATGTGCCCAGTGGGAATTGAGCCCCCAGGGCCACGGCAAGGCAGGAAGTCTAATACCTGGGGGAAAACAAAGATGAAACATTCATCAGGTGGCCGGGGCCGGATTTGTTGTCTTTCTATGGTCCCACCCAGTTTATCACCTCTGGCAGGTAGGGTAACAAGATACTATGCCCCAAAGACGTCCCCCACCCAGTCGTTTCTCCCTGGTCGTTTCGCCCCCATTTTGCACCCCTTGTTGTTTCGCCTGGTCTTCTCGCCCCTTAGTCGTTTCGCCCACCTAGTTGCTTCGCTCCCTCCTATTCAGAACGGATCAATGGATTTTGTTTGGTTGTTTGATTTAATGTTTAACGTCCCCGTCAACACTATAAAGGTCCTTTTGGAGACGTTACTTCCAATTTTGTGGGACTTTTACCCGACATCGCGATGAAATGACATCTCAAGCCCCGCCGCCCAATGAAACCAATAGAGTTTATAAGCATGGATGGTCTGACTCGCACCGCTTTGCTTGGGCAGGCTTAGATCCTCTAAGCGGTTTACCAGTACTCGTGTGCGGTCAGATTCAGCTCTGCGTGGAAGCATCATGCAGCCCCAATGGGCGGGGGCCGGGATCATTGGATGGATGGATGGATGGATGGATGGATAGGTACACTACAGAGTGGGATAAGTGAGAGGGAATTTGGATGGATGGATCCATTGGAGGACGGATGAACGAACGAACAAACGTACGGACGACAGACAGACGAACGGACTGACGGATGGAAGGATGGATGGGTTGGTGGGTGAATGGATGGAAGGTAGTTGGAAAAAGAAAGAAAATATATGTGCACACAAATGCCATTGTCGTTTGAAGGCTTGAATTTTGATTCCTACCGGTAATCTTTTTGAAGATTTTTGTTTTACTCAATAATCACATATTGTTCCCGCAGGTGATCTGATTATTTGTGATAAACCTAGAGTCAGCGTTTAAACAAGTTATGTTGAGCTGCAGCCCTAGGTACTACATAAGAAAGTTTCTTGAAAATCAGCCCACTGGTTCAAGATCACTGTCTGTCGGTCAGTCATAAGTGCATAGATCACTCGCGCTATGCGCCCGTGATCACTCGTGCTGACTTCCAGCCTGTGATCAAGTAAGCAACTGATCACTACCAGCACGAATCTATTTCTTATCTTTTAACAATTTGTCGAAATTTGTGTTTAGGCTTTATGGATAGAGGAAACGATAGTTTATGCGTGGCATCTGGGTCACATGACCACGATGGCTACCACGCCCATATATGTAAAAACCATTAAAAATCTTCTCTTTTGGGTGTTTGCAAAATGGGGGGCGAAACGGCCAGGTTGAAACGATTGATGGGGGTGGGGGGGGGGGGGGGCGGACGTCTTGGGGGCATAGTATCTTGTTACCCCACTAGCCAGAGGTAAAGAAACCAGTGAGACAAACTGGGCGGGACCATAGAAAGACATCGAATCAGGCCCCAGTTATCTGATGAATGTTTCATCTTCGTGTTTTTGAGGGCACTATCTCCATGTGGAGTGAACTAGCTCATTGTCGAGAAGACTAGCTTTGACAGTAATTTCGTCATAAGTCGCAAGTTACGTAATCACAGCCAAAATGTTTTGCTTATTTCAAACTTTCCATGTTTCATTTCACTAGGGGTGTTGCTTCTGGGGCTGTGAAGGGCGTCATTTTGACGGAAAATGAAAAAAAATCGGCGGCCAAAATCTCCGTGTTGACAAAATGACAATTTTTCAGGTCCGTGATAAAAAGTTTTCTTTCATTCATTCTCAAGCGCAGCAAATTTCCATGGCAAATGCCAGCGGTTTACAGCGTTTATCATTTCTATGTGGCACTGCATTGCCGGATTTTTTATAAATAGCTTACAAAGAAAAATATGGTGATAAAACTCTTCGAGACCTACCTTTGTGTACACATTTCCTGGTGATGGAGCTAGCTCGAGAGTTCCCGGATGTGTCGAGGGAACAAATTTCCATTGACTCATTTTCGAGCTAGTTCCCCTGATTACCACCCGTGAATAACACCTGCAAATAATTTCAATACACAAGGTGGTGTACATCTCATCCAATCAAAATACATCTCACATGCCAATCAGAATTAGATAAGTGCTTGATCTAGTTTAAGAATTCTTTGATGAATGACATTTGCTTGTCAAACTAACTTCATGCAAAGAGATTCATTGAAAGGTTGTGTTTGATTTGATGTTTAACGTTCCCGACCACACTATATAGGTCATGTTGGAGACGTTGCTTACAATTTGGTGGGACTTTTATCCGACAATGAGATGAAATGACATCTAAAGCCCTATCGCCCAATGAAACAATAGGGTTTATAAGCATTGACGGTCCAACTCTAAGCGGTTTACCAGTACTCGGATTCAGCGGCCGGATCCAGCTCTGCGCGGAAGCATCATGCAGCCCATTTATTTCTTCAAGCCCCATTGGGCGGGGGCCGTCATTGAAAGTTTGAACAGTTTTGTGTCCACAGGTGTGATAAAAATATCACGGATTTTCATCAGAAAAGTACGCATTTTGGAGAATGCACTATGTCTCACGGATGTGTTATCGTCATGGGAACCATAAAACTTGTTTGAGACAGGGGTTGTTGGGACCATTGGTTGGTTTATTTGAGGTTTAACGTCCCGTCAACACTGTAAAAGTCATTTTGGAGACGTTGCTTCCAATTTTGTGGGACTTTTACCCGACACTGAGATGAAATGACATCTAGAGCCCTGTCGCCCAACGAAACCAATATGGTTTATTAGCATGGACGGTCCGCCTCGCACTGCGGTTCCTGGACAGTCTTAGATCCTCTAAGCGGTTTACCAGTACTAGTGTGCGGGCCGGATTCAGCTCTGCGTGGAAGCATCATGCAGCCCATATATTTCTTCAAGCCCATATGGTCGGCGGCCAGCTGGGACCATTGAGGGTTCAGTATAACGCCTGGTCAGGACGCGTAATGGACATATCGTTTGTGTATTTTCTTTAATTCAAGGGTATGCCGTGTATACTCATTAGAATCTAGGCGACGTTAATTAGTACACACAATATAAATAAAATTTTCCAGATAAAATACTGCGATTAACCCATTCCGTACCAGAAACCCCTAAAAGTGTACCTTGGCAAACAGTGGAGGCCAAGATCAGACGCCGCAGAACGCGGCGTCTGATCTGGGCCTCCACTGTTTGCTAAAAGTTCAGTCGTTTTCCAAATAGATTTTGATGAAAACACAACCTGACACCCCAATATTTTGATATGGACTCCTGATATATAAGGACGAAGATTCCATTTGGTACAAAAAGGGTTAATGTCAATCAAGTAATTTCGTATTGGCCGAGGTGCAGGTCCGAGGTCTGCTGCATTGACCCGAGGCCGAATGCCGCACTCATCCGGGTTTACACTGTTTGCCACTCATTCATCTATTTTAAGGCACAAAATCGGGTAGTTAATTGTACTTGTTCAAATTTTAGGAGTTAAGGTGTCCGAATATTTATGGTAAATGCGGTAATCGATCTTTCGAACTGCGTGATAGCATTAGTCAGACGGTAGCATTGCACTAAATACTGGGAGGTGCCGGGTATTATCACATTTTTGGACCGAGCTTTTAGTTGCGTTCTAAATACCAGACTTGCTTCTATTGGATATATATCCCATGTTTTATTTCAATGTGAGAAAATGATAGGTATAAGGGACTAAAATGATGCATGTTTTATAAATATATCTGCAAGCTCAAAGAAATTTTTGCTGATTTTATATGGGCACCCCTCCTTTAAAAATTGGTTTGTATTTACTCCGTTCTAGCAGGTAAACAAACATGGTTGACTGTAACTTGAAAAAGAGCAGGTCAACATGTGGAGTTTTTTTCTCATTAACTTGTTGGGCTAGGTTGGCTCTATAAACAAGTAAGGTTTGAAGAGTTTTGTATGTGTAGTTTTTGTGGGAGCAGGTAAAAGGTTACTATTGTCGCCTATGGAAAACATTTAGTGGAAAGCTCCCAGACCGTGCACCCTCTCTGTCAGACAGACAGACAGACAAACACTTTTATTTCTCTCAAGTCAAATACATGACATATGAGTAGTAACATATCAACATTACAGGCGGCAAATGTTAATGTAAGGAGACTAAATTAGTGTTAGTTAAACATAATACATATATATGAAGGCGACAGGTAAGTAGTGTCGGCAGAATTAAGAAACGGGAGAATATGAGAAGTAGAAAACGGAAGTATACATACAGACAAGTACGTTGTATAGGTAGTAGCAGTAACAATAGCAGTAGTGGCAGCAGTAGTAGTAATCATATTAGTAGATGTAAAAGTATAGTAGAAGTGATACCATACCATACAGCAGATAACAGATGATGATGATGATAATGATGATGGTGATGATGATGATGATGATGATGATGATGATGATGATGATGATGATGATGATGATGATGATGATGATGATGAAGAAGAATGTGAGCAATGTGTTTGAATGAAGTAGAGTTCCGCATAATATCAGCTATGTCTCTTCCCTAAAAACAAAGTCGTATGTACTGTTTACGAGGCGTAAAGGAGATCCATTCACGATTGCGGTCATGTTTTGCACGTGCATGACCATAGGTCACAAACGTTTTCTCAATAGGAACAGGCGGGTGATTGTGAATGGATTACGTTTACATTTCTGTTAAATAAAGTAGTGTGCGGATATGAAAATTCAGTTTGTCATGCAAGGTAAGATAAATCCTGGCAGATCCACCACGCCGTCCCAGTCACCAGCTGAACGCACACCGAAGTTGATAAACAACCCTGTGAGCGTCCGACGGGAGACAACCGGGTCAGGCGATATTGAAAACATTCTACCAGACTTCATGGTCTTTCTTGGGAGGTGAATGTTTCAAAACAACGTTGACATTGTTGTATAGTGGTCTAGATATTACATAGGTGTCGATTGACTTCGCAGAGACATCTGCACCTTTGTTGTTTACAAATGTGGTATTCAGGCTTGTCCTTGGATCGGCCTAATTAAAAAAATGTGTATAGGCATTGAATGGGTTTTAGTGGTTCTAATGAGCACACACAGTCCATCCCATATAGCAGAAATAAGAATTAAAAAAAAAGACATTACGTGAACAAGTCCGTGAAATGAACAACCCGAACCCCACTTTATATAGAGAAAACTGAGGTTTACGGGGGTATATGTTATCTTCCCCTTCCCGCCGCAAGACATAGGCCGCGGGTACTCGCCGGAACCGCCTCATTTATGCAATTCTAACGATCACCCACAACCCATGTATGCAGCATTAATAAGAAAAATATCACGGATTTTCTTCAGAAAGGTAGCAGTTTTGGAGATGTGAAAAATGCACTATGTAACTCTTCTATATCTGTTGTTAAAATACTCTTCAATGCTAGAGTTACTGTTACTGATTATTCTTAACTGTTACGTCACGAACGTCATGGAAACGACGTAACGTCATAGAGTTATGGTATGTCCACCATTGTTGTAAATAAAGTGTGTTGCTACTTCTAAGAAGTTTTCCTGGCGTTTAACAATGGTAGCAGAGCGGATCCAATTGGAAGTATTTGAATTAGAGGAGATCTAAATATACAGATACTTGTAGAGGTATTTTTGTGGAAATTATAAAGAAAAATACCAAAAATAAAAATCAATCCACCCAATTTTGCGGGGGGCCAGGAAAGAATTATCTTCGGATATGTATGCCAAGCGAAGTCTGATCAGAGCTGTATTCAAAAGTTTTAAGTTTGTCTGGGAATGTTCTGTACTGACTGACACAGAAGGCCAAAGACACGTTTTGCCTCGTCAAGTGTCGAAAATTACTCTTACTTGCGTTTCGAAATGGAAAAAAATGGAGCAGTGGGCAGAAAGTGTATTTTTTTTGCGAGAATTCGAAACCTGTGTATTTCATTATACGTTTGTTTGTTTGTTTGATTTGAGGTTTAACATCCCCGACAACACTGTAAAGGTCATTTTGGAGTCTGTTGGACTTTTACCCGACTTTGAGATGAAATGACATCTCAACACCTGTCAACCAATGAAACCAATAGGGTTTTTAAGCATGGACGGTCCGACTCGCTCCGCTTTGCCTGGGCAGGCTTAGATCCTCTAAGCTGTTTACCAGTACGCGTGTGCGGGTCGGACTTAGCTCTGCGTGGAAGCATCGTGCAGTCCATCTATTTCTTCAAGCCCCGATGGGCGGGCATCATTATTCGTTCGTTTATGTGTACTTATATTTTAGATTAAAAGGTTATTTGAGAACCCCACTCGTCGGGGCTAGGAGAAAAGCATGGTGCTTCCGCGCAGAGCTGAAACCGACCTCACATGAGTACTGGTAAACCACTTAGAGGGTCTAGCCCTGTCCAGGCAAAGTGGTGCGAGTCGAACCGTCCATGCATACAAACCCTAGTGGTTTCTTCGGGTGGCAGTGCTTGGGGTATCTTTTCATCTCAATGTCGGGAGAAAGTCCCACAAAACTGGAAACGTCTCCAGAATGACCTATATAGTGTTTAGGGTACGGATGGGAGGTAGGTTAAACATTAAATGCCTCAATGAGGCGACTGCATTGCGTACACTCAACACATTTTTCCCAGCTAAACTAAACGTCAGCTAACTATACATGTAAGAAGACAATTTCAGTCGACATATAACGTTTCGAACAACTTTGCATCACGTTAACAAATCCGTGAAATGAACACCCCTCTAAACCCCGATTTATATAGAGAAAACTAGGAATTACAGGGGTATATATAGGTTGTGGGTACTCGTTAGAACCGCCTCAATGAGGCGATTCTAACGATCACCCACGACCTATGCTTGGAGCATTAATAGACTTGTGGGCACAAAACCGGTCAAACTTTGATGGGCTTCAATAACATCCTGTCAGTCAACTGCCATAGAGAAATAAATTTAATACACAAGATGGTGTACATTTCATCCAATCAAAATACATCTCAAATGCCAATCAGAATAAGACAAATAAATTGCCTGATCTAGTTTTAGAATTCTTTGATGAATGACGCTTCTTGTCAAACTAACTTGATGCAAAGAGATTCATTGAAAGGTTGTGTTTGATTTGATGTTTAACGTCCCCGACAACACTATATAGGTCATTTTATTAGCGCAATCTTACCATAGTAATGATTAGACTACTACCCATTTCCATGTTAATTGCAAAGGAAATTTTGAGATCGAATCAGGCTTGGTCCCGGACCGAAGATACCGGTCTTTATACCCCTACTCCGGTACCGGATAATATATCCACCGGAAGTTGCGCAGTACGTCAATTCTTCAAATTTCCTTGAAAGTGCAAGGCTGATGAATTGAACGTTGAGAGAAAATCGATCATCATCGGTGCCTGGAAACGTGGATGTTCTCTGTATCCTTGCTTATTAATTGCTTAGGACGATTTGTAAAATCATTCTGCATTATTTATGGAATATTTGTCTCGTACAGCATTTCATTTTGACTTAGGAAAATATGTCAAAATTTTGCTTCGGAGAATTGCCTTCTGTTAGTTGAGATATTTATGTCAAATCAACTTCGAGGTTGTTGCGGACATCTAAAAGCTTTGTGGGATATTCATCCTAGATGTTTATCTTGTTCTGGTTGTTCAAGGTTTTCAACTTGTGAGTTTTGTAAACATTGGACTTCAACCAATTGGGACATCGCTGAATCGCGCCGATCATATCGGAAACGCGTTATTTCTCAACTTTCTTCTTCTGTTTTCAGTACTGAAGAGATGAACCACAAGAAGGCTCACTCACGAGACAAGAAGAAGCGGACAGCTCAGCCTTCCACCGGGCAACCGGGTAGGAAGACTGGTAAAGCTGAAGAACTTTTTGGAGACCATTCTTCATCGTTGGAAAATGACTCTCCTAGTCCCTCTTTAGTCAGAGCTGCGGCTTTGTCTCTAAGAGATGCCTCCACGACCAGGGCTCCGGCCCTGTCTATTGGAGATGCCAGAGAATCCAGTGCCACGCATCCGGGTACAATCTCTGGGGCTGTTGAACCTCCGGGTTCCTCTGGTTGCGGTGATCGATCCCGGTCGATCATTAGACCCAACCGGGCTTCAGCCAAATCTCATAGTGACCTGTCATCTATGGGATTACCGGGTCCCGGTGATCAAACTATCAATGACAGTCATCACCGGGTTTCCACCGGCCCACCGGGTCCAACCGGAAAACCGGGTCAGGCCGAACATTCAGGACCAAGTTCTGTTCAACCACACACCGTCCAACCCGGTGCTAGGTTTGAAATAGAAAATCCCGGTCCCGATACTAGAATCCCGGTAATCGCCGATTTCCCGGTGACCGGTCAACCAGTCACCGGGAACCGGGATGTTTCTGTTCAAGAGAAACAAGTAGTTGCAGGGCATCACTTGCCCGGTCAACTTAACCCGGAAATAACTACCGGTCATTTGAATACTAACAAGTATTCTGCACCGGGTTATAGACAACATTCTTTGTCTAGAAGCCATACTTCTAGACATAATGTTTCTAAACACAAGAGAAGAAAATACTCCAGGAGGAGCTCATCTTCTTCCAGTGTGTCTTCTAGGAGGTCTAGACGGCGTCATTCTAGAAAGAAGAAACGTCATCGTCGACGTTCTCCTTCTTCTTCTTCGTCTTCTGACTCGTCTGTTTCACGAAACAGTCGAAGTCGCAATAGAAGACAGACGTCGAGTGTAACCTATTCCGTTCACCACGATCAGGAACAGGTTAGAAACACATTTTTGCCGGCAACTGCTTCAAATGAACAGTTTATTCACACTGCCGACAATTTTATTCCTATTGTACAACAGTCCGGATCGCTTCCGCCTGATCGTACACAGCAAGCTTTATCTATAGAAGCGGCTAATTCGGTCGCTTCCTACTTGGAGAATAACCCTGATCCGACAGTTGCTCCTTCTCCTGACAGAGTTGAGGAAGATCCAGAGGATCTTCATGAAACTTGGTCATTCGATAAAGCTATTAATGAGGTTTTTCGACTCTTACCATCGGATATGTGTCCACGAGAATCGGAGGACAATATCCCGGTGAAACCTCTTTCAGGGATTGAACGACTTTCTGGGGTTAATACAACCTCCAGATTAAGTATGCTTCCACAATCTCTAGCAGTCAAAGAGACTCTCAAAACTTTTCAAACAGAGTTTGAAAAGAAGTCGAACGTTGCACAATGGTCAGCGCCGACTTCTTTTATGACATCTATTGCTCCTATGAAATACTATAAGAGCCATAGTCCGGACTTTCCTCCAACAAACCCAAAGTTGGATAGGGACGCCGGTAAACTCTCTCTTTCTTCTCCCATTAACTTCAGTCTAAACACGACTCGGTTAGAATCATGGGAGAAACGATGCAGAGAGTTAGTCTCTATTGCTTCCCATGCAGACTTGTTCTCATCGGCAGCTTTCCAGAATTTACGTCAAGAGACGTTAAATCCTCAGGCATTACAACGCCTTCTCGAAGCTGTCGGCAAGACAACCAGGCATTCTATTGCTTTGGCCATGTCACTTGCGACAGAGATGCTAGTTTCACGCCGCGATGCAGTATTATCCACATCGCCAGTCTTACTAAACCATTCAAAGACAAAGCTTCGTGCAGCGCCTTTGAATAGTACGAGTCTATTTGGCGATCGTATCGTCGAGGTGGCTCAATCAGACTTAACTGATCAACAGCATAGATTAATGGCCGGTGTTTCATCGAAAAAAACATCCATTAAAAACCAAGGACCAGCAATGACTCCTAGTTCTTCGAAACAGTCGAAGAACAGGAATCAGCGGAGTAAGAAACGTCAGTTCAGTGCCTCTAATGACACTCCAAGACCTGACACAAACTCCAGCAAGGCTCCTTTTGGTCAGAAGAAAGGCCCTGTGAAGACCCCTTTCCCCTCTCGGAAAGGGGCCTCTCAAGGTCGGAAACAATAGTCTCCACACCCTTTCCACTGCCACAACTTCCGTTACCGGGAGTTCCAGTAGGAGGGAGACTGGCCCACTTTGTCCAACCTTGGTCAATGATCACAGACGACAAGTGGGCCCTCTCTGTCGTTTCAGCCGGATATTTAATCCCGTTCGACAAGTCTCCCCCTCTGTCTCGCGCACCGATTTGTATCAGTCGCAAGACATCAACTCTTTGGCAAGAAGTTCAGAACTTACTTTCCAAACAGGCAGTGGAAAGGGTAAAAGACTGGGACAGTCCAGGCTTTTACAGCCGGATTTTCCTGGTCCCAAAAAAGACAGGAAAGTTACGTTTAGTAATAGACTTGTCCCACTTGAACGAGTTTATTCACCTGGACTCGTTCAAGATGGAAACGGCAGCATCCATCAGGAATGCTATTCAGCCACACGACTGGACAGCATCCATAGATCTTACGGATGCTTACCTACATATTCCGATACACACAGCTTCTCGGAAATATCTCCGTTTTGCTGTAGGGGATCAGTTATTTCAGTTTCGAGCTCTGCCGTTCGGCCTGAATACTGCCCCTCTAGTTTTCACGAGGCTGATGAATTTAATTACGGCGTATTTACATCGTCAGAATCTCTCATTGTTCCCTTATCTAGACGATTGGTTGATAAGGAATGCAGAGTACCTCTCCACTCTCCACGATGTTCAGTCGTGTCTGAGAGTGATTATCTCGGTAGGTCTGATTCCCAATTGGAAGAAATCAGACCTAATACCATCACAGAGTTTCATTTTTATCGGAATGGAGTTTCTCACTGCTCAGAATATAGTCAGATTACCTCGGGAACGACTCGATTCACTAATCGAGACCGTTTCTCTTTTTCGGCAGAGAAACCAGTGCTCTGCACGAGAGTTTCTCTCCCTTCTGGGCAAGCTCAGTGCGGCGTCAGATCTAGTAACCTTGGGTCGACTTCATCTACGCCCTCTCCAGATGTCTCTTCTAACAATTTGGAGGCCTCATATTTGTTCGCTAGAGGACAAAATATGTGTAACGGACAACATCCGTTCTCAACTCCAATGGTGGTTGAATCGGAACCTCCTTCTTCAAGGAGTCCCCTTCAATCTCCCAGACCCCACTCAATTCCTGTACACAGATGCGAGTACTGTGGGCTGGGGAGCTCATCTGGAGCCAGTGGGACACACGTGTCATGGTGTTTGGTCGGAAGAACAATCTGTTCTTCACGTCAATATTCTAGAAATGCTAGCCATAGAACTTGCGTTAATTCAGTGCAGCAATTTCATTCACCATTCCTGTGTCCTCATCTCTACAGACAACTCAACGGTAGTTGCCTATCTAAAGAAACAGGGGGTGGGGACGCATTCTCCGAATCTATGCGTAATAGTATGGAGAATCCTCCTCTGGTGTCAAACTCAGCATGTTCAGCTTCGAGTTCGTCACATTCCAGGGAAGTCCAACGTATTGGCAGACCTTTTGTCGAGGCCGAACAAGCCAATACAGACAGAATGGTCTCTGAAGCTCTCGATAGCTCAGAGATTATTCGAACAGATGGGATATCTGGACATCGGTAGATTTGTTCGCCACACGGCTGAACAACAAACTACCCCTCTATGTATCCCCTGTACCGGACACAAGAGCGTTTGCCATCGACGCAATGTCCCTGGATTGGAACAGTCTACACGCATATGCGTTTCCACCGTTTCCAATGATTCCTCCCATTTTGCACAAGATTCGAACATCATGTTGCAAAATTCTGTTGATCGCACCTTTGTGGCCACAAAGGTCGTGGTTCACAGATCTGATTCAGCTCCTGGTGTCACTTCCAGTTCAACTTCCGCAGTCGCCAGACTTACTGTCGCAGACAAACGGAAGGTTTCTGCACCAGAACGTCTCAATGCTGAATCTTCACGCATGGGAGTTATCCAGCAATCGGTCAGAGCAAACAATTTTTCGGCAGAAGTTGCCAAAATGGTTGCCACTTCTAGAAGACCGGGCACGAACAAGATTTATGACGCCAAGTGGTCAATCTTCGTTCGTTGGTGTCATAGACGGACAATCAATCCGATCGAGGCCCCTATAAATTCCATAGCAGATTTTCTTTTATACTTATTTCAGGCTCGAAATTGCCAAATAAGCACAATAAAAGGATATAGATCTGCCATCTCTAATACTCTTAGATTTGTTTCCGGTAGAACAGTGGGATCTCACCCGGTTCTATCAGAGTTAATAAGATCTATGGAGCTTCGTCGCCCCGTATACAGGTCTTTAACTCCTCGGTGGAATTTATCTTGGGTTCTAATATGCTTAGGAAAGCACCCATTTGAACCTCTTCATAAAGCGTCCATGCTTCGTGTTACCATGAAAACTGTTTTTCTGTTGGCTTTTGCTACGTCAAAACGCCGGTGCGAAATTCACGCTTTATCTGCTAGCGAAGACAATATCCGTTTTAATAAAACTGACGGCTCCGTGTCGCTTCAGTTCGTAACGGGTTTTTTAGCTAAAACTCAGCTTCCTTCGGTTAGCTCGGATCCTATTGTGATCCCGTGTTTGTCGAAAACCTTGAACAATCAGAATCCCGATAGACTTCTATGCCCGGTTCGAGCATTAAAGTTCTATATCAGAATGACTAAGCCTTTCCGCAGAGGTCGGGACAGACTTTTTCTTTCTGTTAGGGGTAATCGTGATGTTTCAAAAGCAACAATCTCCAGGTGGATTGTAGCTACGGTTAAGCTAGCATACTCGAAAATGACTAGCAGAGACATTTCTCTTATGCACATTAAAGCTCACGACCTTCGAGCTTTTTCATCGTCCTGGGCATACTTAAGTAAGGCTTGCTTGGATGACATCTTACGTGCGGCTGTGTGGAATCGTCCGACTACATTCTCACGATTCTACTTGAGAGATATGTCCAGGCAGAGCCAGGCTTTAAACTCTTTGGGCCAAGTTGTTGCTGCCCAAAAAGTGGTGGGGGGGCGACCCTCCTCCCATCAGGAATAGGAAGAAAAGCTGGCTCTATTATCCCTATACCGATGATATGGAGGTAATTGCCTGAACTAACCCTGGTTTTTACTAACCTAGTTTAAGGTAACCCTTATTGGGTTAACCTGAATCTATATAGGGTTAAGTTTGTAATTATGCTAGTCTATTGTTTTGGAAGATGCTTTCTTAATTTATCATGGCATATATATTTTAGAATATCTTCCAAACATATATATCGAATCAGGTGGTCTCTTTTATATTATGACCTCCCACCTACACTTTATTCTACGTGTAGTCTAATCATTACTATGGTAAGATTGCGCTAATAAAATGAAGTTTTTCTTGTAAAACTTATTTTAGTTAGCAATACTTACCATAGTAATGATAAGAGGCCCACCTCCCGCCCCGCTTTATACTGTGCTGAAATTTAAAGAATTGACGTACTGCGCAACTTCCGGTGGATATATTATCCGGTACCGGAGTAGGGGTATAAAGACCGGTATCTTCGGTCCGGGACCAAGCCTGATTCGATCTCAAAATTTCCTTTGCAATTAACATGGAAATGGGTAGTAGTCTAATCATTACTATGGTAAGTATTGCTAACTAAAATAAGTTTTACAAGAAAAACTTCATTTTGGAGACGTTGCTTACAATTTGGTGGGACTTTTACCCGACAATGAGATGAAATGACATCTAAAGCCCTATCGCCCAATGAAACCAATAGGGTTTATAAGCATTGACGGTCCAACTCTAAGCGGTTTACCAGTACTCGGATTCAGCGGCCGGATCCAGCTCTGCGTGGAAGCATCATGCAGCCAATTTATTTCTTCAAGCCCCATTGGGCGGGGGCCGTCATTGAAAGTTTGAACAGTTTTGTGTCCACAGGTGTAAGAAAAATATCACGGATTTTCATCAGAAAAGTACGCATTTTGGAGAATTTTAAAACAATGCACTATGCCCCACGGATGTGTTATCGTCATGGGAACCATAAAATTGTTTGAGACAGGGGTTGTTGGGACCATTGAGGGTTCAGTATAACGCCTGGTCAGGACTCGTAATGGGCATATCCTTTTTTGTATTTTCTTTAATTCAAGGGTATGCCGTGTAGACTAGTTAGAATCTAGGCGAAGTTAATTAGTACACACACAATATAAATAAAAATTCCCAGACAAAATACTGCGGTTATCCAAATATATTAACCCATTTCGTACCAGAAACCCTTAAAGGGGTACCTTGGCAAACAGTGCAGGCCCAGATCAGACGCCGCAGAACGCGGCGTCTGATCAGGGCCTCCACTGTTTGCTGTCGGAGTACAGTACTCCTGCAGGATAATTTATTTAGCCACGCCCATTTCTGACTCATAACCAATCAATTCACTTGATTTAATGTATTCATTCAAATTTGCAAACTGAACGACAAACTTTATAGATTCTGATCAGATGGCTTCTTCAGAAGTCATTAGATCTGGATCTACGCTGTTTGCAAAGGTAGGGGTTGTCGTGTCCTGCGGGATAAGGTGTAAGAAGCTTAAAGACACATTTTTTTCCTTATATAAAAGGGGTGGCCTGTCTAATGATCTCCAATAAACATTTCCTTCGGACCATAGTGCACAACAAAGGCTTATCTTATCTATGTGATTATGAGGTGATTATGAGCAGATTACTTGTTTAATAGGGGGCTCAATAAGGGTACTTGAGTGATAGTATAATTTACTGAGATTGTTTCCAACAACATATTGTTTAAATAACTTCTTTTTTATTTTAAAATAAAGTAAAGAAAAACACTGATATCCATTGTTTCCTTTATTCAAAAGTGCAAAGAAGTAAACAAACAAGGTAAATGAATTGATTAACCTCAAAATTTAATCAATCACTTTACCTTTATTTATTTATATTTATTTATTTTATTTCGGTTGAAAATATGTGATACACAAATCATATAATGTCTAAAACATTAGCATTTTATAGTTTCAGTCAAGATGGAACTATAAAATGTTCTTTGTTTTAGACACAATCATATCAGAAAAGAGAGAAAAAAAGGATTTTTTTTAGATTTTATTTTTCACCTTTTCAAGTTTAAAACTAAAATAACAAACACAATTAAATTTATTTTTCTTATTTATATTGCAAACATAGGTTGTGGGTGCTCGTTAGAGCCGCCTCATTGAGGCGGTTTAAATGAGTACCCATAACCTATGACTCAATGAGACGATTCTAACGAGCACCCGCAACCTATGACTTGGAGCAGAAATAAGGAAAAATAATGTATACTCCCTTAAACCCCCATTTTCTCTATAGAAAGTGTGGTTATGGGGATGTTCCTTTTTCCTCAAAAACATATATTGTGTATCCTTGTTAGAATCGCCTCATGGAAGCAGTTCTAACGATCAGTCACACTATAAAAAACAAATTGTGGGTACTTATCTGAACTGCTTCGCCAGGGTGGTTCCCACATGAGTACCCACAATATATGTTTAGAGCAGAAATAATAAAGTTATCAGGATTTTATCTGAAAAAAAAAAAACATTTTTGGTGGAAAAAATTTACCAATATATTTTAATTGGCATTTTCTGTAATGATTATAAATAATGGCTACTAAATATAAAATTGGAAAAAAGTGCTTTTGTTTCTTTTGTTTCTTCCATGCAAATCAAAATAAGGACTTAGGTGTAAATGAATAGATGTCATTTGTCAAAGTCATATCCCTGGGTAGTTTATTACCCTCTCTTGGTCCCCTACCTGTATGACAGCCTGAATACCCCAAGTGTATTTTATCTCAATGCTGGATTCTTTAATAAACGGTCATTAGGATGTTATGTAATCAAAAATGTGTCTTTAATGTCAACTGACATCATTTTGGTGCACGGCGAAGGCTCAGAATTAGACGGCGCATCTGCGCTGTCTAATCTTGCCCTTCGTTGTGCGCGCGTATCTAATGACAGGCTGAATGAAAGCAGACAAACACAAGTTCTACCTTGAACGAAATACCAATTGCATTTTCTCTGAAATGAAATCCAGGAAAATATGCATGTTCTCTGAAATGTCACTATCAATAAAGACTGACACTGCAAAGGACAAAAACCAGATTCGTTTGTATTTGACCAGTTCTAGATAAACTGTTTCAGGAAAACACAAGGACTTTAAAGCCGTCACAGAAATATAGCTATATAAGTTAAAACATATACACTGCTGAACTGATGCACATAATAGCATTGTGTGTTAATGAACTAACTACTGCAACCTTTCACACATCGAAAGTTTCGTGCGGAGGCCAAGGGGCAGTAAATCGTAGCACTTATTGATCCGCGCCACAGAACGTTTTTGTTTCTTTGTTGACAACTCTTGTAGAATGCGATTTCAATATGCTCCACGCATGCACCAATCAAGACAGAATACATGATGGACACCTCTCTTGACAGCAGCAATATTCCAACCCATTTTTACATTTACATGTAAATAAAAGCGCTGCATTCACTGCACCATGTCCATACACTACACTTTCATCAAGCAAGTCCAGTAACTTACATCAAGGATGTGCCATAACACTGTCAAAAATGAATTCAAAGTGAAGGTGCAGTTGACATGAATATTTGACCGAGATGACTATTTTCAACGTTCAAAGGACCATAGCTCCAAAAGTAAGCAAATCAGAGTTATAATTCTCATGTTCTGTAGATCCCCTCACGCTGCTTCACATCCGTGTGAAGATTACTGAAAATACAGTAGAATTCCGCTGTTAAGACCACCTAAAATTAAGTCTAATTCTGCTTTTAAAAGCTTATTTAGTAAGTTGCAGTTATTCTTACTGTGTATTTTCTGCATACAGTGTTCTCTGGTCAGACAGACAATCTTTGGGACTGTTCAAAAGTGGTCTTAAAGACCACTTTTGAACAGTCACAAAGATGGTTTTAATATAGGAATTTTAATGTATCTCAAAGCAGACTAGAAACAAGTATATCACAGACACCGTTTTTTTTCAATGTCCAAAGATCCATAACTCAAAAATGAGTAAAGCCAGACTTATGGTCCTTGTGTTCTACACGTCATCTTATGGTGCTTTATATTTTTGCAAGGCTAAAATCTCTGAAACCATTTTCAAGTTATAGAAAGTTTATGACTAGGATCACTGTTTACGATGTTCAAAGGGCAATAAGTCCAAAAGCAGACACAGAGTAATGGTTATTATGTTGTTCTGCATATCATATCATGGTGATGTATATCTGCGTAAATTTTTAAGAAAATATCTCAAACAATTTTTAGAGCAGAAACAAATGTATTACATAAATCACTTTTTTAATGTTCAAAGGGTCATAACGCCAGAAGTAGCTAAGCCAGAGCTACCGTTCTTATGTCCTGCACCTCCACTCATGATGACTTACATATGTGTGAAGTTTTATCAACATATTTGAAACAGTTTCCAACTTACAGATCGGACACAAGTACAGTTGGTAGAAATGTTTTTTCCCCAATATTTACTGTGTTCAAAAGGCATGACTCCAAACGTAGGTAACCAAGAGTTACGGATCTTGTGTTCTGCACGTCGTCCCTCTGTGCGTTTAATTTATGAGAAATTTATAAATATATCTCGAACGGTTTTCAACTTTTATAGCTGGTACGAGTACATGGTAGAAATAGCTATGTTCAATGGGTAATAACGCCAAAGGTAGACAAACCAGAGTCATTGTCCATATGTTCTGCACAGTGTCTTATGGTGACTTACATGTGTGTGGTTTCATCAAAATATCTGCTAAAAAGGTTTCCACCCTATAGAGCAGGCATGAGTACAATTGGAAGAAATGAATTTTTCAATATTTACTATGTTCAAAGCGCCATATCTCCAAAAGCAGGCTAGCCAGAGCGCTACGTTTCTTGTTTTCTACACGTCGACTCGTGGTGATTTAAATTTACGAGAAAATTCATGAAAGTATCTAGAACGATTTTCAACTGTCAGAGAGGATATGATTACATGGTAGAAACGGCTATGATCAAAGTTCAAGGGCAAAAACTTCAAAAGTAGGCAAACTAGAATTATTGTCTATATGTTTTGCATTGTGCTTTACATATTTGTGAAGTTTCGGGAAAATATCTGAAACGGTATCAGAGTAATGGAGCGGACACGGACACAGTACATGAAAGAAATGTCTATGGTCAATGACTGCAAAAGTAGGAAAATCAGAGTTACAGTTTATATGTGCTGCACTTCGTCTCATGCTGCTTTACATATCTGTGAATTTACGTGAAATGTCTTAAACAGTGTCATAGTTATGGAGCGGACCCGAAACTGTAAGGCGCCGACGGACGAACTGACAGACATTCAGGGGGTGGGGGGGGGGCATAAAAAGCAAGATTTCACTCTACTTCTGTAAAGCTACTCCCAAAACACCAGTACTAGGTACCTGCTGATTGGTCTAGTACACCCATTCGCATGCAAAAAAGTAGACCATAACCGGTTAACGTTTTCAGGGGTCATCTTTGAACAGCCACTTTTTCATGCCAAATCTTCCTTCTTGAACTCAAGACATCCCACGTTATCCTCACCGTTCACATCACCCAGACGCCATAAAATACAGACCCAGCAAACAAGCCCATATTAAGTACATATCACAATTTCTATTGGCCCCCGCCCATAGGGGCTTGAAGAAATATATGGGCTGCATCATGCTTCCACGCAGAGCTGAATCCGGCCCGCACACTAGTACTGGTTAACCGCTTAGAGGATCTCAGCCTGTCCAGGAACCGCGGTGCGAGGCGGACCGTCCATGCTAATAAACCCTATTGGTTTCATTGGGCGACAGGGCTTGAGATGTCATTTCATCTCAACGTCTCCAAAATGACCTTTACAGTGTTGACGGGGACGTTAAACCTCAAATCAAACAAAATCTATTAGCAACCATGTCAATATTGACCGGTCAAGACTAAAAAAAGCGAAACTGTTATGCCTTTGCAAAGGAGCACGCGCTCAGTGGCGTGACAATAAACTCTTGGCACGACTAAAAAAGAGAAATGAATTGAGTGAGCATACAGGCACACAGTATTTCGTGTGTGTGTGCGTGCGTGCGTGTGTGTGTGTAAGTGTGTGTGTGAAGTAAGAATTTGGTGATTATGTTTTACTTTAACATTCCTTTAACTATTTTGAGCAGTGTATATAAGCTGCGTCTGGTCAGATTCAACAGTGTATGCTTAAGGTAGAAAAACAAATTGCAAATAAAACAACATTGGCAGTTCTATAACTGGACGGGGGCCTGTCCAAGGCTGTTAGATATTGGATCCTATTTTGGGGTAATTTGTTTGTCAATCGACCCAAAGTTTCTAAGCACAGTAGGTTTTCTTTGTTGATATCCACGTGACTTATCACTACACTGATTTGTAGACAATCCAGCTAACTGTTATTTATAGAAAAAAGCCTCGCTATTATTTTCATTGTGAAGTCACAGTCCTGAGTGAAAGAAAGCGCAATGTAATACATTGAGTTTGCGCCGGGGCATTGGCAAATAGTTCAGACCCCCGAAGAATGCGGCGTCTGATCAGGGTCTTAACTGTTTGCTTAAAGTACGGGAATTTAGGTGTTTAACAAAACAGCCCAATTTTCCGTTCATGCAGTGCCGCTTTCCCAGCTCAGAAACAAATGACCCAACAGTGTTGTCTTTGTTTGTTTGTTTGATTTGAGGTTTAACGTCCCCGTCAACACAGTATAGGTCATTTTGGAGACACTGCTTCCAGTTTTGTGGGACTTTTACCCGACATTGAGATGAAATGATATCTCAAGACCTGTCGCCCAATGAACCCAATAGGGTTTATAAGCATGGACGGACCGACTCGCACCGCTTTGTCTGGGCAGATTTAGATCATCTAAGCGGTTTACCAGTATATACTCATGCGCGGGTCGGTTTTAGCTCTGCGTGGAAGCATCATGCAGCCCGTCTATTTCTTCAAGCCCCCGCCGTCAAAGGTGTTATCAGTACCTTGATTTATATAGTGGCTGAAGATTCTCAAACATAAAGAATACCCGCCTATATAATTTTGATCCCCCCCCCCTTGCACCCCACTGTTATATAGGAAATCTGGGTGTACAGGGGTAAATCTTATGTTTCTTATTTCTGCTCTAAGGTATCTATTAGAACTGTCTCAGACTCCACGAGACAGTTCTAAAGGTTACGGTTCTAAAGTGTACCCACAATCTATATTATGTGCAGAAACAAGAAAAAATATTATAATTTTCATCTTGAAATTTTCTTTTTTTCGGGTAGATTGACTATCACTTATAGAAAATAGCAGCATTAATTTGATCGCAGTGTGGTCAGCGTATTGCATAAAAGTGTTATCTGTAGAATCTGGCTGAAATCAGCATAGACCCAGATCAGAAGCCGCAGAACTGATCAGGGTCTTTTGTTTGATTTGAGGTTTAACGTCCCCGTCAACACTGTATAGGTCATTTTGGAGACGTCGATTCCGTTTCCCTTTACCGAGCGCCAGAAAGTAGAGATTTTGATAAAAGCCTCCGTGGTGTATTGGCTATGCTACTCGCCTTGTAAACCAGGGGTCGCAGGATCGCTACCGGGCTTCTCCAGACTTTCGGATGAGTCTTTAAATCGAGGTCCCGTCTCCGTATGACCTTAGCTGTTGGTGAGACGTAAAACTCAAACACACAACTTTAGAGATTTTGATGAGGCACACTTTTTTTATAAAAATGTTTGATTTGAGGTTTAACGTCCCCGTCAACACTGTATAGGTCAATTTGGAGACATCTCTTCCGATTTCGTGGGACTTTTACTCGACATTGAGATGAAAAGATATCTTAAGCCCTGTCGCCCAATGAAACCAATAGGGTTTATAAGCATGGACGGTCCGACTCGCACCGCTTTGCCTGGACAGGCTTAGATCCACTAAGCGGTTTACCAGTCCTATTGTGCGGTCGGTTTCAGCTGTGCGTGGAAGCATCATGCAGCCCATTTCTTCAAGACCCGATGGGCGGATCAGGGTCTACACTGTTTGCTTACAATACAGGAATTTAAGGGTCAGACGCAGAAAAAGGCAGCGTCTGATCAGGGTCTACACGGTTTGCTTACATTACAGGAATTTAAGGGTTGAACGATACACTCTAAGTCCGCGTTCAGGCCCATTTTCCCAATCTACACTCAGGGACAGTCGACCTACCAGTACACTCAGTGCTTTGATTTTTTCTCGACGGTAAATTTACAATGTATTTGTATAGGCGTGTTCAGTTTGACAATGCTTCACAACAACGTAACATGATCAGGTTGGATTCATCGGGTTATAAGGAGGGTTGGCATGGTTCGTCTGAAAAAAGTCGCTAGCAAATTCTCTTTTTTCTTTAAGTTTTAAGACCCTTTCAATATCGAGTCAACGGTAAATCAAATTTGGGCGAAAACCGGAGTATCCGTAGAAAAACCACCTGATCAACTATTGACGTAATTGGCGTCAAATCCGAGAGCCGATAGAGGCTCGGACCCAAAGCGGCGAGAAAACTGATGTTTAAGAGTCAGAGCTCTCAATTGCCAAGTGTACGAGCCGTAAATACACGTATAAGACTCTCCTGTACGCCTAAATACGTCGATGATATGAATACAGTGGACACTCGTTATAACGACAGTATTTGGCCGTTATAAAGAATTTGCTGTTAGATAGAATCCCAACTAGCAGTATGATAGGTAATAAAAAGGCCTTTTCTCCATTATTTCTTCAAGAAACAAATGTGTTAGAATCGCCTCAATGAGGCGGTCCAACGAGAACTCAACCTATATTTGGAACAGAAATAAGAAAAGCATCGAAAACACACATGTACCTGCATGCTACCGTAATATCCTCTCCCTTGCCGCACGAAGCTTTCCATCATATTATCAAGCCCATGTAAAATACTTTATATTAGAAAAAGTGGTTTTACAAGGGGATGCATCAACTTCCATATTACTGCAGAAATACATGTACATAAGGTTGTGGGTACAGGCGGTTCTAACAAGCACCCAAATTCTATGTTTAGACAGAATTAAGGACATTACCACATATTTACATCATTCTGTCAATCTGAAAAACGTTTATTCTGGAGACATTTAAGACAGAATTTTATCACATGGGTACGAATATAGTTAATGAATAGAGGTGGGCGTGTTTGGGTTTTACGTCCTACCGCCAACTAAGGTCATACAGAAGGGGACCTTGGTTTACAGACTCATCCAAAAGTCTGGAGAAACCCAGAATCGAACCTACGACACCTTGTTTATGAAGCCAGTAGCTTAGCTGGTAGACCACGGTGGAGGTCATATTAAACTTATCTGCTGAACATGCAAACGAAAATATTACATACTTAGTCTAAATATATCTTTGGGATAGCCAGCAAAAACATTTATAGCAATACATTAATATTGTTAGTCATGAGAAAGTTTACGTCCCAGTTTTCTCGTCCTCGCAGTAAGATATAGAACTCCCAGCAGGCACATTTAATTGTGACGTCATGTCAACGTCGGTACAACGTCATGACATTTATGCAACGTCAAATCAACGTTGGTGCAACGTCTTGATGTGACGGTGCCAAAGCGGCGTATGCCTGCTGGGTTGTCCGATTACAGAAACATGCCGATGAAAAATTAAGATACAGTTCTTTCGATGAACATCTACTGGTGGGTCCATTTTTCAATTTAAAGGGTTTCACATTTGTTTTATTTGTAGTAAGTTTCACAAAACAAACTTCCAAGCTTTAACATTTGGCACTCTATAGGCTAATTCATCAGAAAACAGGACTTGCCAATTTGCATGGGATTTCAAATTCTGTTTTCTGGGAATAAGAAAAAAATATTTTAAAATGATATCTGCTGAGAAAAAGACCCAGCATGCAGAGCGTTAAACGAACAGTATAGACGCCGATCAGTCGCGACCAAGTTTTTGGACGATAGGCATTTACATGTATATGGGTTAAGATGAAAATATAATTTTTGTTATATTTCTGCTCTAAAGCCAGACTGTAGGTACGCATCAGATTTGCTGTTAAACGTCCCCGTCAACACTATATAGGTCATTTTGGAGACGTTGCTTCCAATTTTGCGTGACTTTTACCCAACATTGCGATGAAATTACATCTCAAGCCTTGCCGCCCAATGAAACCAATAGGGTTTATAAGCATGGCGGTCCGACTCTCACCGCTTTGCCTCGGCACGCTTAGATCCTCTAAGCGGTTTACCAGTACTCGTATGCGGTCGGATTCAGATCTGCGTGGAAGCATCATGCAGCACATTTAGTTCCTCAAGCCCCGATGGGCGGGGGCCGAGGAGCTTTTTCTTACGAGTACGTACAATCCATAGGGCAGATATAAGAAGAAAGATAGTTTAGCTGCTATAATTATACATTGTGGGAGTTTGTTAGTCGCCTCGCCTCGGTGATGCGATTCTTACGAGTACCTACCGCCTTTGTTTTTGAGCAGAAATAATAGAGGTTCCTGTGAAGTTCAGCAACACCGTTTTTGGTATAAAACTGAATTCACCCATTTAGTACCAGAAACCCCAAAACGGGTACCTTGCCAAACAGTGTAGGCCCAGATCAGACACCGCAGAACGCGGCTTCTAATCAGGACCTACACTGTTTGCAAAGAGTTCAGACATTTTCCAAGTAGATTTTTAAAACACAACCTGACATCCCTAATCCTGCCATATATAAGGAGGATTTGCTTGTTTGAGGTTTAATGTCCCCATCAACATTGTAAAGGTCATTTTGCAGACGTTGCTTCCATTTTTTGTGGGACTTTTACCCGACATTGACATGAAATGACATCTCAAGCCCTGTCGCCCAATAAAACCAATAGGGTTTATAAGCATGGACGGTCCGACTCGCACCGCTTTGCCTGGGCAGGCTTAGATCCTCTAAGCGGTTTACCAGAACTTGTGTGCGGGTCGGATTCAGCTCTGCGTAGAAGCATCATGCAGCCAATTTAGTTCTTCAAGCCTCGATGGGCGGGGGCCGAGGAGCTTTCTTACGAGTACGTACAATCCATGTTTTAGGGCAGGTATAAGAAGAAAGATAGTTTAGCACATTTTTATTACTGCTCTAATCATACATTGTGGACGTTCGTTAGTCGCCTCGCCTCGGGGAGGCGATTCTTACGAGTACCTACCGTCTTTGTTTTTGAGCAGAAAAAGGGAGATTCCTGTTTTTGATATAAAACTGGATTAACCCATTTAGTACCAGAAACGCCAAAACGGGTACCTTGGCGAACAGCGCAGGCCCAGATCGGACCTACACTGTTTGCAAAGAATTCAACCAGTTTTCATACCAGGGGTCGCAGGATCGATCCCGTGCTTCTTCAGACTTTCGGATGAGTCTTTAAACCGAGGTTCCGTCTCCGTTTGATCTTAGCTGTTGGTGAGACGTAAAACTCAAAAACACTCACTCACGCTTTCAGCCATTTTCCAAGTACATTTTGAAGAAAACACAACCTGACAACCCTTAATCTCGAAATGAACTCCTGCCATATATAAGGAGGATGATTCCATTTGGCACAAAAAGGGTTAACGGTTAACCAGGAATAACCTGAGCTATAAATATCCTGTGTTCTGACAATCAGACATCTCCATCTCAAGAGTAAAACTGACCTTTGATTTGCTCATGAAAATGCTAACTAGAAATACAGAGCCACGTTTGGTGGAAGAATTATCATTTTTTTACTGAATAAGTCTAACTGTCACGTCCTCAATCATAGTGGGATTTTTTAACGGGAGAACGATATACGCTTTTAGCTTCCGTTCTAATTATACGCCCGTTTTGAAAAAACGGGACGTATTATGTTATGGGGTCCGCGTCTGTCCGTCCGTCCGTCCGTCCGTCCGTAAACTTTTCGTTTCCGGATAACTCCTCCTACAGTTTTCATCCGATCAAGTTGAAACTTGGTAGGTAGTAAGACCATGATGTGTAGATGTGCGTAAAGTTTCGAGAATTAACGTTCGCCAAATATTAACAGAGTTATGCCCCTTTGAAAATTTTGTAAACATTTTCGTTTCCGGATAACTCCTCCTACAGTTTTCATCCGATCAAGCTGAAACTTGGTAGGTAGTAAGACCATGATGTGTAGATGTGCGTAAAGTTTCGAGAATTAACGTTCGCCAAATATTAACAGAGTTATGTCCCTTTGAAATTTTTGTAAACATTTTCGTTTCCGGATAACTCCTCCTACAGTTTTCATCCGATCAAGTTGAAACTTGGTAGGTAGTAAGACCATGATGTGTAGATGTGCGTAAAGTTTCGAGTATTAACGTGTGCCAAATATTAACAGAGTTATGCCCCTTTGAAAATTTTGTAAACATTTTCGTTTCCGGATAACTCCTCCTACAGTTTTCATCCGATCAAGCTGAAACTTGGTAGGTAGTAAGACCATGATGTGTAGATGTGCGTAAAGTTTCGAGAATTAACGTTCGCCAAATATTAACAGAGTTATGTCCCTTTGAAATTTTTGTAAACATTTTCGTTTCCGGATAACTCCTCCTACAGTTTTCATCCGATCAAGCTGAAACTTGGTAGGTGGTAAGACCATGATGTGTAGATGTGCGTAAAGTTTCGAGAATTAACATCCGCCAAATATTAACAGAGTTATGCCCCTTTGAAATTTTTGTAAACATTTTCGTTTCCGGATAACTCCTCCTACAGTTTTCATCCGATCAAGCTGAAACTTGGTAGGTAGTAAGACCATGATGTGTAGATGTGCGTAAAGTTTCGAGAATTAACGTTCGCCAAATATTAACAGAGTTATGCCCCTTTGAAAATTTTGTAAACATTTTCGTTTCCGGATAACTCCTCCTACAGTTTTCATCCGATCAAGCTGAAACTTGGTAGGTAGTAAGACCATGATGTGTAGATGTGCGTAAAGTTTCGAGAATTAACGTTCGCCAAATATTAACAGAGTTATGTCCCTTTGAAATTTTTGTAAACATTTTCGTTTCCATATAACTCCTCCTACAGTTTTCATCCGATCAAGCTGAAACTTGGTAGGTAGTAAGACCATGATGTGTAGATGTGCGTAAAGTTTCGAGAATTAACATCCGCCAAATATTAACAGAGTTATGCCCCTTTGAAATTTTTGTAAACATTTTCGTTTCCGGATAACTCCTCCTACAGTTTTCATCCGATCAAGCTGAAACTTGGGAGGTAGTAAGACCATGATGTGTAGATGTGGGTAAAGTTTCGAGAATTAACATCCTTCAAATATTAAAAGAGTTATGCCCCTTTGAAATTTTTGTAAGTATTTTCATTTCCGGATTACTCCTAGAGTTTTCATCAGATCAAGCTGAAACTTGGTAGGTAGATAAACCTTGATGTATAGATGTTCGTAAAGTTTCGAGTATTAACGTCCGCCAAATATTAACAGTTATATCCCTTTGAAATTTTTGTAAACATTTTCGTTTCCGGACATTTTGATAAAAAACGTCGCATTATGTTATTGACTTCGTGTCCGTTAGGACCGCTTCCGTCCGCCTTTCCGCCCATAGGCAAGATAGAATCATGGTATTCGCTCTAAAGTGTCTATTTAACAGCCACCTTAATACTTAATAACACTCACCCTTAAATATTTGGGAGTCATACTGACTCAAATGACTGGAAGTTGTCAAACCATTGTGGCACAAGGATCCATACCAGAAATTGGTGTTTCATTATGTGAGTTTTAACATAGATCCAGATTAGGAGTAACAAGGAAATGTGCATAAAGAATAATTTTACATTTCTTTAAAAAAAAAAAACAGTTGTGTGTACTTGTTAGAATAACCTTCATGAGGTGATTTAAAGAAGTACCAAAAATATTCATTTTTGAAGAGTATTAAGGAAATGTTGTTGCTTAATTGCCCTTGTTACTTCCCTTATGTGTTATAATATTGATAGTATGTTTACTACTGCAATGACCAGTCTTAACCTTTATCCTGCTGTAGGCGACAAGCCCTATCTTTGCAAACATTGTAGATCCAGATCAGATGGCTTCTGAAGAAGTCATCTGATCAGGATCTACACTGACATTCAGTAAATGAACATGTAGAAATAAACTGCATCGAGTAATCTGATTGGTTCAAAGTCAGATTTGGGTGTGGCTTAATTGAATATTCAGCAGGTTAAAGGCTAAGCAAATGCTATAAGTGCTCTTTTTTATGTGTTCTAAATTGCTAATCAGATTAATTCTAGTTCTAAACTGTTTGCTGTGGATGCAGCAATACAGGGAAAAGGAAGAAAGCTCTGTTTGTGATGCCCTAGCTCTGGATTCGCACTGTGCATGCTCTTCTTGCATTTTGCTGTCACCCATTGAAACTTGAAAAATAGTTCCACCATGAATAAGCAATGAATACTGTTTTCAGATTTCAGTCTACCAAATACGAATTTGCCACGGGCGTATAATGCCCCGCTTGCGGAGCTCTTGTCCTTTATTTGTCATGACTTTGTAATGTTTTTGAGACAATAGTACAAAAGTGGAGCGAGCTTAAGCTAATTAAACCCTTGCGGTTTCTTTGGGCAGTCGTCTCATCTTAATGTCGGGTGAAAGTCCCACAAAATCGGACGCAATGTCTCCAAAGTTACATAAATAGTGTTGGCGGGGACGTAAAACATCGATACAGAGAAAGAAACAACAACATGCAATGCTTATGACTACATTTGCAATATGGAGCTACTCTTGCATTACACGCCTATATAATATTTTGACCCCACTAAACCCCAGTTATATAGAAAAGCTGGGGTTTACAGGAGTATACATTATTTTCTTATTTCTGCTCAAAAACAGATTGTGGGTACTCGTTAGAACCACCTCGGCGAGGTGGTTCTAACTAGTTCCTACAATCTATGTTTTGAGCAGAAATATGAAAATGTCAGAATTTTTTACCACATTTTTTTTGTGGTAAAACTTTCAATGTATTTGTATGGGCGTGTTTTCGTAATGGATGTCCTTCCTTTCTCCATCACGTGAACAAGTCCGTGATATGAACACCCCCTTACACCCCACTCTATATATAGAAAACTGGGGTTTACGGGGTATTTATTGTTTTTCTTATTTCTGCCCCCAAGACATAGGTTGTGGGTACTCGTTAGAACCGCCTCAATGAGGCGGTTCTAACGAGCACCGACAACCTATGTTTGAAATAAAAATAACCAGAAAATCACAGATTTTCAAAAGAAAAGTAGCCATTTTGGAGATGAGAAAAAATGCACTATGTCGCACGGGTGTGATTTCGTAATGTCACAGGGCGGCTACTCTTGCTCCCTGTGGAAGTAATTCCTTTAAGAGTTCCCAGTTTGAAAGGGATTCAAATAACATCGGAACAATTATTGTTTCATTACTCATTTCACGAACATGTAGCTTTGTCCTTTCTTGGCCGTTGTTTGGATAAGTAGTTACTATTGTGCCCGCATTTTTATTATTTTTATTTCCAGAGGCACGCTTTTAGAGTAGACTCCTTACCCCTGTGGACACAAATCTGTTCGAACTAATATGAAGTACATTTCAACCTTTCAATTAATCTCTTCGCGTCAAGTTAGTTTGACAAGCAAATGCCATTCATCAAAGAATTCTAAAACCGAATCAGGCAATATACATTGATACATCTATGTTGATAGGTCTCATTTCCACAAACACTTTGGTTTCATTTTAGGTCTGATTGACATTTGAGATGTATTTTAATTTGGACAATGCTGGAGGCTGCAATGAAATGTACACCACTTAGTGTTTTTTGATTTATTCCTGGCTGGCTATTGATTGACATGATGTTCAGATATTTTGAATGATGTTTCAAATCAAGATGAAATGAGGCCCATCAAAATTTAACAGATTTGTGTCTAAAGGTGTAAATTTGTTTTATTAATTCCTTGAATGTGTATCCATTCCCTTTATTCCTGGCACTGAAGTACAGTAAAACTGTAATTTCTCGAACACCGATCAACCGTTTACGATGGCTGAGTCGAACTCGTTGCATACTCCCAAGAGAAAATTTGCAACACATCATATGCCAGTTGTTCAAAGCATTCTTAGCTCAACGAGCTCGTTAGACGTCAAATTGTTAACTGCCCTAGTAAGTACAAAATCTTGTAGTTTAGTATTTTTTCTGCAGATATATAGCAAAATTCCTATATTAAGTCCACCTTTGGGTCCGTCCAAACCTGTTCTTTAAGACCACTTTTGAACAATCCCAAATGTGGTCTCTTTCTAGAAAACACCGCGTGTAGAAAACACACAGAATGAATGACTGAAATCTTTTAAATATGCTTTGTAAAGGAGTATTAGTCTCAACAAGATGTGTTTGTGAAACATGAGCATATCCCAGGGCATGGTCATTTTTTTTCAAAGTTGGTCACAGTTCAAAGTCAAAGTCATGGGTCAAGATTTTTGGTTTGAGTGGGAAGCCCTTGGCACAAGGAACTTACATGCCAAATATGAAGGCTCTATCGTAAACGGTTCGTAAGTTATAAATAATATTTTTTCTTTAAAGTAGGTCAAGGTCACAGGTCAAAATTTTTTGCATGAATGTAAAGCTCTTGTCACATGGAACTTACATGCCAAATATGAAGGCTCTATCTTAAACGATTCAAAAGTTATGATCAATTTTATTTGTTCTTTTAAGTAGGTCAAGGTCATGGTCAAAACAAAATTTGCATGAATGTAAAGCTCTTATCACAAGGAACCTACATGCCAAATATGAAGGCTCTATCCCAAACGGTTCGAAAGTTATGGCCAAAATGGTATTTTTTTCTTTTAAGTAGGTCAAAGGTCAAGGGCACAGGTCAAAAAGTTTTGCATGAATGTAAAGCTCTTGTTACATGCCAAATATGAAGGCTGTATTTCAAACGGTTCAAAAGTTATGACCAATGTTAACTTTTTCTTTTATGTAGTTCAAAGGTCAAGGTCACAGGTCAAAATTTTTTGTATGATTGTAAAGCTCTTGTCACAAGGAACCTACATGCAAAATATTAAGGCTGTATCTCAAATGGTTCAAAAGTTATGACCAAAATGTTATTTTTTTATTTTAAGTAGGTCAATGGTCAAGGTCAAGATCACAGGTCAAAATTGAAAAGAATGAATGTAAAGCTTTTGTCGCAAGGAATATGAAGGCTGTATCTCAAGCGGTTCAAAAGTAATGACCAATGTTATTTTTTTCTTTTAAGTAGGTCAAAGGTCAAGGTCACATGTAATTTTTTTGCATGAATGTGAAGCTCTTGTCACAAGGAACGTTTATGCCAAATATGAATACTCTATCTCCAACGGTTCAAAAGTTATGACCAACGTTAAAGTTGTCCGCGTACAAACACAGGGCAAAAACACTATGTCCCCGCTGTCGCTACCGGGTGGTCTCAATAGTGGCACTGTATTAGCATATTTGCCATATTTAATGATCAAAGTTTTAACGATAAGTTAACTAACGACACTGGAAGTTTTGAACAACTGGCCCCAGATAATTTAGAGAGTATTGTCTTCTTATTTAATCTTCAAAATGCATGTTGGGTGTACTAGTTAGAATCGCCTCGATGAGGCAAATGAGTAAACACAGCAGATAATTATCCTAATCCCCATATCATATCCATTATGCCTATTGACCGGGTGTTAGTATATTATTGTCTTCAACATGTGTATTGAATTTACTGTTTAGAATCGCCTCGATGATGTTGTTCTAATGAGTAAGCACGTTTATTTAAATACCAAAATCATTCGCATTATACCCCCCTCACCTAGGGCTGTACTCGATTTAATCTTTAACAAGAGCTCCGCAAGCGGGGCATTTTACGCCCGTGGCAATTAGTAAGATGGAGCATATATATACTGACTGTTGTACAAGTTTGGGTTTGTGGAATGTGACCAAGGAACAAAATGTACTTCATATATTCTTACCTGGCACTATTAATAGCCCTCAATGGCTCAAAATACTTGTCTCCAACAAATTTTCATGGACGGTAATATTTGGTGGACCATAACCTCAAAATAAGATGGGCTTTACTCTGTCAATAAGTGATGGACTGGAACCTTGAAATAGTATGCGCTTTTCCACATCATTGTCTAGCGATATGTAAAGTTTAAGCTCCATCAGATGTAAAATGTGGGAGGAGTTATCCGGAAACAAAATACGTTTAGAAAAATCTGTGAATGGGGAATAACTCTGGTAATATTTGGCGGACTGTAACCTCAAAATAATATGCACTGTTCCACATCATGCTCTTACTGTATGTAAAGTTTCAGCGCCATCAGATGTAAAATATAGGAGTTATCCGGAAACAGAATGTTTAGAAAAATCTGTGAAAGGAGTATAACTCTGGTAATATTTGGCGGATCGTAACCTCAAAATAATATACACTGTTCCATACCATGGTCTTACTGTATGTAAAGTTTCAGCATCATCAGATGTAAAATGTAGGAGGAGTTATCCGGAAACAAAATGTTTACAGATTTTTTCTAAAGGGCATAACTCTATTATTATTTGGTGGACGGTAACCTTGAAACAATATGCATAGCCCCACACGATGGTCTAACAAAATATGAAGTTTCAGCTTAATCGGATGTAAAATGTAGGAGGAGTCATCCAGAAACGAAAAATTTCAACAAAAAAAATCAAAGGGGCATAACCTCGAAACAATATGCGCTGCCCCACATCATGGTCTAACTATGCATGAATTTTCAGCTTGATCGGATGTAAACTGCAGGAGAAGTTATCCGGAAACGAAGAGTTGACAAAAAGTTCAAAGGGGCATATAACTCTTATAATTTGGTGAACCGTAATCTCGAAACAATATTTGTTTGTTCGTTTGATTTGAAGTTTAACGTCCCCATCAAAACTGTATAGGTTATTTTGGTGACGTTGCTTCGAATTTTGTGGGACTTTTACCCGGCATTGAAATGAAATGACATCTCAAGCCCTGTCGCCCAATGAAACCAATAGGGTTTATATGCATGGACGGTCCGGCACGCACCGCTTTGCCTGGGCAGGCTTAGATCATTCACTAGAATCGCCTCTTGATGAGGCGATTCTAGAAATCATTCCCATTATGCCTTCAAACCAGGTGCTCAACTAACATTCAGTGGCCAGGCCTCGTACTGAGCACGCTTTTCCATGCATGAAAGCCCCGATTTTGCAATGCCTGAAAGCCCCGATTTTGCAGCTTCAACCCTTATTCTGCTGAACAAGACACAACTATTACCTTTGCAAACAGTGTAGATCCCGATCAGATGGCTTCTGAAGAAGCCATCTGATCAGGATCTACACTGTTTGTAATGCAGTTTGTGAAAATATCAAGTATTTTGGTTGACATATAGTCAGAAATGGGTGTGGGTAAATACATTTACCCAGCAGGATAACGGTTGAATAGTTTTTTAAACAGACTATAGGCACAAGAATCAAAATCTAAAAAGCCTGAAATCAAGAAAAAAAATCAAGCTCTAAAAGCCTGAAATCCTGCAAATGCCTGAAAAATATGAGGCCTGAGTGGCTCGAACTACCCCAATCACGAACACAATTTTATGGTCTCAGAGGGTGCTAAGCCATTGAATTTTGACCATAGCTACAATCGCTTTGACGTTTAATGGCCTAGCCAATACTATTTAGGTCATATTGAGCCAGTCAGTTTACTTAGCCACAGTTTTCCTGGACAGGCTTATACGTAAGCGGTTAACCAGTACAGTGCTTTCACCGGACACTGACAACTGCCCTTCTTGAATCCGCAGGCGAACTAAGGTTGAAGAAATAACGAATGAGTTATACACTTCACATGATAACAATTTTACAGGAAAGCTTGGGTGAGCGCAAGTAACAGCCCTTTGGGTCCCGAAATCCCTTAGCGACGAGCGAATGGCAACCAGAGCATCTGTATACAGCGCATTCTTGAAGCGTTTTAGGTCAAAGGAAGATGATTTTTTTTTCACCCCCGGTGACTGTAAATGAGGCCTGGGTCCATTATGACTTACGAAACTACGTAGTATGACCCATCTTCTTTCGTATGAATGTTTTCATTGCTCTTAAAGGAACTCATTTTTGATTTTTATTTGCCTTCACTGCAGCTGGTGTTGTGCCGTGTAGCGGCCGTAAAACGTCTTCCCGTACATCAACCATAGTGCAGTTTATATTTTACTTTTGGTCCTTTGAGATCAGCGTGAATATTATGAGAAATCAGAAATAAGTTATTGGTTAAGACTCATATTCTAGACAAGTTTTTAATTATTTGGACCCCTTTTTGATTTATATCAGTCTTTGAATCGACTGCCTATGCGAAATTCGCAAAATTGCAGTATGTTTCCTCTGGCTTTCTTTGCCGGATCATTACGGGGTCACTGATGAGGCTTTATTTATTCTTTCGTATGAATGTTTTCATTGCTCTTAAAGGAACTCATTTTTTATTTTTAGTTACAATTCCTTGACATCAGATTTAAGCTAATCAGCTTCTATAGATGCGTTCCTGCAGTGTTTCCCAGCCTGGCTTCATCATCTCTTATGAGCCGGAGAATAAAACTCTAAGTCGCCAGTGGGTAGGGCCGGGGTCTCCGGGTGACAGTAGATGAGACATGGGTCCATTATGCAGTGTTTTTCCAGCTTGGCTTCATCAACGTGGGCCAGAGAATAAAACCCAAATTCGCCAGTGGGTAGGGCCGGGGTCTCCGAGGCCAAAGAAGGCAAGGTATGGCAATTGTATTTTGGGACACACAATGCGTTATTAGCAAAGGGAACTACATGTACAATAACAGGTGCGTATTATGCTTTGCACGACCAACTGAGAACTGCGATCCGCGATAAACGTTGAGGTAAACTCTCAAAAGGGATTCTGCTCCAACAGGGCAATGCACGAGTCCACACTTGCAAAATTACAATGGATGCTGTTGAGCGGAATGGGTACGAGCTACTACCGCACCCCGCCTATTCTCCGGACTTAGTTCCTAGTGACTATTTCATATTCCCAAACTTGAAAAAAGATATCTGTGGACGTCATTTCCGGTCCAATGAAGAAATCGTGGCGGCAGTTAAGGAGTGGGTCGGAGACAAGGACCCTGGCGTCTTCAGTTCTGGGCTGATGGCACTGGAACAGCGTTGGTCCAAGTGTATTATTCTAACGGGCAATTACATCGAAAAAGAAGAGATCGATCTCACCCAGAAATAAGTTAGGCTGTTTTTTATTGACTCGCCCTCATAGATTGTGGGTACTTGTTACTGAGAACTGTCTCAATGCGATAGTTCCAACAAGCACCAACAATCTATATTTGGATCATAAATTAATAAGGAAAACATTATCTGAAAATGCTAGTTCTATATATTATGTTTGATTTGATGTTTAACATCCCCGTTAATACTATTTAGGTCATTTCAGAGACGCTGCTTCCACTATTGTAACATTGAGATGAAATGACACCTCAGTCCCTGCCGCCGATTAAAACCAATAGGGTTTATATGCATGGACGGTTGGACTCGCACCACTTTGCTTGGGCAGGCTTAGATCCTCTAAGCCGTTTAGCAGTACTCATGTGCGGCCGGTTTCAACTCTGCGTGGAAGCGCGATGCATCCCGAACTATTTCTCCAAGCCCCGATGGACGGGTACCTCTAGTTCTACATATATGACAGATGCCATTATACATGTAGCAAAGCCGGCTGTGACAGGTGAAATGAGGTCTCAGTACAATGTGTTCAGTTAAGTCTCAACTACAGTATCCCTCAGTACCCTGACTTTATCATACGATGTCGCGTCTGAGAGTGTAATAACGCCATGTATTATTTTCGATAATCCACTAGTGGATTAAATATGCAAATTAGTTACATACGCTCCGTGACGTTTCATGTACGGCGTCCTTAACGACGTCGCGTTTACTAATGGCGGAATATTGACATTTTCGTACAAAAATAGTGAATAAATACGTTTTAAATGTCATATGATAAATAGAATCTTGCAGTCGTGCCCAAGTATTATTGAATTTATTAAACTCATTGAGGAAAAGGGATAAAAAGCTCGGCGAAGCCTCGCATTTTATCCTTTTTCCTCAACGAGTTTAATAAATTCAATGATACATAAGCACTCATGTAAGATCCTCTTCCCATACAATCTGCCGCTATAGCGAATTTGCTGCTATATAAGGAATCTCAATAAGTAGTAGAGTACAATAGGTAATAAATAGAGGATCTTACATGAGTGTTCATGTAGTATTGAATTTATTAAACGAGTTGAGGAAAAGGGATAAAATGCGAGGCTTTGCCGAGCATTTTATCCCTTTTCTTCAACGAGTTTAATAAATTCAACAATACATGAGCACGAATGCAAGATTCTATTTATCATATGACAATATACAACGCATTTTATTCACGATTGTTTACAAAATGTCAATATTCTGCCATTAGTAAACACGGCGTTGTTAAGGACGTCGTACGTGTTACGTTACGGGACGTATCTAGCTAATTTGCATATTTAATCCACTAGTGGATTATCGAAAATATTACATGGCGTTATTACACTCTCAGACGCGACGTCATATGATAAATGACTTTTCCCTCAGATTCTCCAAGAAACAAATGCTGTGGACATTTGTTAGAATCGCCTCACCAAGGAGATTCTTCTAACAGATATCCACAACATTTGCTAGGAGTATTGAATAATTACAATTTTCTTGATTTTCTCCATGAATTAATCTCAGCTTGAGCTAAGGATTTGTTCCACTGGAAATGTTGTTTTTACAAGTTTTGTCATTATAACAAGTTTTGTCGTTATATTGAATGTCAGTTTATCATATGACGTTGCGTCTGAGAGTGTAATAACGCCATGGTATGACCTTGACCTTGGAGGTAAGGACCTTGGTTTTGTGTGAGGCAGATTGTCTCATGATGACCAACATTTCTGCCAAGTAATTTCAAAATCCATCCAGAGATAAGAAAGTTATTGACTGCTGTTAAGTTTCGGCCCATTTTTTTACCTTTGACCACTAAGTATGACCTTGGCCTTGGAGGTACGGATCTGGGTTTGCAAGTGACACATCGTCCCATGATGGTTAACATTTCTTCAAAGTAATTTCAAAATTCATCGAGAAATAAGTAAGTTATTGACTGCGTTTAAATTTCGGACCCTTTTTTCACATTTGATCTCTAAGTATGACCTTGACCTTGGAGGTACGGACCTGGGTTTTGCACGTGACACGTCGTCTCATGATGGTTAACATTTCTGCAGAGTAATTTTAAAATCCATCAAGAAATAAGCAAGTTATTGACAGCGTTTAAGTTTCGGACGCACAGACGAACGGACAGGGGCAACGCTATATGCCCTTTCCACCATTCTTCGAATGGCGGGGGCATAAAAATTAACACTGGCCAATAAAGAGAGAAAGAAGAATGAAAGAACATATCAAAAACACACCGAGAAAGGACATTGTCTTTTACACAATGTTATGACATAATTTGCATACTCTGCTTCTAGCTTTTATGGTTCTTGAGAAATCTTTGACGAAACAATAATGGTTTTATTTGGACGGACGGACGTCCAACAGACAGACGGACAGAGGAACAGATGTAAACCAATATACTCACACATTTGTTCAAAGCGGGGGTATAATGAAACGGGGTGTGTTTAAATTTCAACTGTGTGTATATGATTTAATATCTCGGTCTAGATATTAAGTCGAAATTACGAGATACTAAGTCGAAATTTCGAGCTAATAAGTCGAAATTTCAAGTTATTAAGTCGAATTTTCGAGATATTAAGTCGATATTTCGAGTTATTATGTCGAAATTGCGAGTTACTAAGTCGAAATTTCGAGATACTAAGTCGCAATTACGAGTTAGTAAGTCGAAATTTCGAGATACTAAGTCAAAATCTCGAATTAGTAAGTTAAAATTTCGAGTTAATAAGTCAAAATTTCGAGTTAATGTCGAAATTTCGAGACACTTAGTCGAAATTTTGAGTTAATAAGTCGAAATTTGGAGTTAATAAGTCGAAATTTCGAGGTACCTATCAAAAGAAAAAAAGTATAGCTGGCCCTATAAATGGTCTTCCGTATATTTTTCTACATGTACCTCAAATGAAGTTATTTGAGCCCCTATTTATGGCTTCAGATAAGGAGTAAATACCAATGAGGATAATTTTAGGATAAGGTAAAATTCTGCTATTATGATCACCAACAATGAAGACTAAACCTGCTCTTAAAAGACTATTGAATAGGTTATAGTTATTCTTTCTTTGCAACTCTACAAACTGTATCTCCTTATAAGAGACCCGTTTTTGAGACTGTTCAAAAGTGGTCTTAAGACCACTTTTGAACAGTCTCAAAGGTGGTCTATATATACGGATTTTATTGAATTTTGTCTTATTTCTCCATTGAAACAGGTTAAGGGTACTAATTACATGTAGGAAGTGCACACCATAAGTTATTAACAAGAAATAAAGAAAATTATCTTAATTATTACTGTTAACGGTTAAACCATTATCCTGCTGAATGAATGAATTTTTCCACACCCATTTTTGACTATCCACCAATCAAAAGGAGTTTATATAATTTTTTCTTTCGATTCACAAACTGCATGACAAACAGTACAGATCCAGATCAAATGGCTTCTCCCAGAAGACATCTGATCTGGATCTACACTGTTTGCAAAGTTGTGGGTTGTACTGTTCAGCGGGATAAGGGTTAAAATATCCTATGTCTGTCAGACTAATCTGTTACGTAAAATATTATAGCATAAAGGAAAGTGAGATCAAGTATCATTCTCATAAATAATTTGGATCGCTAAGGAACAGGTGTCACAACAAACAATGTCAAACTTCATTTCTATATCCGCTGATGACAACACAAATTGTCCGCCACATCTGCAGTTGTAGCTATACAAGACTGAATTGTTCGTCTCCTCGGCCTGTTTCCCACAATCTGAATCTGAAACAATAAATTCTGAAATGTCCACTTCTTCTTGAATTGGCCAAGTTCTTGCTAGACAACGCTCATTCCATCTGGCATCAAACTGTTCTCGTAAATGCGTATCTCCTAGGATTTTCCAAGCTTTATTTACTTTCATAAATTGTGCAGTGTATTCTTTCTGTCCATCCGTTTTATCCGGGTGATATTTTAGAGCAAGCTCCTGGTAGCTTCGTTTCAGTTCCTCGTGTGTGGCATTTTCCTGACAGCGAAGAATTTCATAAAGATTTTCCATCTGGGAAACAAACAATAAAAGATATTTAGCTCAACTCAACTCAACTTTATTTATTTGCAAATCACATATCGTAACAATGAATACATGAAATGTGCCCATAGAAGGCAGAGAATACCAACAAGAATAAAAAAATAATATATATATACATAACTAAGAACAATCAAAATTCAGATAATTTTCGTAAATATTCGGAAGTCTCCGCCGAGTCTAATAGCTAAGACACGGTACCGACCGGAGAATTCCATGTCACGGTGGTTCCACACACCCAGAGCAAGCCTGCGCACAAATTGACCTTATCCGCATCATTCCACGGCCCCTCGGTGTCGGGAAAACGGGCAACCAGATAACCACCCCCCCCCCCGATATTTCAAGTTCAGGGGGGTCACCCGTCCACCCAACACCGACAAAGGGTAAGCTGGGAGCCAGCAAATAATGCAAAAAAATGGTGAATGCACATATATCAACCAAGGGTCAGTACTTCTTGCGGATAACACTTTTCACACGCGAAGAAACCTCTGGGATAAATACCATGCTAATTTCTTAGTATATAGAGGCTCGCTGTGAATGCCCGGGACCCACCGTGATAAGTTTCAAGCATCTCCCGAACAGGGAACCCCACATCAACGATGTTAAGACACATTTTTTAATTTGTCTTTTCTCTTTTCTGCAAGTGACGAAATCCAGTACTAAGTGGAACATAATAGCGCTTTCCGCACTCATAAGCCAAACAGATTTCTCTTATCATTTAGCTGTTGAACGTTAGGATACATTTTATAAATTGTTAATAACGTAGAGTTTCTCACATTCTCTAATACAGAGCACTGTAGTAAAAAATTTATTTCGTCTTCAATACCGTTTTTGCATAATTTACAAATCCTTTATCAGCTTTAATGTTCTTATAACGACCTTACTCTATTTCTAGTTTATGGTTACTAATTCTGAATCTACATAAATTTCTCCTTTGATTTCTACTACCAAACTGTAAATATTTTTCCATACTGAAATGTTGTTTAAAAAGGCAATATGTGCGTAATTTATTTCCTCTCTGTTCATTTTTACCTGTACTGGAATTAATTTTTTCTTTCCAGAATGAGATATATTTTGAGATCAATGCCTTTTGAACTTTTTCATACAATTGTTTATTGTCTCTCGCAATATCGGCTTTTATATTAAAAAAAGACAAAGTACTTTTAATGAAGTGAACCCATGAATCAATTCCCTTTTCACTAAGCTCTTCCGACAATTCAAATATTTCCTTCAACAGATTATTTTCTGATGATTTTAAGTGTATTCTTTGACATGAACATTCTGGCTATGATTTGAATCATATGATTTTTTGCGCATGCGTCGAATTTTGCTTTGTTTCTTTCTCTAACGCTCGTCTTGAAAACTCTTAAAAACAACTACTGAGGATCTAGAACTGGACAAACTAAGAAGTTTTGAACTTAAGATTGGATATTATACCTAGGTTCATTCATCAGTTTGCTTGTCTTTGCACCAGCTTCTCAGAATATTGATAAACTCTTTGATAGATACCCCACCCACCATGTAATATTCTGTCAAGCGCCTCTTCACCCTGACCGCACATGCTCACTTCTGTTTACTTCCGGTCAACTCTCGATGTGAACTATGACAATGAAAACCCCAAATATTGTAAAGTTGTCTTCTCACTTTGCTGATATTATTGTCAACTTTTGCAGACAAATTGAAACTTCCAGAGTTGGAAGAGGCAGAGACAGACAGGAGGTATGACCCATTCTCCCTCCTGAAGGCCCAGGTAAGTTCCCAACATGAGATATTGTTATTGAAACTTAGGAAACTACATCTGGCCCATGAAAACCAATCAAAGGGATCCTGCTTACTATATATAAGCATTCTTCTTGTGACCCTTTCAAATGATATTCAGCTCAATCCCGGCCCAAGACCCCCGAAATATCCCTGCGGCAGCTGTTGTGCTGCTGTAAGAAATAATCAGAACAGTATCCAGTGTGACTACTGTAACAACTGGTACCATATCAAATGCCAGGGTATGAATACAAGCATCCATGAGATTATGGCTGAACATTCAAGTTATTCTTGGACTTGTTTGAAGTGTGGCCTGCCAAACTTTAGCACAAGTTTATTTGCAGACTTCACAACATCAGACTGTTCTAAGAACAGCTTTAGTGTCTTAGACAGCTCTCTACCACACATGACCTCTACACCAAAGAAACAGCACTCGAAACAAAAAAATCCAAATAAACTAAAAATCCTCAACATAAACTTCCAATCAATTGTTAACAAAATACCGGACTTCCACTGCTTACTTGACACTGAAAACCCAGATATTGTCATTGGCACTGAGACGTGGCTGGCACCTGATATCCCCAGTGGTGAAATTTTCCCTCCCGGTTATACTGCATACCGAGCAGATAGGAAATCCAGGATCCGTAGCGGAGGAGTCTTCATACTTGTCCGCAACGACCTTATCTGTACTGAACAGACCCAATTCAAAACCAATTGCGAAATGGTATGGGTTAAGCTGGAGGTAGCGGGAGCGCACCGACTATATATTTGCGCATTCTATAAACCTAAGGAAGAGGATCAGGAGAGCCTGTTGGAATTGCGTAGGTCTTTAGATGAAGTCAGAAAGCATGCCAAGGGCAATATCTGGATACTCGGTGACTTCAATCTCCCAAAACTGACCTGGACTGATGACACACCCACTCTGAGACCCAACTGTATTCACAGATCAACTTATGATACCTTTCTAGACCTAATGCATGATTTTGGCTTTTCCCAAATGGTAAACCAACCTACAAGATTCGAAAACACCCTCGATTTATTTCTGACCACAAACCCCACCCTTGTAGAAGAGGTTGGTTGCCTACCTGGCCTGAGTGACCACGACATGGTCACTGCTACCTGTGCTCTGAAACCAACAGTCCAAAGACAAAAGCCCCGGAATGTCTACCTATTCAACAAGGCAGATTGGCCAAAACTTAAAACACTGGTGAAGGACTACCAGACCACGTTTCTTGAAAATCACTTTGGCAAACCTGTTGAGGACCTTTGGACCGACTTTACATCCACCATTGACTCTCTTGCCTCACATTGTATTCCTTCTAAACAGATCCATGGTAAATCATCCTTACCCTGGATCACCCAGCAAATTCGCAGGCTGATCAGACGGAGAGACGACTTGTACAGAAAATTCAAAAGAACCGGAGACCAGACATTTCGAAACAAATTTCTATCCCTACGAAAACCTATAAAACATAAAATTAACTCTCTTATAATAACTACCTTGAAGGCCTCCTTGGACTAAATGACGCAAACTCTGTCTGTGATAGTAAAAAACTTTTCACTTTCCTTAAGAGCTGCAAACAGGACCAGCTTGGTACACCGCCTCTCCAGAAGGGATCTAGACTCTTGACTGACACAACCGAGAAAGCGGATGCTCATAATCAGTAGTTCCACTCGGTCTTTACCACAAAGGAACCTATATCACTCTCTCGACTCTGTAAAATGAAGCTTCAGGATATGTCTGACAGTGGTACAATTAGTCCTGACTCGGTACCGCCTGGGGTACTGAATCCAACCCCAGCTATGGAGGACTTTTGTATCTCTGCAAATGGCATACTGAAACTCCTTCAAAACCTGAAACCTGGAAAAGCAGCTGGACCTGACCGACTTAAGCCCCTTCTACTAAAAGAACTGAGAGAGGAAATTGCACCAATCATTCAAATCATTTTTGAACGCTCAATAGCTACAGGAAAGCTCCCTACCGATTGGTGCAAAGCCCAGGTAACTCCAGTCTTCAAAAAGGGAGATAAGTCGTCCGCTGCAAATTACAGGCCCATTTCACTGACTTGCATTCTCTGTAAGACCCTCGAACACATAATGGCTTCCCACCTGGTAAAGCACCTTGATAAGCATGACCTCCTGTACGATTTACAGCACGGTTTTAGGGAAAAGAGGTCATGCGAGACACAGCTTACCATGTTGGTGGTCGGGTATGAAACACCCTTCCCGATCCCGGTCCGAAAATCCCCGATCCAAAATTTTCTATTTGCCCTAGTTCATTAATAAGAATATATTTTAAACACTTTTTGTGTTTATTTTATTACTTTTAAGTATTTTAATCATTATTTATGTATATTTTGTTTAAATGTGTTCAATTTGTGATTTAATCCTAAATTATTCCTCTCTCAGGGGTATGAAACACCCTGCCGATTTTTCGTAAAACTATTGTATTCTTCTGCCTTATTCGGAAAATAAACAATAACTAAATGATAAAATCAACATAACGGAGTTGTTAAATACTTTTTTGGCTTTTCTGGAATAAAAGAGAACTTAAAAAAGTTTTCGGAGGTGTTTTTTGCATATTTTTATCAAAAACGATTACCGATCATTGTTGCTATTTATAGTTACGAAAATTGAACCGAATGTGAAAGAAATGACCGGAAACGGGCCGATCTTGAGTTTCACATTGTCTCAAAAATAAAAATAGATAGATATGACATCATGAAACTTCCATCACTCGCACAATGGACATTATATGTTTCACATACGATTTTTGAGATATTTGAAAACTCAAAATCGGTCCGTTTCCAGTCATTTATTTCACATTCGGTTCAATTTTCGTAACTATAAATAGCAAAAATGATCGGTAATCGTTTAGGATAAAAATATGCAAAAAAACACATCCGAAACTCTTTTTACGTTCTCTTTTATTCTAGAAAACCCATAAAAGTATAAAACAATTCCGTTATGTTCATTTTATCATTTAGTTATTGCTTATTTTTTTAATTAGACGCGGAAGACTACAATATGTGGAGCTCAGTGGTTAGTGCACTTGCCTCTGATGCTAGAGGTCCCGGGTTCGATCCCCGGCAGCGGTGTGAAAATTTCGGTGTCCGAACACGCTCCATTGGCATCATTTGCAGGGATGAATGTCATAAAGTGCACCGTCCTTCGGATCGGGACGTTAACTGGAGGCCCCCTGTGCAGGGAGAACCATCCCCTGTGCAGGTTAAAGAACCCTACCGTAATTACATGATTACTGTGTAGGCAGAACAGAACAGAACAGAACTTTATTCACTCAAGTCAACAATATGACATACGAGGATTAACAAGCATTATATATAACAGGCAACAAGGTGAACATCATTCCAACAGGAGTTTACCAACAACAGTATAGCAATACGTGGTAATTAAGCATTTTGTGAAGGTGTGAGAGCATTTAAACCATTCTTCTATTTAGAGACATGATTTAAATACTTTAATAAATGTAAGTTATTACCACGCTGGCGTTCCATACATAAACAGAGATCTGCACATGAAGCACGTGGTAAATTAGAGCAGGTCACGTCATGTTTGATTTTATCAATGAGTTCATTATAGAGAGAGAGAGAGAGAGAGAGAGAGAGAGAGAGAGAGAGAGAGAGAGAGAGAGAGAGAGAGAGCATAGTGCGTTACATAATATGTAAAATGAGCTTTGATGATCGATAAGGTTGTCACGATTAATCGTATAATCGATTGATCGATTACCACTACTGATTTCTGTAATCGATTATTTTATTAAATAGTATTTACTAGCCAAGATGTTTCTAAAGTAGCTGCATGAGGGGCAAACAGTGCCGACCCCGATGAGACGCCGCTCATCTGGGTCTACACCATTTGCTCAGGCATGTCTGTGCAAAAACCTTATAGTTAAGTACAACATGGTATGAGTCCTGTTCAGACAGAAAACCTTTGACACACATGAACCACCTGTTGGCGCGTATAATTGGCTAAATTGTATCGACCAATAAACAGGCCGCTTCAAAGTGCAGCAAAACAGGACCACGCCTCCGCCCCCTATCAAAATATTGAAATGCACGGGAAAAACGTGTACTGACTTTTGTGAATGAGTTTCATCCTGCAAAACTGGAGTGTATCTAATACACCGTCTGTGTCCCCACCGGGGGTTAAGGCGAAACCGGAAGAAGAAGAATATTCTTACGAAAAATCGGCAGGGTCTTTCATACCCCTGAGATAGGAATAATTTAGGATAAAATCACAAATTGGACACATTAAAACAAAATATACATAAATAATTATTAAAATACTTAAAAGTAATAAAATAAACACAAAAAGTGTTTAAAATATATTCTTATGAATGAATAAGGGCAAATAGAAAATTTTGGATCGGGGATTTTCGGATCGGGATCGGGAAGGGTGTTTCATACCCGACCCATGTTGGTCGAGGACCTTGCAAGGAATGTGAGTACAGGTAAGCAAACTGATTTGGTATTGCTGGATTTTTCAAAGGCCTTTGATAAAGTAAATCACTCCAAACTCCTTTGGAAACTCCATCAGAGGTTCTACATTAAACTTGATCCGTGCCTTCCTTGGAAACCGAACCTAGACTGTGGTACTGGATGGCGAGGAATCAGGATCTGTCCCAGTGACCTCTGGGGTCCCTCAGGGGTCAGTTCTGGGTCCGATCCTGTTTCTCGTCTATATCAATGACCTGCCAGATGAGCTGACATCACAGGTCCGTCTCTTTGCAGATGACACGGCCGTCTACCTGACAGTCGGGGGCACGGAAGACGGGAAGGCACTACAGACTGACCTGGACAGACTATCTCAGTGGGAGAATCAGTGGGACATAGAGTTCAACCCATCCAAGTGCCAAGTAGTACGGGTGACAACAGCCAGGAAAGTGATAAATACAGTGTACACTCTACACGGCCAAGTCCTGGAGGTTGTCACCAGTGCGAAGTACTTGGGGGTTGACATCTCCGGTGGCCTATCCTGGAACTCCCACATTGACCGGATAACAGCAAAATAATGCAAACAAGACCCTCGCCTTTGTTAAACGAAATATCAGAACAAAAAATCCGTAGGTACGAGAGACTGCCTACAAGACTCTGGTCCGCCCCCAGCTGGAGTACGCCGCCCCCGTTTGGGACCCTCATACCAAGGAGAAAATACTCCAGCTGGAAAAAGTCCAACTTAGGGCAGCACGCTGGACAACTCGCAACTATGACTACCAGTCTAGTGTCACTGCAATGTTGGACAGCTTGGGTTGGAGGACACTCGAACAGAGACGGGCAGTGGAGCGTGATAGCTCAGTGGTTAGTGCACTTGCCTCTGATGCTAGAGGGCCCGGGTTCGATCCCCGGCAGCGGCGATAAAATTTCGGTGTCCGAACACCCTCCACTGGCATCATTTGCAGGGATGAATGTCATAAAGTGCACCGTCCTTCGGATCGGGACTTTAAATGCAGGCCCCCTGTGCAGGGTGAACCATCCCCTGTGCAGGTTAAAGATCCCTACCGTAATTACATGATTACTGGGTAGTCTTTCATCCTGCAAAACCTGGAGTGTATGTCATATACACCTGCGGTAATGGTCAAATGTGACCGACGCAGTATCAGAAGATAGATAGATAGATAGATGCGCGTCTCTGTCTTTTTTACAAAATTGTCTACGGTCTTGTGGCAGTGCCCCTCCCTGAATATATCCACCCTGTTAACATTAGTAGTCTACGGCACTGTCATTCCTAGGCATTCCGACAACTCCATACTCCCCGAGACTTTTACAAGTACTCTATTTTTCCACTGGCCATTGTCTAGTGGAACGCACTACCAGAGACTGCTGTATGCTCACCAGACCTCGAGTCATTCAAGGTCGCAGTTAGTGAGTTGCAGCACTCCAGGCCCTAGATCCAAAAGTTGTTGTTTTTAACCTGATTTTAACCTCATCTGAACTATCACAACCTATCATCTTTCTTCCCCTTCACTATTATGTTTTTAGCCTTTCTTTTGGGAATAAGACAATTCATCGACAAGACAATTCATCGACACAGTTTTTGGAGACAATTCATCGACACAAATGAAGACAACTCATCGACACTTTTTGGAGACAATTCATCGACACATTATTATGTTGAAATTATACACAAGTTGATAAAATGAAGACACTGTTTTGAAAATAAAATGATCTTTTATCACGTTTTTGATCAAAATAACGAATTTAGAAACATTTAATTCAATATTTTGGCTTATTGACCCTTTTAACTGCATAAAAGAAAATGTATACGGAACTTGGTCAAATATTATTCAAAACTTTCACAATCAAAATAAAAAAGATGGAAAGTGAAGCTGGATTGTGAGTTACATGTATGTTTGCATTTTTTTCCTAAATTTTCAGCATTAAATAAGATTCTGCTCAAATCAAAACGATTCTAACGATAACGCCTAACGTTTATAGGCAGAAATATGAAACGTAAACATAATCCCATTTAGTACCATATACCCCAAAAAGGGTACCCTGGCAAACAGTGTAGGCTCAGCTCAGACGCCGCAGAACGTGGCGTCTGATCAGGGCCTACACTGTTTGCAAAAAGTTCAGCTATTTTCCCAAACAAATTTAGTTGAAAACACAACCTGACAATCCTACATTTTTAAATGGACTCATGCTATATATAAGGAGGAGGATTCCATTTGGTACAAAAATGGTTAAACTGAACTTTTATACTGGTGCTACTAATTACCAGTGTATTAACTGTTCAAGTCAGTATATAAAACAAACTGTTCTACCGATTCTGATAAATTGTGTATAGTGAAACTATTGTTTCATTCCGCCAAGAAAATAAACAATTTTTGTTTTCAAAATAAACTTCAACCTGCTAAACACTTTATTTATATTGGACAACCCCTGTTACCATCTCGAATGTCCGGTGTTACTTATTACCGGTGTATGTGTAAACAAATCCTGTAGAAAATTATTTGGGTAAAAGGGTCTATATGTGATGAAATTATGTAATGAAATAGCTATTGGCCTTCAAAATGGAAGCTAAAAGGGCCTGTTTGAAAGCTTTTTTTCTGTTTCTACAGCATGTTTTATGAAGTATACCATTTTATCAACTACACGACAGAACATGCATCATGATTTATGACTACATATAAAAGAAATCATATACCCTGAAAACAAGAAATTTTTGTTATATTAGACAGAGGGAAAAGTGTCTTGTAAATAATAAAGGAGAACATTCCGAACGATAATAACACACACCATAGCGATTCGGGTTTTAACGGAATACACCGGTAATTAGTATACACCGGTAATAAGTATATAAGGGATACCCCTAAAGTGGGATCAATCAAGGTCCGTCGCATGGGCTTATTATCTAGATGATAATTCACCGACACGATTTATATCTCATGATCAGAATTAGGTATCTAAATGCGAATTGTACAAATCTCGAGGCTAAATTATCCTTCAACTCCAGTGGTCGTACTATCAATACTGCCACTACATAGCAATCAGCATCCAAAAAAGCTACAAGCTATCCTCAATTACTTTGAGACAGCTCCCTGACAGTCACTTTTTTGCGACATCAAATCAGACGAGGGAACTATTGCGGTTAAAATGGTCAATAAGCCAAAATATTGAATTAAATTTTTTTAAATTTAGTAATTTTGATCATAAACGTGATAATAGATAATTTTATTTTCAAAACATTGTCTTCATTTTATCAGCTTGTGTATAATTTCAACATAATAATGTGTCGATGAATTGTCTTCAAAAAGTGTCGATGAGTTGTCTTCAATTGTGTCGATGAATTGTCTTCAAAAACCGTGTCGATGAATTGTCTTGTCGATGAATTGTCTCGATTCCTTTCTTTTCTTTAACACTCTGCCTTTTTCTATTCGACAGCGCACCTGCCTAGAATGTCCTCGCGGGCGTAAGGGCGTTTATGGAGATAGATAGATAGAGGATAACGTCCAGTTTCTTCACGAACTGCAAGATTTGTTGCCTTAGAATTAACTCCTAATAAATACTTACAGAATTTCAAGCGAAGTTTTTCTTGTGGTAACTTATCAAACATATTAAATAAATAGTCTTTTTTTTTGACAATAGCAAAATGGATGAATAACTCTAACTTGTTTTGTATGCCTGCAACTGCAAATTATTCAGAATCAGAATTGTTACTGGTGACACGTCAAATGAAATTCATACACCAGGACCTGTGATGTGGGAAGTTAGAATCAGAATCAGAATTGTTACTTGTGACACGTCAAATGACATTCATACACCAGGACCTGTGATATGGGAAGTTAGTCCCTAGCTCTAACCAAAGATGTAAACTTAGCTACACAATCCTCAGCACCTTCAGCCGTCAAAATAATAGAATCGGGAAGGGCATTCCAATCTCTAATGGTTCGGGGGAAGAACTATTCTTTATAAATATCCGTTCTTGCAGTAAGGGTCTGAAACGTCATTGAATGGTGCTTTCTACAGTGCCTAGCCTGGGGAACAAGGTCATCTGTTGGAATGCTGGTAGCACCCTTTAGACCTTTGTATAAGAGTATGAGCCTACTGTCTCTTCTCCATTTCTTGAGAGACTCCCATCTTAATTTTCCTAGAATTCCAGTCATGCTCCCAGTTTCAAAGTAATAATTTCCAGTTACAAATCTAGCAGCTCTATTCTGAACTTTTTCAATTTTTCATTAAGGACCACTCCGCTTGGGTCCCAGATGCAACTACCATATTCCAAGATTGGGCGAACAAGTCCCCTGTATGCTGTCTCTTTCACATCCTGAGGACACTGATGAAGATTTCGCCTCAGGAAACCCAGTGTTCTATTCGCCTTTGTACACATATTGCTAATGTGTGTATTCCATCTCAAATCGTGAGTGATTGTCACACCAAGGTATTTAATGGAATACACTTTTTCGAGGACCGTTCCCCCTAAGGTGTAAGAAGCCTCAACTTTATTAGATCTCTTCCTTGTTATCTGCATAATATTGCATTTAACTGGTTGAAATCTCATGCCCCATTTTCTGGCCCAACATCCTAATCAATCTATGTCAGCCTGAAGTTTCAGTGAGTCATCTGTATCTCTAATTTCCCGGTAACAAACACAGTCATCTGCGAATGTCTTATTTCTGAGTCAATGTCATTGGAAATATCATTGATGTACAGGGAGAACAATAGAGGACCAAGAACAGTCCCTTGTGGTACTCCAGACAAAACTGGCGCCCATACTGAAGATTCAACATTAACAACAACACGCTGTTTTCTGTAGCAAAGGAAGGAATCTATCCATTTAAGAGTCTTTCCTCCAATTCCATAACCAAATAATTTGGATTTAAGTAGTTCATGAGGAGGGGTGTCAAAAGCCTTCTCAAAGTCCAGAATAAATGTGTCCACCTGCCCCCCTTTGTCCAGGATTTTTACCCAATCATTAATAACTGTGCTCAGCTGAGTTTCGCAACTATGCCTTTTCCTAAATGCATGTTGTCTGTCTGACAAAAGTTTATGTTCATCCAAGTGGGCCATGATGTTTGAACAGACTATGTGTTCAAGCAATTTACATAGAACACAGGTCAGTGACACCGGACGATAATTACGAGCAAGAGCCCTGTCCCCGTTTTTGAAAAGTGGACAGATGTTCGCTAGGAGCCATTCTTTGGGAATTTCACCCGTATCGAGAGATTGTTGGAAAAGATGACCAAAAACTGGACCTAACTCGTTTGCTAGTTCCTTCAGGACTCTAGAATGAAGCTCATCAGGCCCTAAAGCTTTAGAAGGATTCAAGCCTTTAAGTAACTTGATCACTCCCGCAGAGGATACAACAATATTTTCCATGAAAGGAGCCGATCTTCCAGTCAATGGAACCTCGTTGAACTCAGTTTTATTAAATGCATCATTGAATTGACCAACCAATTCCTCTGCCCTTTCAGAGTCCGACTCAGCGACCCCGTTCCCTCCTCTTTTATTAAGGGGCGGGATACCTTGCCTATCTTTCTTCTGGCTATTGATATATCTGTAGAAGTCTCTGGGATTTGCCTTTACACCACCTACCAAGTTATTTACATACTGATCATGCTGATTTTTGATGTCATTTTTTTATTTCTCGTCTCAAGTTTTCAAATTATGCTCTGAGTTTACCACTTCCCAACTTTTTTGCCTTAGCATGAATCTTATTTCTCCTACGAATTTTTCTTCTTATTTCTGGTGTGATCCAAGGAATTGAAGATACAGACCTGCTAGTTTTGGAGGGGATATGATTTTCGGACGAAGCTTGAATGAAAGACTTTATCAAATCAAAATTCTCCTGTACAGAACGAGCGTCTGAATGACCATTAAAGTATTTCTCTCTTGCAAATTTTAGGGCATCCTTCCTTATAGTTTCATAGTCACCCTTTTGATATAAGTACACCTTTCTACGAGGTTTATTTATAGGTGGTATGAAGATTTTCAAAAATCCAGAGACAATATCATGATCACTTAGTTTGTCCGGGGATTGAATATCCCCAAACTGTCCTGGCAAAGTTGTAAGAATCAAATCCAAAGTGTTTCTATCTCGAGTAGGGAAGTCCCTAGCTCTAACCAAAGAGGTAAATTTAGCTACACAATCATCAGCACCTTAATTCAGCTGTCGAAATAATCGAATCGGGAAGGGCATTCCAATCGCTAATGGTTCTGGGGAAGAACGACTCTTTATAAATGTCAGTTCTTGCAGTAAGGTTCTGAAACGCCAACGAATGGTGATTTCTACAGTGTCTAGCTGGGGGAACAAGGTCATCTGTTGGAATGCTGGCAGCACCCTTTAGACCTTTGTATAAAAGGATTAGCCTACTGTCTTTTCTCCTTTTCTTGAGAGACTTGATCCCATTTTAATTGCCATTTTAATTTCCCAAGTATTCCAGTCATGCTCCCAGTTTCAAAGCAGTAATTGCCTAGCTCTAGTCTGAACTTTCTCAATTTCATCGTTAAGGACCACTCCACTGGGGTCCCAGACACAACTACCATATTCCAAGATTGGGCGAACAAGACCTTTATATGCTGCCTCTTTTACATCACGAGGGCACTGATAAGGATTTCGCCTCAGGAAACCAAGCGTTCTATTTGCCTTAGTACACATGTTGCTAATATGAGTATTCCATCTCAAGTTGTGTGAGATTGTCACTCCAAGGTATTTAATGGAGTCCATATTCTCGAGGACCGTTCCCTCTAAGGTGTAAGAAGCCTCAACTTTATTAGATCTCTTCCTAGTTATCTGCATAGTATTGCATTTAACTGGCTGAAATCTCATGCCCCATTTTCCGGCCCAGCATCCTAATCTATCTATGTTAGCCTGAAGTTTCAATGAGTCATCTGTATCTCTAATTTCCCGGTAACAAACACAGTCATATGCGAACAGTTTTATTTCTGAGTCGTTGTCAGTGGAAATATCATTGATGTACATGGTGAACAAAAGACTTAAGTGGGCCAAGAACGGCCCCTAGCGGGACTCCAGACAGAACCGGAGCCCACTCTGAAGATTCACCATAAACAACAACCGCTGTTTTCTGTAGCAAAGAAAGGAATTTATCCATTTGAGGGTCTTTCCCCCAATTCCATAACCAAATAACTTAGATTTAAGTAGTTCATGAGGAGGGGTGTCAAAAGCCTTCTCGAAGTCCAGAATAAATGTGTCCACCTGTGCCCCTTTGTCCAAGATTTTTGCCCGGTCATTAATAACTGTGCTTAGCTGAGTTTCACAACTGTGCCTTTTCCTAAATGCATGTTGTCTATCTGACAAAAGTGGGCCATGATGGCTTTAGAAGTGGTAGGTCTTGTGAGACGCAACTTGTTCAGTTTGTCCATGCAAACTTGGATGGGGCCCATAACCGCGGCCATAAGCAGACTGACCTTATCATAATGAATTTTGCAAAAGCATTTGATAAGGTTCCCCATAGACGCCTTTTATATAAACTTGAGTACTATGGTATTCGCAATTCCATGTTCAGGTGGATTGCGGCTTGGCTATCTGGACGAACACAAAAAGTTGTACTTGATGGTGTTTGTTCTGACCCTGCACCCGTGTTGTCTAGTGTCCCACAAGGCTCTGTCCTTGGGCCAATCCTTTTCTTAATATTTATTAATGACTTGCCAGACAACATAAACTCAACTGTTCGCTTATTTGCGGACGATTGTGTTCTTTTCCGCAATACTAGAAAGTCAAAAGACCAACAGACCCTGCAAGATGACCTGCACACACTGGCTCACTGGGAAGATGCTTGGCTAATGAAATTTAATGTAGCTAAATGTCACTCTATGAGGGTGACGAAGCACCTTCCACAAAATCAATATATCTATGACTATGTACTACACAACCAGTTTTAGAGAACGTCAAATCTGCAAAATATTTAGGTGTGACAATATCAGATGACCTGGATTGGGGTTAGCTAGTAACCAACATCACAAGTAAGGCTACGAAAACTTTAGGTTTCCTTCGCCGGAATCTGTCTCTGACCCATAAGGAAACCAAGGCTGCCGCATACAAAGCACTAGTCCGGCCTCAGCTGGAGTATGCTGCACCTGTTTGAGATCCGCATCATCAAACTGACATTCGTAGAATAGAGAAGGTCCAGAGAACGGCTGCGCGGTGGACCTGCAGGCGCTGGCGCAATCAAAGTCATGTTGGAGAGCTGCTTGAAGATTTCCATTGGCCGGACCTGCAGGGCCGCCGACAGCGGGCTTCTCTGGCCCTTTTCTATAAAATACATAATGAACAAGTGGTTATTGATAAGGATAAGTACTTGTCTGTGGCGGGTGGAGTGAGCAGGAGTACTAGGTCCCACCCTTTTCAGTACCGACGACCAAATGCCTATACTGATGGTCTTAAGTACTCTTTCTTCCCAAGGACTGTTGCAACTTGGAATGGCATTACAACCGAAGCTGTCTCTGCCGGGACAGTTGATGGGTTTAAGGCAAAATTTGAAAACTTAGTTGTGGGCAGGGACTGTCATGTTATGGTTGTCCCTGAGGACTGCTTGTGAATAGTTTTAACCGCGGTGGCTTTGTCAGAATATGTGTATATACTTCTTTGTTTGTTTATTTTTGACAACTTATGTGCCCCACACCAACCTGCCATCATGGTCAGATTGATGACTGGGTGCAGTAACGATAGATAGATAGAGATAGATAGATAGATGTTTGAGCAGTCTATATGTCCCAGCAATTTACACAGAACACAATGGGACCGATCTTCCAGTCAATGGAACCTCCGTGAACTCAGTTTTATTAAACGCATCATTTAATTGACCAACTAGTTCCTCTGCCCTTTCAGAGTCTGATTCAGCAACCCCGTTCCCTCCTCTTTTATTAAGGGGCGGGATACATTGCCTGTCTTTCTTCTGGCTATTGATATATCTGTAGAAGTCTCTGGGATTTGCCTTTACATCGCCTACCAAGTTATTCACATACAAATCATGCTGATTTTTTTATATCAGTTTTGATTTCACGTCTCAAGTTTTCAAATTTTGTCCGGAGTTTACCACTTCCCGTCTTTTTTGCCTTTGCATGAATATTATTCCTTCTGCGAATTTTTCTTCTTATCTCTGGAGTGATCCAGGGAATAGAAGATACAGACCTTCTAGTTTTTGAGGGTATATGATTTTCGGCCGAAGTATGAATGAAAGAAGTTATCAAATCAAAATTCTCCTGTACAGACCGAGCATCTGAATGACCATTAAAGTATTTCATCTTTGCAAATCTGAGTGCATCCTTCATCTTAGTTTCTTAGTCACCTTTCTGATATGAGTACACCTTCCTCCGAGTTTTTTTTGATTGGTGGGATGTGAATTTTTAAATATCCGGAGACAATATCGTGGTCACTTAGTTTATCTGGGGAATGAATGTCTTCGAATTGTCCAGGCAAAGTCGTAAGGATCAGATCCAATGTGTTCTTATCACGAGTGGGGAAGTTAACAATTTGTTCAAGGCCATGATCGTTCATAATGTCAATTAATATTTGTCCTTCGGACTAACTCAGCATTGTGCCTTGTTAGCTGAGCCTGTCGGGCCAAGCAATGTCTCTGAAGTGGAGGTCACCTAGAACATGTACAGCCGGGAGTTTTTTACCCTTATGCTGCGATTTAATGCAATCCAGTTGGTCTTTAAACATCTGGAAGTTTTCGACCGTACCATTTGGTGGTCGATACCAACTTGCTACTCGGACTACCCAACTCTTTCCCGGAGCGGGGGCATGTTTGGTCCCAGGGCTATAATTTGAACAATCTTGGTAGAGGTCCACAAGATGAAGCTTCATGCCAAATATCAAAGACCTGGGCCTTTCGGTTTCAGAGAAGAAGATTTTTAAAGATGTTCCCTATATAATCCTATGTAAAACCAAAGGGACCCGGGGCGGGGGCATGTTTGGCCCCAGCACTATAATTTGAATAATCTTGGTAGGGGTTCACTAGATGAAGTTTCATACCAAATGTCAAAGACCTGGGCCTTGTGGTTTCAGAGAAGAAGATTTTTTATGATTTCAGTGAAAAAAATCTATTTTTGGCTCCTGTGACCTAGGTGTGCAACGGACCGGAACCATTTTGAACAACTTTGAAAGAGGACTACCTAAGGATCATTCCTGTGAAGTTTGGTCAAATTAGGAGATGTCGTTTGAAGAAATTATTTACGGACGCACGCACGGACGACTGACGACGGACGAAAAGGGATCCCAAAAGCTCATTTCGTCATTACATGACAGGTGAGCTAAAATCGTGAAAAGAAGAAGTAGAAGAAAAAACATGATTCCAGTCCAGACTGTTTCGTTTAACCCTTAAATTCCTGTACTAGAGAAGACAGTGTAGACCCTGATCAGACGTCACTGTCTACACTGTTTGCTAGACCCAATACATGATTCCAGTCCAGATTCTTTAGATACCCTCTTATTGACACTCACACCTCAGAGATAAGAATATTGAGGCTTTTTACTATAAACAAAAAAAACAACATTACCTGGATTTCCTACAAGTCAGTGATGGTCACATGAACTTCAGATGTGAAAAGCTACTGCGCTTTATAACTCTGGACATTTCTACCAGGTAATTTCAAAATCCATCAAAGAATGACAAAGAAATGGACCAAACATACACACAAAAAAAATAAAAACCATAATTATTTTTTACCTTTGACATCCGTGTGACCTTGGCTTTGGAGCTAAATAGTTGGGTCTTGTGCAACATATGATCTTATGATGGTTATCATTTCTGCCTAGTTTTTTTTTGTTTAAATCCACCAAGGAATGACAAAATTGTGGACCAGACACAAAAAACAGCCCACATTTTTAATGTTTGACATTGACCTTGAAGCTATAGACCTGGGTCTTGCACTTGACACATCCTCTCATGATTTGCTTAATATTTATACCGATCAGTTTCAAAATTTATCGCGGGTTATCAAAGTCGTGGACCGGGCACAATCCGTACAAGCGTGCATCCATCCATACAGGGCCCCCGCCCATCGAGGCTTGGAGAAACAGATTGGGCTGCATAGTGCTTCCACACAGAGTTGAAACCGACCGCAATGAGTACTGGTAACCCGCGTAGAAGGTCTTAGAGCCTGCCCAGGCAAAGTGGCCCCTCCATAAAGCCGCTATTAGTTTGTTTCAGGGAGGTAGGGCTTGAGATGTCATTTCGTCGCATGTTGGGTAAAATCCCACAACATAATGGGGACATGAAAAGAACAACTTGGTCAACAAGAGGGCCCAGAGGGCCCTGGTTCGCTCACCTGTGTGTCACTGTCTCGAGTACATTCTGTTTTTTGCTCTGGTGGCCATCTTGTTCATCAGCAGTGTGGTTTTAGCTTATTTGGTAGGGAGTAACCTATGCAACATTCCTGTGAAGTTTGAATCAAATTGGCCTTAGGCTTTAGGAGGAGTTCACGTTTGAATTAAATTTACAATATTTTTCTATTTTCAGCTCCGGTGGCCATTTTTTCATCGGAGCGGGATCGTTTTTGCCTTTTTGGTAGAAGGTCATCTAAGTAACATTACTTCGAAGTTTGAATGAAATTGGCCCAAGGATACAGGAGGAATTGTCGTTTGAAGATTTTTTTTATTTTTAGCTCTGGCAGCCATCTTGTTCATTGGAGTGGAATGAGGTTTAACTATTTTACGGACGACGAGGGAGGCCTGCCATCCTATAAGCTCCCCGGAGCCTTCGGCTCTGCTGAGCTAAAATGTGCGGACTAACCCACAAACAAACGGGCAGTGCAAAAACTATATGCCCTCCTACGGGGGCATAAAAATACTTAATCTGAGCTTTCAGGATAAAGGTCAGTAAATGACAATGACCTTTGGAATTGATAAACTTCGATTCAGCTGATTGCAAATATCATTTCTGATGCCACAAGCTATCATGCATTAAAACAAATCCACTGTTTTGCCTTTTTTCCATACAAATGTCTCAGTGACCAAATTTGACCTTGCTCTAAAGCAGGTCAAGGTCAACCAAAGGTCATCATTTAAAAAAACTTGGAAGGGCCCCTAAGTCCCCGATGCTGGATACCAAGTTTCAAGGTCATCGGCCATTCGGTTCCTGAGAAGAAGATTTTAAAAGGTTTATACCAAATATGGGCAATGACCGGTCACAGGTCAAAAGTTTTGCATGGGTGGGAAGCCCTTGTCACAAAGTACCTACATGCCAAATATGAAGGCTCTATCTTAAATGGTTCAACAGTTATGATAAAGAAGGTCAAAGGTCAAGGTCACAGGTCAAAATTTTTTATGGGTGGAAAGTCCTTGCAACAAGGAACATACATGCCAAATATGAAGGCTCTATCTCAAATAGTTCAAAAGTTATGATTAAGTAGGTCGCATGTCAAGGTCAAAGTCACAAATCATTTTTGTATGAATAGGAAGCCCTTGTCACAAGGAAACTATATGCCAAATATGAAGGCCCTATCTCAAATGCTTCAAAATTTTGACAAAGTAGGTCAATGGTCAAGGTCATGAGACAAAATTTTTGTATAGGTGGGAAGACCTTTTCACGAAGAACATACATGCCAAATATGAAGGCACTATCTCAAATTGTTCAAAAGTTATAATAAAATAGGACAATTGTCAAGATAAAGGTCACGCATCATTTTATGTATGAATAGGAAGCCCTTGTCGCAAGGAACCTACATGCCAAATATGAACGATGTATCTCAAATGCTTCAAAAATTATGACAAAGTAGGTCAAAAGTCAAGGTCATGGGTCAACAGTTTGGAATGGTTGAGAAAAACCTTGTCACAAGGAACATACATGCCAAATATGAAGGCTCTATCTCATATGGTTCAAAAGTTATGATAAAGTAGGTCACAGATCAAGGTCACAGGTCAAATCTTTATATGAGTGGGACGCCCTTGTCACAAGGAACTTACATGCCAAATATGAAGGCTCTATCTCCAACGGCTCAAAAGTTATGACAAAATAACCTACTGATCTACTTTTTGATTTGACATGACCCATATTCGAACTTAACTGAGATATTGTCAAGAGGATCATTCTGAGCAAGATTTATGGTGATTTGACTAAAACTGTGGCCTCTTGAGTGTTCAAAACGTTTTTTCTATGATTTGACCTGCTGACCTATTTTTTGATCCGACATGACCCATATTCAAACTTCACCCAGATATTGTCAAGATGACCATTCTGAGCAAGTTTGATGATGATCGGACCAAAACTGGGGCCTCTAGTGTGTTCACAAGGTTTTTCAACAATCTGACCTACTGACCTTTTTTATTGACCAGACATGACCCACATTCGAAATTAACCGAGATATTGTCAAATGATCATTTTGAGCAAGTTTGATGATGATAGAACCAAAACTGTGGCCATTAGTGTGTTCAGAGGGTTCTTCTATGATTTGACCTACTGACCTACTTTTTGAGCCGATATGACCCATATTCGAACTTGACTGAGATATTGTGAAGATAATCATTCTGGGCAAGTTTGATGACGATCGGACCAAAACTGTGGCCTCTAATGTGTTCACAAGGTTTTTCTCTGATTTGACCCACTGACCTACTTTTTGACCCGACATGACCCATATTCGAACCTGACCGAGATAATGTCAAGATAATCATTCTGAGCAAGGTTGATGATTATCGGACCAAAACTGTGGCCTCTAGTGTATTCACAAGGTTTTTCTATGATTTGATCTACTGACCTACTTTGTGACCCAACATGACCCATATTCGAACTTGGCCCAGATATTGTCAAGACGATCATTCTGAGCAAGTTTGATGACGATCGGACCAAAACTGTGGCCTATAGAGTGTTCAGAAGGTATTTCTTTGATTTGACCTACTGACCTACTTTTTAACCCGACATGACCCATATTTGAGCTTGACTGAGATATTGTCAAGATGATCATTCTGAGCAAGTTTGATGATGATCCGACCAAAAATGAGGCACAAGGTTTTTTCTATGATTTGATCTACTGACCTACTTTTTTACCCGACATAACTCATATTTGAACTTGACCGAGATATTGACAAGATGATCATTCTGAGCAAGTTTGATTATGATCCGACCAACACTTTGGCCTCCAGAGTGTTCACAAGGTTTTTCTTTGATTTGACTTACTGACCTACTTTTTGACCTGCCAAGTCCCATATTCTAACTTGACCAAGATATTGTCATGATGATCATTCTGACCAAGATTGATGATGATTGGTCTAAAACTGTGACCTCTAGTGTGTTCACAAGAAAAGTTTACCCATGCACGGACGCACCCACGCACGGACGCACGACGGACAACGGACAAAAAGTGATCCAAAAGCTCACCTCGTCACTACGTGACAGGTGAGCTAAAAATGAAAAAAAAAAAGCTAAATAAAATCATATTTTATGATAAGAAACACCACCTACATAACATAACAAGTTTGAGGCTTCAAACTTTTAAAGTTTCAAAATCTTTGACATTTTTAATATATACTGAGCCAAACACATAATGCAACACGGATATGGTTAAATTGTCATGGCAATATCTGGTGCAGGATAGTCTGGATGACATTTGTTGCTGAACTTTCACCAATGAATGATTTGTTTTCATCGATTTCGGTTTCCAGAGCATGGTTCATTGAGGTCGAATCTGATTGGTCAAAACGGTAATTTTGATTCCATGTGCTTTCAGAGACGTATGGAATGCCAATTTTTCAAGAATTGCTTTTTAAACAATCGCCCAATAAGGAAAGATGGTGCGATTTAAAAATGTCCTTCCCGTTGTCTCAAAATTTTACAACAAAGTTCTAATGACTGAAATGTTGGCGTTTTTACTGTTTACTTTTATTGTTATTGGGTGTTAGAAAACTCAGTTCTGCATCAGAACTCAGAACTGTCTTCAACAAATTCTGAAATTGCGAACTGGACCCTTTATGCCATAGTTCCATAATTTCTTGTCTGGAAGTAAAAACAGTTCGTCGCTTGTGATCAAAATTAAAGAAAACCGATCGATTAACAATAAAATTAATAATTACTCTAAAAATTCGCAGCAGTATTCTCAGAAAACGATCTTCATTTCAGGTGTACGAATGCATGTCACATGCCGTGTTCTTTAAAATCACGTGTTCAATTTTTTACAAACACCCTAGCTCCAGAATATGGTTTGTTTCTTGAACAAAATGTTAAAACCAAAGTACTACTGGACGCTTTGTACATTCGCCTGCGTTATTATATAGACGATCTATGGAATATGTATACATTCTACTCATTATTGTCAATATGAACCACTGTTGCGTTATAACTTTGGCTCAGTATATATTCTAATGATTTATTGTGTATACAGACTTTGTATTATTTCTTTTCCTTCTCTTTCTAAGAAGAAGAAGAAGAAGAAGAAGAAGAAGAAAGACAATATAAAAATATAAACCAATTTATTCTTTCACGCATTTTGCAGGGTTTTTATCTGTCTATTTATTCATTTATTTATTTATTCTACTTCCTCGATCGAAGAAGAGGAATGATAAGAAGTTTTCTATAATCTCAAAATATTAGAAGAAGATGTTTTCTATATTCCCAAAATATGTCATTCAATTAATACTGAAGTTTTTTAATTTGTTGGTTTTATATATCAGAACTAAATATGCTATTCAATTTATTTTTATGAAAAGCTTGTATTTTGTTTCCATGTAAATTAAAAAGAAAGAAACAATAAATGAAACATGACTATATTGTTTTCTTTGGTTGTCTATTCAAACCAGCTGTGAAGTATATCTGCTACTGCATAAGTGTGAAAGATAAGACCTTTCAATCATTTTTGAATTTTCTGTCAATCACTGTGATGTCACAATACCCCTCAATTTACAGCCAATCAGAATCGATGATAACCCTTCAGAGTCAGATATAGACTTATAACATACACCATTTGTGCCCCAGGACAATACCTCAGATGTACTAATCCTGGAAAACGGCTGCCCCCAAGGCTCTACTAAGTCCCATACTCTTTAACGTAATTGTTAACACCCTTCACGAGGCCCTGAAACCACATAATAATATATGCCTGTCACAGTTTGCCGATGATAGCGCGGTGTGGGGGAAACGCTCTACTCTAGAACTGGCGGTCAAAGACCTACAATCAGTTCTAAGAGAAATCGAAACCTGGGCACTAAGATGGGGATTCAAAGTATCAAACCTAAAGACTAAAGCAATCATATTCAGCAAACGACGAAATCTGAAGAAAACAAACTATACCTCTTTGGTAGGGAAATAGAATGGGCCCAGAACATCAAATTTCTGGGCATGATCCTCGACAAACATCTGACTTGGAGAGATCACATAAAAGATCTCAAAGAAAGATGTCAAAAAAGACCTTAACCTACTACGAGTAGTGTCAGGTACCACCTTTGGAGCTGATAAAAAGACACTCCTGATCCTTTACAAAGCCCTTATTCTTAGTAAGCTAGACTATGGAGCCCAGGCTTACAACTCCGCGTCAGAGAATATCCTTAAAACTCTGAACATCATTCAAAACCACGCCCTCAGGATAGCAACAAGAGCATACCGATCTACCCCAATCAACGCACTAGAGGTAGAATGTGGACTTAAACCACTACATCTACGAAGGGAAGAACTCATACTAAAATACTGGGCTAGATCCTCCCCACTTGGCAAATCCCTCCCAGTGAATGATCTATTAACAGATCATGGTTGCTCTTCAAGTAGGAGAGCTAAGAACAACAACCAATATTGTACGAAAGTCCGTGCCTTCCTGAAAGAGCACAACATACCCGATAAGATCCAGGCACCCAAGTACAGATCCAAATGGGATATCAAACACAACACACCCTCCTGTTACCTCCATCAGGTCCTGGGGAGGAAAGAAGAAAATACAAATGAATACATGAAAAATAAAAGCCTCTCTTATGTTCGCACCAGCCATGCCGGGAAAACTCTAATCTACACAGATGGCAGTAAGGACCCCTCAACAGGAAAAACCGGCGCCGCATTCGTTGTCCCAGAGAGAAATCTTCACGTACCGATTAAAACAAACCAATACCTCTCAGTATTCACAACTGAACTGATTGCCATTCACTGGGCCATCTCATGGGCCATCACAGTTAAGACACCCAAAGCCACAGTACTCACGGACAGCCTTAGCGCTATCCAGGCCCTACAGTCAGGAAAATCCAAAACACGACCTGACCAAATTGACTCAATCCTGTCTAAACTAGATAAGGCAAAAAGAGAAGGGCAAGACATTGAAATCGACTGGATCCCATCCCACGTCGGCATCCCCGGTAATGAGGCGGCCGACGAAACAGCCAGATTAGCACTAGATATAGGTATTAAAAATTATATTCTCCCTTCAAAACGGGAGATCTATACAATCATAGACACCGCCATAACGAGAAAATGGCAAGCTCTATGGGATAGAAACCCAACCAACACCGGGAGGCATTACCAACTCCTCCAGCCCACAGTAGGTAAATCTGCCCACCAATTTAGCAACAACAGAACATTAGACGTGGTGCTCTCCCGTTTGAGATTTAACCACAACGGCCTAAATGCCAACCTCACTCAACTAGGAAACACAACGGGTCTATGCAGAAAATGCGATAACTATGAACTAGAGACAACACAACACATCTTGTTTGAATGTGTAACAAACGCCCATGCACGAGAAGAGATAAAATCTGAAATGTTCAAATTAGGCTATGAATCGGTACACCTACAAATTCCTTAAAGACACAGATTACTGGGAAGTAATATAAGAAAAACAGCTTTTGTTACCCAAACACCGCGCTTAGGCAACCATCACCTACCGTCAATCTGCACTTGGACCTGAGACGGGGGCGTCAAAGCGAGACACTGTGGTTGCGGCTCATTTGCTTTGCACTTATGGGTGCCCCGCCGAGGCTACCCCCCGTCAAAGGTCAAACCAATGACCCTCCCATACCTTCATCATCAGACCACGGCAAAGGGTGCATCATAAGAAAATCCCATAGCCCGAAAACTCCCACGGACATGCTTGAACCTGCGGCGACAAGCCGATTCGGGACACTGTGGTTGCGGCTCATGTGCTTTGCACTTATGAGTGTTCCGATGAGGTAACATGCCGCTGCAGGACAGGCAGCCCCCATGGGAAGGGTATTCTTCACAATAACCGCGCCAACCGTTAACTTGGTTTTGAACAAGTTACCCTTAGAGCCGGACCGTGCCTTTGTGGGGGGACTCCCCACTCACAAGCCCGACCCGCCCTGTCCACAGAATGGGAAGCCAAAATATGTGACGGATGGCGCGGTCATATTAGCACAAGCGCAATATGCTCTAATGACTTTTGTTTGTATTACAGGTACAGGTGGGACCCCGGGGGACAAGAAACTGGATACAACTACACTGATCCGAGCGCACACATGGGGTCCCAAAGCACTAATCCGACTTTTCTATTTCAGGAACGCGAGGAGGCTCGACGGAGAGCGTCAGGACAACATCCTGAGGGCGCCTGGGAGAAAGCCCGTACTGGGCTCCCCCTAGGTACCAACAGAATGAAGTCCCCGGAAGTATGCAAAGCGAAGGCATAAATACTGCCAGAACAGAGCATACAAACGGGGACAGGTCACACGCTAAATATCTTTATAGGCGGGGCAACGGCAATATCCACCATTTGCTAGGTATTTGGAAATAGGAAATCCCTTAAAAATGCCTTTTGGAAGATCATTCAAAAATAAAAATTAGCGGGATTGCAAAACGGCTGATTAGCCTCATCACTGCCTTTCCCAAACAAACACATACCTCCAAACACATCACGAAGACACACCTGTCCAATTTTGAACCCCACTTGCATAGGCAGGTCTCCGTCATGAGAGCACGGGTACTAGGACTTTTTGCAATAGCCGGAATTGGCTGGTCTATTAGTCACCCATCCTGGCTCACTTTAGATGCCTGTTCAAAATTCAAAAATTTCATGCGTTATCACCCTTTAACAAGCATTGTGACCGAAGGCGTGTTCTTTGCCATGTCAGGGCTGGAGGCAGAGAATAATGGAAGCCAGAACTGATAATTATGTGAGCTTTTTTCCTCGGCCAGACATTTCGAAAACAGGGCTGTGCTCTGACACATTTGGCAGTCGAAATTGGCAACACGTCATCACATACTAGAGCCCGTCTTTGGTCTGATTCCTGCACTCAAAATTCTAAAATCGCTACAGAACTGTGTTTCTTAGGACAAACGCTGTTCCTTGGGTGCGATTTGTGCCTTCCTCCGATTAAGAGTTCAGTATATTCCCATTGGTCAGCTGACACCTGTCGAATTGACAAGTGCCAGCACATTGGAGGCCCTGGGAAGAGCAGTTCATAAACTAATCCCATTTAGCGAGATGGGGGTAGCCCCTATGTGCTTTTAGCGCCCGGTTACCTTACAAAATCTATCAAGTCAAGTCAATTTGTGCCCCCTCCTGGTTTATGCAAATTGGTAGAAAGAAAGAAAGAAAGAAAGAAAGAGAAAAGAATGCACAGTTCATGGGAAGAAACGGTACCTGACCTGCCATTGCTGTACTCACTTAATTAACACTTAATTGATTAATTAATTAATTAAATATTTATTTATTTATTTATTTATTTATTTCCCGGAAATTAAAGTGAATATGGGTCAAAAGTCCCAATGCTGGTACTATGACAACACACTTTGTGACATGAAGCCCAGCAGGCACATTTCGTAATTACGACGTCAAATCCACGTCATTACAATGGAATGACGTTTATGTAACGTCAAATCTACGTCGTTGCAACGTCATGTGCACCGACGTTGATTTGGGGTTACCCTAGCAGACATTACTCGTTAGAATCGCCTGGTTCTAGCAAGCATTGCACGACCCGCAGAAAAAGCGACCGACTAAAGTCGGTTGATTTTCTAAGAGTGCCCTAAAATCACCGTGTCATTCTGTCATTCGGTCAATCGGTCATTCTGTCATTCTGTCAGTCCGTCCGTAACCCGTTTGTGAAAATTGATGATATTGACTTAACCGCTTGGAATATTTAAACAATTTTTGGCATACTGATAGATATCAATGAGATCTAACCAATGAACTTGCGAAATATTACATTCCATTTAGTATAGCCTCGCCAAGGCGAAAAATGTGAAAATTTTCGAACTGCTTCTCCTCGGAAACCGTTGGGCCGATTAGAGTCAAATTTCATATGGAGCCTCTATGGGGTTGGGGAAACCAAAATTTGCTCATGGGGTCCAGGTCACATGACCAAAATGGCCACCAAGCCATATATGGTCTGTCTGTCTGTCCGTCCGTAACCCGTTTGTGAAAATTGGTGATAGTGACTTAACCGCTTGGAATATTTAAACAATTTTTGGTATACTGATAGATATCAATGGGATCTAACTAATGAACTTGCAAAATATATCATTCCATTTAGTATAGCCAGGCCGAGGCGAAAAATGTGAAAATTTTTGAACTGCTTCTGCTCGGAAACCGTTGGGCCGATTGAAGTTAAATTTCATATGGAGCCTCTATGGCATGGGGGAAACCAAAATTTGCTCATGGGGTCCAGGTCACACGACCAAAATGGCCGCCAAGCCATATATGGTAAAAACCTTTCAAAAATAGTCTTCTCCAGAACCAATGGGCAGATTTCCACGAAACTTGATAAATAGCATTTGGGACGTAGGCCCATCATAAATTGCTAAAATGGTGACCCTGGGTTGACCTTAACCTTCTTTGTGCCTAGGTCAAACTTTGACACATACGCTTTTGTCTTGGAAAAGTGAGAATGCATTTTATCCTGCAAACGATTCAGAATCCAGTACTAAAGTATAAGATATATTTTTGCTCCTTACGATAAGGCCCATTTATTGGGGGAACCATTTTAGGTCCAGGCACATGACCAAAATGGCCGCCATACCCATATATGGTAACACTCATAAAGCTAAAAGCATCCGGCGGGTCGTGCACTTCAGCTGAAGCACTGGTTCTCAACCTTTTTTATGGACAAATATCACACATTTTGGTCAGAAAAAATAAATATTTTTGATTTATGAAAGAATGCACTATTGAGGGGTTGCAGTTATCTTTCTTGCTCATTTCATTTGTAGGCTCATGTCCAACAGAATTTTACTGTACTTTCCTTATAAATAACTTTCTTGTCCCTTGGAAAATTATGACTAGACATTGATTAATTTATTCTTATGATCTTTAAGAACAATCACCGATACATATTACCCCCTTCAGTGTTTTTATCACTATGGGATAATTGGTCAATCATAAATAAATTTTTACACAAAAACCTGCCTGGTGTCTCCAATATGGCGGATCAAGGGACAAAAATTTTACAAAAATGCTGTGCCTGCAACCTCTGTTGCGCGAACGTGATATTGTAATTATGTTAAAGTTCAGAAGTTGAAACCATGTTAGTTAGTTGAACATATATGTTATATGCCAAAAAAAAAAATCCCATAGATTTTTATAAGCTTTTTCCCAAAGATTTTAGAAGGAAAAACATAAGAGGCAATTTTCTATATAATCTGTATATCTTTTAGATCCGGCATTAAACTGAATTTTTTTTGCATCCCCCATCCATCCGGGCTTGGAGAAATAGATTGGACTGCACGGTGGTTCCATGCAGAGCTGAAACAGACTGAATTTCAGTACATGTACTAGTAAACCGTGTAGTACTACAAGGTTTAAGCCTGCCCAGTAAAAGTGGTGTCAGTAGGACCACTCCATAGAGGTTTCTTTGTGCGATAGGGCTTGAGATGTCATTCCATCTGCATGTCGGGTAATAACGGGCCTCAGTGGCCTAGTGGTTAAGAGCGCTGACTCTTAATCATTAGGTCTCTCACCGCTGTGGTTCGAGCCTGGCTCGGGTCACATGTGAGACGTCAAGTTCTGCAACGTAAGGTCAGGTGTTTTTTTTTTCGGGCACTCCGGTTTTCGCCCGCCTCTGATTAACGATCGGCTCGATATGAGTGTAATAATCCTGAAAGGGCCACGAAACCAAACCCAATATCGTGTAAGCTCAACCAAAATCGTAAGCAGTGTCTCCAAAATGACCTTAATAGTATTGATTTGTTTGTTTGTTTGATTTGAGGTTTAACGTCCCCGTCAACACTGTAAAGGTCATTTTGGAGACGTTGCTTCCAATTTTGTGGGACTTTCACCCGACATTGAGATGAAATAACCAGATGAGATGAATCGCCCAATGAAACCAATAGGGTTTATTAGCATGGACGGTCCGCCTCGCACCGCGGTTCCTGGACATGCTTAGATCCCCTAAGCGGTTTACCAGTACTAGTAACAGTATTGAAGGGGATGTGAAACCTCAACACACAAAAAACTAAACCATTTTATAATGAACAGTGTTATAAAGAGGGTTACTGATGGATTATTGGTTTCATAATGTTAATAAGTCCATGTGAAGAACACCCCTGTAAAAGTCAGTTTATATATAGAAGACTGGGGTTTTCAGGGGTATGTCTGATCCAAGATCCAGGTTGTTGGTTCTCGTTAGATCTGCCACAATGAGGTGCTTCTAATGTGCACCCACAACTTATGCCTGGAAAATATTATATAAATATTAAATAACAAAGAAGAGTTTTCGTAAGGCCCACCTGTTCTTGGAAAACTAGGAAAATTATTTGTTAATTTTCATGTCTTCAGAGACAAATGGGGTTTAAAAATGTAAAACAAACAAAACACGTTTTTTTTTTCTCAAGTTAGCTAAAAAGTGTTGTAGGAACTTCATCTCATTGAAGCAGATCAAAAGGACATAACAAACAGAAATAAGAATAAATATCATACATTTCCATCAAAACAATCCCAATTTTGACCCTGAAGAAAAGCATTATATCACATGGCTGTATAATGCCTAATTTCCTTCAAACCGAATTATGTGAATAGCATTTCAATGATTAATAATAATAATAATAATAATTATCTACCTTGTTTATAGAGGGTAACACATTTAGTACTAGTACTAATCTTTCATGGGGCCCTCTTTTCCTGGGTAGAAACCAGTACTAAGCAATGTGGATAAAGTTTCTTGCTCAAGGAAACAACACGTGGCGCTTGCGAGGATTGAACCGGCTACCTCTCGCTCTCAAATCGGATGCTTTACCACTGCACCACAGCGCTCATGAGAATGTTTGCTTTTAGATAATATTAATTTTCCATGTTCATTATTATTATTATTGCAAAAATAATTATTCAAGTGAAATACAATTTGCAGTAAACATTTAAATAAAAAAGCGTTTTGTTTTTATTTCTTTTCAATTCAATATCTATAATCTATATAATATGATATATTGATTATTTTTGTCTGCATAAATCTTGGTCTGCAAGATAATTGGTCGGCAGATTATACCCTTTGGTCCACTGCAGACCGGTCCAAGGTCTGCAAGATTTGGTCTGCAGATTATACCCAACCCTTTAATTGCACGCCGGTGGGTCAGGCCTCAGATTCTATGACGGTTCCAGCGTAAAGGCTTAAAGCGAATGATAGAGAATTTGATTTTATGTAATGTTGGTTGGTGCCAGATGCTCTGCCTCTGTGCGGACCCATCGGAGTCTAACTGTTAGTATTCTTTTGCTCCAGCATTGCAGTGGTTTCTTGTTGTTCAGTCCCCACCTTTGTTTCAACTCTGTGTTAGTTTGATTTTTGTGTTCTCGGAGGTGTTGCGCGGATGAGTTAGGCCTTCATGCGGACTGAACAAATTATTTGTCTATATCGCGACGGAAGTAAGGGCGATGATTGCAGCTGCGTAAAATCGATTTAACCCCACCCCATCCCACCCCCACCCATCCCAACCCGGTGGAATTCGTTTCACTGGCCGTTCCAAGGCGGTTCTTCTGTCGCGGTTTATTTGTCTTATGGTTTATGGTTTGTCTTTGAATGTGTGTATCGCTTATATTATTTTGTTTTTGATAGCCAATTGCAATTGGTTATTTTTTGGGGAAAGTAACTGTCCTTTTTTGGCTTTCCGCTATTGATTTTTCCATTGGATTCTAGTTATTTCATGTTTGTGTTTCTTTCCCTTTGGTGTCACTGATTGGAGCTGTGGGTCATTGACTTCACTTCTATTCAGTATAGCTTCCAGTTTTGTCTGGGGTCCCACATGAGACTGTTCTTGGTCCGCTGCAATTCTCCCTGTACATTAATGACATTTCCACTGACATTGACTCAGAAATAAGACTGTTCGCCGACGACTGTGTTTGCTATCAGGAAATTAGAGATACAGAAGACTCATCGAAACTTCAGAGGGATAAAGATAGGTCAGGATATTGGACACGTAAATGTGTCATGAGATTTCAGTCCGTTAAATGCAATATTATGCAGATAACTAGGAAGAGAACAAATAAAATTGAGGCTTCTTACACCTTAGAGGGAACGTCCTCGAAAATGTGAATTCCATTAAATACCTTGGCGTGACAATCACATACGATTTGAGATGGAATACACACATTAGCAACATGTGTACTAAGGCGAATTGAACACTTGGTTTCCTGAGGCGAAATCTTCATCGGTTCCGTCAGAATGTGAAGGAGACAGCATATAAGAGACTTCTTCACCCAATCTTGGAATATGATAGTTGCATCTGGGACCCCAGTTAAGTGGTCCTTACTGAACAAATTGAAAAAGTTCAGAATAGAGCTGCTAGATTTGTCACAAGCAATTAGCGCTTTAAAACTGGGAACATGACTGATTATTCTAGGAAAATTAAGACGGGAGTGTCTCAACAAAAGGAGAAGAGGCAGTAGGCACATACTCTTATACAAAGGTCTAAAGGATGCTGCCAGCATTCCAACAGTTGACCTTGTTACCCCAGCTAGACACTGTAGAAATCATCATTCACTGGCGTTTCAGACCCGCAGCTAGTGCAAGATTTGACATCTATAAAGAATCGTTCTTCCCCCGAACTATTAGAAATTGGAATGCCCTTCCCGATTCGATCATATCCACTGCTGAAGGTGCAGAGGATAGTGTAGCTAAGTTTATCTCTTTGGTTTGAGCTAGGGACTAACTTCCCATATCACAGGTCCTGGTGTATCAATGTTATTTGACGTGTCACCAGTAACAATTCTGATTCTGATTCAGTTATATTTTTCAGTCTTTCCGAGGCCCTGGAGGAGGATGTCTGTTTGACACTACACCAGTAAACCGATTCTGACTGACGAACAGTGGTGGCCCTGATTAGTCGCCACATTGTGTTGCCACTGGTCGTAGTAATAGTCAGTTCCCCTCAATAGGGGGCATACCAGTTGACCCAAACGAGGTCGCTAAACTGTTGGGTAAGCTCAAGGTACATAAAGCATCTGGGCCGAATGACCTGAATGCCAGGGTGCTTAAGAAATGCGGTGCTGAACTTTCTTCCGTGCTGGCTGTTATCTTCTATGAATCACTTACCTAGGGCACTGTACCAGATGACTGCCGACAAGCAAATGTTACCCCGATCTATAAAAAAGGAGAAAAATATGATAGCAAATTATAGACCAGTGTCGCTGGCATGCATCTGTTGCAAAAACCCTGGAGCATAAAATAGTTATCAACATCAACAAGCACCTAGCCTTTGAGAACATTCTTGCAGGCCCCGCCATCGGGGCTTGAAGAAATAGATGGGCTGCATGATGCTTCCACGCAGAGCTGAAACCGACCCGCACACGAGTACTGGTAAACCGCTTAGAGGATCTAAGCCTGCTCAGGCAAAGCGGTGCGAGATGGCCCTATTGGTTTCATTGGGCGTAAGGGCTTGAGATGTCATTTCATCTCAATGTCGGGTAAAAGTCCCACAAAATTGGAAGCAACGTCTCCAAAATGACCTTTACAGTGTTGACGGGGACGTTAAACCTCAAATCAAACAAAACAAATAATACATGGTGGCCTATCATGATTGGAAATAAAGGGGGAGTTCCAAATCTGCCCACGCACAGTTTTCTTGAAACTTCAGTTGTTGTTTACTTTAGGTCTATCAACTATATATATAGCTTTGTTTTATTCGATTAATTACTATAGTTCTCAGGAGAGCTCCCTGAGGTAATCCCCTGTAGAGGTCATACCCACCTGTGAACTTTTCATTCGTAAATCAACAAGCTCGATTGTTTTCAAATTTTGTTGCTTTGATTGGCAACAGAACTCTATAAGGATTCATATAATACCAAAAATATAAATGTGTTTAGGTCCTTTAATTTTTCTGATGAATTTATTTACAAAATTTCTTCAATTTTTCGTGAAAATTTATAAAAAGTAAAATGTTTATCCCAAGTGTTAGATGTGTTACTGATCTTGTCACCCTAAGATATTACACATAAAATTTGCCACATATATCCTCTATATAGCAAACAAATTTAAAAAAAAACAGAAACCGGTAACATTGTTTTTGATTGCCAGATATGTGTTGTGTTTAGGTATATTTTTGTGATGAAGTCATTTGCAATATCAGGGGACCAGATTGTGTTCTTTAAGTATATTTTTATTGTATTTTATGACAATATAGTGTCACCTTATCATGTAAAGCTTAGCATATGCATTTACGTAATTCTGCCCCTGCACTCCCCCCCCCCCCCCCCCACACACACACACACAAACAAATATACACAGTTCGACAGAGAATGATTTTTAGTTTGGATTTTAAATAGTAGATGAGAACATACATTAGCAGAGAGAAAAATACAATGCACTCATGCAGTGATCACGATGAGTGTTAGTGTTTACAGCATTGCAAAAGCGGTTATGCTGAAAAAAATGTATTTTGACAATAGGAATAAGACAAGGTGGATATTTTTTACCCTATTTTATTTGGTCTTTTTTAAAATCCGCAATACAAAGACATTAATGTCAGTAATACACAATGGTGTATTGAGTTTGCTTAATAAATTACTTTCATAATCCTGTTGTTTCCTTTATTGTTTTTATTGTTGACATTTCCCTCTTTAAAATAAAACAGCAGTCAGTAATTTGCCATCTGTGAAAGGACAGGCTGATTTGACCTTATTATTGATCAATCCATGTATTGGTATTTTTTCTTACATCACTTGGTCAAAGAGACCCACACGCCACTCCCCCCCCCCTCCCCCATCCCCCCCCCCCCCCACACACACACATCAAAGGTTTTGCGAGACCATTAAAAGCATTTTCGGCATTTTTTTCTAGGTTCAGTATAACATACGGTAGGCAGAAGTGTTTGCTGCAATGTTGTAGTCTTCAAAATAAAAGCATAACTAGTCACACTGAAACTATTTGCACATTTATCATCTTGCATACACTTCCAGAAATGATATAGATGGAAGGCAAGTTGCTGTAAAACATTTATTTGATAGCTGCTATTGTATTTAGATGCTGAAATACCATTTGCATATATAGTCTTATGTATGCAATACTTGTCATCTATTTTAAGTGTTCTGGCTCTGTATTCATTGGTTTTACAAATGGTGTGTTTGTTTGTTTGTATTGAGATTTAACATCCCCGTTAACACTATTTAGGTCATTTTGGAGATGCTGCTTCCAATTTTGTGTGACTTGTTCCCGACATTGAGATGAAATGATATCTCAAGCCCTGCCACCCTATGAAACTACAAGGCTTATATACATTGGCCGGCCTGACTCACACCACTTTGCCTGGGCAAGCTTAGTCTTTCTAAGCTGTTTACCAGTACTCGTGTTTGGTTAGTTTTAGCTCTGTGTGGAAGCAACATGCAGCCAAAACAATTTCTTCAAGCCCCAATGGACTGGGGCGAAGATTTACAAATGGTATGAATCACTTGTTTGCTGTACCACTACCACATTGGCTGAAACAAAATCAGTGCAGCTGGCTTCACATTTTTCTAAAATACTGCTAGCACATGTACTGTTTGCTATTTTAAATTGTGAAAGTGTTTGAAAGTTGAATTAAGTCTTCTCTATTATATTAATTAATGCTTTCCAAACATAACTACTTGTTTTCTGGATCATATTTTAGAACATAGATGATCATATTTAAGAATACAACTTTCTTACAAGCTGATAGTTAGTGCGATTAAAGTAGACCGAAGGGACATTGTCAGAGTGAGCCAAAAACAACAGTACCATTTTGTCTACAGTAATCTGTGTATACATTGGGCCAAAAGATCAGAAAATATTGTCTGTGTTATTATGACCTACCTGGCTGAAACATAATACAAACATCATTATTCTTGGCCATTCAAGCAACCTGTGTCACACCAGTATGACAGTCAGACTTTTCAAACTTTTTAAGATCACTGCATTAGTTAAGTACATATTTATTAGAGTCAAGTAAAATTGTCTGGTTTACAGAACCATCCAATTTATTTGCCATTTCAACAATCTTTGTCATACTAAGCTTTGGCATTGCCTCCACTTCTGTTTAGAATAACATTAATGCAAAAACATTTGTTCTATAATGAAGTACTTTTTAAATAAGATCTGATTGAATTGTTAACGAAAGCTCGAAATGAATTGTGTTTTTGTTGTTCATCAGGGCATCATAATTGATACAAATGCTGATTATATATGAGCTCATACTATACACCATCATATAAACATACATATATTCATGTTTATTATATATTGGCGAGCAATTTTTCGATTGAAAATATCGCACCATATGATATCTGCAAATGGTTTGAAACAATTCAAAACTCTGACCATTACTATTCAATGTTCAAATGCGGTATGTTACCGGTCTCAGATTTTCAAGAAAATTTGACAAAATGTTCTACATATATATGGTCAATTTTCATAATATAATGATGGGGTGACAAGAACTACAACAGTGTGAAATCAAACGTCAAACATACTCCAAAAGATTTTATGGTTGTGAATTCTGGGGTCTGCTCCATATGAAATTGAGCATAGTGTATCGAACTTTGCCTAAACAGTGCTAAATGTGATACAAAGATAATCACAGCTGACTACAGTGATGCCTGAGAACAAAATAACTCCAAAACATCAAAAGGTGGAATGTATATATACACTAGTTCTTGTTCTTCTGTCTATTTTCTGCCTTTATAGGCACACCTGGTTTATACCAGTAAAATCTTCAGGAGTAAAAGTTCTTTGTACAGTATAAACTATTTTGTCACAGTTAAAAGCCACGTACCATTAAAAGAATAACATTAAAAGTTTCTTCAACAGCGACTATATACAAAGTTAATCCATCACCATAAAATAGTCAATACACTGGAGCCATTGTATGTTTTCCCGAGCTAAGTAACTCAGTAATAATAAAATATAAAATATCCACTATGTGTGGGTTGCTGTGCCCTTTCTTTTTCTGTTACGTTTAGGAACAAGTTCAAGTCTCTTATGTCTGCTTATGTTCAGGCTGTATACGAGTCTTCTGCTATGGTAATGTAGAGTGTCCACAAGTGCAGACGTGCTGTCAGTACGTTTTACATTACAGTCATGGAACACTGAGTTGCTGTCTATCAGTAACTGCAATAATGTCTCTTTTGAGGCACTCGGGCTTTCTACCAAAAGTTTGTTTAATACACATAGGAAGTCGTCTAAAATGGGTTTTCTGGTATCATCTAGGGTTTTACAATCGATAAGAAAATGCTGTAGTGTTTCATCACCGTTGTTACACAATGGACACATTGGGTTCACTTCATTCTGATTAAATTTGGCTCTGTTCGTTTGTAGTAAGTATGTGCCAGTAATGACTTTATTCTTCACTGGAATTCTGTTGATGTCTCTGTTACTCCGAGCATATGGTTTCACGGCTGGATGGCAGCTTCCAATGATGTAACTTTTTGACAGGTATTTCAATGATGAGTATAGTTCTGACTGGGATACTATTTGGTCAGTCCAGTATTTATTAATGGCAGTATTATATCTTTTTTTCCAAAGCAACTTTTTCATTGGGTTATTAAGTAATTTCTCGGGGTTTGGCAAAGTATATTTAATAAGTATTTTTTTCACTGCTATGAACCAGCTTTTACTTCTAAAAGTTTTTATTTCCAGTTGTCTTTCGGCCAGTTGCCTTTCAATTGACGATTTTGATAATCTAGTTATATTTCCAAATAATGAAAGAGTTCGTTTGTGTATCATAGCTTCCGCTGGTAAAGTTCCAGATAATATATACACTGCTGGACCTGCTACTGTCGTTGATAGAGACAGTACTTGTTTCATAATCTTTTTCTGTTGTGTTTCTAGTACATTCATTGCTTTTCCGGTCGGAAGTATGATCTCCAGTCCGTAGTATAAGACCGGGAATACATAGGTTTGTAGTAATGAGACGGCGGTTTCTGGATCAAGCCCATTCTCTCCATGCAGTCCAGTTCCCATGAGACTAAACATTGTCCGTCTTGCTTTTTGGATGTTCGATTCAACTGATTTCATCTCCTGGTTTGTTGATGAGCGTAAAATTCCCATGTGTGTTGTGTTGTCGACAACGGGCATGTCTTTTTCACCGATTTTCCAAGTTTCTCCGTCAGGGTAGATTTTAACACTGTCTTTTTTTAATATGACACTTTTTATTTCTTGGAGGATGTAGCCATCCATCATACTGGCGTCTTTGCATATATTTATGAGGTACTGAAGACTATTTGCGTCATTAGCTAACAATGTCATATCATCAGCACAAGTTGGAGCTTGTATTCTTATGCTACCTATTGTAGCACCTTTCTCTGAGTTATGTATTCTATCCAGGAGTCCATTAGCATAGACTTTAAATAGGTCTGCACTTAATACGCCACCCTGTCTGACTCCCTGTTGATTGACATACGTTGAGGTTAATTGTCCTTGCCATTTTACGGCTGTCATAGATGCTTGGTGAAGACTGTTTATTAGTAGCCAGTTGGTACTTCCAATACCTTGGTTATACAGCTTTCTCATCAAGTTAGGATGTACAACAACATCAAACGCAGATTTCACGTCCATGAACGCTATATAGGTGGGTTTGTTTAAGTCTACGTTGTTTCTGTAGAATTCCTCCACTAGTAATGCGCAGTTCATAGGCGATGAATTCTTCGTAAATCCTCTTTGTAGGGGGTTCTGATGTTTAGTTAGTGTTGACTCAATTCGGGATTTCAGTATTGTCTCTAGTAGTCTTGTTAAGACGGGTGTAATAGTTATACCCCTATAATTATTTGAGTTATTATTGCTCCCTTTATTCTTATAGATTGGGTTTAATATCCCAAGTTTCATGGCTGAGGGTACTTGTTTATTAAGGAGTATACTGTTTATAAGAGCTCTAATACTGTTCTTTATTTCATTTCCACCATAATATATATGTTCAGCTGTGACGCCGTATGCATCCGGGGGTTTACCACGATTAAGCGACGCTGCTGCTTCAGTAATCTCCTTGTCTGTTATGGGTTCAGGATGTAAACCAGAGTCCAAACAGATCATATATATTATCGCGACTTCCTCTTCAACTTGATTTAAGAATTCAAGGTCAAAACAGTTATTGTCCTTTTTCATAGCTAGATCTTTGAAGTGTTCATGCCACCCCATTAAGACGTCGTCACCAGTATATTTATTCTGGCCAACATAGAGTTCATCTATATATTTATGACACTGTCCGCGTTGTTTCCGAATAAGTCGGTGAAACATTGCATTATCCGACTGTCTTGTGTTTATTATTGTTAGTTTTTCCAGTTGTCTACGTTTAGCGACTTCTATTCGAATTTGTCTTCGTAGTTCCATTGTTTTCAGTTGTTTTTTTTTTCCATTAAGAAAAAATTATCCAGGTCATTTGGTCTGCCATTTAGCTTCCAGGTATGAAATGCTTTTTTCTTTTCCTGTATAGCATTATGTATTCTAGGGGTCATTACTTTCAGCTTTGGTTTTTTACATCTTCTTCTCCTTTTAGGATTGCACTGTTTAGCACTTTCAGTCATTATACCGTTCAGCTTATGGATTGCTTCATCGAGATTTTCTGGTTTAGTCATAACTAGTTCAGCCTGTTTTATTGCAGCATTTGAGGCATACTGTTCTTTATCTATTTTATTCCAGTTGACTCTGGTTGATATCTGATTAGTTATAGAGACTGTCTTTTTCTTAATTTTTCCATATTTTAGATTCACTGTCATTGAGACTGGGTAATGGTCAGATACATTTTCATTGAGATTCTCATGCCTTTTTATCTGCACTACTCTATGATCCAACCTTTGTTTATATAGGAAAAAGTCTATTGTAGACGAATCTTTTCCATTTGGATGTATAATGGTATAATCTGTAGCTCTTGTAATGAGATCATTTTCTTTCATGAATTGATGAAAGCAGGTGCTACGTTTGGAGCTTGTTTTATTTAAGGCATTTTCATTAAAGTCACCACCAATTAGTATCTCATGGGTTCCTTGAAAGGAATGGATCAGTTCTTGCAGTTGTTCTATACATTCAACGAACGAGTAGTAGTTATCTTTTTCACCATTGCATGGCATGTAAACATTCACAATCAGTATGGGTTTTTCTGTTGATAGCCCTATACATTTTATACGATGGTTTCCATGATCTAAGTCATTCACCAAATGGTCAAGATCTTTTTTCCAAAATATTGCAACGCCACCAAAGCCACGCGGTATATGTACTGGGGGAATAGGGTCATACTGATCAACTGCTTTGCCAGAAACTGAATAGTTTTCATCAATTTCATTTAGGAGATCTAGTTGGCATTTGAACTACCAGTGTTCTTGAATAAGTATTATGTCTTCTGTTTTAGCAAATTTATCGAATACAGGACCACATGTACGAATGTTTTTACAGTTAAATGTTGTTAAATTCAGTTGTTCACATGCAGGCAATGGTGTATTATTCACTATTTCGTTATTTGGATCAAGTTGCTCGGCCGTAAAAAAGGCTTTCTGCGTTTACAGTTGTTTGGCTGTTGGTAGAATATTGGTTGCCCAGTAAGGTGGTCTGACCCTCAGATTGTTGTAAGCTGCCGTATTCTGACAGTATGTATCCATATGTTCTGTGGGTCCCTTTGGAGGTATGTTGGTATACATAAAGTTGTTCTGTTGAATAGGCTGGGGTATGCTGTATCTAACATTTCTAGTTTGAGTTGCATCAGGTTCAGCATAACTGCTGTGTTTGGGTAGGTCAGTAATTTCGGGCTCAGTATCACTATTCGGGGCCTGTTCAGTTTCTACAGTTTCTGCAGTTGAGGTATTGTCCAGATCAATTAAATGTTCAATTTGTTTTTCTACCTTTAATAGTACATATGCCGACACCCTATCGTGTATCCCCTGGATAAGCTGCTCATTTCTAGATTTTTTTGCATTATTATTCATTTGGCCAACATTGACTGAAGTTTGTAACGAAGGGAGGGGGGTTGTTTTTAGAGAAGCATTTTCTAATGAATTAATCCTTGTATTCAGCGTTAAGATAGCACATTCAAGCTCTTTGTTTCTAAATTCAAGACTTTCAATCTTGCTCTCAAATTTGGTACTGTTCTTTTCATATTCTTTTATTCTTGCTTCTTTCAGTTTGATTTCATCTTCCTTTTTTTCTCAGTTTGATTTCGAGTTGGCGTAATTCTCTCTGTTTATTGGATAGGTCATTATCTTTCTTTTTAAGTTCATCAGAAATTTTATTTGATGGTAAATTGCACACAACTGCTTTGATTTGTGTATCTTGGGATCTGGTTTGCTTGTCAGGTGCGTGGAGCACATTCATTGACGTCGCATCTTGAATGTTCATTACCTCTGATGGACTTTGTGTTACTCTTGGTGAGCTACATATGGTATCTTGTGATCTAGTCATTGGGGTGTCAGGCATTACCAAGTTTTCACTCGCAACGCAGGCTAAGCAAATGTCAGAGTTTAGAGGGCACATACAGTGTAGGTGGCACAAGGACCCGCATTTTTCACATGCTACTTCATTTTCCATAAATGGTGTACTGCATATTGCACAATCAACATTCATCTCCTCTGATAGTATTGACTGGGATAGAGTTTTTGGAATGGTATTTTCGGGCGATATTGGATGAATAGAGGGAATTACCAGTTTACATGAGCTGGCGTTTGTACTTTTACATGCCACACAAGTAAATACATAGTGTCTAATGGTTTCAATGGACTGAATTTCAGAGTCTTCTATTTTTATACAATGATAATGCATCCATCTCTTACAGGAGCTGCACTGTACTGCTCTTTTCCTACAGTTACGATTGCACTTTATACAGGATATATCTTCATCGTCCTCAACAATACTGTTCTTATCAGTTATTAGTTGTGGTTTGGGTGTTTTTAATGCCAACATCTCCTTAGCTGTAATGACTTTCTGGAGTTGATCTGCTAGCAATTTATTTAGTGCCATAACATCTACAGGTACACCCGATATGGTTATGCTGGACATCATACGATGGATATTCGGCAAATGATCATCTATAAAGGACACTGTTGCTTTCCCATTTATTAATAGGGAGCATTTTGTGTGATACAAGTTCATTGTGTAACTAATTCCACTTTCTAGGTGCACCGTATATGTATGCTGTACAACACTTCCTTTACCATCAGCTGCATTGTCTCTATCGACACATACAATCTTGGTACCTGTTGTGTTGAAGTATTTATTGCAGGCATAATGGAATAATTCGAATGTCACCGCATCAAGAGTAGCAACTATACCCCCTCCCTTAATTGCATATTCAACCTTTTGTCTTTTGGCCGCCTGTAATTTCTTTCTAAGGCACTTGTCCGGATTCAGAACATAGTTTTTGGAGCTATTTGATTCCTGTATTTGCTGCCTCTGTGGACTACTACGATTACCTGGTAAGACGAGTTCATTCAGGTTAGATGCCATTATTACACTATCTGATGATTAAAAGCTTGCTTAGGATATGTTATCAAGGTGTTTAAAAATGAGCAGACAAAGAACTTTCAATTGCTATATATATATGGATAAGACATTCAAGACATGTGGTTAAAACATCAATTAAAAACTTTTAAAATTCATAAGCTCAGTTAGCTTTTATCTGCCATATAACAACCTCTTATTTACTGAAGGGCACAGCAATGCACACAGGTTGGATATCCTCTAGAGTAAGAATTCCCAAGGAATTGTTTTGAGCAATTTTGCACAAAATGGTTCAGTAAGGGTTTATTCCTCTTCAGGTTTGATTGTCCAAACTAAATTGTTCAATTGTTTTAGTAAGAAGAAAATTGCTTAGTTCGTAGAACAAAGGACTTCACTCGTCGGGGGATTTGATGAGACTTTTCAAAGTTATTTTTGTTGGGTTTTTTTGAGAAATTTTGCACAAAATGGTTCAACAACGGTTTACTCTTCTTCAAACTAAATTGTCATGGATGAAGACAATTAGATATTTATCCTAGATACTGTTTGGCTCGTAAAACAAAGTACATCTTTCGTCGGATTCAAGATGGTCGACTTTTAACCGCCAGCGGTCATCCTAGTAAAAATTCAGAATCCTCCAAATTCGTGGATAGAATTTAAAATGTATGATATAAATGAGTTATTCACAGATGTGGCAAGTTTTTTACATTAAAAATTCACAATTAAAACTTATAAGAACACAAGAATTATTTAAAAACACAGCCCAATTTCTTCATGTCGTGTTCCCTCCACCGCACTTTTAATCTACCAATGACTAGTTTGGGGGTACCCCTACTTTCAGATGTGGACATAATCAAAACATTGTAGATTTATTACGAAAACAGATATAAGAGTGAAATAGCTAAATAATGAATAGTCATTTACCAAGCAGTAATTATGCACAATATCATGAAAATCTGTGCGTGGGCAGAACCCTAAGGAAATTTACTATAGGCTGGAACTCCCCCTTTCTTCTATTCTACTCTATTTTGCACGTTTGTCATGTGACTGATTTATGGACATCTCGGCCCCTAACAAACTCGGCCCCTGACGATCTCGGCCCCTGACAAACTCGGCCCCTAGCAAACTCGGCCCCCCATTCAACTCCGTAACTAAAAACTCAGTCCCTAGCAGCATTTAGGTCCTAAAATACTATGTTTCTGTTTCCGAGAAGCAATTTGGAAGGTGGATAGGGTTCACAGAAAGTTTGAGCATATTTATCGTTTTTAAAACGAAACCTTATCCATGATAAAAGATCGCGGAAACCGATGCTGTAATTGAGACGTGTTGGAATTGAGTTTGACATCACTTTATCAGAGTGTATCTTATAGAAGAAGGTTAAAGAGGACTGCTCATGGACGGCCACTCTAGCTCATTAAGCATGTCCCCGACGCTTCTTCTATTTCGCCATCGCCTGCAGACCCATCGAGTAGCTGTCCTTTGCACCTTCTCCACCTGCTGAATCTGTTTTAACATACGGATGCCGAATGGGTAATGCATTAGTTGAGGGCCAACCAATGTTTTATATGCAACATCCTTTGTCTGCCTACGTGCAAAGGCCAAATTACGTCTAAGGAATCCTATAGTCCTAGTTGCTTTAGATGTAATCTCAGAGATATGTTGACCCCAATCAAGATCGCCAATGACGGTGATACCAAATATTTGGCGGATTGAACATGCTCAAAATTTGCTGGAGATGAGTATAGTCAAACTTAATTCGCTTGTCCGGAGGGTGTCGCGACGCTCTCATTGAATGATATTTGGCCAATCAACTTTCTGAATTATTAACTTCCTGTCTTAATGCTATTAAAACGCATGTGATTAAATATTGTGATAAAGTTTTATAGACGCCATTCTGATTTAATTTCAAAATTCAATACTGGACTTAAATCTCTTCTGCAACAAGGTCTATCGGAACCCGAATTTTATGGTGACTTAGTATATAAATTCAGAAAAATATATAACCGCAATGACTTTAGCACCCAATTTCGTAAAATCATTCTTCGATATAAAAAGATTGGGTACAACATGGATATTATACGACATACTGCATGCATGGTAGTTAACCCGATCACGGTTGGCAACTTTGCTTCACTCTTTAATTGCAAGCTGGTGGGTCAGGCCTCAGATTCTATGACGGTTCCAACGTAAAGGCTTATTGAGAATTAGAGAGATCTAATTCAAGGTAATGTTGGTTGGTGCCTGATGCTCTGTCTCTGGTCGGGCCCATCGGAATCTAACTGTTGGTTTTCTTTTGCTCCAGCATTTCAGTGGTTTCTTGCTGTCGAGTCCTCACCGTTGTCTCACCTCTGTGGTTCTTTGTTTATTTGTGTTCACGGAGATGTTGCACTGATGAGTTAGGAGGCCTTCATGCGGACTGAACAAATTATTTGTCTAAATCGCGACGGAAGTAAGGGCGAGGATTGTGGCCACGTAAAATCGATTTAAGCTACCCAGTGGAAATCTTTCCACTGACCGTTCCAAGGCGGTTCTTCTGTGGCGATTTATTTATGTTGTTGTTTGTTACTTACTGTGTGTATCACTTGTGTCTTTTTATTTTGGATGGCCATATGACCATTTTGTGGGAAAGTAACTGTCCTTATGGGGTTCCTTTGTTTAGGTTTCCATTATGGTCTGGTCGCTTAATAGTTGTGTTTCTTTCCCTTTGGGGTCTTTGGTGGGTGGAGTAAGTTAATTGTATATCTTGAAGTAGAACTAAAAGCTTCAATAATTTCAGATTGGTTATCAATGGAAAGCGAAAACATGAAGTCGATAAAAGTTTGATAATAATTGAATTCCAACATTTAAATATACATATTCTAGTTTTGGGGGCCGAGTTTGTCAGGGGCCGAGTTTGTCAGGGGCCGAGTTTGTAGGGGCCGAGTTTGCTAGGGGCCGAGTTTGTCAGGGGCCGAGTTTGTTAGGGGCCGAGATGTCCTGTCACCATGTGACTAGTTACCGGCTTCAAAATGGCGGCAAATAAGGTGCAGAATAAAAATATTTGCATTTTATGTCGTTTAAATTGTAAATAAAAAAATAAATCAGCGCCGATAATGTCCATTACGTTCCGTTTATATTATTTAATTGGAATTAGTTGTTGACATTTGATGCACTTAACAACAATCATGTTTATTTTAACTAAACATTGACAAGGATACCGTTGTCGTCATGCACCGCTTTTCGGTAAAAAAAGCAAACGAACAAAAAACATATAGCTTGCATGAGTTTGGTTTCTGGTCAACTCGTACCTAAGTCAACTCGTACCTTAGTCAACTCGTACCCGAATTTGGTCAACTCGTACCTTAGTCAACTCGTACCTAAGTCAACTCGTACCTTAGTAAAAATAAAATTTGTTTTGGGGTAAGTTTGGCTTAAGGACTATGAAAATGTCTTCCTGGCACGTGGGCTAAAATTCATGGGTGTTTAGCATGTTGACATATTTCTAGAAAAACAACCAATGATGTTCCAAATTAAAAGAATAAATATAAAACATGCATATTAGAAAATGTATTTTTGTTGTTGGAAGAAAAAAATAAATATTCACTTTGTAAGAAAATTACATTTAAAAATGGTCCATTTTTGAACGTATGATTCTCCATTTACCTTCATTAGAAACATACCATTTTTACACCAAAATATACTTTAGTGTGTGTACTAGCAACGACGAGACGTGATTTTTCCAAAAACTGGCATTATAACATTATATCCATGCCGATAGAACCCCTATCAACATGTAGAGTTCACTATACATTGTCATCCATGTACACAGTATGACGCACGGATTAAATTTAGCACTGGGGTAAATAAGCGTAGCGATAATAAAAATTCTGTCAAATCGTTATTATGGCTTTTGGACAAATCAAACAATTTTTCCCTCTTGTATTTATTTAATGCATAATAATATTTACCAACTTAACGGAAGAATAAAGGAAATCATGATCTAGGCATAAAAATAGTTAGAATAAAATCCGTTGTGCAGGATATTTTTCCCCACGATTAGCATGTTTATACCCCTGTTTTACCTGGAGAATTTACCAACCATGTATACAGTAATGGCTGTCAAAATGACCGTTCGATGGGTGTTTAAAAGAATGGATATATTGTTATTGTGGAAGTTTTTGGAAAAACTACTTCTCGTCCTTGCTGGGACATGAAATATACTTTAGGTTAATGTAAAAACTGAATGTTTCCGAGGAAGGACAATGGAGAAACCGATGTTCAAAAATTGACCATTTTGAAAGGTAATTTTCTAATAAAGTAATTTATTATTTTTTCTTCTAAAAACAGAAATACACTTTTTAATAAGCATATTTTATGATTATTCATATAATTTGGAACATTATGAGTTGCTTTTCTAGAAACTTGTCGACATTATAAACAACCGTAAATTTTAGCTCACGTGTCTGGTTGACATTTGCATATACCTTAAGTACACATATATACAGGTCAACTTTATGGTCTATGCAGACTCCTGATCCTTTTCCCGACGATGAAGACGATACATAGTGTGTGCATGACGCCATTACGCACGTGGTGTCTTTCATGTGTATGACCCCAATTTCCCTTTAGCCAGACATAATTTATGGGTGCTCGTTAGAACTATCCCTGTGGGGCAGCTCTAACCAGTGCCAACAATCTATGCTCCAGAGGGATGTGATTGGTACAAAACATCATGCTCAACATAAGACGAACTTCTGTCTTCATATGTAAATATGTAAATGAAAATAACGAGAAAAATATAATTGTAGAACTTACATTTCATGCTCAGTTGCAAATAAAATGTAGTTATACAATTATAATTTGTTCTCATATATGCTCAAAACATAAATGTTGGCTAACATAAATGTTGCATATTCCTTATTACTGTTACTTTACGATAACACACCCGTGCAATATGGTGCGTTTTTCACATCTCCAAAATGGCAATTTTTCTTACGAAAAACTGTTTTTGTTTTTTTTTTGTTTTTTTTCTTGTTTATACTTCAAACATAGGCTGTTATCTTTAGTTGGAACGACTCTAACGAGTATCCTCAACCTATGTATTGGAGCATATATAAAGAAAGATAATGTATACCCCCGTAAACCCGAGTTTCTCTATATAAAGTGAGGTTTAGGGTGTGCCCATTGCACGGACAAAACCGGTTACATGTCGGCGAGTATAAACACAGCGGGATGTACAGATAGCACAATAAAAATAAATTCAGTTATTTATATAATTTTATTGCTTAAATTATAAACATTTGTTATACCGTTTAGCTAACAAACTCTTAAATAAAAACAATCATCACGAATGCAAGTCCTATATGAATTTGTCCCTCTTAAAACCCACTTTTATATATAAATAGTAAAACTGGGATTTAGTTTTAAGTTTTGTCAGAACAAAAACAGCCGCTCGCCGGCAAAATTAAAGCAATTAAAAACAGTCTTTAATGAAAGACGATTAGATTAAACTAGTACCGATAATCGTTTTTTTTTTTACACCCAAATTAATCGGTACACGATTAGCTAAAGTGTTAATTAAATTAACCCAAATGGAATCTTCCATCTTATATATTTCGAAATTTAGGGGTGTCAGGTTGTGTTTTCTTCAAAATTTATTCGGGAAGTGGCTATACTTTTTCTAACAGCGTCCGCCCTAATCAGACGACGCCGCGTTCTGCGGCGTCTGATCTGGGCATTCAGTGTTTGACTACCCAAATGGAATTTGCCATCTTATATATTTCGAAATTTAGGGGTGTCAGGTTGTGTTTTCTTCAAAATTTATTCGGGAAGTGGCTAAACTTTTTCAAACAGCGTAGGCCCTGATCATACGGCGCCGCGTTCTGCAGCGTCTGATCTGGGCCTCCAGTGTTTGACAAGGCATCCCTTTGTGGGTTTCTGATACTGAATGGGTTAAAAGTGAATAATAATAATAAAATAATAATAATGATATAAATAACAATAATAAAAATCATAATAACTAGAGCAGGTTGATGGCGCGCCATCGCATATCCCCACGTTCTGCGGCGTCGGATCTTGGCCTGCAGTGTTTGACAAGGTACCCCTATGTGGGTTTCAGGGACGGAATGGGTTTAAAGTGAATAATACTAATAAAATAATAATAATAATAATAATGAGAATAAAAATAATAATAACTAGAGCAGGTTGATGGCGCGCGATCGCAAATCCTTGCGCGCTGTGAAAACCATGTTACAATAAAAGGACCCAAAGTACTTCTTTCTGGCCTCCGGTGAGCTCAAGACATGTTTCGGGGCAAGTTATAACACATTTCAACTATTGTTCGGCAAAAAATAGAGAATCCCACCTACCCCTGGGGTACGAGTTGACCAAAATAGGTACGAGTTGACTAGGGGGTAAGAGTTGACCAAAGAACGGGTACGAGTTGACCAAAAACAGGTACGAGTTGACTCCGGTACGAGTTGAGTTAGGTACGAGTTGACCAGTTACCATGAGTTTAGTATAGGCTACCATGTGCAATGCACACTGAGTTTATAACCAGAAAATGGAGCTTGATAGCTCAGTGGTTAGTGCACTTGCCTCTGATGCTAGAGGTCCCGGTTCGATCCCTGGAAGCGGCGATAAAATTTCGGTGTCCAAACACGCTCCATTGGCATCATTTGCAGGGATGAATGTCATAAAGTGCACCGTCCTTCGGATCGGGACGCCCCCTGTGCAGGGAGAACCATCCCCTGTGCAGGTTAAAGATCCCTACCGTAATTACATGATTACTGCAGCTGTACTGTGTAGGCTTTCATCCTGCGAACCTGGAGTGTATGTAATGTACACCTGCGGTAATGGTCAAATGTGACCAACGCAATAGTACTAGATAGATGGATAGATAGAATATCTATCTATCTTATTATACTGAGTCGGTCATATTTGGCCATTACCTCAGTTGGGTGCGTAGCTTCCCACATCCGGCCCCCGCCCATAGGGGCTTGAAGAAATATATGGGCTGCATGATGCTTCCACGCAGAGCTGAATCCTGCCCACACACTAGTACTGGTAAACCCCTTAGACGATCTAAGCCTGTCCAGGAACCGCGGTGCGAGGCGGACCATCCATGCTAATAAACCCTATTGGTTTCATTGGGCGACAGGGCTTGAGATGTCATTTCATCTCAGTGTCGGGTAAAATTCCCACAAAATTGGAAGCAACGTCTCCAAAATGACCTTTTAAGTGTTGACGGGGACGTTAAACCTCAAATCAAACAAACAAACAAAGCTTCCCACATCACAGGTCCTGGTGTATGAATGTCATTTGAGTAATAATTCTGATTATGCCCCCGCATCATATGATGCCGGAGGCATATAGTTTTTGGGTTTTCCGTACGTGCGTACATGTGTACGTCCGTCTGTACGTGTGTGTGTACGTACGTACGTACGTACGTGATCCTGTAACCTCAGGTTAAAGTTTTTGTAACAGGTAGAGCCTGAACTTTTAGAACTCATATTTTCCTAACCTTTTGATGGAACTGGTTCATCTTTGGTATGATGATAGATATAGGTCCAAAGTTTTATTAAGCAATACCCTCACCCATGCCTGTGACCTCAAGGTCAAGGTCACAGACTTAGAAATTTTCAATGTTAAAGACACAGGTTAAGGTTTTTGTAACAGGTAGACTTGAACATTTTAGAACTCATATTTTCCAAACCATTTGATGGAATTAGTTCATATTTGGTATGATTATAGATATAGGTCCAAAGTTTTATTCAGCGATACCCCCACCCATGCCCATGGCCTCAAGGTCAAGGTCATGGACTTAGAAATTTTCCATGTTAAAGACTCCAGTTAAGGTATTTGTACCTGGTAGAACCTGAACTTTTTCTGATGGCTTTGGTTCATATGATGATAGATATAGGTACAAAGTTTTATTCAGCAATACCCCCACCCATGCCTATGACCTCAAGGTCAAGGTCACAGGCTTAGACAATTTTAATGTGAAAGATTTTAAAGAGCTCCAGTTTTCCAAACTATATCATGGATTTGGCTTATGTATGCTATGATGATAGATACAGGTCCAAATGTTTATTTGGCAATACCCCCACTCATGCCTATGGCTTCAAGGTCAAGGTCACACACTTAGAAATTTTTAATTAGATATTTTAAGAGTTGATATTTTCCAAATTGTGCGATGGATTGAGTTGATATTTGGTATGATGTTAGATACCTGTCCATTTTATTCACCTATACCCCCACCCATGCCCATGAGCTCAAGGTCAAGGTCACAGACTTAAAATTTTTTAATTATCCCCTCGCACAACATAGCTCTAGCGTCTATATTTCTTCACTGATTTCAATATAACTTCACACAAATGTTCCTTATGACAATATCTCAAGCGAGTTTGACTTTCAAGGTCATGACCTCAAGGTCAAGGTCACTGTGGCTATTTTTAGAAAAACTTTGTCATAGCTCTAGCGCTTACATTTCTTCACCGATTTCAATATAACTTCACACAAATGTTCCTTATGACAATATCTCGAGCCATTTCGACTTTCAAGGTCAAGGTCACTGTGGCTATTTTTAGAAAAACTTTGTCATAGCTCTAGCGCCTGCAATTCTTCACTGGTTTCAAAATATCTTCACACAAATGTTCCTTATGACAATACCTCGAATGAGTTTGACTTTCAAGGTCAAGGTCACTGGTTTTTTTTAGAAAAACTTTGTCATTGCTCTAGCGCTTACATTTTTTCACCAATTTCAATATTAATTCACACAAATGTTCCTTATGACAATATCTCTAGCAAGTTCCACTTTCAAGGTCAAGGTCACTGTGGCTATTTTTAGAAAAACTTTGTCATCGCTCTAGCACTTACATTTCTTCACCGATTTCAATATAACTTCACACAAATGTTCCTTATGACAATATCTCGAGCAATTTCGACTTTCAAGGTCAAGGTCACTGTGTCCATTTTTAGAAAACTTTTGTCATCGCTCTAGCGACTACATTTCTTCACTGATTTCAATAAAACTTCACACAAATGTTCCTTATGACAATACCTCGAGCAAGTTCGACTTTCAAGGTCAAGGTCACTGTGGCTATTTTTAGAAAAACTTTGTCATTGCTCTAGCGCTTACATTTTTTCACCAATTTCAATATAACTTCTCACAAATGTTCCTGATGACAAGGTCACACACTTAGAAAATTTTGTTGCAACATGGATTTTCGGGGTGAGGCGGGGCCCTTGGCGGGGGCATCTGTGTCGTCTGGACACATTTCTAGTTTTGAGCTAAATTTGGAATTTTGCTAAAAAAAAAAAAAAATCTATTCGCATCAAACTAAAATGAAGCTTCCAGCACAGACCCCAACCACATCTGTGCAGTCTGATCTTAACCTCCACTGTTTGGTCCGCATCCGCCGCAGCGGTCTGATCTGAGCGTCGGCTGTTCGCATCAATTAAATCTAGCAAAAACCGGAGCACAGACTCCCCACCGCATCTGCGCAGTCTGATCTTAGCCTCGGCTGTCTGCATCACATCTCGGCTGTTCGCTCCACATCTGCGGCAGCGCTGTCTGATCCGAGTGTCTTCTGTTCCCACCGATCTAAAATGGTGCTCCGGCACACACAGCTGGGCGGTATTCAATGTTGGGTAAAAGTCGCACAAAATTGGAAGCAACTTCTCCAAAATGACCTGTAGATACAGTGTTGACGGGAATGTCAAACCTCAAATCAAACTAAAAACAAACAAAACTACTTTCATGCTTAAATCACAGCTTGAAAATTTTAAAACTCTTTGAAAACTGGCTGAAAAACATCTCATCATTTTCTTTGATAATTGTACTTTCGGGCATAATTATCGTCAGGTATCACAATATTAGCCCCTCATTACAATGTCTATCATCAGCAAAAGTATCACGGTATGAAACGATTTCAATGAATCGTTTTACCCCTGTTTCTAATACAGTAGAGAAAGCCTACTTGGAATTAGTATCAGTACAACACATACACTGGAGGCATTTTCTCCCATTCTTTATATGGAAGATAGTCAAGCTACATAGCTCCAGATAAGGCTCTTTTTGTTCGAAAAGTACTGATATTTTTCTTATTTCTGCATGAAAACATATGTTGTGGTCATCCATTAGAAGCGCTTGCGGGCACCTCGCTGAGGCGCCTCTGATGAATACTCACAACCTATATTTTTATGCAGAAATAAGAAAAATGAAATGTGGATGTCCCCTCTTATCTGGTGCTATGAAGATACTTATTGGACCCCTGCCCCTGTCCCTCTCTCCTATCTTTCCTGCAAACATGGTAAACTCAGCACATTCACTCCAGAAACAGGGTCTATTAATGAAGGTAAGAATTTTTTTCATTAGGAAAACATGCCTACAGATGAAAAATTCTGATATTTTTCCTATTTCTGCTCAAAACTTATAGTTTGTGGGAACTTGTTAAAATAGCCTCTGCAAGGCAGTTCTAATCAGTACCCACAATCTGTTTTTGAGCAGGAGCAAGAAAAGTTATATACACCCCTTTACTATATAAAGGTGTCAGATACTCAAAATTACACAGGCGTGTTTTGGTGATGATGAGTGAATTCTGAATTATAGAATAGACTGAGTCATACCTGCCAACATTGAGAAAATCCAAAGAGTGAGATTGCGCAGGGCGGACCCTTTTTTATCTTCTTTTTTAGTATTTGGCTCGCAGGGAATTTTCAGGAAAAATTTGAAAGAGTGAGATTTTTTTTCCCTAACCGTATGGGGGTGGGGATGGGTGCTACCTTTTTCAAAGACCCACCGCCCATAAAAAAATAAATTGAACCCCACCACCAATAAATTTCAATTTTTAACCAGACCAAGCACCCATTAAAAAAGGAAGTGCTAGCTCGCCCACCTAGCATAAAACGTGCACTTTTAGCAGGGGTGAAATATATGAAACTGTGTACTGTCCGAATATATGTGACTTTGGTCACTTTACAAGTCAGATACAATGATTCATTTTACCACAGAACTTCATCAAATCTTATTGAAAACTGAACATATTTATGCTATAATAAATAACTGATCAATACTATGAGTGTTTTTGCTAATGTTTACGTTTTCATAGATTACAAAAAATGCAAGATAGGCCATAGGTCGCCACACAACATTTTGGGTGCCTTGTAAAGTGTCAAAAAAAGAGAAAAAGATCGTTTTTATGGAAGATTATTAGTATGCAATGAAGAAATTAAATGGCTAAATATGATTTCTGTAATATTTTTGTAACGCAGGGATGCCTCGATATCTGATAATTATAAGGACTAAACTTAGAAATTTACCGATAGATAGATTATAGACAAGATGGATAGTTTTGTTTATTTACCTGTCCAATAATAGATTTGCTAATAATAGTCCAAATATACCTGTGACCTGAGGTAATTTTCCAATAGTTCTGTATCCCGGCTCTAATTGCATATATTAGCAATTCAGAAAAGCCGATATTAAACAGTTTGCAATGTAAATATCCCAGCGAATTTCTAAGCGTGAGATGCATTGAAATTCGTGAGATTTGGGCCATTTTCAAAATACGATCGTGGGGGAGTGAACCACACAATAAATCGTGAGAGTCACGCTCAAATCGGGAGTGTTGGCAGGTATGCTGAGTTGACGGGGTGACACATTATTTTTGAAAGAGAAAGAGAAAATCTGAAGTTATTCTTATTTTTTTTTCTTCAGACATAAAAGTATGTGCTTGTTTGAACCGGCTCAGTGAAGAAGTTCTAACAAGCACCCACTACTGTCCAACTTCGATGCCTTGAACACCTTTGGGACAGCGAAAATCTGTTCAAGACAGGGGTAGTTTGAGCCACTGAGGGTTACTGCCAGGAGGCATAATGGGATTAATTTTGGGACATCTTTTCGGTGTTCTGTAATAAAATGTATGTTTTGTGTACTCATTAGAATCGCCTCATTGAGGCGATTCTAATGAGTACACACAGCATACATTTTCAAGTTTAAAGTCGAAAATCTCTTTACTTATCCCATTGTACTTCTTATGTGAGGGAATTCCCTTGGGACTCAAAAACGGATTCGGCTCATCCATGGTAAATGAGCCATCGGTGTTCGAGCCATCGAAGTTCCACTGTATCTGTGTTTTAAGCCAGAGTGGTGAAAATAATGGATCATGTTAACAAGTCAGTGAAATGAACACCCCACTAAACCCCACTTTATATCGAGAAAACTGGGGTTTATGGGGGAATACATTATTTTTCTTATTTCTGCTCCAAGACATAGGTTGTGGGTACTCGTAAGAACTGCCTCAATGAGGAGGTTCGAACTAGCACCCACAACCTATGTTTACAGTATAAATAAGAACAATATCACTGATTTTCATCAGAATAGTAGCCATAAAGTAGGGTTTACAAAGGAATTCAATTCACAGACTGATTCACTTTACCCTTCCAATGTAGTAAACCTCATAAACATGTAAACAGTGCGGGAAGGGCTGTTTGATTTGATTTGAGGTTTAACGTCCCCGTCAACACTGTAAAGGTCATTTTGGAGACATTGCTTCCAATTTTGTGGGACTTTTACTCGACATTGAGATGAAATGACATCTCAAGCCCTGTCGCCCAGTGAAACCAATAGGGTTTATTAGCATGGACGGTCCGCCTCGCACCGCGGTTCCTGGACAGGCATAGATCCTCTAAGCGGTTTACCAGTACTAGTGTGCGGGCCGGATTCAGCTCTGCGTGGAAGCATCATGCAGCCCATATATTTCTTCAGGCCCCTATGGGCGGGGGCCCGCGGGAAGGGCTGACTTATCCAAGCTGAAAAGATAATCGATTATCACTGATTATCAGTCCTGCCATTGTGATCGATAATCAATCAGTAATCTGACACTGAAGATTTGGTCATAATTTTACCATTCTGGCTTTCTGTCTGAGCAAGACTCTCACCATATGTTTTACTTTACTGTATGCATTTGGACAGACGGGCTTGAGCAAACATTGTAGAACCAGATGAGAAGCCACAGTCTGCGGCGTCTCATCAGGGTCTGCAATGTTTGCCACTCGTCCAGCTATATTAGATACAACCTTGTGTAGTAAATTTTACATATCAGTTAATCGATTACTAGCAAATCAGTATGGATAATCATTTTTGTGGAATTTATTGATCGATTTATTCATGATTGATTACCCGATTTATCATTACAGCTTTAACCCTTAAAAGGCAGAGAAAATCTACATCTGAAAAAGTCGTCTGCTTGTGTCGTCTGCTGAATCTTCTTGCAAACTTTTAAAAAATATTTTTGCATACAGGCAAACAGTATGACCTCAGATCAGACTGCTCCTAGAGGAGCAGTCTGATCTGGGTTCACACTGTTTGCAAAAATGACTTAAAGTAACTGTCAGACGACAAAGCAGACCACAATTGTCGTGATTTGCTTATTATGGGTTAATAGCAGGCCCAGATAAGACATTCTGCCATGTCTCACTCTGATCAGTGATCAGTAGATAGTTCACCCATTTTTTACATGAATGTCTAAAAAAAATAACTGAAGCGGCTCCCCTAAATTTGAAAATGGACTCCTCCTGTATAGAATGGGTCAATGATGCATAGATATGTTTTTCTGTTTCTGCAGGAAGCGATTGTCATTATTCTGGACATAGGTCCGTCGATGAATCAAGCACCACCAGGAGAGGCCACATCACTACAGACATCACTCGATGCAATAACCATGATCCTGCAAAGAAAGGTACCATATTTGTAATGTTTTCTCAAGAACTCACATCTGTGGAGATGATTTGTAAGACTCTTTAATGAGTATGTATTCACTCTAGTTCCAGACTGTCTGTACAGAGGATTGTTTTACTGAAAGCATGTACATTGAAATTCTGCTATTAAGACCAACAAAAATTTGGACTAATTCTGCTATTAAAAGCTTATTTTGAAGGTTACGAGCTGCCTAAAATGCGCTCTGGTCAGGGACCACTTTTGAACAGTCCCAAAGGTGGTCTTAATATAGGAATTTTACTGTACATCACAACCTCTTTATAACACTTAACACTTACATGTATCTTGCTGAATATTCACTTAAGCCACACCCATTTCTGTCTATCAACCAATCAAATTGCTTGATGTAATTTATTGCTACAAATTCATAAGCTGAATGCCAAACAGTGTAGATCCTGATCAGGTGGCTTCATCAGAAGCCACCTGATCTGGATCTACACTGTTTGCAAGTATAGGGGTTGTCGTGAACAGCAAGATAAGGGTTAATGGGGTTCAAAGCAGAAACAGTGTTAGTTAAACATCCGTGTTACATGAAAAAAAAAAACGGCCCCGATAGCTCAGTTGGTAGAGTGTCCGCTCCGGGGAATGGGAGGTCACGGGTTTGATCCAGGGCCGTGACATACCAAAGTCGTTAAAAATGGTACTAGCTGCTCCTCGCTTGGCACTCAGATTTACGGGGTAGAGTTAGGACTGGTCGACCCAGTGTCAGGATAATGTGACTGGGTGTGGTATCATGTAATGTGTCTGGGACATGATACTTCAGTGAGGCAGCACAATAAAAGTGAGCGTTGAGCTCCCTGTCGCAACCAGACACCGTCGTGATATGACTGAAAAATTGTTGAAAGCGACGTTAAACCCGAATTCACACACACACACACAATACATGAAAAAAATGGAAAAATTATATAGAAAAATGACCCATTTATCTACCGTAAAAATTCTAAAAATTGGACACCTGTAGGGATCATCATGGCATTCATTTACATTTATACAATAATTTTGTGTGAAAGTCCATATTAACCTATTTGGTACCAGAAACTCCAAAACGGGTACCAGGGCAAACACTGGAGGCCCAGATCGGATGCCGCAGAACGCCACGTCTGATCAGGGCCTACACTGTTTGCAAAAAGTTCAGCCATAATTTTTCCAAATAAAGTTTTACGAAAACACAACCTGACACCCCTAAATTTTGAAATGGACTCCTGCTGTATATAGAGTGGAAGATTCCATTTGACACAAAAAGGGTTATTCCGAACCATGCTTAATAATTTGTTGAGTAATAAATCACAATTTGGAGGTCAGTTGTAAAGTAGATCAAATCACGAGCGCATTGCCTATATAGGCGCGCTGTGTTGGAATTCAGTTTTTATGCCCCCGCGTATTCGGAGAATACCGGAAGGGCATTAAGTTTTACCCCTGTCCGTTATTCTGTTCGTCCGTCCCGACATCGTGTCCGGGCCATAACTCCTAAACCGTATGGAATATATTCATGAAACTTCACAGGTGCATTCATCACACTGAGACGATGTGTCATGAACAAGGAAGACAACTCTTGCATTTTTGGTTTTTGAATTATCTGCCCTTGACTTAGTACCATATAGTAAACCGTGTCTGGGCCATAACTCCTAAACCGTATGGAATATAATCATGAGACTTCACAGGTGCATCCATCATACTTGGACGATGTGTCATGAACAAGGAAGACAACTCCTGCTTGTTTAGTTTTTGAATTATCTGCCCTTGACTTACATCCATATATAGTCAAATGGTATGTCGTGTCCGGGCCATAAGTCCTAAACCATATTGAATATATTCATTAAACTTCACAGGTGCATTCATCATACTTAGATGATGTGTCATGAACAAGGAAGAATTATATGCCCTTGACTTAGTACCATATAGTAAACCGTGTCCGTATGGAATATATTTATGAAACTTCACAAGTGCATTCATCACACTGAGACGATGTGTCATGAACAAGGAAGACAACTCTTGCATTTTTAGTTTTTGGATTATCTGCCCTTGATGCATATATTTTATGATTGATTTGAAGTACATTTGTAATATTTTTTATGAATTGCATTTGGCGGGGGCATCCGTGTCCTATAGACACTTTTTCTAGTTACCCATGGATTAATTACATTAATACATTAAGACCACCTTGGGGTCTGTTCAAAAGTGGTATTCAAGACCACTTTTGAACAGTCCCAAAGGTGGTCTCTGACCAGAGGACACTGTATGCAGAAAACAGAAAGAAAAAATAAATGCAACCTATTAAATAAGCTTTTTAAAGCGGAATTTCACCTTTCTGATCTTGACATTAGGATAACACATCGGTGCGACAAAGTACAATCTTTCATATCTCCGAAAGGGTTGTTTGATAAAAAAGTGTGATATTTCTCTTACTTGAACTTGAAACATAGGTTGTAGGTGCTCATTAGAACCACCTCATTGAGACGGTTCTAACAGGTACCAACAACCTGTCTTTGAGCAGAAATAAGCAAAGTAATGTATACCCCGGTAAACTCCAGTTTTCTCGATATATAAAATGGGATTTAAAGGGGTATTCATTTCACAGACTTGTTAACGTGATGAAAACTCTAACACATGTTCCATCTTTTGTAGATGTTTGCTGAATCAAAGGATGAGGTTGCCTTGATTTTGGTTGGTACGCCGGGTACCGATAATCCTCTTGCTGATGGTGAAAGCTACGAAAATGTTACGATTGCTTTTCCAATGTCGGTAGCAGATTTCTCGGTGCTGCAGTATGTCCAGAATGATATTCAACCAAGCAATGTTTCTGGAGACTGTATCCTTGTTGATTTTAACCCTTGTCCTGCTAATCCCGGATATGCCTTATCTTTGAAACAATGTAGATCCAGATCAGATGGCTTCTGAAGAAGCCATCTGATCAGGATCTTCATTGTTTGCCATCCAGTATATGAATTTGTTGCAATAATTTGCATCAAGTAATCTGATTGGCTGATAATCAGTGGTGGGTGTGACATATTTAAATATTCAGCAGGACAAGGGTTAAAGATATGCTTAGTTTTTCAGACACTTCGTGTTATTGTCCGGCAGATCAAAACAAGACTGCCATGAAACTTCATTGATGTAAACACCAATGGACCCATAGCCACAGATAAGAGGGGGGTATCCACATTATATTTTGCACCTGCTTATAGCAGGGTGCGACACAGGCGTCCGATTTTCCGTCCGTCCGTCCATGCGTCCGTCCGTCCATGCATCCGTCCGTGCGTTCGTCCATCCGTCTATTAACATTTACATCGAAGTTCGACATTTACGTCAAAGTTTTTATTTTACAAACCTCAGCTACCATCAAACCTTACAAGAAACATCTCATAGACCTTCTCACTTTGTAAGCATCTTGACCTGGTGATTTTGACCTATATCTTGCGCTCCATTATGTCGAAGTTCGACATTTACGACGAAGTTCGACATTTACGTCAAAGTTTTTATTTACAGACCTCAGCTACCATCAAACCTTACATGAAACATCTCATAGACCTACTCACTTTGTAAGCACCTTGACCTGGTGACTTTGACCTGTATTTTGTGCTCCAGTGACTTTGACCATTACATTGGAGTTCGACATTTATGTCAAAGTTCGACATTTACGTCAAAGTTTTTATTCATCATGAAATAAAGCTGGAATAGTCTCTCTCTCTCTCTCTCTCTCTCTCTCTCTCTCTCTCTCTCTCGTAGTATAGGTGTTTAGTTTCTCCGTATATTTTGCTTCCTAACACTTCCTGACCATTCGCAGTACCTCTGTACATTTTACTGTATGCCAGGAGATGACCTTTGCACAAGCCATTGGCTTTTTGTCAAATCCTGGACCATATGTATTTGTCTGTTTTCTTATCCTTGTATGTGAAGCAAACAAAATAAAGTTTAAACCAAAGTTTTTATTTTACAAACCTCAGCTACCATCAAACCTTACATGAAACATCTCATAGACCTTCTCACTTTGTAAGCACCTTGACCTGGTGAATTTGACCTATATTTTGCGCTCCAGTGACGTTTACCATTACGTCGAAGTTTGACATTTACGTCGAAGTTTGTATTGTAATCAACTATAAGATTAAACAACCAACAAACTTTTCATGAAACATCACCCTGAGCTCCTGACTAGGCAAGCACCTTGACCCGGTGACCTTGACCTATATTTTACGCTTCAGTGAGTTTGACACAAATTACTTCAATGTTCCAGATCTTCTCAAATAAAAGGCCTACACCAATAAAATCTTGAATAGTGTTTCTCCTAGATGTATTGACTCTGCAGGTACCTTGACATGGTGACCTTGACCTATATTTTATGCTCCACTGACTTTGACACATTTTACGTCCAAGTTCCAGATCTCCTCAAATAAAAGGCCCACAGCCATCTAATCTTGCATAGTGCTTCTCCTAGATGTACTGACTCTGCAGGTACCTTGACCCGGTGACCTTGACCTATATTTTACGCTCCAACGACTTTGACAAATTTTTATGTCGAAGTTCCAGATCTCTGCAAATAAAAGGCCTACAACCATTAAAACTTGCATAATGCTGCTCCTGGATGTACTGATTCTGCAGGTAGCTTGACCTGGTGACCTTGACCTATATTCTACGCTCCATTGACTTTGACACAATTTGCGTCAATGTTCCAGATCTTCTCAAATAAAAGGCATGCAACCACCAAATCTTGCATAGTGGTTCTCCTAGATGTACTGACTATGCAGGTACCTTGACCTATTTTTTGCACTCCATTGACTTTAACACATTTTAGGTCGACATTCCATATCTTCTTAACTATAAGGCCTACAACCACCAAACCTTGCATAGTGCTTCAACATTTACTTACTCTGTGGGTACCTTGACCTGGTGACCTTAACCTATATTATGCACTCCAGCGACTTTTACGTCAATGTTCAATATGTCCTAAAATAAATGGCCTACAGCCACCAAACTTTGCATAGTACTTCTCCTCATTGTACTGATTTGGCACGTACCTTGACCTGGTGACCATGGCTTATATTTTTGGTCCAGTGACTTTGACACATTTTACATCAACTATCAACTGCTATGAAATTTACTTAATTAATAACAACATTCTGATTGTGGCTTCTATGACTTTTGCCCCCCAGCAGGTGCGACGCCGCCTTCTGCGGAATTCTTGTTCTTATTTCTGCATGAATACTTATGTTCTGGGTACTCATTAGGCGCGCCTTGGCAAGGCGCTTCTAATGAGTACCAACAACATATATTTTAATGTAGAAATGAGAATATCAGAACTTTCTGGATGAAAAAAGTGGCTAATCTTGAGATATGGACTGACAGCACATTCAGCAGATCAAAACAAAGCTTTGCCGTGAAACTTCATTGACTTAAACATCAATGGCTCATTTATTGTCACGCCTTCTTTAAGCATGACACAATATAGGAGTCCGCTTTTCCATCCATTTGTCAAGCCGTCAACATTTGCGACCACTCTAACTTTCACCTTAATGTAAGAGTCCATTTCTACAGAACTATAAGAGCTACATTAATAATACTTGGTACAAGATTGCATCTGCCCCCGCCCATTGGTGCTTGAAGAAATAAATGGGCTGCATGATGCTTCCAGGCAGAGCTGAAACCAACCGCAGATTAGTACTGGTAAACCGCTTAGAGGTTCTAAGCATGCCCAGGGCATGTTGGACCATCCATGCAAATAAACCCGATTGGTTTCATTGGGCTGCAGGGCTTGAGATGTCATTTCATCTGAGTGTCGGGTAAAAGTCCCGCAAAATTGGATGCAAGGTCTCCAAAATGACCTATACAGTGTTGACGGAGAGGTTAAACCTCAAATCAAACAAACACAAGCTTGCATTTAGGAGCAAGCATCCATATCTGACTTTGACCTATATTTCATGGTTCACTGACTTTGTGAATTATTGCGACCACCCTGACTTTCACCTAAATGTAAGAGTCCATTTATAGAGTACTATAAGAGCTTCATTAATGATACTTGGTACAAACTTGTATCTAGGAATTGCAACTTCAATGCAAGCATCTATATCTGACCTTGACCTACATTTCATGGTTCACTGACTATGTGAATTATTGCGACCACCCTGACTTTCACCCTAATGTAAGAGTCCATTTCTCGAAAACTAGATGAGCTTTGTCGATGATACTTGGTTCAAACTTGCATCTCGGAATGGCAACTTCAAAGCAAGCATCTATATCTCATGTTGACCTACCTTTCATGGTTCACTGACTTTGTGAAAAAGTGCGACCACCCTAACTTCCACCCTGTGTAAGAGGGTGATTTTCGAGAACTCTAAGAGTTTCATTAATGATACTTGGTACATGTACAAGCTTGCACTTTTATGCTGGCATCCATGTTTGACCTCAAACTAGATTTCATGGTCTGGTGACTTTGCGTCCCCACAGGCGTGACATAGCCTTCGGCATAATTCTTGTCATGGGTGAGCTCCCTCGGCCATCGGGGCTTGGAGAAATAGATTTGGCTGCATGGTGCTTTAACACAGAGCTGATACCATGTGAAAGTGAGTACTGGTAAACTGCTTAGGTCTAAGCCTGCCCAGAAAAAGTGAAGCGAGTCCGACCACTTTTTAAACCCTAGCGGTTTCTATTGGCGGTAGGGCTTGAGATATCATTTCATTAGAGTGTCCGCTGAAAGTGCCACAAAATCGGAAGCAACGTCTCCAAAATGACCTGAGTAGTGTTGATGTGGACTTAATCTTCAGTTCCTTAAGTATCCACAGCTAAGGTCAAAACAGAGATGGTCTGGAGAAGCCACAACCCCTGATTTATGAGGCGAGTAGCTTAACCACTACACCTGGGAGGCTTCTAACCCTTGCCATTGTAATAAGGACCACAACTGACACATCAACTCTTTCAATAATTCTTAACACATGAACAGTTCTTGATGGGATTGTAGTAGCCATGGATCATCTGGTAAATGCTCTTCAGTAAGTATATTAACCTGTGTCATTCCCAAATGTAATTTGATTGGCTGATTGAAATGGGTGTAACAAAATTAATTTATTCAGCAGGACAAGGGTTAAATACCCTGAGCAGTCCATTATCTGATGATGAAGGGTAATGAAGATACATTTGGGATAACTTCTCCATATTTAGCCATAAAAGCATACATTGTACATGTATGTTGGGGGTACTTGTTAGAATCGCCTCCGAGAGGCAATTCTATCAAGTACCTGCAATATAGTGTTTCACATTGTATGTTGTGGGTACTTGTTAGTATCGCCTCTTGGAGGCAATTCTAACAAGCTATTAGTTTCATTGGGCGACAAGGCTTGAGATGTCATTTCACCTCAATGTCGGGTAAAAGTCCCACAAAATTGGAATCAACATCTCCAAAATGACCTTTACAGTGTTGACAGGGACGTTAAACCTCAAAACAAACAAACAGATTCTCCAGGTATTCTGGGTTTCACCCAACTTGAATGATTGATTGCTTTGAAACAATAAGTGAAATATTCTTATATACATCTATTGAGGGTCCATAAAAGTGGTAGAAATTTCCTCATCATAAAAAAAAAATCTGCTAATATTTCTACATGTACCTTCCGGGTCTGCAAAATTCTTTTGTGGCGGCTTATGAAATTTTTTCACTGGTTGTCCCCACCCTTCTGCTGATTCAAGAAGGGCAGTTGTCAGTTTCTGACGAAAATGTGCATTGTATTGGTTAACTGCTTGTGTATAAGCCAGCTGAGGAAAAGAATGGCTAGATAAGCTCACCATCTGGATATAGCCTATATACATTAGAATCTCGGTGATTCGAACGCCAATTTTTCGAAACTACCGTATTTTTTTAAAGTGTGTGTCAGTCGCGATCTTTTTTGCTGTTATTTTATGTAGAAATATTACCGATTTTTCGAATTTTGCTTTCGAAAAATTCGATTTTTCGAATAAAATTGTCGGTTCCCATCAAAGAAATTCCTATCCTGTACCCACACCAGTTTTTTGAAGAGTATTGCTGAAAAATTATCCTTAATCAACCCTTGAGATGCAAAGAAAAACTGCACCTAAAAATGCCATCTGTTGTCTGCTGCATCTTCTTACATACTTTTCAAACCTGCAAACAGTGTGGTCCTAGATCAGACTGCAGTCTGATCTGGATCCACATTGTTTGCAACAAAGGCTTTGCATACAGGCAAACAGTGGGGACCAAGATCAGACTGCCCCCAGTCTGATCCGGGTCCACACTGTTTGGAACAATGACTTTTAAAGTACCCGGCAGACATAAAGCAGATGACAATTGTTGTGGCTGGCATGTAAAGGGTTAAGCTTGTTACTTTACCTGATCTGGGTCTGTGGAAATCTATCCATTGATCTTAATTTTGTTTTACAGGGGCAAAAAGGGGTTTGGTTTCAAACGTGTCATACTTTTCTCTGACCTGGGCGGAGAATTTGGTGATGATCAACTGGATACCATCTGTGCTGGAATCAGAAATTCGGAAATTGAGCTTAATGTAATGTAAGTTGTTTATTTAATCCATTTTGTCATTAAAAGGCTGTTCCAGCATAGATACAGTACATTATGTTAAGAAGTCCATGCAATGAACATCCCTCTAAACACCACTTTATATAAAGAAAACTGGGATTTTCCGGGCTGTACATAATTTTCCTTCTTTCTGCTCCAAGACATAGGATATGGGTACTCCTTAGAACCGCCTCAATGAGGCGGTTCTAAGGAGTACCCACAACCTATGTTTGGAGCATAAATTAGAGAAATGTAACAAATTTTTAATAGAAAAGGAACCATTTTGGAGATAGGAAAGAATGCAGTGTTTCATGCAGTTTTCTTAATGGTAGTCCATTTTAAAATTTAGGGATGTCAGTGTGAGTTGATTTAAAAATTTACAGTCGAACTTCGATGGTTCGAACCACGTTGGGACCACGAAAATTTGTTCGAAACAGCGGTAGTTCGAGCCTTAGAGGGATACTATTAGTGCCATACCAGGGGGCATAAAGGAGATAATTGTGGATATCTTTTCATTGTTATAAATGTATGGTGTATGTACTCAATAGAATTGCCTCGTCGAGGCAATTCTAATGAGTACACACAGCATACATTTGCAAGATGTATAAAGAAAATCTTCCTAAATTACCCTGATATCGTATTCGGACGACTCCCTGCGGACTCAAGAACGGGTTTGACTCATCCATGGTAAACGAGCCGTCGATGTTTTATTGTGTTTATCTAGAAAATGGCTGAAATTTTTTGCAAACACTGAAGGTTCTGTATAGCTGAAGGTGGGATACAGCAAAAATCCTGAAACTTTGGACACCTTGTGGACTTGCTATAATTCTCCTAAAATTTTAACAAATTTTGATTCACAACCCAGTAAGGAGTCTAAAAGGTGCATACAGAAGGGCAAACAGTGTAGACCCTGAACAAACTGCTCCTTCAATAGCCATCAGTTCTGGGTCTGCACTGTTAGCTTAACTTACCTGTCCAAATATTTATTATCATCTGGTCCCTCCCATTGGGACTTTAAGAAATAGATGGGCTGCATGATGCTTTCACGCAGAGCTGAATCCGGCCCGCACACTAGTACTGGTAAACCACTTAGAGGATCTAAGCCTGTCCAGGAACCTTGGTGCGAGGTGGACCGTCCATGCTAATAAACCCTATTGGTTTCATTGGGCAACAGGGCTTGAGATGTCATTTCATCTCAATGTTGGGTAAAAGTCCCACAAAATTGGAAGCAACGTCTCCAAAATGACCTTTACAGTGTTGACAGGGACGTTAAACCTCAATTCAAACAAACAAACAATTTATGATCATTTGGTCAGGATCAGGATTTGAAAAAATAGATGGGCTGCATGAGCTTCCACGCAGAGCTGAAGCTGACCGCACATGAGTACTGGTAAGCCTCATAGAGGATCTAAGCCTGCCCAGGCACAGCAGTGCGAATCTGACCGTCCATGCTTATAAACTCTTGGTTTCATTGGCGACAGGGCTTGAAATGTCATTTCATCTCATTGTCGGTAAAAGTCCCACAAATTGGAAGCAACATCTCCAAAATGACCTATACAGTGTTGACGAGGATGTTAAACCTCAAATCAAACAAACAAACATGAAAGGATCTTACATACAGTACCGTAAAAATTTGGCTATAAGACGAGGATTTTTCCCTCCAAAATGAGCCAAAAAAATGACCCCATCTTATAGCCAAGGTCATGGACTGCAGGCTTTTTTCCCGCAATGTCCGGCGAAGACCAGACATACAGAAAAAGCCGATCGGTGATTTTTGAATTGATATAAATTGCTGGCCACAAACCACCGCTACCATTTTTCTGCACATGATCGGTAAATGACGTCATCCGACGCCAGCACCCCATACATGTTCAATGTCATTGTGTGTATCTCTTTCATAAAAAAAAATGTTTGGAATCAGTAAAAATATTTTCTGAATAGCTAAAGGGTTGTGAATAGAGGTGGATAGAAAACCAGCGCTATGCACAGCTCCAGAATTATCCCCAGAAGCTCTGTGTCAATAACCAACAACAGTGTTTGACTTTTCCCGCACAGCGTCTGCTATTTGGCGCCAAAACATAACCATTCATGAGATCATAGAAAAGTCCGTTTTTATTATGCAAACAGCTACCGTTAGATGTAGCTAATTGTCTGAGGAGCGATTAAATCATTTTCACATTGATTAGGGATTATATTTTATGATTGGAGGATAAACGTCAATTAGAGACATAACTTGACCATATTTTCACACCTTATCGACACGCACTGCAGTGTGGCAGTTATATGACAGGGATTAACAATAGTGTCATACTTGAACCATAATAAATACACAGATGGTTTGTCTCTGAATTGACAGTGCAGCAATTATTGCGATTTACTTACTGGTGTAGTTTTACCATATTTAAGGACTCAAAAATACTGGCAGTTGTAGACAATTTTTTTTGGCCTGGTCAAAGTGCACCTGCCTGGCCAGGAAGGAAATGGATTTGTCAGCCGCTGTCCTCTATTAAATAGAAGTCTGTGTAGCTGTCTAGCCTTAGCCAGCAAAGCATGCGGGCCGACAGCGATACGATGTATCGGCCCGATGTTTGCCCGCTTTTTGGTGCTAGCTGGGGCGTTGGTTCTGAATCTGAATAGCTAGGTGTTGTGTTACCCGATAAAAAAAAGTTCAGTTACTTATAGGAAAGCTGCAACAATTATTTCTAAATTTTTTGGATGGAAATAAATTTCCCCCTTTTCCCAACGCTTAATAGACCTACTTATTCAGATTCATTAAGAGTTTTCTCTCTTTGTAACTCTCACAAACGAAGACACAGAATGTCAACAAACATAAACAAACCATGTGAGAGGGGTAAGTAGAGGGGTTTTCTGACGAAAAAAGGCCGATTTCTCACATCTAAACGGCATCTGGCAGTAGCAGATAGGCCCCGACAGACATGGCAAAAATTTGACCCGTCTTATAAAAGAGTATAAGCAAAATCCCACCATAGAAAACCTGAAAAAGGGGTAGCGTCTTATAGCTGAATCGCCTTATAGCCGAATTTTTACAGTACATGATGTTAACAAGTCCATATAATGAAAACCCCTCTAAACCCCACTTTATATAGAGAAACTGGGATCGAGCTGTACACAATTTTCCTTCTTTCTGCTCCAAGACATAGGATGTGGGTACTAATTAGAACTGCCTCAATGAGGCAGTTCTAATGAGCACTCACAATCTATGTTTGGAGTATAAATAAGAAAACAGTCACACAGAAAACTAACCATTTTTGAGATACGAAAGAATTCCCTATGTCTCAAGGAGTTGTTACGGTAATGGCCGTCCATTTTAAAATTTAGGGTTGTCAGTGTGAGTTGATTTAGAAATTTATCTAGGAAATGGCTGAATAATTTTGCATACACTGAAGGTCCTGTATATTTGAAGGTGACCTATACCGTAATTTTTCTAAGTATTTGGACAGACAGGTCTAAGCAAACAGTGCAGATCAGACTGCTCCCAAACAAGATGATTAAAAAAGGCTTGAAGGCTTGTTTTCAAATTCTGTATGCATGTACTATTGTATTCTGGGTGCAAGTTGGACCGTCTATGCTTATAAACCCTATTGATTTCATTGGGCGACAGGGCTTGAGATGTCATTTCATGTCAATGTTGGGTAAAAGTCCCACAAAATTGGAAGCAGCATCTCCAAAATGACCTATACAGTGTTGACTGGGATGTTAAACCTCAAATCAAACAAACAAACAAACAAAACTATTATATTCTGTCTGTGTACGAACTTGTAAATGTTTGACAAATCAAAATAAATAATGTTTAAACATAATTATGTTTCATGACCTGGGGTCAGTTGTTCAAAACTAACGACATTGTTAGTTAACGTATCGTTAAAAATTGATCATTTATTAAGGCAAATATGTTAATATTTTTGCTGAAAAATTGCAAAAGCTGCTCACATTTTTTCAGCAAAAATACCAAAATTGTGAATATTAAAATTGCTAGAACAGTTAACAATATGACCACTAACAAGCTCGTTAAGCTAACGATGCTTTGAACAACTGGCCCTGGTGTTATGATGTTCTGTCAGAAGTTTGAACTCCCCATATCTCAAACAATTTTCCTTGGTTCGAAAGGTATTTGAGCCATTGAAGTTTGTATTTTTAACACAGTGGACCACACTATGAGCAGGACAATGAAGGAGATGCGGCAGTAAACGGACACCGTAAAGAACGGACATCACAGCAGAAGACAGGAGAGGCCATGATCAAGTATATTCTGGACGAAGTTGATGGAGAGTGCTACTCGTTTCAGTAAGCCTTAGGACTGGGTGTCATAAAATTAACATTGAAAAAGCTATAGGGGTTGCTGTTGCATTACGATAACACACCTGTGCGACATAGCACATTTTTTAAATCTTCAATATGGCTACTTTTCTGATGAAAATCTGTGATATTTTTATTATTTACACGGGAAACATAGGTTGTGGGTGCTCGTTAGAACCGCCTCATTGAGGCGGTTCTAATGAGTACCCACAACCTATGTCTTGGAGCAGAAAAAAAGAAAAATATGTATACCCCCCGTAATCCCCAGTTTTCTCAATATAAGGTGGGGTTTAGGTGTGTGTTCAATACACGGACATGTTAACATGCTGGAAAGTCATCCAAGGTATTTCAGTGGGATGGGAATTTGGCTGATTTTCAGGAGGTTACGGGTTCAGGTCCGCAACATTCTGTCACAGAGATTGATCAGGGGTGAGGGGCCTGTTGTTGAAAGCATCGTTAGCTTAACAAGCTCATTAATGGTCATATTGTTAACTGTTCCAAAAAGTACAATATCTAGAATTTTGTTTTTTTTTCTGAAAAAATGTGAGCAGCTTTTGCAGATGCAAAAGCTGCTCACATTTTTCAGCAAAAATATTAGCATATTTGCCACATTAAATGATCAAAATTTTAACAATACATTAAGTAACGATGTCATTAGTTTTGAACAACTGGCCCCAGGAAAGCTATTTTTGCTGTCAGTCTCTCCCTGTGATGATTCGAGAAGAGCAGTTGTCAGCTTCTGGTAAAAGGATGTGCACTGAGGTGGTTAATTGCTGATGTCATAGTTTGCCCAGGAAAGTTTGGTTAGGCAAACTGACCATCTCCATATGACCTAAATAGTGTTGACTGGGTCATTATACCCCAAACAAACAAAAGACAAAGATTTTGGAAACGAAACAGATCAGATGGCTTCCATTAGAACAGATAAGGCGGGTATTTAGTGATAATTGAAGGATAGTTTTCCTGATTTCTCCATATAAACCTTTGTTTTGGTTATTCATTAGAACAGCCTCGCCAAGGCGGTTCTAATGAATGCCCACATCATAGGTTTTTAGGGAGAACTGACAAAAAGTCCTTCAAGTTTCACAAAATACCAACCTTATCTGTTGCTATGATGGCTTCTGATCTGGATCTACAGTGTTTGCAAAGATAAGGGTTTGCAACATTGTTTTGTTTTGGTTTGATTTGATGTTTAACGTCCCCGTCAACATTGTAAAGGTCATTTTGGAGACGTTGCTTCCAATTTTGTGGGACTTTTACCCGACATTGAGATGAAATGACATCTCAAGCCCTGTCGCCCAATGAAACCCATAGGGTTTATTAGCATGGACGGTCCGCCTCGCACCGCGGTTCCTGGACAGGTTTCAGCTCTGCATGGAAGTATCATGCAGCCCAAATATTTCTTCAAGCCCCTATGGGCGGGGGCTGTTTGCAACATTGCTTATGCCATCTAGTGTATTATGTGTATACAATGTTTGTTTGTTTGTTTTGGAGTTTAAAAACCCAGTCAACACTGTTTAGTTCATTTTTGAGCCGGTCAGTTTACCTATCCACACTTTTCCCGGGCAAGCTTATACGTAAGTGGTTAACCAGTACAGTGCACATTCTTTCACCAGAAACTGACAACTGCCCTCCTTGAATCAGCAGAAGGCAGAGAATGACCGTAGAAAAGATGTCATGATCAACCTCCATGAACGAATGTTGCCGATCCCGGCAGGTATCGAACCCAGGTCCTTCTGATCACCAGTCAGACGCGCATCCAACTGAGCTACCGAGACTGGCATGTGTATACTTTAACGTAGGGAATAACTTGCAGTTTTTCTTGGTGTCATACGTGTAAAAAATATGCAAAATACAACATGCACTTTCAGCTGCGTGAAACCAAATTTACCACAACTTCATCCTAACACGGTTCATTAAAACACGGTCTGGATATAACACGGTGTCAAGATGGATCTCAAAAATGTATAGATTATATAGAAAAATGACCATTTATAGCCATTGTCGCCCCTGCTTGTAGCAGGGTGCGACATAGGTGTCTGATTTTCCATCCGTGCATCCAACCGTCCGTGCATACGTTCTTCCGTCCGTCTGTTAACATTTACGTTGAAGTTCGACATTTACTTATGCTATGGGGGTATATACTTTTTGTCTTGCCGTTCGTCTGTTCATCCATCCGTCTGTCCGGGCGAACATGTCAGGTTAGGGGCTAGTGTCCGGATGGGAAATCAATAGAAAATGATTGGTAAATAATAGATTTATTCCGTAAATAAAATGTTTAGGAAGTTAGCCCCTAAACCAAACAAAAGAAAATAACAAAAGAAATAGTCCTTAAACAGACATGTTGGAAGGTCTATCCGTCCGTGTGTCCATCTTTCCGCCTGTCCTTCCGTCCGTTAACATTTTGGTTAAAATTTTGCGTTAAAGTTTCTAAGAGATTGTATCTTCTGAACCCTTTGATAGATTGAGTTGATACTTACACTGAAGTTACATACTGGTCTAAAGATTTCATTGATGCATGTCTCACCCCCACAGTGACCTTGAGGTCAAGGTCACAGACTTAGAAATTTTACATTTGGTTAAAGTTTTACGACAAAGTTTATAGATGCCTGTAGTTCTAAACTATAAGACAAATTCAGTTGATACTTGATTCAGTGTTGCATAGCAGTCCAAAGATTTCGTGATGCATGTCCCTTCCCACCCATGGTGACCTTTACCTCAAGGTCATGGACTTTGAAATTTTACATTTGGTTAAAGTTTTATGACAAAGTCTATAGATGCCTGTATGTTCTAAACTCTAAGACAAATTCATTTGATACTCGCATTGATGTTGCATACCAGTCCAAAGATTTCATTGATGCATACCCACCCTGCTGCTTCAGTAACATTGATGCTCCCACCCATTCAGTAACTTTGATGCCCTCACTCCCTGGGTCCATTTAGAAATTTTATGTTTGGTTTAGCTTTTACAAGCACATTTATAGATTCTTATAGCTTCTTCACTTCTTCATCCATATTACATACAAGCTCGAAAGATATATCAGAGGGTGGCGCTCGTCGGGGGTTTACGTGATCCACTGGCTGCTTTCTCTAGTTCCACAACTCTTATGGGCTTAGGCATCACTTATAGGCCACACTCAATCATTTTACAATAGTTTACAACATAGTTCTTTAGAAATTTCAAATGTATACCAGTTACCAGAACCCTTTCCTAGTTAGAATAATAGTGCAGTGACCGACTGACCCTTATGCATTACATCCTATATTTTAATACGGAAACATAGAAAGACAAGGCGGGAAATAGGCAAGCTGTGATGTCCTGCACAGCTCTTGTTTACCCATTGAAGTGAGAACAAAAAGTTTTCATTCTATAGTCCCCCCACCCCCAAACACACACACCTACCTTGGAAAAGGGCGGAAAGCTGGATCAGAAAAAGGGCATTTTTTACATGGTACAGGTATATTAAAGGGTGCTTTGATATCATCATATGAGCCCCGCCAAGCAAATTTGTGTCTTCGAGCATTCCGTCATGACAAATTTTAACTGCCCATGCCCTGCCATTCAGAGGGGCCAAGGATATGGCTTTCTGTCTGAAGGTTCCTCTTGATTCACTGCTTGTATGAGCGAGCAGCGAAGGTTCTGGTGAGACTGCGCGGATGCGCGGGCTCGCCTGAACCTTCGCTGCTCGCATAGGCGATAAGTACCAAAATCGCTTGACGGGGCCCATGTGTATTCAAGAGAGGCTAAATAAAGGCTTTGCATGCTTGAAAACCAATACTTAAAAGCACTTTTAGCCCCTTATGCTGATCAAAAGATTTCTCTTTTCTACAGAAAGTTTTTTTTTGGCAGCTTATCTCCATAAAATTGATTTCCCACCAATAAGGGCAGCAGCCTGGTTCAGAATTGCAGCTTCTGTAACTTTAGGGGAAACACAACTCTACTATATAGTTATATACCTATTCATGTACTTGTTCCAAGAGTATTTCAGTCATGTTGTTAGAATTTCAGTCGAATTTTCAAGGGTATACACTGTAATCGTACTAAATCATGCTGTATTTATTTCAACAGGGAGGCACTGCCAGCTCTGTCATTTTTCCAGTCTCGTCAGGTCCGACCCACAGCGTGGAAATGTCCTCTTGAAATAAGCAGCCAGCTAAAGATACCAATCTGTGGATATCTGAGAGTGAGTTGATGGTGTAATTTCATTATCTGACAAATAAATAGGTGCACATGAATGGGTGTTAGGGTGTGGCTTAAGTGCAAATCTTCTTGCATTTGGGCATCCAGTTGATATTGGTGTATCTTTGAGCAAGGCCTGTCTTCCTCGCAGCAGATAGAGATGGAAGGACATACATAGTGGTACTCATTAGAAGCGCGTCACTGAGGCGCTTTTTAGGAGTACCCACAAGATATGTTTTCATACAGGAATAAGAAAGCTAGAGCATACAATCAATTGTACGTCATCACAAATCCCCACACTTCTGGCAGAGCCAAGTATAACACTGTTCTCACATGCCCTCATCATGTTAGGAAGCCATATGCCAAATTTGTTTGCATTCCGGCCAGTGGTCAAGGAGGCTCAGAGGATAGCTTAATGGATGAATAGACAGATGGATGGAGGGATTCACAATATCCTCAAAGGCTTTTTTAAAAGCATGGGGATAATGAATATATCAGGCCTCATATTTTTCAGGCATATGCAGGATTTCAGGCTTTCAGGGCTTGACTTTTTCTTGATTTCAGGCGTTTTAGATTTTGATTTTTCCTCCTATATTCTGTGTAAAATGACTATTAAATGCTTATCCTGCTGATTATTATTTAGCTATTCCCATTTCTGACTTTTTACCAATCAAATTACTTGATTTAATGAATTTATTCAGATCACAAACTGCATTACAAACAGTGTAGATCCTGATCAGATGGCTTCTTCAGAAGCCATCTGATCTGGATCTTCACTGTTTGCAAAGGTAATGGTTGTTAAGTTCAACAAGATGAGGGTAAAGGCTACAAAATTAGGTATTTCAGGCAGGGAAAAGCTTCGTCAGTATGAGGCCTGATATATATTGGGGATCTGAACAGTTTCTCAAATATTAGCCCATATATGAAGTGGAGACGGTATTGCATGGCTCCAGTGCACTTGGTGACCCCAAGGTTGGTTATCGAGAACAAGAATATATATGATCTGTACAGTATCTCTGATATTAGACCTTTTATGAAGTGGTGGGGTGGGACATGGCCCTGGCGCACCCAGAGGACCCCAAGGTTTTGTGTCACAGAATGCATCTGTAAGGAACAAGAATATATATGGTTTAGGGTGGGGATCTGAAAGGCTTCTGAGTTATGTGGCCTTTACTGAAGTGGAGGGGTGGGGCATGGCCCCGGTGCACCCAGAGGACCCCAAGGTTGGTGTCACTGAATGCATCTTTTCATAAGGAACAAGAACATGACTGTATGGTTTAGGGGTTTGGGTTTGAGATATCAGGCCTTTAATGAAGTGGATGGTGTGGGGCATGGCCCAGGCCCACCCCAGGGGACCTCCAGGTTGGTGTCAGTGAAAACGTTATGTTTGGCGGGATAAGGGTTAAACATCAGATCTCTCAATTTCAAAGCTCTGGGTTTGAGCCTCTCTAGCGTCATGTGACAGGACATGTTCTGCATCAGATGGGCAGGTGTTTTTTCTTCGAGTATTCTAGCTATGCCCACCTCTCATTAAAGATTGCCTCAATATAAGTGAATTAATCATGAAAGGGCTGTAAAACCAAAATTAAGCATACGTAGTGGGTAGTTCTTTAGAGTCACCTTTGTTAACAGAATAACTCATTTTACAGTGATTGCTTTAGCCTTGCCCAGTCTGTGTGAAAAAAAACAAACAAAAAACATCAGACTAGCCTCGTTATCACAAACTCCAATGGGCTGGATTTCAGTGATAAAAGTAGTTTGAGTGAGTGTTAGAATTTTTTCGTCTCACCAAAAGCTTAAGTCATACGGAGATGGAACGTCGGTTTAAAGACTCATCAGAAAGGGATCTATCCTATGACCTCTGGTTTACAAGGCGAGTAGCATAACCACTACACCACAGAGGCTTCAATAAAAGTAGATTGAGATATAAATAGTTGCACATAACAAACATGTAGGAAAACTAAAACATCATTGCACAAATTTAGTTTGACTGAAGTAGTAGTCTGACATGTCAGTGTTTGAGATAAGGAGAGTCAGCTATACATTCCTTTAATTTGTGCATTTAGGTAAAAGACTACAAGGTGAAACAGTCATGGAAGCGGGTGTATGCGAAGGACCCGGACATGGAAGTTGGCACGTTGAGGACCTACCATAAGAATGATGAAGAAGAGACAGAAGTTGATAAAGAGGACATGGTAGAAGGTACAAATTTTAGCCAAAACTTTAGAAAACGCCCCTTGTCACTCCCAGTACACGATCTTCAAATGCATACGCCTGAACAGATTTTAGGTCTGGGTGTATTAGCTTGTGTCTGAAGGTTTCTGAAGGTCTCTCCAATAGCTGCAAGCAGCAAAGCCTCTGGTGAGACTGCACATATGTGCAGTCTCGTCCAAGTCTTTGCTGGTTCCCTATGCGGTTGCCTTTGCTTGTCACTTTAACACCGAGAAAAGCTACACTTGAAAATGTCGTCTGTTTATGTCGTCTGCTGATTTTTTTTTTGCAAACTTTTTAAGAATATTTTTGCATACAGGGAAACAGTGTGGGCCCAGATCTTGGCCCACACTGTTTGGGAAAAATTACTTCTATGGTAACCAGCATATGGCAAAGCAGACAACAATTGTCGTGATTGGCATTTTATGGGTTAATATGTGATTTTGACCCCTTTCTAAACCGGTCTTCATTTAAATAAAATTTCTACTAATTACAGGTCATTAGTACGAACATTTACTGAAGGCCTGTTGAGCCTCTGCCCATCGGGGCTTGAAGAAATAGATGGGCTGCATGATGCTTCCACGCAGAGCTGAAACCTACCCGCACACGAGTACTGGTAAACCGCTTAGAGGATCTAAGCCTGCCCAGGCAATGTGGTGCGAGTCGTCCCGTCCATGCTTATAAACCCTTTTGGTTTCATTGGGTGGCAGGGTTTGAGATGTCTTTTCATCTCAATATCGGGTAAAAGTCCCACAAAATTGGAAGCAATGTCTCCAAATTGACCTTTACAGTGTTGACAGGGATGTTAAACTTCAAATAAAACAAACAAACAAAACTGAAGGCCTATCAAGTCAGCCTATTTCTATCCCTTCTAAATTTAAATACTGAATTTACCAAACAGAATCAAAATAATACATGCCTGGATTCCGAGACTAATTCTCAAACTTCACAAAAGAGAGATTCTCATTAAAAATCAACTTAAAATATGGAGGATTTCCAAGAGACTGAGAACAGAACTTGTTTCCTCCACATACGCGTAATTGATGAGCAATAAGTTTTTTCCCCAGCAGGACCATTTGTAATTCTGTTTTCTTGCATAAATATCTATGCGCATGGCAGTTTGAAGCCATTGTCAAATGGACCGAAAGCCGTGCTCAGACAGCAAAAACCATGTTCAAATCATGAAATTCCTGTGCTGTTTGAACATGGATTTTGAGCTTTTGATATCACAAGACTGGCCTTGCTTTGTTTACATTAGGTTGAGCAACGTAACGTTATAGCCCTGAACATAGCGTTTTAGGGTTCTATGATGATGTCGGATGGTTACTGCCTAACAACATGATTATAAACAACATTCTGAACTGGCGGCCATGTTGGTTCGCCTGTCGCATTTGAAGAGTTTATACGGAGCTTTTGGGTGTTTTCGTCAAAATTTGTTGTGGGAAGCATAAGTTATGCAAGAACAATGATCATCCATGGTTATTTCATTGCATTAACATTTGCAGGATCCCTCAGAAGATATTTGGATATTTGGCCTCATGTTCAAACAGCTTCCTCGGGACCTGGCGAATGTTAATGCATGAAAATCCATGGTTGATCCCTATAGTGACTGGATACACTTTCAGGGGAGTTGACCTTTATTTGTTTGCTCTCATTATCAGTATCCCAACTGATACTAGCGGACAGTTTGTCAGTTTCTGGCTTCGAGATAATATGCTCTAAAAAGTTAATTCCTATAAGGGGAATGGGAACACCTTCAGGGGGGGGGGGGGGGGGGGGCAACTCCTGCAAAAGTTTTTTTTGTCTTCCATGTCAATAGGGGTCAACTCTTAAAGGAAAGAATTTGCTCTAAGAGTAGACCCCTTATTCAGTTGGACTGGGCTTACAGAAAAGCCAACAGCAAGTCCTGAAAATTGTCTCCCTTTGAAAAATGGCAGAGAAATCTGCCAGGTTTTCCCATCCCCCTTAAAGGATGGAATACACAACAGAACTGAAATTGTAGAGAGTACAAGTTTTCCTGGACCAGATTATCATAAAAATCCTAAAAATTCAGACACCCTGAGAACTTACTGTAATTCTCAAAAAACTTTTCCTCCATTTCTCAAAGGGAGACAACTTTTAGGACTTCCTGTTCACTGTTCTATAAGCCCTGTCCCTCTGAAAAAGGGGTCTACTCTTAAAGGAAAGAATTTGCTCCTCAGGAGCAAATTCTTTCCTTTTAAGAGTTGATCTCTATTAACATGGGAGACAAAACTACTTTTGCAGGAGTTGCCTCCCCTGAAGGTGTTCCCATTCCCTTTAAAGCATGGAATACACAACAGAACTGAAAATTGTACATTATTTCCTGGACCAGACTATCGTAAAAATCCTAAAAATTCGGACACCCTGAGAACTTGCTGTAATTCTCAAAAAAAAATTAACAAATTTGTGTCACAATCCAGTAGGGAGTCTGAAAGGTGCAGACAGAAAAGCTAACAGTGTTGACCCTGATCAGACTGCTCCTTCAGTCTGCATTGTTTGCTTAGGCCTATCTGTCCCGAAACTAAGGATCATTATGGTAGCTAAATTGGGCCAATTTTGCCTCTTCATTGACCCACTGAGGTTTTCAAAATTCCACAATGGAGTCAGTCAGCCCAAAGAACTAAAATATACAGTCAAACTTCAATGGATCTAACACGTTTGGGACCTTGAAAATCTGTTCCAGGCAGGGGTAGTCCGAGCCTCTGAGGGCTACTGCCAGTAGGTATATGATATACTTTCTGATATTGTTTCGATGTTGTATAAAGAAAATGTATGCTCTGTGTACTCATTTGAATCGCCTCATCGAGGCGATTCTAATGAGTACACACAGCGTACATTTGCAAGATAAAAGACAAAAATCTCCTGAATTATCTCCCACTATTTCCTATTTAGAGGATTTCCCTAGGGGCTCAAGAACGGGTTTGACTCAGCCATGGTAAACGAGCCATGGGTGTTGGATTGATCAAAGTTCTACTGTATATCCAGACTATGATTAACGGCAGGGAGCCTACCAGGCAGGGGCCCTGCCCATCAGGGCTTGGTAAAATAGATTGGTCTGTATGGTGCTTCCTTTGCCGCTGATTCAAGAAGGGCAGTTGTCAGTTTCTGGTGAATGAATGTGCAATGTATTGGTTAACGGCTTACATATAAGCCTGCCCAGGAAATTCGTTGATAGGTAAGCTGACCAGCTCGAATATGGCATAGATAGTGTTGACTGGGCCATTAAACTCCAATACTAACAAACAAACAAATCCATGGTGCTTCTGCCCCCCCCCCCCCCCCCCCCCAGCCCATTGGGGCTTGAATAAATAAATGGGCTGCATGATCAATGGATCTAAGCCTGCCCATGTAAAGTGGTGCGACTCGGACTGTCAATGCTTATAAACCCTATTGGTTTCATTGGGCAACAGGGCTTGAGATGTCATTTCATCTCAGTGTCAGGTATAAAAGTCCCACGAAATTAGAAGCATTGTCTCCAGAATGACCTTTACAGTGTTGACGGGGATGTTTAACCTCAAATCAAACAAATCATGGTGCTTCCACACAGAGCTGAGTGACCAAACATTTGGGTACTGGGGTCTTAGCATGCCTAGGCAAAGTGGTGTGTATCCGACCGTCCCTTAAACCAAAGCAATTTCTTTGTACGTACCACACAAAGTAACATCAAGGGTTAAAGGGTTGTCATTTCATCTCAGTATTCGGGTAACAGTCCCTAAGAATTGGAAGCAACATCTCTAAAATGACCTAAGCAGTGTTGACAGGGACGTAAAACCTAAACACAAACAAATTGTTAGTTTTACATGGCCTTAATAGTGTTGCCTGAGGACTGCAGTTATACTCCAAACCAGCTAACATCCAATTGATACTGGCTTTCCATATTTATTACCCAAAATATTTGACACCTTAACCCTTATCTTGCTGTTCACAACAACCATTATCTTTGCAAACAGTGTAGATCCAGATCAGATGGCTTCTGAAGAAGCCATCTGATCAGGATCTACACTGTTTGACATGAAGTTTATGGATTTGTAAGAATAAATTACATGAAGTAATCTGATTGGTTCAAAGTCAGAAATGGGTGTGGCTAAACTGAATATTCAGCAAGAGAAGGGTTAACCCCTAACCATACTTGTTCTAAAATTTGAACAAGTACAATTTACTACCCGAAGGTGTGTCTAAGAATAGCGGGATGAGTGACAAATAGTCCAGACCCTGATGAGACGCCACTCTCTGCGGTATCTCATCTGGGTCTACATTGTTTGCTCATGCCTGTCTTTCCAAATACATGGTAAAACGGTACATTTGGTGAAAACCTGCTTGACTGGCAGAAGGTATGGATTGTTGTTTTTCTCGAGTGCTCTTGCTTATTGTCTGTTTTCTGGAAGGCTAGGTTCTGTTTATAGGGGTCAGGGTAGTCCCCTTCCTTACCCATATATGACAATGGAATCTTCTGCCTAATAAGATTGGAGTGGTTCATTTCCAATTATAGGGGTGTCAAGTTTTTTTTGTTGGTCGTAAGTTTTGCAAAAATGCATATCCTTAAAGCAAAAAGTGTAGCTCCAGATCAGATGACGCATTCTGCGGCATCTGGTCTGGGTCTACACTATTGCCTATTTATACCCCCGGCATACGAAGTATGCCATGGGGGTATATAGTTTTTGTCTTTTCCGTCTGTCCGTAAACAATTATTTTGTGTCAAAGATATCTCAGTAACTGCTTCACATAGAAACTTGAAATTTTGCACACATGATCAGTATGACTACTTGTATTGTGGGAAAGAAAATAAGGGCCAAGGGGTCAGGCCTTTTAGAGTTATTTCCCTTTGTAGTTTTTGTAAATTTTGTGTCAAAGATATCTCAGGAACTGCTTCACATAGAAACTTGAAATTTTGCACACATGATCAGTATGACTACTTGTATTGTGGGAAAGAAAATAAGGGCCAAGGGGTCAGGCCTTTTAGAGTTATTTCCCTTTGTAGTTTTTGTAAATTTTGTGTCAAAGATATCTCAGGAACTGCTTCACATAGAAACTTGAAATTTTGCACACATGATCAGTATGACTACTTGTATTGTGGGAAAGAAAATAAGGGCCAAGGGGTCAGGCCTTTTAGAGTTATTTCCCTTTGTAGTTCTTGCTGTTTAATAGTGTATATTTTTATTTTGTGTCAAAGATTTCTCAATAACTACTGTACATAGAAACTTGAAATTTTGCAAACATGATCAGTATGACTAGTTGTATTGTGGGAAAGAAAATAAGGGCCAAGGGGTCAGGCCTTTTAGAGTTATTTCCCTTTGTAGTTCTCTGTCTTTGTGTCCGTAAACAATTATTTTGTGTCAAAGATATCTCAGGAACTGCTTCATATAGAAACTTGAAATTTTGCTCACATGATCAGTATGACTACTTGTATTGTGGGAAAGAAAATAAGGGCCAAGGGGTCAGGCCTTTTAGAGTTATTTCCCTTTGTAGTTCTTGCTGTTTAATAGTGTATATTTTTTTATTTTGTGTAAAGATTTCTCAATAACTACTGTACACAGAAACTTGAAATTTTGCAAACATGATCAGTATGACTAGTTGTATTGTGGGAAAGAAAATAAGGGCCAGGGGGTCAGGCCTTTTAGAGTTATTTCCCTTTGTAGTTCTTGCTGTTTAATAGTGTATATTTTTATTTTGTGTCAAAGATTTCTCAATAACTACTGTACATAGAAACTTGAAATTTTGCAAACATGATCAGTATGACTAGTTGTATTGTGGGAAAGAAAATAAGGGCCAAGGGGTCAGGCCTTTTAGAGTTATTTCCCTTTGTAGTTTTTGTAAACAATTATTTTGTGTCAAAGATATCTCAGGAACTGCTTCACATAGAAACTTGAAATTTTGCACACATGATCAGTATGACTACTTGTATTGTGGGAAAGAAAATAAGGTCCAAGGGGTCAGGCCTTTTAGAGTTATTTCCCTTTGTAGTTCTTGCTGTTTAATAGTGTATATTTATACCCCCGGCATACGAAGTATGCAATGGGGGTATATAGTTTTTGTCTTTTCCGTCTGTCTGTCCGTAAACAATTATTTTGTGTCAAAGATATCTCAGGAACTGCTTCATATAGAAACTTGAAATTTTGCACACATGATCAGTATGACTACTTGTATTGTGGGAAAGAAAATAAGGGCCAAGGGGTCAGACCTTTTAGAGTTATTTCCCTTTGTAGTTCTTGCTGTTTAATAGTGTATATTTTTATTTTGTGTCAAAGATTTCTCAATAACTACTGTACATAGAAACTTGAAATTTTGCAAACATGATCAGTATGACTACTTGTATTGTGGGAAAGAAAATAAGGGCCAAGGGGTCAGGCCTTTTAGAGTTATTTCCCTTTGTAGTTCTTGCTGTTTAATAGTGTATATTTTTATTTTGTGTCAAAGATTTCTCAATAACTACTGTACATAGAAACTTGAAATTTTGCAAACATGATCAGTATGACTAGTTGTATTGTGGGAAAGAAAATAAGGGCCAAGGGGTCAGGCCTTTTAGAGTTATTTCCCTTTGTAGTTCTCTGTCTTTGTGTCCGTAAACAATTATTTTGTGTCAAAGATATCTCAGGAACTGCTTCATATAGAAACTTGAAATTTTGCTCACATGATCAGTATGACTACTTGTATTGTGGGAAAGAAAATAAGGGCCAAGGGGTCAGGCCTTTTAGAGTTATTTCCCTTTGTAGTTCTTGCTGTTTAATAGTGTATATTTTTATTTTGTGCCAAAGATTTCTCAATAACTACTGTACATAGAAACTTGAAATTTTGCAAACATGATCAGTATGACTAGTTGTATTATGGGAAAGAAAATAAGGGCCAAGGGGTCAGGCCTTTTAGAGTTATTTCCCTTTGTAGTTCTGTATATGCAAAGAAGCTTTTGACATTGCTATTTTCAGCTGAGGTGATGGCACTGGCCGGGGGTATACGTGCCCCACTGGGCACTTTTGTCTAGTTTCTTCAACAAATTGGCTGCTAGGTATATATGGGTTATGATATAATACACTGACCTTACAAGTAATTGCATTCACAGGTCATCGCTATGGCAATACACTGGTTCCCATGACAGACGATGACAAAGCCAATATGAAATATAAAGCAGAGAAGTGTTTTAAAGTGCTGGGGTTCACAAAGGCAGAAAATGTGAGTATCTTTGAACCAAGACATGCTTCTAGGCACCTGGATACTAGGTTCTGTTTATAGGGGTGAGGTTAGTCCCCTTCCTAACCCATTTGCAACAATGGAATCCGCAACCTAATAATCTTCAACCTGGATACCCCTGGCTTTTTATGTCCCCGTTAGCAATAGCGGGGACATATTTTTTTGCCCTGTCTGTTTGTTGGTTTGTTTGTTTGTTTGTTGGTTTGCACCTGGACAACTTTAACGTTGGTCATAACTTTTGATTTGTTGGAGATAGAGTATTCATATTTGGCATGAATGCTCCTTGTGACAAGAGCTTCACATTCATCCAAAAAAATTTGACCTGTGACCTTGACCTTTGACCTACTTAAAAGAAAAAAATAACATTGGTCATAACTTTTGAACCGCTTGAGATACAGCCTTCATATTTGGCATGAATGCTCCTTGTGACAAGAGCTTTACATTCACACAAAAATGTTTGACCTGTGACCTTGAACTTTGACCTACATAAACGAAAAAGTTAACATTGATCATAACTATTGAACCGTTTGAGATACAGCCTTCATATTTGGCATGTAGATTCCTTTACATTCATGCAAATTTTTTTGACCCTGACCTTGAACTACTTAAAAGAACAAATAAAATTGATCATAACTTTTAAATTGTTTAAGATAGAGCCTTCATATTTGGCATGTAGGTTCCTTGTGACAAGAGCTTTACATTTATGCAAAAATGTTTGACCTATGACCTTGACCTACTTTAAAGAAAAAAATATTATTGTTCATAACTTTCGAACCGTTTAAGATAGAGCCTTCATATTTGGTGTGTAAGATCCTTGTGCCAAGGGCTTCCCACTCAAACCAAAAATCTTGACCTGTGACCTTGACTTTGAACTGTGACCAGCTGTGAAAAAAAATGACCATGCCCGGGGACATGTTCGTGTTTCACAAACACATCTTGTTTTGCAATATTTTGGGGTTGATGGTTTATTAAAACCCAAAATTAATAATATTGAAGACCCCGGCCATTGGGGCTCGGAGAAATAAATCTGGCTACATGGTGCTTTCTCGCAGAGCTGAAACCAATCGCACATGAGAAACCGCTAAGAATGTCTAAGCCTTCCCAGGCAAAGTGGTGCGAGTTGGACCATCCATGCATATAAACCTTATTGGTTTCATTGGGCGACAGGGCTTAAGATGTGATTTCATCTTAATGTGGGGTAAAAGTCCCACAAAATTGGAAGCAACGTCTCCAAAATGACCTGAATAATGTTGACGGTGAAGTTAAACCTTGAATCAAACAAACAAAAAAATATTGCTGGTGGCTGACTGCTGTTCAAGAAGACATTTATCGGGATTTCCCTTAAATTCTTCTCATATAGTTAAGCCATTCTAAAAACCGCGGTTTATTTAACCCAAGAGAAATTGCATCTGACAATTTCGTCTGTTTGTCATCTGCTTTGTTTACTTATAAGCATTGTCAAACATATTGGTGCATACAGGCAAACAGTGTGGATCCTGATCAGACTGCTTCAGGGTCCACACTGTTTGCAACAATGACTTTTGAAGTAACAGTGGACAATTATTGTAATTGGCATCTTGAGGTTTAGACTGTATTGTTTTATTTTGCCCAATTTCAAATTAGACTGACAATTACCCACAACATATTTTCTAAACAGAAATAGTGGAGGAAATTTGGCTTATTTCCTCACTTAACCCTTTACCACTCAGATACGTGTTTTTACGTGTCTGCACCCCCCCCCCCCCCCCCCCAATTTTAAGCCCCAGAAGCACATAAAATCTGCATTTCTAGCCCTGGATAGTTAAGTTTGCTTTAGGATTTGTTTGGCAAAAAAGTGACCTGTTTTTTCGCGCGCCTCCCCACTAAAAATATTCCTAGGGGGGTTTGAAGGGGGGCAACGCCCCCCTCACATCCCGAAAAATTTTGGGTTTATGGCCCAACTGGCCGCTAAAATTTATATCTGAGGGTGTCTGGGGTCAAACATGCCTGAAAATTGATGCTGATAAAACATGCTGCAAACAGTGAAAATGGTTAGTGCCAACCACCTTAATGGTTGCCTTGACAGCTGTGTGAAGATTAAAATGTGGTCCAAAATTCATGTGAAAACACACTTTTTGCCAACTTTGAGATGCCCCCTCTTTACCATGACAACAATGATCAAGTCATGAAAGGTTGCATTTGAAAGGCTACTGCCCAATGAACATTCATACCGAGTTTGGTGTAAAACAGACCATCCATTATGAAACAATGGCTAGTTGAAGTTGCTGTCAGGTGCAACACTGTGAAAATCAGTGAAATTCACAAAATCCCTGAGTGGTAAAGGGTTAAAGAAGAAAATCCCAACTGACCAAAACAATGTTTTTTCATCATTTTATTGCAAGAAACAATATTTCAGATATATTTTAAGCATTTTAGACTAAAATTCAGTATGTTCCCAAATTTTAGTTAACCCTTTACCACTCAGATACGTGTTTTTACGTGTCTGCACCCCACCCCCCATTTTAAGCCCCAGAAGCACATAAAATCTGCATTTCTAGCCCTGGATAGTTAAGTTTGCTTTAGGATTTGTTGGGCAAAAAAGTGACATGTTTTTTCGCGCGCCTCCCCACTAAAAATATTCCTAGGGGGGTTTGAAGGGGGGCAACGCCCCCCTCACATCCCGAAAAAATTATGGGTTTATGGCCCAACTGGCCGCTAAAATTTATATCTGAGGGTGTCTGGGGTCAAACATGCCTGAAAATTGATGCTGATAAAACATGCTGCAAACAGTGAAAATGGTTAGTGCCAACCACCTTAATGGTTGCCTTGACAGCTGTGTGAAGATTAAAATGTGGTCCAAAATTCATGTGAAAACACACTTTTTGCCAACTTTGAGATGCCCCCTCTTTACCATGACAACAATGATCAAGTCATGAAAGGTTGCATTTGAAAGGCTACTGCCCAATGAACATTCATACCGAGTTTGGTGTAAAACAGACCATCCATTATGAAACAATGGCTAGTTGAAGTTGCTGTCAGGTGCAACACTGTGAAAATCAGTGAAATTCACAAAATCCCTGAGTGGTAAAGGGTTAAACAATTGTTGTGGGTCCTTCTTAGAATGGTTTCATTTAGGCAATCCTGAAAAGTACTGAGAACATACGTTTATAATAAGCCGGCCTCGGTAGCTCAGTCAAGTACGCGTCTGACTGGTGATCAGGAGGACGCAGGTTCTGCCGGGGTCGGCAACATTCTTTCGTGGAGATTGATCATGAAATCTTTTCTATGGTCATTTTCTCCCTTCTGCTGATTCAAGAAGGGCAGTTGTCAGTTTCTGGCGAAAGAATGTGCACTTTACTGGTTAACTGCTTACGTATAAGCCCATCCAGGAAAGTGTGGATAGGTAAACTGACTGGCTCAAAAATGACCTAAAGTAGTGTTGACTGGGCCATTAAACTCCAAAACAAACAAACAAACAAAGGTTTATAATAAACAATAAGGAAAATTATTGCTCAATCATTATCGTCGCACCTTTGTCTGGAACTGTGAACTTTTATTTCCTATTCTACAGGTAAAACGTCATGAGATGATGGGTGATGGAACAATGGCGGTGGTAGCAGAGAAAGGCGACTCCGTAAGCAAATATTCTATTCTGTGCTTTATCTTCTGGTTTAAAAGATAAAAGATAAAGAAGCCTTATTTAAAGTCACATATCTGTAATAAATAACATGTTAAGCTCTTTAGAGCTTTTATTGCAACAAACAAAGTATCCTTTAACATATTTGGACCAGATTCCCCAAAACTGATATCCTGGCAAACAGTGTGGGCCCAGATCAGACGCCGTAGAATGCGGCGTCTGATCAGGGCCTACACTGTTTGCAAAAAGTTCAGCTATTTTCCAAATAAATGTTGAAGAAAAGACAACCTGACACCCCTAAATTTTGAAATGGACTCCAGCTATATATAAGTTCGAAGATTCCATTTATAATCCATTTGGTACAAAAAAAGGTTAACAAATACTTAACTGCTTTCATTTATCTTCCTTATCTTCCATGATAATGTGAGCTTCAGCCAAGGGAGCGCCTAGTCCGTTTTTCATGCTTTTGGTATGGCTGGGCCAGGGATCGAATCCCAGTGTCCCATTCTCCAAAACGGTCGCTCTGCCACTGAGTTATCAGGGCCAGTTTATGGTAATACATGAGAAGGTTCAGAGGACAGCAGCTTGATGGACATGTCGACGATGGCGAAATAAGAGTAGCGTCGGTGACATGCTTAACGAGTTGGAGTGGCCATTTCTTGAGGCCTGTCGTGAGAAGTCCTCTTTAACCTTCTTCTATAATATACACTCTGGTATAGTGTCCCTGGATAAAGATAAATACTTAACCTCTGTGACAGCTTCAACTCAAACAAGAATATAAAAAGTAAATAATACACAATATCATAGGTACCTGGCCTATCGTGATGCCCTAAAGCATTCTTTTTTTCCCAGAACTATTCCTCAGTGGAATAGTCTTCCCTCGTCTGTGGTAGATGCCAAGTCCGCAGGGGAGTTCAAAGCACGTACTGTGTAGATTGGGACTCAGAGATATTCGTTTTAGTATACCTCCGTTAATCAGATTGTAAATAGTTTTAAGGACTCATCCAGTGTGCTATTTTTAGCTCACCGTCATGTAGTGACGAGGTGAGCTTTTGGGATCACTTTTTGTCCGTCATGCGTCCGTGTGTCCGTCCGTCCATCCGTTAACAATTTCTTTAAACTACATCTCCTCCTAAACCACTGATCGGATTTTGACCAAACTTCACAGGAATGATCCTTAGGTGGTCCCCTTACAAAGTTGTTCAAATGTTTCCGGTCCAATGCACTTCTAGGTCACAGGAGCCAAAAATAGATTTTTTTCACCCAAAACTTAAAAAATCTTCTTCTCTGAAACCACAAGGCCCAGGTCTTTGATATTTGGTATGAAGCTTCATCTAGTGGACCCCTACCAAGATTGTTCAAATTATAGTGCTGGGACAAAAAATGCCTCCGCCACATGGCCCTTTAGTTTTACATTGGCTTATATAGGGACAATCTTTAAAATTTTCTTCTCCGAAACCACAAGGCCCAGGACTTTGATATTTGGTATGAAGCTTCATCTAGTGGACCCCTACCAAGATTGTTCAAATTTTAGTGCTGGGACAAAAAATGCCCCTGCCACGGGGCCCTTTGGTTTTACATTGGCTTATATAGGGAAAATCTTTAAAAAATCTTCTTCTCTGAAACCACAAGGCCCAGGTCTTTGATATTTGGTATGAAGCTTCATCTAGTGGACCCCTACCAAGATTGGTCAAATTATAGTGCTGGGGCCAAAAATGCCCCCGCCCCGGGGCCCTTTGGTTTTTACATAGGCTTATATAGGGAAAATCTTTAAAAATCTTCTTCTCTGAAACCACAAGGCCCAGGACTTTGATATTTGGTATGAAGCTTCATCTAGTGGACCCCTACCAAGATTGTTCGAATTATAGTGCTGGACAAAAAATGCCCCCGCCACGGGGCCCTTTGGTTTTACATCAGCTTATATAGGGAAAATCTTTAAAAATCTTCTTCTCTAAAACCACAAGGCCCAGGACTTTGATATTTGGTATGAATCTTCATCTAGTGGACCCCTACCAAGATTGTTAAAATGAAAGTGCTGGGGCAAAAAATGCCCCCGTCCTGGGGCCCTTTGGATTGACATAGGGTTATATAAACAAAATCTTTAAATATCTTCTTCTCTGAAACCGCTAGGCCCAGGTCTTTGATTTTTGATGTGTAGCTTCATCTAGTGGACCTTTGCCAAGATTGTTCAATTTATAGCCTTTGTTGATGTTTGGTATGAAGCTTCACCTTTATGACCTCCCTCAACATTATGCACATTAAAGCCCTGGGGCCAATAATGGCCATCTCTGGGGCCCACTTGTTACACTATGGATCAGGTGAGCGATCCAGGGCCATCATGGCCCTCTTGTTTTTTTTTTGTTTTTTTTTTAAGCTAAATTTAGCCACCCACCCAACTGAGGTAATGGCCGAATATGACCGAATCAGTATATGAAGATAGCTCGAGAAAAGATGTCTTCAAGGTTTGTTACCTGGTAAGACACAAACCAGCCTGCTCAGCTACACAGACTAGCAAGAGTCTGCAAATTTTAGATATAGAAACTAGAGATGTTATACTATCCAAAAGGCAAACGCAAAGGTGCTGATCAGACTGTGTGAATTTTATTAAGATATGAGCCAGGTTATAACAAAATTTACAAGAGGACAAAGATGCCTAGTGATTTGAGTGGTCTCCGAACGTTAGCCCCTCAGGACGTTTGCCCCTCAATGACTTAATCTAAAAGTGGACATTTACCCCCCAGTTGAAAATGCGAGCCAGAAATTTGCCCCCCCCCCCCCCCCCCCCCCCCCAGTGTTTATTTAACAGGTGGACATCCTCCCCCCCCCCCCCCCCCCCCCCCCCCCCCCATGATAGCTTTTTATCCCCCGACCGAATAGGTTCGGGGGATATAGCGATCAGCCTGGCGTCCGTCCGTCTGTCCGGGCGGATGATAGGACACTGGTTGGGTAGGCCTTTCTTGGGTACTTGCCGTTTATTCCGTTGTTGTCCAAGAAAAGTAGCCAGTAGCCTGTTGGGTATTTTGTCGCTTGTTGGGTAATTTTGAATGGGAAAATTAACATGGAGGTACCCAACAAATGTCCTCTCGTAAACACGTCCGTCCGTAGACGCAACCTTGTGATGGCCATAACTCCTATACCCTTTGAGATTCATTGATGGTTCTTGGCACAATTGTTCACAAGGCCGAGACGGCGTGTCATGCGCAAGAACCAGAACTCTGGATGCCATACTTTTTTAGTTATCTCCCCTTTTAATAAAATAGAATGACTACTTTGTGATGGCCATAACTCCAATACCCTTTGAGATATATTGATGGTACCTGGCACAGTTGTTCACAAGGCTGAGACGGCGTGTCATGCACAAGAACCACAACTCTGGTTGCCACGGTTTTGGAGTTATCTCCCCTTCCAATAAAATAGAGTGACAACCTTGTGATGGCCATAACTCCTATACCCTTTGAGATTCATTGATGGTTCTTGGCACAATTGTTCACAAGGCTGAGACGGCGTGTCATGCGCAAGAACCAGAACTCTGGATGCCATACTTTTTTAGTTATCTCCCCTTTTAATAAAATAGAATGACTACTTTGTGATGGCCATAACTCCAATACCCTTTGAGATATATTGATGGTACCTGGCACAGTTGTTCACAAGGCTGAGACGGCGTGTCATGCACAAGAACCACAACTCTGGTTGCCATGGTTTTGGAGTTATCTCCCCTTCCAATAAAATAGAGTGACAACCTTGTGATGGCCATAATTCCAATACCCTTTAAGATATATTGATGATACCTAGCACAGTTGTTCACAAGGCCGAGACAGTGTGTCATGCACAAGAACCACAACTCTGCGTGCCATGTTTTTTTTTTAGTTATCTCCCCTTCCAGTAATATAGAATCACTACCTTGTGATGGCCACATCTCCAACACTCTTTTGAGATATATTGATAATACTTGGTACAGTTGTACATGAGGTTAAGCAGGTGTGTCACGTGCAAGAACCACAACTCTGGGTGCCCTGGTTTTTTTAATTATCTCCCCTGACAATATAACCTTGTGATGGCCATAACTCAAATACCCTTTGAGATATATTGATGGTACTTGGCACAATTGTATACAACATTGAGATGGCGCTTCATGCCTAAGAACCACAACTCTGGGTGCTATGATATTTGAGTTATCTTTAATTATCTCCCCTGACAATATAACCTTGTGATGGCCATAACTCCAATACCATTTGAGATATATTGTTGGTACTTGGCACAATTGTATACAACCTTGAGACGGCGCTTCATGCCTAAGAACAACAACTCTGGGTGTTACGATATTTGAGTTATCTCCCCTTCCAATATAACAGTATGACAACCTTGTGATCATCGTACCTACAATACCCTTTGAGACATAATTGTGGTACTTGATGCAGATGTACATGAGGTTAAGCAGGTGTGTCATGCTCAAGAATTACAACTCTGGGTGCTCTGGTTTTTAGCTCACCTGTCACGAAGTGACAAGGTGAGCTTTGTGATCACTTTTCGTCTGTCGTCAGTGCGTGCGTGTGTGCGTGCGTGTGTGTGTGTGTGTGCGTAAACTTTTTCTTCAAATGACATCTTCTCCTAAACCACTGATCGGATTTTGACCAAACTTCACAGCAAAGATCCTTAGATGGTCCCCTTTCAAAATTGTTCAAATGGTTCTGGTCCATTGCACATCTGGGTCACAGGAGCTAAAAATAGATTTTTTTAACGAAAACTTTAAAAATCTTCTTCTCCGAAACCGCAAGGCCCAGGTCTTCGATATTTGATATGAATCTTCATCTAGTGGACCTCTACAAAGATTGTTCAAATTATAGCCCTGGGGGCCAAAATGCTCCCGCCCCGGTAGCCTTTGGTTTTACATAGGCTTATATAGGGAAAATCATTAAAAAATCTTCTTCTCTGAAACCACAAGGCCCAGGTCTTTAAGATTAAGACCTCTACCAAGATTGTTCAAATTATAGCCCTGGGGGCCAAAATGTCCCCGCCCCGGGGGCCTATGGTTTTACATAGGCTTATATTGGGAGAATCATTAAAAAATCTTCTTCTCTGAAACCGCAAGGCCCAGGTCTTTAATATTTTGTGTGAAGCTTTACCTGGTGGACCTCTACTAAGATTGTTCAAATTATAGCCTTGGGCCAAAAATGCCCCCGCCCCGGGGGCCTTTGTTTTTAAATAGGCTTATACATGGAAAATCTTTAAAAATCTTCTTCTCTGAAACCACAAGGCCCAGATCTTTGATATTTGTTATGAAGCTTCATCTAGTGGATCTCTACCAAGATTGTTCAAATTATAGCCCACAGGGCCAAAATGCCCCTGCCCCGGAGGGCCTCTGGTATTACATAGGGTTATATAAGGAAAATCATTAAAAAATCTTCTTCTCTGAAACCACAAGGCCCAGGTCTTTAAGATTTGGTGTGAAGCTTTACCAGGTGGACCTCTACTAAGATTGTTCAAATTAAAGCCTTGGGGCCAAAAATGCCCCCGCCCTGGGGGCCTTTGGTTTTACATAGGCTTATACAGGGAAAATCTTTAAAAATCTTCTTCTCTGAAACCGCAAGCCCAGATCTTTGATATTTGGTGTGAAGCTTCATCTAGTTGACCTCTACCAAGATTGTTCAAATTATAGCCCTGGGGGCCAAAATGCCCCCACCCCGGGGGCCTATGGTTTTACATAGGCTTATATAGGGAAAATCATTAAAAAAATCTTCTTCCCCGAAACCACAAGGCCCAGGTCTTTAAGATTTGGTGTGAAGCTTTACCTGGTGGACCTTTACTAAGATTGTTCAAATTATAGCCTTGGGGCCAAAAATGCCCCCGCCCCGGGGGCCTTTGGTTTTACATAGGCTTATACAGGGAAAATCTTTAAAAATCTTCTCTGAAACCGCAAGGCCCAGATCTTTGATATTTGGTTTGAAGCTTCATCTAGTGGACCTCTTTCAAGATTGTACAAATTATAGCCCTGGGGCCGAAAATGGCCCCACCCTTGGACCCTTTGGTTTTTCATAGGCTTAAATAGGGAAAATCTTCTTCTCTGAAACCACAAGGCCCAGGTCTTTGATATTTGGTATGAAGCTTCACCTAGTGAACCTCTACCAAGAATGTTCAAATTTTAGCCCTGGGGCCAAAAATGCCCCCTCCCAGGGGGCCTTTGGTTTTACCCAAGCTTATGTAGGGGAAATCTTTAAATCTTTTCTTTGGTGTGAAGCTTAATCTAATGGACCTCTACCAAGATTGTTCAAATTATAGCCCTGTGGCCAAAATGTCCCCGCCCCGGGGGCTTTTGGTTTTACATAGGCTTATATAGGGATAATCTTTAAAGAAACTTCTTCTCAGAAACTGCAAGGCCAAGGTCTTAGATATTTGGTGTGAAGCTTTATCTATTGGACCTCTATCTAGATTGTTCAAATTATAGCCCTAGGACCAAGAATGCCCCCACCCTGGGACCCTTTGGTTTTTCACAGGCTTAATTAGGGAAAATATTTAAAATTCTTCTTCTCTGATACCACAAGGCCCTGCTCTATGCTATTTGATATGAAGCTTCAACTAGTAGACCTCTACCAAGATTGTTAAAATTATAGCCCTGGGGCCAAAAATGCCCCCACCCCTGGGGCCTTTGGTTTTATGTAGGCTTATACATGGAAAATCTTTAAAAATCTTCTTCTCTGAATGTGCAAGGCCCAGATCTTTGGTATTTGGTGTGAAGCTTCATCTAGTGGACCTCTTTCAAGATTGTTCAAATTATAGCCCTGGGGCCAAAACTGCCCCCACTCCGGGACCCTTTGGTTTTTCATAGGCTTATATAGGGAAAACCTTTAAAAATCTTCTTGTCTGAAACCAGAAGGCCCAGGTCTTTGATATTTGGTATGAAGCTTCATCTAGTGGACCATTACCAAGTTTGTTCAAATTATAGCCCTTGGAGACACTAATTCTCAGGTGAGCGATTCAGGGCCCTTTGGGCCCTCTTGTTTAATTATCTCCCCTGGCAATATAACCTTGTGATGGCCATAACTCCAAAACCCTTTGAGATATATTGAAGGAACTTGGCACAATTGTATACAAGGTACAGAAGGGATGTCATGTGCAAGACCCACAACTGTTGGTGCTGTGGTATTTGAGTTATCTACCTTTCCAATATAACAGTATGACCAGCTTGTGATCACTATATCTCCAATACCTTTTGAGACAAATTGATGGTACTTTGTACAGAAATACATGAGCTTAAGCAGGCATGTCATGCACAAGAACCACATTTCTGAGTGCCCTGGTTTTTTATTATCTCCCCTGACAGTATAATCTTGTGATGGCCATAACTGCAATACTTTTGTAAAATATTGCTGGTTTAATTCTGGTGCACTTTCTATTGGTGAACAATCTTCTGAAGGCCATATCGGCTTTTGGTCGGGGGATTTGCCATCCCTTCCGATGGCTATTTTTGGTTATGGTTTTACAGCCCATTCAAGATCATTTCAATTACTTCAAGAATTAACCATTAGTGTACCGGTATCCCATGTAAAAACCACTTGAGTTTCCATTGCAGAAATAGGCGACTGACACTGGACCCTCAGTGAGGCACAAACTCAATATATGATTCTGTAGCTGACTTGCTTAACCCTTTATCCTGCTGAATAAATAAGCATTTCCAATTGTTGACTATTAACCATCACATTCTTGGTATGTTTTTGTTAACTTAACAAACTGCATGACAAACAGTATAGATCCTCATCAGATGGCATCTGATCTGGATCTATATTGCTTTCTAAGGTAGGGGTTGTCCTTAACAGCAGATCATTATGGGATTAATATTTATACAGTATAGCTCCAATATATCGCGTTCCGATATCTCGCGATGTCCAATCTATCGCGGTCGCACCGTGGATCCCGTTTTTTTTTTCCCTTAAAAATTCATAATTAAAAAAAAATAAGAGTTTTCAGTTGTTAAAATTTATTTAAAACCAGGTTAAACCAGGCGCCAATAGTCAGTTCACACATGATAACCAAATAATCCAATTAGCGTCAGTTAGAACAGGTATTGGCAAACAATTAATCTTAATCCCCAAACTTGTCATAACTGAGTAATCCACTCAATGCTCAATCAGACAACGATGTCAACTACCATTTTCATGCACGCGATCGGCAAATGACATCATCCGATTCCAGCACCTCCACACATGTTTAATGTCATTGTGTGTATCTCTTTCATAAAAAAAATGTTTGAAACCAGTAAAAATATTTTCAGCGCTTTGCACAGCTCCCGAATTATCCCCCAAAATCTCCGTGTCAATAGCCAACAACATCGTTTGACTTTTCCCGCCCAGCGTCTGCTATTTGGCGCCAAAACATAAACATTCACGAGATCGCAGAAAAGTCTGTTTTTAATATGCAAACATCTACCGTTAGATGTAGCTAATTTTCTGAGGTGCGATTAAATCGTTTTCACATTGATTGTGGATTAAATTTTATGATTGGAGAATAAACGCCAATTAGAGACATAACTTGACCATATTTTCACACCTTATCGACACGCACCGCAGGGTGGCAATTATATGACAGGGATTAACAATAGTGTCATACTTGAACCGTAATAAATACACAGATGGTTTGTCTCTTAATTGACAGTGCAGCAATTATTGCGATTTACTTACTGGTCTAGTTTTACCTTATTTAAGGACTCAAAAAGACACAGTTGTAGACGATTTTTTTTACACTTACCCGAAATCGTAACACAATAAAATGATAGTTTTGTTGTTGTATAGTTTTTCATCCCATGGTATCGCCACGACTTGTATTGGCATCTCGGCAAACTACCGCAACTTATATCGCGCTCTGACCACATCGCGGTTTTCGGGCTATGGACCCCGACTACCGCGATATATTGGAGCTATACTGTATAGATGGAGTAATTTGTTGCCTAACATTTTGTTTTGATCTAGATCTATACTGCTTGTAAAGGTAGGGGTTGCAGTTTACAACAGATTGTTATTTATACAGATTGAGTAATTTATTGCTTACATTTTGTATTTCAGATGATAATAAACCAATAAATACTTTTTTTCCGCCTTTGTGTTAGCCCTGGTCTATCTGGGGGGCAAATGTCCCTTTCTGAAATAAGCAGTGGGGGGCAAATGTCCACCTGTAAAATAAGCACGGGGTGCAGATGTTCATACCAAAAATAAGCTCTGGGGGGCAAATGTCCAGGTCGCATTTTCAAATGGGGGGCAAATGTCCATTTTTAGATTAATTCATTGGTGGGCAAATGTCCTGGGACGGAAATGTCCTGGAATCAGTTTGAGCGCCTAGACTGTGGTGGGAACAGTGAATGGGTACTTGATTAATTTCTGGGATGGTGAAACACTGCAAAAGGAGAGGACTGGGCCCAGCCTTTTATATAGCATGGCTAAGACACATGTTGGGCTGTAACAACTCATAAAGAAGATAAAATGTATCAATTTTGAATTTGTACAGTTCATGTTGCTGATGTTCAACCTTTCTAAGCTTTTTTTCCTGTTTTCAGCCGGCGTCGGTAGCTCTGTCAGCCCTAATCAATGCCTTGTACGAGACTAACATGGTTGCCATAGTGAGGAGAGTTTATGATGCGAGGTCCAGTCCAAGAATAGGCTGTCTTATTCCACATATTAAAGTTTTATACGAGGTAAGCAATTAGTGTAAAAATCCTGAAAATTCAGGTGCTTTGTGGACTTCTTTATTTCTTCCAAAATTTCATCAAATTTGTTCCACAGTCCAGCAAGGAGTACAAAAATTGCATAAGGAATGGCAAACAGTGTAGACCCTGATCAGACTGCTCCTTCTGCTTAGGCCTATCTGTCCCAATATTTAGGATCATTACAGTAATCCATTCTATGTGGGATACCACAGATTGGGTGCAGGCCCTGATCAGATGCCACAGAACATGGTATCTGATCAGGGCCTTGAATGTTTGGTAGTTAAATAATTTTCAGATCGAATTTCGGAAAAATGACTGAACCTGTGACCCATAAATTTTGCATTGGGATCCTTTATACAATAGAATTTCACTATTTTGACCACCTAAAATTAAGACTAATTCTGCTTTAAAAAGCTTATTTAGTAAGTTGTAGTTATTCTTACTTTGTATTTTCTGCCTACAGTGTCTTCTGGTCAGAGACCACCTTTGGGACTGTTCAAAAGTGGTCTTAAAGACCACTTTTGAACAGTCCCAAAGGTGGTCTTAATATAGGAATTTTAACGTATATAAATGACGGAATAAATAGGGTTAAAGAATAAAATTTCAGGCAGACATTTTCTTTGTTCATGATGGTGTTTTACACGTCATTATCTTCTCAAAAGAAGGTCAGGCTTTTGTGGAACATATTAAACATCACTCAAGCTGGTGTTATGGAAAGGTGTGGCTGTTGTAAAATGTCTCCCTGTCTTTCATCATAGTGTAGATTACTTTTTCTAAACCTTTGGAATCATTGATTCCAGGAATCATTGATTCAATTGTAGTTTGTTTGTATTGGAGTTTAACGGCCCGTTCAACACTATTGTGAATCCATTGTGAAATTTTGAAAGTAATTGAGTGTCACTGATGATGCCTAATTTGTGAAAACCGGTAAGACTCCCTGAGAAAAACTTGTACCCTCCATACTTTTCAGTTCTGTGGTGTATTCCTTGCTTCCAGGGGATAACCCTTTCATAGAACATATTAAATGTCACTACAGCTAGTGCTGAGGGAATGTGTGGTGGCATTTAAAAAGACTCCTGGTCCACCATCATGGTGTAGGTTATATTTTCTGGTCCTTAGGGAACATAGATTTCATTGTGGAATGTTGACAGTATTTGAGAGTCACTGATGAGGCCTAATTGGCCGAAACTAGCAAAAGATGTGCACTCCAGACCTAACAGACCTAACATTTCTGTGGTTTATTTCATGACCCCAAGGATAACCCTTTTGTATAACATACTGTCATTTTATGTTACCTTAACTCTTATCATGCTGTTCACGACAATCCCAATCTTTGGAAACAGTGTAGATCCAGATCAGATGGCTTCTGAAGAAGCCATCTGATCAGGATCTACACTGTTTGACATTCAATTTATGAATTTGGAGCAATAAATTACATCAAGTTATTTGATTGGTTGATAGACAGAAATTGGTGTGGCTTAAATGAATATTCAGCAAGAGAAGGGTTAAAAATTGTAAAATTTGGACATTTTGAGGACTTGCTGTAATTCTCCTAAAATTTGAACAAATTTGTTTCTTGATCCAGCAAGGAGTCCAAAAAGTGCAGACAGAATGGTAAACAGTGTAGACCCTGATCAGCCTGGGTCTGCACTATTTGTTTAGACCTGTCTGTCCCAATACTTAGGATCTTTACTGTAATCATCAGCTTGGAGCCGTAAAAAAAAAAAGACAATGCTGTCATTTTTGCTGCTCTTACCCTGAAACTTCCATTCATGATATTTGCATATGTTATTATCAAAAACAAATTCTTCTTTTTAAGAGAAAATAAAGTTTCCTAAAGCAGTTTACCAGGAAAGTGCACATTTTCTGCCACTGGAAACTGACAACTGCCCTTCTTGAATCAGCAGAAGGGGAGAATGACCACAGGAAACATTTCAATCCAGTAGAAGGAAGAGAATGGCTGTAGAAAAAATTTCATGATTGATACATGAAAGAATGCTACCAACCTGGCAGGTATTGAACACGCAACCTCCAGTCAGCCGTGCATTTTACTGAGCTACCGAGACCAGCTCTGTCAAAGCTGTTTCAGATAATTTAATACCATATTTACCCTAAGTATTTGGTTACCTGAAAGCCTTTAAATACCATACTTGTTCTAAAATTTGAGCAAGTACAATTTACAATCCATTGTTTTTAGGCCCCCACCCATCGGGGCTTGAACAAATAGATGGGCTGCATGATGCTTCCATGCAGAGCTGAAACCGACCCTCAAACGAGTACTGGTAAACTGCTTAGAGGATCTTAGTCTGCCCAGGCAAAGCGGTGTGTGTCGAACCGCCCATGCTTATAAACCGTATTGGTTTCATTGGGCAGCAGGGCTTGAGTTGTCATTTCATCTCTGTAGGGTAAAAGTCCCACAAAATTGGAAGCAATGTCTCCAAAATGGCCTTTACAGTGTTGACGGGGACGTTAAACCTCAAATCAAACAAACAAAAACAGAAAATTCTGTTAGCAAATAGTGTAGGCCCTGATCAGACACCGCTTTCTGCGACGTCTGAACTGGGCCTTCACTGTTTGCCTAGGTACCCCTTTAGGGGTTTCCCACATACAGTGGGTTTAAAATAGTGGCAAACAGGGTAGACCCTGATAAGGCTCGCCTGGGTTTACACTGTTTGCTCAGGCCTGTCTGAATGCAATGGTAATTATCTCATCATTGTGTTTCAGTGTTTATACTGGTTCGAGTTGCCATATTCCGAAGATATTAGACAGTTCACGTTTGGTTCACTTCCTGTCAAGGAAGAAAATCCCACCAATAAAAAATTCAAACCAACAGGTAATGCTCGCACTTGACACTTATCCGGCTGAATAATTAAATTAGCCACACCCATTTCTGACTTTAAACCAATCAGATTTAATTTATTCCTGAAAATTCACAAACTGAATGTCAGTGTAGATCCAGGTCAGATGGCTTCTATACAAACAGTGTAGATCCTGATCAGATGGCTTCTTCATCTGATCTGGATCTACAATGTTTGCAAAGGTAGAAGTTGTTGTGTTTGGCAGGATAAGGGTTAAATAAAATATTTTGTCTGATAGCCTCCTTAAGTTAAATAGAACTACACATAAACCTCTGTCTGACATTATTTTATCAGTTTTGAATACAACTCTTTTTGATAGCAGGGGGATATTGTTTTTGCCTTTGATTGATTGAATGTTTTGGGTTTAACGACACCTCAATCCTTGTGAGTCATTTTGTGTTGTCGCCCAGTGAAAGGGAGAAAAGAGATAGAAGAGATAGTAGAGGAGATGAAAATGAGGGACAGAGTAGAGAGAGGAAAGTGAATGGAAGTGTAGAAACAGAAACAATAACAACATTCCCCTTCTACCGTTACCTGCTGCAAGGACAGCAAGCCTTGTCCAACTGTAGGCCAAGATCAGTTAGACGCCCCAGTGACGCAAGATACACTGCAATAGTTCACCTTTGCCTCATGCTAACACCCCCCGTTTTTGCCCTGTCTGTTTGTTTGTTTGTTGGTTGGTTAACTTTAAGATTGGTCATAACTTTTGAACCATTTCAGATAGAGCCTTTATATTTGGCTTATAGATTTTTTTGTGATAAGGGCTTCACATTTATACAAAAATTTTGACCTTTGACCTTGACCTGTGACCTACTTTAAATAAAATATTTACCTTGGCTTGGGGACATGTTCATGTTTCGCAAACATCTTATTAAAGGTGGTTTCCAAAAATGTATAGATTATACAGAAAAATGACCATAAATGGTACAGTGCACATTCTTTTGCCAGAAACTGACCACTGTCCTTCTTGAATTAGCTGAAGGGAGAGAATGGCCTCGGAAAAGATTTCACGATCAATCTCTATGAAAGAATGTTGCCGACCCTGTCAGGTATCTAACCCGTGTCCTCTTGATCAACAGTCAAACTCGCATCTGACTGAGCTACCGAGGCAGGCTCCCAGTGAAACCCAACAATATTGCTATGAAGAGGTTGTCATGTAACTCAAGCATTTGTTGCGTAATACGTACTTCTCATCAGGAAGGAAATTTGAAATCAGAATGGAAGTAAACTTTATGGCTGGGTTGGCTGACCATCCAGCTAGTGTACATGTATGAATTAAAGTTAAAATTGAAACAATAGAGATACCAAAATTGGCTAAGAACCTTCATGACCTGGCTTTAATACCCTAAAAATCCAAAAATTTTAACAAAAAAAGTTTCACGATACAGCAAGGAGTTCAAAGGTGCATATGGAATGGCAAACAGTATAGACCAAACTCAGATGGCTCCTTGAGGAGCAGTATGATCTGGGTCTGCACTGTTTGCTTAGGCCTATCTGTCCCAATACTTAGCATCATTGGGGTATTTATTTGATATAACCCATAAAATGCCAATCAGGACAATTGTCGTCTGCTTTGTCCTCTGCTGGTTACTTTAAAAGTCATTTTTGCAAACTGTTGACTAAGATCAGACTGCTCCTCTAGGAGCAGTCTGATCTGGGTCCATACTGTTAGCCTGTATGCAAAAATATTTTTAAAAAGTTTTGCAAAAAGATTCAGCAGACGACATAAGCAGACGACATTTTCAGATATAGTTTTTCTCGTCCTCATAAGGGTTAAGCTTCAGCACAGTCAAGGTTTGGCACTGCTTTAAGTAGCTGAACTGTGAGATTGTGGGATGATTGTGGGATGATGCCATACTTAAGCTGACACACTTTCACATACACATGACTTTTAATACTGGTATGCTTACTTTTACATTACATTGGAAAAGAGAATGTAATTTTAAGGGCAATGGGAACACCTTACAGATTTTTCCACCATTTTTCAAAGGGAGACAACTTTCGGAACTTTTTTCACTTTTCTATAAGCTCTGTCCCACAGAAAAAATGGGTCAACTCTTTAAGGAAAGAATTTGCTCCTAAGGAGCAAATTCTTTCCTTTAAGAATTGACCCCTATTTACATGGAAGACAAAAATACTTTTGAAAGAGTTGCTTCCCCTGAAGGTGTATACATTCCCCTTATGATGTGGCCATATATCTCAGGGAAAATTTGTCCCATTCCTTCTGGCCTTGAGTTTTAGATAAATTTTCTAATTCGTTTGATAAACCATAGAATTTGTTTAATTTCAGATGACCAGTTAGCAGTTGTAGACAGTTTGATAGATACAATGGACTTGAGTAAACCAGCAAGGTAACTTTTTTATGCAAGGTCATATAGTGTTACCCCTGTTTGTCCGTCTGCGTCCATGTCCATAACGAGATGGCGTTAGGGATTTGTATTTAAAATTTTCATCAGTGCCACAGCTACCAGGCATCCATGTCCCTTTCATACATATCAAGTTCTTTATATGTTTTTTTTTTTGTTTTGTTTTTTTTTTGTTTCGGTTTTATGGCCTTTTCAAGATTTTTTCACTCGTATTGAGCCGATCGTTAATGAGGTGGTCGAAAACTGGAGTACCTGGCGGAAAACCTTGCGACCTTCCGTTGCAGAACTTGACGTCTTACATTCTTACATATGACCCGAGCAAGGCTCGGACCACAGCAGTGAGAGCCATTATGATTAAGTGTCAGTGCTCTTATCCTCTAGGCCACGGAGAACCCTGATATTGTTCTGTATTACACAGCTTTGGATATAATATAACTGGAAGCTTGATAGCCTTTGTATAGATTAGATTATATAGAAAAATGACCATAAATGGTCATTTTTCTATATAATCTATACATTTTGAATAGGCTATTGCAGGTTCTGCAATGCACACATATGTTCTCTGTATCCCAGCCATAGTATAAAAGTGCATGTTGTTTATAATGACAAAAGTTGTTGATCATTGAAAGCAATATATGAAAAAGTTTAATCGATCATGGAAAACCATAAATACAAATGTTTGATTGGTCATGAAAAACCATGGATACAAAAGTTAAAATCAATCATGGAAAACCATAGATACAAAAGTTTAATCGATCATGGAAAACCATAAATACAAATGTTTGATTGGTCATGAAAAACCATGGATACAAAAGTTAAAATCTATCATGGAAAACCATAGATACAAAAGTTTAATCGATCATGGAAAACCATAGATACAAATGTACAAAATTTTAATCGATCATGGAAAACCATAGATATAAAAGTTAAAATCAATCATGGAAAACCATAGATACAAAATTTTAATCAATCATGGAAAACCATAGATACAAAATTTTAATCAATCATGGAAAACCATAGATATAAAAGTTCATTCAATCATGGAAAACCAGAGACAGAAGTTTAATCTATCATGGAAAACCATGGATACAAATGTTTGATCAGTAGATACAAAAGTTAAAATCAATCATGGAAAAATTTAATCTCTCATGGAAAACCATAGATACAAACGTTTAATCGATCATGGAAACCCATGGTCAATTATGTACTCATTGTTTATACTTGTCAAAGGGTTGTTTCATAAATTTCATATGAAATGACCACAGGTGTAAGCTCCTGTATATTTGAATTACAGTGATGACGCAGATGAGGGGTGTGAAGCCTTGAAGCCTAAGCTGACCTTTAATCCACATTATCAAAGATTGTTTCAGGTAAGTTACGGTCTGTTGGACATATAGTACTAAAATATACTTGGATGTGCGTCTAACTGGCAGGTGGTCAGGAGGATGCAGGTTAGATACCTGCCGGGATCGGCAACATTTTTTCGTAGAGATTGATCATTAAATCTTTTCTACGTTCATTCTCTCCCTTCCACTGATTCAAGAAGGGCAGTTGTCAGTTTCTGGCAAAAGAATGTGCATTGTACTGGTTAACGGCTTACGTATAAGCTTCCCAGGATAAGTGTGGATAGGTAAACTCACTGGATCAAAAATGACCTAGAATAGTGTTGACTGGGCCTTTAAACTCCAATACAAACAAACACAACTTAAATATACTGAGAAATTTTTTATGAAATCAGCAGTCAGACAAGTTGATTTAGTTGTGCCTGCTCTAATCCTTAAACCCTTTTTGTACCAAATGGAATCTTTCTCCTTATATATAGCAGGAGTCCATGTTAAAATTTAGGGATTTCATGTTGTGTCTTCTTCAAAATTCATTTTGAAAAGGACTGAACTTTTAACAAACATTTGAGGCTGTGATCGGAGGCCCCGTTCTGTGGCATCTGATCGGGGCCTGCACTGATTGCCAATTACCTGTTTTGGGGTTTCTGGTACAAAATGGTTTATGCAGTCTTAATTTTACTTCCATTGGTTCATCTGTTTGCTCCTCCGTTTGTTCGGCATTTGTCAAGCCGTTTACATTTGCGACAACACTAACTTTCACTCTTATGCTCAAGTCCATTACTCAAAAACCATAAGAGCTTGGTTCTAGGAATGGCAACTTTAATGCAGGCATCCATATTTGACCTTGACTTACATTTTTTAGGTTTACTGACTTTGTTAACCATTGCATCAATTCTAGCTATCACCCTAATGTTCAGGTCCATTTTTCAAAAACTATGAGCTTCATTAATGATATAATGTTATTAATCAAGTCATTTCGTATTGGCCCAGGTACAGGTCCGAGGTCTGCTGCATTGGCCCTAGGCCGAAGGCCAAGGGCAAATGCAGCTGACCGAGGACCTGTAACCGGGTCAATGCGATCTGACTTGATTAATGACAATTTTATTAATTGGCACAAGTAAAAAACATGATTATTGATTTTTTCGACCTCACTTGACCACAGTTAATATTGGTTGACTGGGTGTTAATACGGATGACCTCCGATCAATACAGGGTAGTCAATTAGTAATACTTGGTACAAACTTGCATCTAGGGATGGCAACTTAATGCTAGCATCCATATTTGAACTTGACCTACATTTCATGGTTCATTGACTTTGTAAACTATTGTGTTAACCATAGCTTTCAGTCCATTTCTCAAGAACTATAAGAGCTTCATCCATGATATTTGTTACAAACTTGCATCTGAAGATGGCAAGTTTAATGCAACCTTCCAGATTTGACCTTGGCCTACCTTTCATGATTCACTCATTTCATGATTCACTGTCTGAACTCGGCCCCCGCTCATCGGGGCTTGAAGAAATAGATGGGCTGCATGATGCTTCCACGTAGAGCTGAAACCGACCACACGTGAGGACTGGTAAACCGCTTAGAAGACCTAAGCCTGCCTAGGTAAAGCGTTGCGAGTTGGTCCGTCTATGCTTATAAACCCCATTGGTTTCATTGGGCGACAGGGCTTGAGATGTCATTTCATCTCAGGGTCGGGTAAAAGTCCCACAAAATTTGAGGCAGCATATCCAAAATGACCTGTACAGTGTTGACTGGGATGTTAAACCTCAAATCAAACAAATAAACAAACAAAACTGTCTGAACTATTGTGTCAACCCTAGATTTCAGTCCATTTCTCAATAACTATAAGAGCTTGATTAATGATACTTGGTACAAACTTGCATCTGGCAAGTTTAATGCAGCCATCATATTTGACCTTGCCACTTTCATGGTTCACTGACTTTGTGACGCCCCCACAGGCATGACATAGCCTTTGGAAAATTGCTCAGATTTTCACCACCCAAAAATACAGGAAATCTTCAGTGACTAGAATGTTGTTGGCTCATTTACCATTGCTGTGTCAAACTTTTTCTCGAGTCCTTAGAAAACTCTTTCCTTTAACTCCAGATACTAATACATTGGAAATACTTTATATAAAAATTAACTTATTTTATATAAATGAAAATTTATGCTGTATGTACTCATTAGAATCACCTCAATGAGATGATTCTTATGAGTATACACAACATAGATTAATCTTTAACATGCTGAGTTTTATTCAATACTTAACCCTTTGGAGCGAGTACCCTTATTTCAGCAGCCATAATTTCCTTAAACCTGAACCGATTCTGCTCATACTTTGACACATTATAAACAAGACATCTTCAGCCATTTCTACCGGAAGTATTATGGGTCACATGACTTCCAAGTATGGTGGTCACATATCTAACCGGGAACTGTTTAAGACCCTTAAAAAAAAAAAAGAAGAAAGAACTGCAAGACAATAGCGCCCAGTGTGTGCTTTAAAGGATAAAATTGATTACTTGTGTAGCTACCTATATTATGGCTACATATTTATGTCTTCCCCCTTTTGGCAGTCTGATCTGGGTCTGCACTGTTTGCTTAGGCCGGCATATTCCAGTTCTTAGAATCATTACCGTATATTTCCTTTTATTCTTGATAGCTTGATTTTATGTGGTACTTGACATTGGAACAGTCACAATTCTAAGGTAACTTGTTTAACTTTTTGTGAAGTATGAACAGGAAGCATCCAATCAGAAGATAAGTTTTGTTTGTTTGTTTGATGTGAGGTTTAACATCCCAGTCAACACTGTAAAGGTCATTTTGGAGACATTGCTTCCAATTTTGTGGGACTTTTACCCAACATCGAGATGAAATGACATCTCAAGCCCTGCCGCCCAATGAAACCAATAGGGTTTATAAGCATGGATGGGCTGACCAGTACTCGTGTGCGGGTCGGTTTCAGCTCTGCTTGGAAGTATCATGCAGCCCATATATTTCTTCAAGCCCCAATGGGCTGGGGCAGACAGAAGATAAGTAAGTGAATCATTGTTTTAGCTCACAGGAACCAAAGTTCAAAAGTTCTACTACCGTCGGCGCCCACAATTTACTTGAGACTTGGAATGGTGATAGATATTGCTTTAAAGTTTTTATCAGCAACATCAGTACCTATAACCATGACCTTGGATTCAAGGTCGCAGACTTAGAATTTTAATGTTAAAGATTGTGTGTTAAAGTTTTTAGAAACTCATTTCTTCTTTACTGTATGATAGATTCAGTTTTTTATTAGCTCACTTTTGAGCTTTTGGGATCACTTTTCGTCCGTCATCCGTCCATGCGTGCATCGTGTGTAAACAACTTCTTCAAACGACATCCTCCTTAACCAGTGATCAGATTTTGACAAAACCTCACAGGAATGATCCTTAGGTGGTCCCCTTTCAGAGTTGTTCAAATGGTTCCAGTCCGTTGCACATCAAGGGTCACGGGACCCAAAAATAGATCTTTTTTAATGAAAACTTAAAAAATCTTCTCCTCTGAAACCGCAAGACCCAGTCCTTCGATATTTGGTGTGTAGCTTCATCTAGTGGACCTCGCCAAGATTGTTCAAATGATAGTCCTGGGGTCAAAAATGCCTCCGCCATGGGGCCCTTTGGTTTTACATAGAGTTACATAGGGAAAAGCTTTAAAAAACTTTTTGTCTGAAACCAGAAGACTCAGGTGTTTGATATGTGGTATGAAGCTTCATCTTGTGGACCTCTATCAAGATTGTTCAAATTATAGCCCTGGGACCAAAAATGCCCCCGCCCCGAGCTCCTTGGTTTTACATTGACTTTGGCCCCCACCCATCGGGGCTTGAAGAAATATATGGGCTGCATGATGCTTCCATGCAGAGCTGAAACCGACCCGCAAACGAGTACTGGTAAACAGCTAAGAGCCTGCCCAGGCAAAGCAGTGCAAGTCGGCCCGTCCATGCTTATAAACCCTATTGGTTTCATTGGGCGGCAGGGCTTGAGATGTCATTTCATCTCAATGTCGGGTAAAAGTCCCACAAAATTGGAAGCAACGTCTCCAAAATGACCTTTACAGTGTTGACGGGAACGTTAAACCTCAAATCAAACAAAAATTTACATTGATTTATATGGGAAAAATCTTAAAAAATCTTCTTCTCTGAAACCGCAAGGCCCAGGTCTTTGATATTTGGTGTGTAGTTTACCAAGATTGTTCAAATTATAGCCATGGGGCCAAAAAATGCCCCCGCACCAGGGCCCTCTGGTTTGACATTGACTTATATAGGGAAAACCTTTAAAAATCTTGTCTGAAACCAGAAGGCCCAGGTGTTTGATATTTGGTATGAAGCTTCATCTTGTGGACATTTATCAAGATTGTTCAAATTATAGCCCTGGGGCCAAAAATGCCCCGCCCCGGGCCCCTTTAGTTTTACATTGACTTATATAGGAAAAATCTTAAAAAAAATCTTCTCCTCTGAAACCACAAGGCCCAGGTCTTTGATATTTGGTGTGGACCTTCATCTAGTGTACCTCTACCAAGATTGTTCAAATTATAGCCCTTTCACCAAAAAAGCCCCCTACGTGGGTTTAAGGTAGAAGTAAAACAAAGATCAGGAATTGATACAATTAACTTACTCCACCCATAAAAGACACCAAAGGGAAAGAAATACAAACATTAAGCGACCAGACCATAATGGAAACCTAAACATAGGAAGGCCATAAGGGCAGTTACTTTCCCACAAAATGGCCAAATGGCCATCCAAAACCAAAAGACACAAGTGATACACACAGTAAGTAACAAACAACAACATAAATAAATCGCCACAGAAGATCTTTTTTAATGAAAACTTAAAAAATCTTTTCCTCTGAAACTGCAAGGCCCTGGTCTTTAATATTTGGTGTGTAGCTTCATCTAGTGGACCTCACCCAAGATTGTTCAAATTATAGCCCTGGGGCCAAAAATGCCCCTGCCTCGGGGCCCTTAGGTTTTACATTGACTTATATAGGGAAAACCTTTAAAAAATCTTCTTGTCTGAAACCAGAAGGCTCAGTTCCTTTATATTTGGTATGAAGCTTTGTCTAGTGGATCTAGACCAAGACTGTTCAAATCATAGCACTGGGGCCGAAAATGGCCCTGCTGTGGGGTCCACAGGTTTTATTTAGACTATTACAAAGAAAACCTTTAAAAATCTTCTTGTTTGAAACCAGAAGGCTCTGGTCTTGGATAATTGGTATGAAGCTTCACCTTTTAGACCTCCCTCAAGATAATGCAAATTATAGTCCTGGGGCCAATAATGGCCCTCCCCAGGGCCCACTTGTTACACTGGATCATATGAGCGATTAAGGGCCATCTTGGCCCTCTTGTTGCTGAGGTGATAGATACCGGTCTCAAAATTTTATCAGCAGCATCTGCTCCCATGACAGTGACCTTGGGGTCAAAGTCAGCGTCACAGACAGACTTTTTAGATCACCAGAACAAATGTTTCTACTATCCTTGCATTTGATGTTGTTCAGAATATTTAATTAATTATCTTATCTCTGTTTCTTTCTAGTTATTATTTGCCATTCCTTTCCAGTGTTTACAGCACAGGGCCCTTAATCCTGATGATCCTCTCCCTGAATTATCTCCCCTGATAGCTAACTACCTAAAACCACCACAGGAAGTGATCACATCGTGTGGCGACTCTCTGGAGAAGATGAAGAAAAAATTCAAGTTGGAAGTTGTTAAGAAGAAAGAAGAAAAAACTGGGGAGAACCTCTTCAAAGAAAAGTGGGTTGATTTGCTGATAATTAGACATAGCTGTAAATACACCAGAACCTCATTATAACATGGTTCATTATAACACGATTCATTATAACATGGTTTGGATATAACACGGTTTCAAGATGATCCCAAAAATGTATAAATTGGTCATTTTTCTATATAATCTATACATTTTTGTTTGGATATAACTAAGGCTGGCAGGATTAATCGGATAATCGATTATACAATCGATAAATTCCACAAAAATGATTATCATTACTGAATTGCTTGCAATCGATTATTTGATAAGTACAATTTACTGCTAAAAGTTGTGCATAAAATAGCTGTATGAGTCGCAAACAGTGCAGACCAAGATGAGACGCCGCATTTAGCGGCGTCTCATCTGGGTCTACACTGTTTGCTCAGGCCTATCTGTTCAAATGCATATGGCAAAGTGCAGCATATGGTAGGAGTCATGCTCAGACAGAAAGCCAGACAGGTAAAATTATGACCAAATCTTCAGTGATTACTAATCAATTATCGATCGCAATGACTGGAATGATAACCGATTATTTTTACAGCTCCGATTAGCCAGCCCTAGATATAACAGGGTTGTTTAACTAACACGGTTTCTGCTTTGGACCCCAACAATAGTGTTATAAAGAGGTTGGGTGTATGAAGGGTGAGATGGCATGTTTTGCAACCTAAGGTCTGGTGGTTTTTCTCTGGGTACTCTGGTTTTCGCCCACTTCTGAATAACAATCGTCTTGATTAGAAGCCTCCCTGGTGTAGTGGTTATGCTACTCGTCTTGTAAACCAGGGGTCGTAGGATTGATCCCGGGCTTCTCCAGACTTTCGGATGAGTCTTTAAACCGAGGTCCCATCTCCGTATGACCTTAGCTGTTGGTGAGACGTAAAACTCAAACACGGCCCGCACCCATCGGGGCTTGAAGAAATAAATGGGCTTCATGATGCTTCCAAGCAGAGCTGGATCTGACAGCACACGAGTACTGGTAAACCACTTAGAGGATCTAAGCCTGCCCAGGCAAAGAGGTGTGAGTCAGACCGTCCCTGCTTATAGACTCTATTGGTTTCATTGGGCGGCAGGGTTTTCGCCCACTTCTGAATAACAGTCGGCTTCATTAGAGAAGCCTCCCTGGTGTAGTGGTTATGCTACTCGTCTTGTAAACCAGGGGTCGTAGGATTGATCCCAGGCTTCTCCAGACTTTCGGATGAGTCTTTAAACCGAGGTCCCATCTCCGTATGACCTTATCTGTTGGTGAGACGTTAAACTCAAACACGGCCTGCACCCATCGGGGCTTGAAGAAATAAATGGGCTTCATGATGCTTCCACGCAGAGCTGGATCTGACAGCACACGAGTACTGGTAAACCACTTGGAGGATCTAAGCCTGCCCAGGCAAAGAGGTGTGAGTCAGACCGTCCCTGCTTATAGACTCTATTGGTTTCATTGGGCGACAGGGCTTGAGATGTCATTTCATCTCAGTGTCAGGTAAAAGTCCAATAAAATTGGAAGCAGCATCTCCAAAATGACCTATATAGTGTTGACAGGGACATTACACATAATGGCCCCCGCCCAAAGGGGCTTGAAGAAATATATGGGCTGCATGATGCTTCCAAGCAGAGCTGAATCTGACCCGCACACGAGTACTGGTAAACTACTTAGAGGATCTAAGCCTGCCCAGGCAAAGCGGTGCGCACGAGTCGGACCGTCCGTGCTTATAAACCCTATTGGTTTCAATGGGCGACAGGGCTTGCGATGTCATTTCATCTCAATGTCGGGTAAAAGTTCCACAAAATTGGAAGCAACGTCTCCAAAATGACCTTTACAGTGTTGATGGGGACATTAAACCTCAAATCAAACAAACAAACTGTCCAGGAACTGCGGTGCGAGGTGGACCGTCCATGCTAATAAACCCTATTGGTTTCATTGGGGGACAGGGCTTGGGATGTTGTTTCATCTCAATGTCGGGTAAAAGTCCCACAAAATTGGAAGCAACGTCTCCAAAATGACCTTTCTAGAGTTGACGGGGACATTAAACCTCAAATCAAACAAACAAGAAAACAATAAACATAAAATTAAACAATCAAAAAACAAAACTCAAACCCTCACTGGCGATCGGCTGGATATAAGTGAAATAATTTTGAAAGGGCCTGAAAACCCAAATCCTAAAATATGGAAGAGTAATGATAATAACAAGGCATAATGTTCATTATTTTATCTTCAGGAAACTTTGTTGTGGGTACAAACTTGTTTTTATCACGTAAACAAGTCCGTGAAATGAACACCCCCTTCACCCTACTTTATATAGAGAAAACAGGGGTTTTCAGGGGTATGCTCTATTTTTCTTATTTCTGCTCTAAGACATAGGTTGTGGGTACTCGTTAGAACCGCCTCAATGAGGCGGTTCTAACAAGCACCCACAACCTATGTTTGCAGTATCAATAAGAAAAATATCACAGATTTTCATCAGAAAATTAGTCATTTTGGAGATGTAAAAAATGCACAATGTTGCACGGGTGTGTTATTGTAATGGAGGCAATTCTTACAAGTGGCAACAAAGCTCAGTTGGATACCCTTCTGTCTGTGTTTAATTCATTACAATAACACACCCGTGCGATATAGTGCATTTTTTCACAAATCCAAAATGGCTACTTTTATGATGAAAATCCGTGATTTTTTTCTCATTTATACTGCAAACATATGTTGTGGGTGCTCGTTAGAAACGCCTCATTGAGGCAGTTCTAACGAGGACCCACAACCTTTGTCTTGTATTTGTTTGTTTGCACTGGCGTTTAACGGCCCCGTCAACACTATTTTAGGTCATTTTTGAGCTGGTCAGTTTACTTATCCACACTTTTCCTGGGCAGGCTTATACGGAAGTGGTTAGCCAGTACAGTGCACATTCTTTCGCCAGAAACTGACAACTGCCCTTCTTGAATCAGCGGAAGGGAGAGAATGACTGTAGAAAAGATTTCATGATCAATCTCCACGAAAGAATGTTGCCGACCCCGGCAGGTATGGAACCCGAGTCCTCCTGATCACCAGTCAGACGTGCATCCGACTGAGCTACCGAGGCGGGCACCTTTGTCTTGTAGCAGAAATAAGAAAAATAATGTATATCCCCATAAACCCCAGTTTTCTCTATATAAAATGGGGTTTAGGGGGTGTTAATTTCACAGACTTGTTCACGTGATGTGCTGAATAACTGTGTTGTATCTAAACAAAAATATTTAGATTATACAGAAAAATGATGATTCATGATGATTATGTTCTGCCTGCTTCAGGCATGGTGAGATAAAAAAGTCTGATTTTCTGCCCATTCATCCAACCATTTGTCAGTCCATGTACATTTTAGTCAACCCTGGCATCAATCCAATTCTCAAGAACTACATTCGCTGGCATAACATAGTCCTCAAGGAGTTCTTAATCTGTATAATCTGATGATTTTGCAATCCTTCTTTCCCTGGCATCAAACCACTTCTCAAAAACTACATTCACCGGCATGACATAGTCTTGAAGAAGTTCTTATTCTGTATGAACTGTTTGTTTGTTTGATTTGAGTTTTAACGTCCCAGTCAACACTGTATAGGTCATTTTGGAGACGTTGCTTCCAATTTTGTTGGACTTTTACCCGACATTGAGATGAAATGACATCTCTCATGGTGGCGGATAATTATGGAGATTTTTGTCTCTTTCTCTTGCCTCGATGAGGCGATTCTAATGAGTTCACACGGCATACATTTTCATTACAGTATACCGAAAAAGATGTCCAAAAGTATTCCGTTGTGCCTCCTGGAAGTGACTACATTGTATCTGTGACTTGAACTACTCCTGTCTCGAACAGAATTTCGAGGTACCAAAGGTGTTCGAGCCATTGAAGTTCGACTATATTGGAAGTCGACTACAGTCAAACTTAGATGCCTCGAACACCTTTTGGATCAAGAAAATCTGTTTGAGACAGAGGTAGTTCGAGCTACTGAGAGTTACTGCCTGAAGGCATAAAGAGGATAAATTTGGGACATCTTTTTGGTGTTCTGTATTATAAATGTATGCTGTGTGTACTCATTAGAATCGCCTAAATGAGGTGATTCTAATGAGTACAACACAGTATACATTAGCAAGATAAAAGAGGAAAATATCCTAAATTTTCCCCTCACTATTTCTTATGAAGACAAATTCCCTAGGGACTATAGAACATGTTCGACTCAGCCATGGTAATGAGCCATCTAAGTTCAACTGTATTGTGAGTTGACTATTGTACATTTTACTGCCTTTTACAGTGAAGGAGGAGGGGAACCAGCTGCCAAAAAAATGAAAATAGATGACAGCCTCGATGGTGGCATGAAAGACCTTGCCAAGGCTAAAGTTACTGAGGTAAAATAAAACCGTGTCTTAGTGGCCACCCCTCTTAACCCTTTTTAGCTCACCTGTCAAGTAGTGACAAGGTGAGCTTTTGGGATCACTTTTTGTCCGTCGTGCGTGCGTGCGTCCGTGCGTCCGTAAACTTTTCTTCAAACGACATCTCCTCCTAAACCACTGATCGGATTTTGACCAAACTTCACAGGCATGATCCTTAGGTGGTCCCCTTTCAAAGTTGTTCAAATGGTTCTGGTCCGTTGCACATATAGGTCACAGTAGCCAAAAATAGATTTTTTTCACCGAAAACTTAAAAAATCTTCTTCTCTGAAACCGCAAGGCCCAGGTCTTTGATATTTGGTATGAAGCTTCATCTAGTGGACCCCTACCAAGATTGTTCAAATTATAGTGCTGGGGTCAAAAATGCCCCCGCACGGGGGCCCTTTGGTTTTACATGGGCTTATGTAGGGAAAATCTTGAAAAATCTTCTTCTCTGAAACCGCAAAGCCCAGGTCTTTGATATTTGGTATGAAGCTTCATCTAGTGGACCACCACCAAGATTGTTCAAATTATAGTGCTGGGGCCTAAAATGCCCCCGCACGGGGGCCCTTTGGTTTTACATGGGCTTATATAGGGAAAATCTTGAAAAATCTTCTCTGAAACCGCAAAGCCCAGGTCTTTGATATTTGGTATGAAGCTTCATCTAGTGGACCCCCACCAAGATTGTTCAAATTATAGTGCTGGGGCCTAAAATGCCCCCGCACGGGGGCCCTTTGGTTTTACATGGGCTTATATATGGAAAATCTTTAAAAATCTTCTTCTTTGAAACTGCAAGGCCCAGGTCTTTGATATTTGGTATGAAGCTTTATCTAGTGGACCCCTACCAAGATTGTTCAAATTATAGTGCTGGAGCTAAAAAAGCCCCCGCACGGGGGCCCTTTGGTTTTACATAGGCTTATATAGGGAAAATCTTGAAAAACTAACTCTCTGAAACCTCAAGGCCCAGGTCTTTGATATTTGGTATGAAGCTTCATCTAGTGGACCCCCACCAAGATTGTTCAAATTATAGTGCTGTAGCTAAAAATGCCCCCCCCCCCCCCCCCCCCCCCCCCCCCCCCCCCCCGCACCCAGGGCCCTTTTGTTTTACATAGGCTTATATAGGGAAAATCTTGAAAATAATTATTCTCTGAAACTTCAAGGCCCAGGTCTTTGACATTTGGTATGAAGCTTCATCTTGTGGACCTCTACCAAGATTGTTCAAATTATAGCCCTGGGGCCAAAAATGCCCCCGCCCTGCGGCTCTTTGGTTTTACATAGACTTATATAAGGAAAATCTTGAAAAATCTTCTTCTCTGAAACCACAAGGCTTAGGTCTTCAATATTTGTTATGAAGCTTCAGCTAGTGGACCTCTATAAAGATTGTTCAAATTAAATCCCTGAGACCAAAAATGCCCCCGCCATGTGGCCCTTTGGTTTTACATAGACTTATATAGGGAAAATCTTTAAAAATCATCTTCTCTGAAACACAAGGCTTAGGTCTTTGATATTTGTTATTAAGCATCAGCTGGTGGACCTCTACCAAGATTGTTAAAATTATAGCCCTGGGGCCAAAAATGCCCCCCACTCCGGGGCCCTTTGGTTAAACATAGACTTATGTAGGGAAAATCTTGTTTTATAGGGAAAATCTTGTTTTATAGGGAAAATCTTGTTTTTCTATATGCAGGGTAAACCTTTTAAATCTTCTTCTCTGAAACCAGAAAGCCCAGGTCTTTCATATTCAATAAGAAGTTTCATCTTGTGGACCTCTACCAAGATTGTTCAAATTATAGCCCTGGGGCCAAAATTGACCCTGCCCGGGGCCCACTTGTTATTCATTGGATCAGGTGAGCGAACCAGGGCCCTCTGGGCCCTCTTGTTGTACCAAATGGAATCTTGCACCTTATACATAGCAGGAGTCCATTTCAAAATTTAAGGGTGTCAGGTTGTTTTTTCTTCAAAATTTATTATTAGGGAAATGGCTTAACTTTTTGCAAACAGTGTAGGCCCTGATTAGACGTCTGATCTGGGCCTGCACTGTTTGTTAAGGTACCCCTTTAGGGGTTCCTGGTACTGAATGGGTTAAGCAAGCAATCATGCATTCAGTTCCCAGAAAGGCAGATGTATTAAAAGTTGACTGTGTTGAGTATCTGTCTAAGCAGGCATATTTTTCTTGTCCAGTCCAGAGTCAAGAGACTGGACCTTGGTTTAAAGTCTCATCCGAATGTCTGGAGAAGCCCGGGATCGGACACACGACCCCTGGTTTATAAGGTTAGTAGTATAACCACTACACCAAGGATGCTTCTAAATGTACAATGTTCTGGTAAACTACTTGTGTAAGCTGCCCTGGAAAAGTGTGGTAAGGTAAATTGATCAGCTTGATATGACCTAAACAGTGTTGCCTGGGATGTTTAACTCCAAAAAACAATCAATTTCCAGTCGGTGCTTGCTTCATACAGGTTGGACTGTACAAATATTTAAAATTTAACTCGTTCTACTGAATCAGAATGTGTGTGTGTTGGTTTTACATCCCACCAATATCTAACGTCATATGGAGATGGGACCTCGGTTTAAAGTCTCATCTTGAGGCCGGGAATCAAACCCACAACCCCCGGAGTTATGTAGCTTAACCCTTATACCATGAATCAAAATGTGGACAAAGTTTTGCAAAAAGTGTAGATACAGATCAGATGGCTTCCAAAGAAGCCGTCTGATCTGTATCTGCACTGTTTGGCATTCATTTAGTGTATTTGTGCCGTGGTCTGTCCATTCATTGTCCTTCCATTGATCTGTCTGTTGTTAACTTTTCATATTTTTGACATCTCCTCAAGAACCGTAAGTCAGACTGAGCTGATTCTTGGTGGAAGGCATTGGGGCATTATTGAGATTCAGAATTGCATTCAGTTATCAAAATGGATGCCATGGCAGTGATTTGTTTGAGCTGAAACTTGGTGGGACGCATCGAGAATTGCTAAAATCGTTCTGTTCAGACATCCAAGATGGCCTTGTCGGTCACCTTAAAACACTTCAAACAACGTCTCCTCTCGAACGCAATGTCAGATTGAGCAAAAACATGATGGGAGGTGTCAGGGGGACATGGAGATTCAGGATTGCTAAAATTGAATGTACCCACAGTCTAAAATATAGATTGTTGGTTCACGTAAGAACCCCCTTATGTTCTCATTAGAACCACCTCAGTGAGGGCTCAGAGGCGTTTCTAACATGTACCTTCAGAAGGAATAAGAATAATATCACAATTTTTCATCTGAAAATTTTTGTTTTTTCGGTGGTAAAATTTACTATGTATTTCAATTGGCGTGTTTTTGTAATGTCTAGTTTGACTGCCAGGAATTGTAGGAGGCTATTATCTCTGATTGTATTAAGTCTTTAGAATTTTGTCTGTTCCATTTCCGTGCTCTAGAAATATCTGAAAAATGCATGTTTTTTGCTTGCAGTGGTGAGGATATCTTGCAGTGTCTGCATTGCTTTTATGGTTTACCATAAAATTCCTAAACATTTGGACACCTTGAGGTTTTGCAGTAATTCTCCTACAGTGTTAGTTTAGTTTATACTAATTTATTTTAGTTCGATTGCGATGAAAGCTTCAAGCTTATTGAATCGCTCTCAAACACTCATTCCGGGTGTTTTCACGCGCGAGAGAGAGGCAATGGCTTTTACACCAATGCTACCCATTTACACCTGGGTGGAGTGGGGCAGTGTCATTACATGTCTTGCCCAAGGACACAGCTCGATACCGGTGGCCAGATGCGAAGTCATAACCTCTCGATCATAAGTCGAACAGTTTTAACTTACAGTTTTAACAAATTTTTTTTCACTATCCAGCCAGGAGTCCAAAAAGTGCTGACGGAATGGCAAAGAGTGTAGACTCTGATCAGACTGCTCTTTCAGGAGCAGTCTGATCTGGGTCTGCACTGTTTGCTTAGGCCTATCTGTCCCAATATTTAGGTTCATTATGGTATTATATCTATCTTTTAGGTTGGATCAGCTTCACCAATAGAAGATTTCTTGGAAATAATCGGTAGAAAAGATGAAGATAAATTTGAAGAAGGTAGGAAACTCAGAGAGCACTACTGGATATACCTTAAGTGTTCGGACACCACAACTACTTACAATACTTGTTCTAAAATTTAAACAAGTACAATTTACTATCTGATGTTGAGTCTAAAAATAGCTTGATGAGTGGCAAACAGCATAGACCCTGATGAGACGTCACATTTTGTGGCATCTTATCAGGGTCTGCACTGTTTGCTCAGACCTTTCTTTTCAATTCACAAGGTGTGTGTGTGAATTTGGGTTTAACGTCGCTTTCAACATTTTTTCAGTCATATCACGACGGTGTCTGGTTGCGACAGGGAGCTCAATGCTCACTTTTATAGTGCTGCCTCACTGAAGTATCATGTCCCAGACACATTACATGATACCACACCCAGTCACATTATCCTGACACTGGGTCGACCAGTCCTAGCTCTACCCCGCAAATCTGAGTGCCAAGCGAGGAGCAGCTAGTACCATTTTTAAAGACTTTGGTATGTCGCGGCCCGGGATTGAACCCGTGACCTCCCGTTCCCCGGAGCGGACACTCTACCAACTGAGCTATCGGGGCTGGTAATTCACAACGTAAATATAGTTTTATGTTTTGTTGCAAATAACCTGAGTACTAAGGGAAGGTCAGGTGGTTTTTCTCCAGGTACTATGGTTTTCATCCACCTCTGATTCGATATAAGTGGAATAATCTTGGAAGGGTCATAAACCAAACCAAAAAAAATAAATAAATAAAATAAAAACCTGAATACTATCTATGTCACCAGTCACTGCAGTTGTCCTTTCAGGAAAGGCAGTTGTTTCAGTAATATTTGTATGTCATTTAAATGTATTGTCATGGCTTGTTGGCTTAGTCTGGTACAGGTCTTGATAGGTGATCAGGCCAGGTTTCAACCTCATGGGCCATTCTCCCCATTTCCTCTGCTCGGAGAAGTCTCCGTGGTGTAGTGGTTATGCTACTTGCCTTGTAAACCAGGGGTCGCAGGATTGATCCCGGGCTTCTCCAGACTTTCGGATGAGTCTTTAAACCGAGGTCCTGTCTCCGAATGACCTCATCGAGTACACACAGCATACATTTGCAAGATAAAAGACTAAAATCTCCTTAATTACCCCCCACTATTTCTTATGTAGAGGATTTCGCTAGGGGCTCAAAATGGGTTCAACTCATCCATGGTCCAGTGGTCCGTTTTCATTCCCAGCCAGGTTGGGTTACATTCTTTACTTGTCCCGCTAAATAATTTATTTAGCCACACCCATTTCTGACTTTGAACCAATCAGATTACTTGATGAAATTTATTCTTACAAATTCACAAAGTGAATGTTAAACAGTGTAGAATACGGCTATGATCAAAAGAAGCCATCTGATCTGAATCTATACTGTTTGCAAAAGTAGGGATTGTCGTGACCAGCGAGATAAGATTTAATCTCTTGGACCAATCTCCCCCTTTCCTCTAATTTAAGAATACTGGCAAAAAATATGCACGGTTTTGGTTAACAGCTTAAAGGAAAACAACAACAAAAATTAACTTTCACTTCAGAACAAAGGTTTTGAGGAGACAAACATTTTGGTACAAGTTTTATGAAAATTGACTGGGTGGTTTAGAAGTTATGACCTTTTGAACATTTCACAAATTCTGGTTTTGTTAGTCCAGAATGAGGCTGTGAGTAAATGACGTCATAACCTCACAATTGGAAAACTTTGAATTACAGTGATTCTTGTGCAATAAAACAGCAATAAATAGTTCAGTATGCATTCCATTTATTCAATGCGATGATAATTTACTGTTTTAAGTACAAAATCTGAAAAGTATGCTGTAAATTATTCTTTTTCTATTTTGGTCACGTGACTAGATTAACAAAATGGCGGCCCTCATAGACAGCAATTGTAAAATGTTCCAAAGGTCATAATTTCAAAACCGCTCAACTGATTTTCATAAAATTTGTACCAAAATGTTCGCCTCATCAAAGGCAATATTTTAAAGTGACAGTTAATTTTTGTGGGTGTTTACCTTTAAGCCTGCCTAGGACAAGTACTGTATACTCACAACTCAACATGACCTTAAAGGAAAACAACCACAAAAATTAACTTTCACTACAGAACAAACGTTTTGAGGAGACAAACATTTTGGTACAAGTTTTATGAAAATTGACTGAGTGGTTTAGAAGTTATGACCTTTTGAACATTTCACAAATTCTGGTTTTGTTAGTCCAGAACGAGGCTGTGAGTAAATGACGTCATAACCTCACAATTGGAAAACTTTGAATTACAGCAATTCACGTGCAATAAAACAGCAATAAATAGTTCAGTATGCATTCCATTTATTCAATGCGATGAAAATTTACTGTTTTTTAGTAAAAAATCTGAAAAGTATGCTGTAAATTATTCTTTTTCTATTTTGGTCACGTGACTAGATTAACAAAATGGCGGCCCTCATAGACAGCAATTGTAAAATGTTCAAAAGGTCATAATTTCAAAACCGCTCAACCGCTTTTCATAAAATTTGTACCAAAATGTTTGCCTCATCAAAGGCAATATTTTAAAGTGACAGTTAATTTTTGTAGGTGTTTCCCTTTAGTTTAGTTTATACTAATTTATTTTAGTTTGATTGCGATGAAAGCTTCAAGCTTATTGAATCGCTCTCGAACACTCATTCCGGGTGTTTTCACGTGCGCGAGAGAGAGGCAGTGGCTTTTACACCACTGCTACCCATTTACACCTGGGTGGAGTGGGGCAGTGTCATTACGTGTCTTGCCCAAGGACACACCTCGATACCGGTGGCTGGATTCGATCGCGCTAACCACTGCGCTATCGGGGCTGTTTCCCTTTAATGATGTTTTTAACCCTTAAGATGCCAATCACAAATATTGTAATCTGCTTTGTTGTCTGCTGGTTACTTTTGAAGTCATTGTTGCAAACAGTATGGACCCAGATCAGACTGCTCCCAGACTGTTCTAGGAGCAGTCTGGTTAGTGTCCACACTGTTTGAGTAACTGGGCCCAGCTGTATCATTATTTTTATGATCATTTCAGTTGTGAAAAATTTAAGGAGAATGGATACACCCTCAGAGGATGCAACTCTTGCAAAAGTATTTTTGTCTCCCATGTCAATAGGGGTCAACTCTTAAAGAAAAGAATTTGCTCCTGAGGAGCAAATTCTTTCCTTTAAGAGTAGACCCTTTTTCAGTGGGACAGGGCTTATAGAAAAGCAAACGGGAAGTCCTGAAATTTGTCTCCCTTCGAAAAATGGCCAAAGAATCTGCCAGGTGTTCCTATTCCCCTTAATGCAACACAATTTTTGCTGATCTAAAATATAAATACAGTCTCTTACATATGTGGTCATTTCATAGAACTTTATAAAATGAGCCTCCGGGAAGTTTCATAAATTATGTGTGAATTGCACGCGACAGATGGACCCCGCCCATCAGGCCTTTGAAAAATAGATTGGGCTGCATGATGCTTCCAAGCAGAGCTGAAACTGACCGCACATGATTTCTAGTCTCAGCCTGCTTTGGTAAAATTGTGGGAGTCCCTACATATATAAATCCTTTTGGTTTGTTTGTGAAGCAGGGCTTGAAATGTCATTCCGTCTCAGTGTCGGGTAAAAGTCCCACGAAATTGGAAGCAATGTCTCCAAAATGACCTAAATAGTGCTGATGGGGGTGTAAAACCTCACTTCAAAGGAACAAAACAAGTGTCAGATTCTGTTCTTAATCTAGGAATTTTTAATTTGGATTTTATTTCAGGTGAAGTTAAAAAGAATACACAGGCCGGGTTGTCATGAATCCCATAATGGCCTCACATTTTGGTAACCATGTGTTACTACAGTCAAACTTCAATGGCTCGAACACCTTTGGGACCATGAAAATCTGTTCGAGACAGGGGTAGTTCGAGCCACTGATGATTACTGCCAGGAGGCATAACGAGATACTTTGAGACATCTTCTCGACGTTCTATAATGAAAATGTATGCTATGTGTACTCAATAGAATCGCCTCATCGAGGCGATTCTAATGAGTACACACAGCATACATTTGCAAGATAAAAGACTAAAATCTCCTTAATTATCCCCCACTATTTCTTATGTAGAGGATTTCCCTAGGGGCTCAAGAATGCGTTTGACACATCCATGGTAAACGAGCCATCGGTGTTCGAGCCATTGAAGTTCTACTGTATAATTTTTCTAACAGACGTTATCCAATAAATAACAATGACGTTTTATGATAAAGAAAAATAAAGAATCACATACATTTCCATTTCAGCCTGTGGTCAGATGAAGAAGAGAATCGAGCAGATCGTGACGGACTCGTTTGGTGACCAGTTCTATGAGAAAGCTCTTGACTGTCTCAAGTGTTTACGGGAACAATGCATTAAGGTATAAACAGTTTGCTTGTTTCTAGGAAAATACATGGATCGCCAATATTTACTTGTTTACGGTATTTACATTGTGTACTCCGAAAGACAGGCCTGAGCAAACAGTATAGATCCAGATGAGAGGCCGTTTTTTTGTTTTTTTTTTAATTGAGATTTTACATCCCGGTCAACACTGTTTAGGTCATTTTGGAGATGTTTCCAATATTGTGGGACTTATACCCGACATTGAGAAGAAATGACATCTCAAGCTCTACCATCCAAACAAACAAATAGGGCTTATATGCATGGACGTTCTGACTCGCACCACTTTGAGCAGGCTAAGAACTTCTAAGCCGTTTTACCATTACTCATGTGCGGTCTGTTTCAGCTCTGCATTGAAGCATCATGTAGCCCAATCTTTTACTTGGAGCCCCGATGGGCGGGGACCCAATGTTTGTTAGGACGCAGCGCAAACTTTTCTAGGTGTTCAACTTTCAGTTAGTTTAATATCCAAAACAGGGCTGATGTGTTATTAACTCTTTCCCACTCTGACAGGGATTTTGTGAATTTCGCTGATTTTCACAGTGTTGCACCTGACAGCAACTTCAACTAGCCATTGTTTCATAATGGATGGTCTGTTTTACACCAAACTCGGTATGAATGTTAATTGAGCAGTAGCCTTTTAAATGCAACCTTTCATGACTTGATCATTGTTGTCATGGTAATGAGGAAGCATCTCAAAGTTGGCAAAAAGTGTGATTTCACATGAATTTTTGACCAAATCTTAATCTTCACACAGCTGTCAAGGCAACAATTAAGGGGTTTGGCATTGGCCATTTTCACTGTTTGCAGCATATTCTATCAGCATCAATTTTGAGGCATTTTTGACCTCAGACACCCTCAGATATAAATTTTAGTGGCCGGTTGGGCCATACACCCAAAATTTTTCAGATGTGAGTTGAGGCAATGCCCCCCTTCAACCCCCCCACCCAAGAATATTTTTATGAAGCTTCATACCAAATATCAAAGACCTTGTGGTTTCAGAGAAGAAGATTTTTCAAGATTTTCCCTATATAAGTCTATGTAAAACCAAAGGACCCCGAGGCGGGGGCATTTTTGGTCTCAGGGCTTTGATTTGAACAATCTTGGTAGAGGTTCACCAGATGAAGCTTCATATCAAATATCAAAGACCTAGGCCTGTAGTTTCAGAGAAGAAGATTTTTCAAAATTTTCCCTATATATGTCTATGTAAACCAAAGGGCCCAGAGCGGGGGCATTTTTGGTCCCAGGGCTATAATTTGAACAATATTGGTAGGGGTCCACTAGATGAAGCTTCATACCAAATATCTAAGACCCGGGCCTTATGGTTTCAGAGAAGAAGATTTTTAAAGATTTTCCCCATATAAGCCCATGTAAAACCAAAGGGCCCAGGGGCGGGGGAATTTTTTGCCCCAGCACTATAATTTGAACAATCTGGGTAGGGGTCCACTAGATGAAGCTTTATACCAAATATCAAAGACCTGGGCCTTGTGGTTTCAGAGAAGAAGATTTTTAAAGATTTTCCCTATATAAGCCCATGTAAAACCAAAGGGCCCAGGGGCGGGGGAATTTTTGGCCCCAGCACTATAATTTGAACAATCTTGGTAGGGGTCCACTAGATGAAGCTTTATACCAAATATCAAAGACCTGGGCCTTGTGGTTTCAGAGAAAAAGATTTTTTAAGTTTTTGGTGAAAAAAAAACTATTTTTTGCTCCTCTGAAAGGGGACCACCTAAGGATCATTCCTGTGAAGTTTGATCAAAATCCGATCAGCGGTTTCGGAGGAGATGTCGTTTGAAGAAATTGTTTATGCACGGACGGACGACGGACAAAAAGTGATCCAAAAAGCTCACCTCGTCACGTATGTGAGCTAAAAAGTTACAAAAAAAAAATAACTTTAAAATGACTAAATATTTTTATTTACACAATGTTTCAGCCTTCAATGGCCTTCATCATGAGTGAAAAAAGAGAATCTTACCTTAGTGGTCATTTCATACGGAATTTATGTAATGAGCCTTTGGCGAGTTTCATAAACTTAATTATGAAATGTCCACAAGTGTAACATTCTGTTTATCATACAATGATAACAGGTCACTTTTTAGGCCAACAAATCGTAAAGCAAACATAACTATCCAGGGGTAGAAAATGCAGATTTTAGGTGCTTCTGGGGCTTGAAATGGCATATTATCTCAATGTCAGGTAAAAGTCCCACAAAATTGGAAGCAACATGACCTAAATAGTGTTGATGGGGACATTAAACCTTAATTCAAACAAACAAAACATGATTTTAACACATTTTACAGATGGTTCCAAAACAAAATGTATAACCATGTAACCATTTATGGTTATTTTTCAATATAATCTGTACAAAATATTTTTGTTTCGATATAACATGACAGTTTCTGATTAGGTTGTGTTCAAGCCCTGTCATAAAAAATCCTGTCTTCAAGGTTTATGACCATTTAAGCCATTGCATGCGGGAAACCCCCAAAGGGGTACCTTGGCATACAGTGCAGGCCCAGATCAGACAGACGCCCCAGAATGTGGTGTCTGATCTGGGCCTGCACTACTTGCTAATAGAATTTTCCATCAAAAATAGAAGAAGCCATCTGATCAGGATCTACATTTTTTGGCATTCAGATTGTGAAATTATTGCAATAATTCGCATCAAGTAATCTGATTGGTTTATATTCAATAGTGGGTGTGGCAGATTAAAATATTCAGCAGGACAACTGTTAAGATACAAACCAGTCTTGTTAGCTATGCAGACAAGCAAGAGTAGAAATTTTTAGATAAAGAAACTAGTGGTAAGCAGGTCCCCTAGCGAAACATATAATACCTTCCTTTCTTTCTTTCTTTTGTATTCATACCATGTGTTTACGCTGCCTTCCATTCATGTATGATGTAACTTATTTTCTTTGTCTTCCAGGAGATGACTTAAAATAAGCGCTAATGCTTACCGTCAAATCCTGTGGCATTTATATCTAATATTGTGTATTGTGTATGTTTACTTCAAAGTCAAATAAATACAGTTTAAACCAAACCTATAAGACCTATAATTACCTATAATTTCGTGTCAAACCTATAAAACCTTTATTTTGTACATTAAACGTATAAAAAAGAGCCTGTATTTTCATGAAAAAAAATTATGTTTTTCACTTTTTGAAACTTCTCGCGTCTCAGTCCTCACTTTTCTTCTAACTACCCTACCATTTAGACTTTTTAGTCCCCAAAAAGTGATGGAAAGGGTAAGGAGATAGCAATTTTTATCCTCGCTCGCTCAGACTTAGTAAAATTCAAATCAACTTTATCTGATTAATCATGGTGCAAAAATTCATCAAATATTTTTTCTGGAGTTTTAAATCTTTATGTGAGTTCAGAAGAACCCTTTTTACTGTATATATTATTTCTTTTATTAAAAAAAACTATAAATAACCTATGTTTTGAGTAAGAAGAACCTATATAAAAACCTATATTTTCAAAGTGGGCCGCTAGGAGGCCTGGGTATGTACTATTCAAGCAGTGAATACTAAGGTGCTGATCAGATTACACATATGCCTTTGTTGCTTGAAAGAGGTCAAAGTTGTGGTGCGTTTGATTTACCTGAATCAGACACAGGATTTGGAATCATGTTTCTGTTTCAGCATTTTATTTGTTTGAAACAGAAACATGATACACCCCAAACTTTTTATAACACTATTGTTGGGGTTCAAAGCAGAAACTGTGTTAGTCCAAACAAAAATGTATAGATTATATAGAAAAATGACCATTCATGGTCATTTTTCTATATAATCTATACATTTTTCAGATCCATATTCAAACAGCGTTATATCCAAAACTGTGTTATAAAGAACAGTGTTATTTTGAGGTTGTGGTGTACCGAATCAGGCGAATCATACTCTGTTCATGTTTCAAAACGAATCAGTGTATCCAAAATGGCAGAATCATAGACTCAAAACATAACTGTTTGAAAATGGCAGAATCATGTTTGTGATTTAGAAGTCATGATTTGGAATCCGGATTCTGACGCAGGTAAATCAAAACGCGCCCCTGGTTTTCTCATGCAATGTTTCATTTGGAGTAGACATGACCTGCTCTTGGTTAACATTCTAGTCTTACATGATCTATACTACAGTGAAATCTGTCATAGTGGCCACCTGTATTAAGCAAGCAACCTGTCTTAAGCAAGCAGGCATTTGGTTCCCAAAAATAGCAAATGCATTAATACTTACCTGTATCAAGCAAGCACCTAGCTTAGGCAAACACATTTTGGTTATCCCTTAGGTGCTTGCTTAATACAGGTGTAACTGTATTATGATCACTGTTTATTTTTATTTTTTTCACAGAAATCTGGGGTAAACCTTTACAATACTTTCTTGAAAGAGTTCAAAGAAACACTCATCTCAAAAGCCAGAAGAGATTTCTTCGATCAACTCTGTGCAGGTAAGTTATCTGTAGATCAAGTATTCGCCAATCGGGGCTTGAAGAAATAGATGGGCTGCACGATGCTTCCACCGACCGCACATGAGAACTGGTAAAGCACTTAGAAGATCTAAACCTGCCCAGGCAATGTGGTGCGGTCGGACCGTCCATGCTTATAAACCCTATTGGTTTCAATGGGCGTCAGGGCTTCAGATGTTAGTTCATCTCAATGTCGGGTAAAAGTCCCACAAAATTGGAAGCAATGTCTCCAAAATGACCTATACAGTGTTGACGGGGATGTTAAACCTGAAATTAAACAAACAAAAGATCAAGTATTACGGAATATGAATACATGTACATCTGGAACACAGTTGTTCAAAACATCGTTAGCTTAATGAGCTCGTTAGTGGTCATATTGTTAACTCTTCTAGCAAGTATAATATTGGAAATTTTGGTATTTATGCTGAAAAATGTGAGCAGCTTTTGCGTTAGCAAAAGCTGCTCACATTTTTTCAGCAAAAATTTCAGCATATTTGCCATATTTAAAGACACATTTTTTGATTGCATAACACCCTAATGACCAGTTATTGAAGAAATCAGTTTTGAGATAAGATACATTTAGGGTATTCTGACTGTCATACAGGTAGGGGACCAAGAGAGGACAAACAATTACTAGAGGCAATTCACATCTATTTATTTACTTGTTTGATAACTATGCCCTGGTTTTGATATTAATGGAATGTATTCTTTTTTTTAATAATAATATTTTAGTCACCATTATTGATAATCATTACTAAAACATGCCTATTGAAATATCTTGGTTAAATTTTACGACCAAAAATGATAAAGGTCCTGATATCTTAAATATTTCGGCTCAACCATATATTGTGGGTACTTGTTAGAACCACCTCGGGGAGGCGCTTCTAATGAGAACCCACACTTTGTGTTCAAAACATATATTGTGAGTACCTGTTAGAACCGCATTGGTAAGGTGCTTCTAACGAGAACCCACAATTTATGTTTTTGAGTAGAAATTAAAAACAAATAATGTATCCCCTCTAAACCCCAGTTTTACTATACAATATTCTTACATTGTGAGTACTGGTAAAAACGCTTCTGCAAGGGGATTCTAATGAGGACAATATATGTTTTTGAGTAGAAATAAGAAAAATAATGTATACCCCTCCAAACCCCAAATAAATAAATATTCATTGAATGATTAAATCGCGGTGTAAGTCGGACCGTCCATGCTTATAAACCCTATTGGTTTTATTGGGCGACAGGGCTTGAGATGTCATTTCATCTCAGTGTCGGGTAAAAGTCCCCCAAAAATTGAAAGCATTATCTCCAAAATGACCTATACAGTGTTGTCTGGGATGTTAAACCTCAAATCAAACGAACAAACACAATCTTGAATTAATCAATTCATTAAGTTTACTTCTTTTCTGATTTGAATCAATGAAACAATGACTGTCAGAGTTTTCCTTTACTTTTTTAAAAAAATAAAGGTAAAAAAGAAGTAATTTAAAACAACATTTTGTTAGAAACAATCACAGTAAAAAATATACCATATCACACAAGTTCCCCTTATAGAGCCCCCTTTGAAACATATCTCTCAGAGAGTCTCTGCTCATAATCACCTCATAATCACATAGATAAGATAAGCCTTTGATGTACACTATGGTCCGAAGGACTTGATTATTCGAGATTATGTAACAGGCCACCCCTTTTATATAGAGAAAAAAATGTGTCTTTAATGATCAAAGTTTTAACGATACGTTAACTAACGATGTCGTTAGTTTTGAACAACTGGCCCCTGGTACACAGTTTGCATTAACCCCCTGCAGGCAGGAAACCCCTAGAGGGGTACCTTGGCAAACAGTGCTGGCCAAGATCAGACTCTGAGAATGCGGCGTCTGATCAAGGCCTGCACTATTTGCTAACAGAAATTTCTATCAAAAATAGTATAAAACAGAAAAAATAAGCCTACCACCCCTTATTTGACAACTGGACTTGTCCTACGCACCCTCTACGACTATTTTCTGTTTCTAAAACTCAAATATCATCTATCTGGAAAGAGACACAACTCGAAAAATGCCCTTGGATCTGCAGTATATACAGTAAAATTCCTATATTCAGACCAACTTTGGGACTGTTCAAAAGTGGTCTAAAAGACCACTTTTGAACAGTCCCAAAGGTGGCACCTAACCAGGGAACACTGTGCACAAAAAACACAAAGAAGGGTTAAGTGAATCCTTCAGAATAAGCTTTTTTAAAACAGAATTAGTCTCAATTTTAGGTGGTCTTAATAGCGGAATTTTACTGTATCAGTATGTGATGTGTTTCCACATTGAAGAGAATGAAAACTGCTTCCAAAAATGGACAGACTGAATAAACAGTATCCAGATAGATAGAGAGTATTTTGAAGGGCAGAGCAAGTCCAAAAGATTTTAACATTTGCAGTAAAGGAGAAACAATGAAAGTGACATTATTTTTAGAACAAGCCCTCATACATCTTTGGAGCAAATTCTTTTCCTTCTGGTTAGACCCAGTTTTCGCATACAGAGTCTGACAGGAAGTAATATAGCCCCCGCCTATCAGGGCTTGAAGAAATAGCTGGGCTGTATGATGCTTCCCCGCAGAGCTGAAACCGACCCGCACACAAATACTGGTAAACCGCTTAGAGGATCTAAGCCTGTCCAGGCAATGCGGTGCGAGTTGGCCCGTCCATGCTTATGAACCCTATTGGTTTCATTGAGTGGCAGGGCTTGAGATGTCATTTCATCTCAATGTTGGGTAAAAGTCCCACAAAATTGGAAGCAACGTCTTACATTGTTGACTTTGAAGTTAAACTTCAAATCAAACAAACAAAACTAAACAGGAAGTAATAAGTTGAAACAGATAGTTTCCAGAAAAGTGTGGAAGAAAATTCAAGTTATCCATTCCACTTAAGGGGACTGGGAACACCTGGCAGATTTTTTTCCACCATTTTTCAAAGGGAAACAACTTTTGGGACTTCCTGTTTGCTTTTCTATAAACCCAGTCCCACTGAAAAAGGGGTTTCCCTTAAAGGAAAGAATTTGCTCCCCAGGAGCAAATTCTTTTCTGTAAGAGTTGACCCCTATTGACATGGGAGACAAAAATACTTTTGTAGGAGTTGCCTCCCCTTAAGGTGTTCCCATTCTCCTTAAAAGGATTTTTTCTTTCTGTTTCTCTAAACAAAATCCCTTTTTCAAATTTTGTAATTTTTCAGCGAATCAGAGAGCATGCATTTTCAAGTCAAGCCAATCTGCTTTCTTGCTGTTTCATCCAATCAGAATGCTTATGTCTTGCATTTCAGCCAATCAAAGTTTGATCTCTAAACTAGAGACAGAAGAGAGTAGAGTCTCAGAAGAGGAAGCTAGAGAGTTCAGTTCAGGGGAGGCCACTCAGAAGGAAGAGGAGGAAGAAGACGAAGAAGACTCAGAAGATTTGGTACATACCATATTTACCTTAAATATTCCGACACCGCCACTTTTTACCATACTTGATTAAAAATTTGAACAAGTAAAGTATTAACAAGTCAGTGATGTCCACATATAGCTGTATTGGTGGCAAACAATGATGACTCAAATGAGATTTCAGATTCTTTCATTTACCAGGACACTGTTTGCTCAGGGCTACTTTTCCAAATGCATACAGTACCACCTTTACATTCTTCTTTCAATCTAATAATTGCCTCCCTTTACTGTATTAAAAATTGAAGTTTAACAGCCCAGTCACCACTATTTAGGTCATGTTTACCTGACCACAATTTTCCTGGGTAGGCTTATATATAAGTGGTTATCCAGTACAGTGCACATTCTTTAGCTGCTTTTCTTGAATCAGCGGGAGAGAATGACCGTAGAAAAGATTTCATGATCAATCTCCACGAAAGAATGTTGCAGGCACAGGCAAGTATCTAACCTGTGACCTGATCAGTGATCGCCAGTCAGAAGCACATCTGACTGAGCAAATTCTTTTATTTTTGAGAAGACCCCTTCATCATGAAAACACTCCTACAAATTTTTAGCCCTTTAAACCCCACTTTTATACAGTAAAACTGGGGTTTACAGGGGTATACATTAGTTTTGCTCCAAAGTATAGATTTTGGGTACTCCTTAAAACCACCTTGATGAGATGGTTCTTTGTTTTTAGCTCACCTGAGCACAAAATGGTGAGCTATTGTGATCAGTCATTGTCCGTCGTGCCTCGTCTGTTGTCAACAATTTGCTTTAAAAAACTACTCCTTGTAAACCCTTGGGCCAATTTAATTTAAACCTTACAGGAATGTTGACTAGGTGGCTCTCTACCAAAATAGCTAAAATCATTCTGCTCCTATGAACAAGATGGCCACCAGAGCTAAAAATAGGAAAATCTTTAAACGACTACTCCTCCTATACCCCTTGGCCAATTTCATTCAAACTTCATAGGAATGTTGCTTAGGTGATCTTCTACTAAAATAGCTGAAATTGTTCTGCTCCAATGAACAATATTGCCACCAGAGCTAAAAATAGAAACATCAACAATTTGCTTAAAATGTTAACTCCTCCTAAACCCTTGAGCCAATTTCAGTTAAACTTCACATGAATGTTGCCTAGGTGGCTGTCTACCAAAATAGCTAAAATCTTTCCACTCTGTTGAACGAGATGGCCACAAGGGCTAAAAATAGAAAAATCTTTAAATGACTACTCCTCCCATACCCTTGGGCCAATTTCATTCAAACTTCATAGGAATGTGGTTAGGTGACCCTCTACCAAAGTAATGCTATCTTTGCAAGCACCATGAACTAAGGATGATATGTGTAGAGTAATCTATAGTAGGAAGTGCATGTTTCTCCTGTATCCTTGAAATATGTCATGATACTAGCTAAAATTGTTCTGCTCGGATTAACAAGATGGCCACCAGAGCTAAAAATAGAAAAAAGTCAACAATTTGCTTAAAATGTTAACTCCTCCTAAACCTGTGGGCCAATTTCAGGTAAACTTCACAGGAATGTTGCCTAGGTGGCTCTCTACCAAAATAGCTAAAATTGTTACACTCTGATGAACAAGACTGCCTTCAGAACTAAAAGTAAAAAAATCTTTAAAGTAAAAAAATCTTTAAATCTTTACTGCTCCCATACTCTGGGCCAATTTTATTCAAACTTCACAGGAATGTTGTTTAGGTGACCCTCTACCAAAATAGCTAAAATCATTCCACTCTAATAGAATAGAAAAATCTTCAAATGACTTTTCCACCTAAATATTTCATTTAAACTTCATAGGAATGTTGCTTAGTTGACCCTCTAACAAACTATGTAAAACTATTAACCTAGCTCCAATGAGCAAAATGGCTGCCAGAGCTAAAAATAGAAAACCGCCAACAATTTGCTTCAAATGCTAACTCCTCCTAAACCCTTTGGCAAATTAAGCTTTAACTTCACAGGAATATTGCCTAGTTGACTGCCTACCAAGATAACTAAAATGGTTCCGCTCTGATGAGATGGAAGTCAGATCTAAAAATAGAAAAAATATTTAGAAGACAACTCCTTCTATACCCCTGGAACAATTTCATTCAAACTTCGTAGGAATGTTGCTTAGGTGACCCTCTACCAACGTAGCTAAAACAGTTTTGATCCATGAGAAAAATGGTTAGCAGAGCTAGAAATAGAAAAATGTCAACAATTTGTTTTAAATGCGAACTCCTGAACCCTTGGGTCAGTTTGATTCAAACTTCACAGGAATGTAGCCTATGAAGATTCCTTCCAAATTTGATTGAATCTGATATATAAGCTGGCCTGCATAGCTAAATATAGAAAAATCTTTAAACAACAACACTACCTATATAGCCCTGAGCCAATTTCATTCAAACGTCATTGGAATGTTGCTGAAATGACACTGTATTAAAAGAGCTGAAACAGGTCTGCTCTAATGAATAAAAATTGCTGCCAGTTATCCACATGACTTTCTGAAGCTAAGTGACATCTTGATATTAGGTGAGTGATCCAGGGCCATCTTGTTTGTTTGTTTGTATTGCAGTTTTAATGGCCTAGTCAATACTATTTTAGGTCATTTTTTAGCTGGTCAGTTTACCTATCGACACTATCCTGTGCAGGCTTATACGTAAGCGGTTAACCAGTACAGTCCACATTCTTTTGCCAGAAACTGACAGCTGCCCTTCTCGAATCAGTGGAAGGGAGAGAATGACCATAGAAAAAGATTTCACGATCAATCACCACGAAAGAATGTTGCCAACCCCGGCAGGTATCGAACCCGCATCCTCCTGATCACCAGTCAGAAGCGCATCCGACAGAGCTACCAAGGCCGGCGGTGAGGCGGTTCTAAAGAGCAGCCACAATCTGTTTTGTGCAGAAATATAAAAAATATTGGAACTATCTGAAAATGTTTATTTTTGGGTGGTAAAATTTTCATTATATTTGAATTGGCATGTTTTTGAGTAGATCCCTTTTAAGAGGGGCAGAGCCTATAGGAGATCAAACAAGATCCTTATCAGAAAATTTGCAAGGTGTTTCCATTTCCCTTGAATGCAAAATGCTTGTGCCTGGTTAATTACTGCAACTACAAAGAGGTATCTACAAAGTTTAAATCTTGTTGAGAAAGTGCAGTTAATGGTTTAAGTTCATGTTCTGAGAAGCCTCCGTGGTCGAGTGGTTACGCTACTCGCCTTGTAAACCAGGGGTCGCAGGTTCGATCCCGGGCTTCTCCAGACTTTCGGACGAGTCTTTAAACCGAGGTCCCGTCTCCGTATGACCTTAGCTGTTGGTGGGACGTAAAACAGAAACACTCACTCACTCACTCATGTTCTGATTTTCTGGTCGATCAACTTAATCCAGTTGTCAACATTTGTGTCAACCTGTGTTTACTCTAATGCTAAAGTCAGATTTTGCCCTAACAGGCGCAGCATAGACTTTGGTGGAATCCTTGTCATTACGATAACACACCCATGCGACATAATGCATTTTTTAACATCTCCAAAATGGTTGTTTTTCAGATGAAAATCCTTGATATTTTTGTTATAAATGTTCAAAACATAGGTTGAGGTGATCGTTAGAGCCGCCTCAATGAGGCGGCTCTAACGAGTACCCACAACCTATGACTTGCAGCAGAAATAAGAAAAATAATGTATACCCCCGTAAACCCCAGTTTTCTCTATATAAAGTGGGGTTTAGGGGGTCTTCATTTCACGGACTTATTCACGTGATGTTCTCCAGGTACTTTGATTTTTTCCCATCTCTGATTGGCTGTTGGTTTCAAACTACTGTAAAAAATCCTAAAATTCAGACACCTTGAGGACTTACTGTAATTCTCCTAAAAATTTAACAATTTGTTTCATGTTCCAGCAAGGAGTCCCAGAAGGTGCAGATCGAATGGCAAACGTGTAGACCCTGATCAGACTGCTCCTTCAGGAGCAGTCTGATCTGGGTCTGCACTGTTTGCTTAGGTCTGTCTGTCCCAATACTAAAGATCGTTACAGTAAGTAAAGATTCTTAGACAGGCTGTACAATCATGTCATTCAAAGCAAAGAAAAAATGATTACCGTAACTGTTGAGTGGAATGAAATACTATCATCTGTTTTATTTTTATTTCAGATGGACGAGTTATGAAAAAGATACAGACTTGTGCCAGATATACACATTTATAGTGCTAGAAACAGATAGAACTAGGCCTCTTTATAACTGTTTGTAAAATCCCCTTTTGGATATAACATGGTTTAAAGATGGATCCCAAAAATGTACAGATTATATTGAAAAATGAGCCTCAATGTGTTAAAGATGGGTTCCAAAAATATATAGATAATATTCCAAAATGACCATAAATGGTTTACAGATGAACCCAAAAATGTATAGATTATATAGAAAAATGGTCATTTTTCTATATAATCTATACATTTTTGTTTGGATATTAGACAGTAATTTTACTTACCCATTTTTGCTTTGGACCCCGAAAGCAGTGTTTTAGAGAGATTGTGATTAATTTTTAACTGGAGGCATAGCTAAAGATATCAGTCATGGAGGGTTACTGTGTCACAGCATGTCCAGAATATTTGGCACTCAAAGAAATTGTCATGTTCACTTGTCAGATAGGCTGGCCCAGAGTTTTCGTTAACTCCAAATCTGGAGTATTTTACTCCAACTTTTTCATTTCTGACTCCAACTTTTTGGAAAGTCTCAACTTTTTCTGGAGGACAGCATTTTTACTCCAATTGTCAAAATTGTAGTGAGAGCCCTGCGGCTGCATTTACCACAAGAGAACCTATCCTAGGCCGAGGGTTTGAGACCAAGTCCAAGGTAATTAAACTTCATGCTCAACTCAGCTGAGTTTGAAATTTTTTATGCTCATAACTATTATATACAAACAAATCCTACAATTTTCCTGCTTAGATCAGCACAGAATGTTTCTGAAGTCCCCTTGGTGAAGTGGTTGTGCTACTCTTCTCATAAACCCAGGGGTCCTGTGTTCAATCCTGGGCTTCTCCAGACTTAAACCAAGGTCCCGTCTCTATATGACCATAGCTGTTGGTGGGACATAAAACTCAAACGCACACACAGAGCACAGAATGTCATTTATCCTGCTCATAATTTTTTGGCATTTTAAAATTTAGAAGCAGGATAAATTTTATGCATAAGTGAGTTGAGCATGGAAAAGGTTTCAAAACCTCAGGGCCAGATAAGTCACAAACTAGCAAGGGTCTTGAATTTATAGACTTAGAATCCTGATCTACCGTAAAAATCGTAAAAGTTCTGACACCTTGAAAACTTGCAGTTATTCTCCAAAGATTTTAACAATTTTGTTTCAAGGTCCAACATGGCGTCCAAAAGGTGCAGACAGAATGGCATACAGTAGACCCTGATCAGACTGCTCCTGCAGGAGCAGTCTGATCTGGGCCTACACTGTTTGATTATGCCTATCTGTTCCAATACTTAGTGTCATTACGGTATTGTGCTAATCAAGCAGTAACCACTTGTTGCCGATCAGAATGTTCAAACTGGCAAAAAAAAATGTTTTCTAGTAACAGGGCTGATATAAACTGGTTGTTATTCAGCAGTGGAACGTCATTTCATATTTTCATTTATCATGTAATGTCGCTGTTAGTGTATAATGTCATGTAATAAAATCATATGACCACGTATTGTGTAATAACACATTGTTACTGGCATGTTAGGTCATGATGCTGTCCATGACAACCCTTTGTTGTCCCACCTGCTTTAGCAGGAAGACATAGGCGTGCAAGTTTCCGGTTGTCTGTCCGTCCCTCAGTCCATCCAGTAGTCCGTCCGTCTTTCCGTCAACATTTTACACTGGGTGTCTTGTCATCCCAACTCCTCCTACAGTGTCATACCGATTATTTTGAAACTTTGCGTGTGTTTTTGCCATGGTATGAGGATGTACATGTGATTTGGACTTTATTGTCGGATCATTTTTTGCCACTTTTTCCACATTGTGAACTTAGTCATTTATAACCTTCAGTTGATATATGATAGGTACCTCTTGTCATCTCAACTCCTCTTGTAGTTTTATACCGACCATTTTGAAACTTTGCGTGTGCTTTTGCCATGGTATGAGGATATGCATGTGGTTACGATATAATTCTCAGAATATTTTTTTTCACTTTTTCCACATTGCGAACTTAGTCATTTTTAACCTTCAATTGATATATGATAGGTACCTCTTGTCATCGCAACTCCTCTTGCAGTTTTATACCTATAATTTTGAAACTTTGAATGTGCTTTCGCCATGGTATGAGGATGTGCATGTGGTTTCAACATAATTCTCAGAATATTTTTTTGCACATTATGAACTAAGCCATTTTTAAGCTTCATTTGATATACGATAGGTACCTCTTGTCATCGCAACTCCTCCTACAGTTTCATAGCGATTATTTTGAAACTTTGTGTGTTTTTGCCATGGTATGAGGATGCGCATGTGGTTTGGACTTTATCTTCGGATAAATTTTTGTCACTTTTTAGCTCACCAGAGCCGAAGGCTCCGGGGGAGCTTTTAGGATAGGCAGTTGTCCGTCGTCGTCTGCGTCGTCAACACTTTCAAATGACATCTCCTCTGAAGCCACTGGGCCGATTGGGCCCAAATTTTATCTGTAGCATCCTTGGGCTGGGGGATTGAAAGTTTGTGTTTTTTATCAAAATCGGCTCATTAGTTTGGTTGCTATGGCAACTTGTAGTTTCCATAGACTTATAATGGGGAAAATTGAAAAATGGCATTTACTGCCAAGCCTCTGCAGATATTTTGACAAAACTTTCATAGAAATGTTCCATAGGCAATCTACTATCTGCTGTATGATTTTAAGCCTTCTGCTCATTTTTATTGGTTGCCATGGAAACCAAAATGCAAAAAATAGACAAAAAATACTTAAAAAATCATCTCCTCAGAAACCATGTGCTCTAGGAGGCTGAGACTTTATGAATATATTCACCATATTTGCCTTTACAGGTTTTGTGTTTTTTTATAAAATTTGGCCTTGTAGTTTTGTTGCTATGGCAACTTAGAGTTTCCATTGACTTATAATGGGGAAAACTGAAAAATGCCATTTACTGCCAAGTCATTGCAGATATTTTGACAAAACTTACATAAACATGTTCCTTGAGTAAACTTCTCTCAGCCATATGCTTTAATGTCAACCTGGGGGTCCCCTAGGTTGTGCCGGGGCCATGCCCAGCCCCCTCCACTTCATAAAATGCCTTATATCTCAGAAACCTTACAGATCCCAACCCCTAAATCATATATATTCTTGTTCCTTATGATAAGATGCATTAAGTGACACCAACCTGGGGGTCCCCCGGGATGGGCCGGGGACATGCCCTGCCCTCTCTATTTCATAAAATGCCATTTATCTCAGAAACCATTCAGTTCCCCACCCCTAAACTATATATATTCTTGTTCCTTATGCTAAGATGCATTAAGTGACACCAACCTTGGGGTCCCCACGGGCTGTGCCGGGGACATGCCCCACCCCCTCCACTTCATAAAATGCCATTTATCTCAGAAACCATTGAGATCCCCACCCCTAAACCATATATATTCTTGTTCCTTATGATAAGACTTATTCAGTGATACCAACATTGGGGTCTCTCTGGGGTGTGCTGGGGCCATGCCCCACCCTTCCACTTCATAAATGCCATATATCTCAGAAACCATTCAGATCCCCACCCCTAAACTATATATATTCTTGTTTCTTATGATAAGACGCATTCAGTGACACCAATCTGAGGGTCCCCTAGGTTGTGGCGGGGCTTATGCCCCACCCCCTCCACTTCGTAAAAGGCTGAATATCTCAGAAACCATTCAGATCCCCATCCCTAAACCATTTAAATTCTTGTTCCTTATGATAAGACGCATTCAGTGATACCAACCTTAGGGTCTCCCTGGCCGCACGGGGGGCTATGCCCGACCCCTCCACTTCATAAAAGGCCCAATATCTCAGAAACCATTCAGATCCCCACCCCTAAACCATATAAATTCTTGTTCCTTATGTTAAGATGCATTCAGTGATATCAACCTATGGATCTCCCAGGCCACACCAGGGCTATGCCCCAACCTTCCACTTCATAAAAGGTGATATATCTCGGAAACCCTTCAGATCCCCATCCCAAAACCATGTATATTCTTGTTTCTTATGTATAGACGCATTCAGTGACACAAATCTGGGGGTCCCCTAGGATGTGCCAGGGCTATGCCCCACCCCCTGCACTTAGTAAAAGCCCAATATCTCAGAAACCATTCAGAAACCCACCACTAAAGCATATAAATTCTTGTTCCTTATGATAAGATGCATTCAGTGATACCAATCTAAGGGTCTCCCGGGCCGCACGGGGGCTGTGCCCAACAACTCCACTTCATAAAAGGTGATATGTCTCGGAAACCATTCAGATCCCCATTCCAAAACCATTATATTCTTGTTTCTTATGATAAGACGCATTCATTGAAACCAACATGGGGGTCCTCTGGGATGTGCCCGGGCCATGCCCAACCCCCTCCACTTCGTAAAAGGCTCAATATCTCAGGAACCATTCAGAACCCCCACCCCTAAACCATATATATTCTTGTTCCTTATGATGAGACACATTCAGTGATACCAACCTAGGGGTCTCTGGGGGTTTGCTGGGGCTATGCCCCACCCTTCCACTTCATAAAATGCCATATATCTCAGAAACTGTTCAGATCCCCACCCCTAAAATATGTATATTTGTGTTCCCTATAATAAGACTCATTCACTCACATCAATGCAGGGTCTCTATGTGCTAGGGCAACATGCTGATGCCATGGCCCACGCCTCTACTTCATAAAAGGCCACATATCTCAGACACAATTAAGATCCCCCCCTCATAATCATATATATTCTTGTTTCTTATGATTAGACACATTCAGTCACACAAACTTGGTGGTCCACAGGGGCCATTCCACTCCTCATCATTTCATAAGAGGGCCTCATATCTTGGAAACTGTTCATATCCCCACCCCTAAACAATATATTTTCTTGGTCCTTATTATAAGACACATTCAGCGACAACAATCTTGGCTTTCCTGGGGTCTGCCAGGGCTATGCTCCAACCCCTTCGCAGCTTAAAAGGCCTTATATCTCAGGAACAGTACACATCCCAACCCCTAAACCATATATATTCATGTGCCTTATGATAAGATGGATTCAGTGATACTATTCAGGGCTCTGTTGGGTCCATGTCTCATCCTTCCTCCTCATAAAAGGCCTAATATTTCAGATACAGAGTCCACATGGGTGCTCATTTTGAAATGGGGGTTTGTTTGGGAGACTTTATAATCAATAAATTAAAACCTGAAACCATACATGGCTGCCAGTGGGCAGGGTCCGCATGAGTTCTGGTGAGCATTGTGGCCCATGGGCCTCTTGTTCCACATTGTGAACTTAGTCATTTTTAACCTTCAATTGATTTATGATAGGTACCTCTTGTCATCGCAACTCCTCTTGCAGTTTTATACCGATCATTTTGAAACTTTGCGTCTGCTTTCGCCATGGTATGAGGATGTGCATGTGGTTTGGACTTTATCGTCGGATCATTTTTTGTCACTTTTTCCACAGTGTGAACTTAGTCATTTTTAACCTTCAATTGATATATGATAGGTACCTCTTGTCATCGCAACTCCTCTTGCAGTTTTATACCCATCATTTTGAAACTTTGCGTGTGCTTTCGCCATGGTATGAGAATGTGCATGTGGTTTCGACATAATTCTCAGAATTTTTTTTTTTCACTTTTTGCACATTGTGAACTTAGCCAATTTTAGGCTATAGTTGATATACAATAGGTACCTCTTTTCAACGCAACTCCTCTTACAGTTTTATATTGATCATTTTGAAACTTTGTGTGTGTTTTTGCTATGGTATGAGGATGTGCATGTGGTTTGGACTTTATCTTGGGAACAATTTTTATCACTTTTTCCCCATTGTGAACTTAGTCAGTTTTTTACCTCACATATATAGGCTATGGATTCTTCTCAAAGCCCAATATTAATTTCTTCTGCCTTAAATAAACTTTTATTTTTTTGTGTGGAGCAGGTGGGGAGCAGGCGCGACATCAACTTCACCGAAGTTGAATCTCTGGTTTTCTTTTGAACTTCGGCGATAAAATCTGATTTAAAATCATTGTATGATAAACAGAATGTTACACTTTTTGGACATTTATTAATAAATGTATGAAACTCGCCAAAGACTCATTACATAAATCCCATATGAAATGACCACTAAGGTAAGATTCTCTTTTTTCACTCATGATGAAGGCCATTGAAGGCTGAAACATTGTGTAAATAAAAATATTTAGTCATTTTAAAGTTTTTTTGTTTTTTTTTTAACTTTTTTCATCTTTTTAAGAAATGCTTAGACATTAACCCATTGTTTGCTAGTGTACTCTTCCATTGCTATATGTTGGAAAAGTCCATTTGTCATATATATAAGGGGTGTCAGGCCTATTTTTTCGTTTTCATTCTATTTTTGACAGAAAGTTCTGTTAGCAAATAGTGCAGGCCCTGATCAGACACCGCAAAATGCGGCGTCTGATCTGGGCCTGCACTATTTGCCAAGGCCCCTTTAAAGGCTTCCTGCATACAATGGGTTAAAACAGGATTTCTTGTTCATTTGTTCTTCAACTTGAGGTTTTTGGTTCTCTTTCAAATTCTGCAGTCAATTAGCTCTTTTACATAAGGAAATGGCTTAAGCTGCAAAAGTGAAATTTTAATCTATTAAAACAGAAGACAAAATAAGAAGATTGCTTGTTCAGTGTTTCTTAGTAGTACTTTCTGGTTCTATTTTAATTAGGGCCCCGGTGGGGTGCCCTATAGTAATCACTCTGTCTGTCCGTCCACAAATTTTCCTACTCTTCTGATAGCGCTGCCGGGGCCCTAGTCAGTTTCACTGACAGCTCTAGTTGTTGCAGTCTATTTAGATTTTTTAGCTCACCTGTCACGTAGTGACAAGGTGAGCTTTTGTGATCACTTTTCGTCCGTCGTCCGTTATCAGTGCATGTGTGCTTGTATCCGTAAACAATGTCTTCAAACGACATCTCCTCCTAAACCACTAATCGGATTTTGACCAAACTTCACAGGAATGATCCTTAGGTGGTCCCCTTTCAAAGGTGTTCAAATGGTTCTGGTCCATTGCACATCTAGGTCACAGGAGCCAAAAATAGTTTTTTTTTCACCGAAAACTTAAAAAATCTTCTTCTGAAACCACAAGGCCCAGGTCTTTGATATTTGGTATGAAGCTTCATCTAGTGGACCCCTACCAAGATTGTTCAAATTATAGTGATGGGGGCCAAAAATGCGCCTGCACCGAGACCCTTTGGTTTTACATAGGATTATATAGGGAAAATCTTTAAAAATCTTCTTCTCTGAAACAGTAAGGCCTAGGTATTTGATATTTTGTATGAAGCTTCATCTAGTGGACCCCTACCAAGATTGTTCAAATCATAGTGCTCGGGCCAGCAGTAGCTGTAGCATTAGCAGCAGTAATATAAGTAGTAGCAGTAGCAGTAATAATATTAGTGGAAGCAACAGCAGCGACAGTAGCAGTTGTTGTATCAGTAGTAGCGATTGTAGTAGCAGTAGTAGTAGTAGAAGTAGTAGTAGCAGCAGCAGCGGCTGTAGTAGTAATAGAAGTTGTAGTAGTGGTAGAAGTCGTAGTAGTAGTAGCTCTAGTCGTAGTAGTAGTAGCCTTTGTAGTAGTAGAACCATGCAATCTTATCTGTTTCACAAAGCCCACATGGGTGGGGACAAAGAAAGAGAGGCAGCAGTAGTAGTAGTAGTAGTAGTAGTAGTAGTAGTAGTAGTAGCAGTAGTTTAAGTAATAGAGGTGGTAGTTTAAGTAGTATTATTAGTTGTTGTAATAGTAGTAGTAATCTGTTTCTCAAAGCCCTGATGGGTGGGGGGCAAAAAGAGCAGCAGCAGTAGTATTAGCAACAGTAGTAGAAGTAGTAGTAGTAGAAGTATTAGTGGTGGTGGTTTTGGTGGCGGTATTGTCAATATAATTTTTTGAAGAAGTAGCAGAAGTAGTAAAAGCTTCTGCAGTAGCAGTTCTAGGAGTTGTAGTAGTAGTAGTAGTAGTAGCAGTAGTAGTAGTAGTAGTAGAAGTAGCAGCAGTAGTTAAAGTAGTAGTAGCAGTAGTAGTAGTAGCAGTAGTAGTAGTAGTAGTTAAAGTAGTTGTAGTAAAAGTTTAAGAAGTTACTATTATTAGTAGTAGTAAAAGTAGTAGTAGTAGTAGTAGTAGAGTGGTGGTCAAATTCGCCAGTCGAAGCGATATTCAAACAAAACTTAATGAGTTAAGATGACAATATAACAAACTGAGGAGATATAAGGATTTTCTTACAGAATGAAAATGCACATGAAGCCAATATAATGACGAGTTAACTAGACAGCGTTACTTATGGATCAGACATAATGCTTTTCTAACAGAATATAACTGCACTTGAAGCCAACACAATGACGATCTTATTAGATAGCATAACTAACTGATCAGACATAACGATTTTCTAACAAAATATAACTGCACTTGAAGCCAACACAATGATGTTCTTACTAGAAAGCATAACTAACTGATCAAACATAACGATTTTCTAACAGAATATAACTGCACTTGAAGCCAACACAATGATGTTCTTACTAGAAAGCAGATCTAACTGATCAGACATAACGATTTTCTAACAGAATATAACTGCACTTGAAGCCAACACAATAATGATCTTGCTAGATAGCATAACTAACTGATCAGATATAACGATTTTCCAACAAAATATAACTGCACTTGAAGCCAACACAATGACGATCGAACTAGATAGAATAACTAACTGATAGGAAATAACGATTTTTTGACAGAAGTTACTCCACTTGAAGCAAACAGGATGACGAGATACCTGCGTATATTAAAACCTGTCCAGACAAAATCATTTTCTAACATTACACTATTGTTATTGAAATAAATAGGATAACCAGTTCACAAAACAGCACAGCAAATTGACCAGACAACTTATTTTCTGAGATAACAGTATTCGTTTGAAGCCTGCAAAATGACGGGATAACATGACAACATTGAAAAATGACCAGACATGACGATTTTTTGGCAGAATATTACTTAAATAGAAACTAACAAAATGACAAGTTAACACGATAACATGGCAAACAAACAACACAACATAATAAACAAACAATATGGAATGAATATGAACAAAACATAATGGTATGTCAACAGAACATGATGCCATATCTCGACATAAGACAGTTGAGGCGTGCCATAGCTGATAGATACTGTATTTCGATCTACATAATCAACGCCTATTATCAACTCCGCAAATTGGTCCCTAATGGTTGAAGTCGCAACGGTAGGTGTTCACTATGGGTTGTGGCTACAACTGTCACATCAAAAATGATTGCCACAAAAGCTCTGTGGAGACAAGTCAATCATGTTTGACAGTCAAGTTTGACAGCTTCTGTGACCTCAAAAATGTTACAGCACATGGTGTAAATTTGAGCATGATTGTTGGTTTATTTGTTTGATTGCGGTTTAACGTCACCGTCAACACTATTTAGGTCATTTTCATAGGGGCTTGAATCATAAAAAAAAATTTTTTTTTTTTTTTTTTCATTTTTTTTGTATGATTCAAGCCCCTATGGTCATTTTGGAGACGTTGCTTCTAATTTTGTGTGACTTTTAACCGACATTGAGATGAAATGGCATCTCAAGCCCTGACGCCCAATGAAACCAACAGGGCTTACATGCACTGGACGGTCTGACTCACACCACTTTGCCTGGGCAGGCTCAGTCCATCTAAGCGGTTAACCAGTACTCATGTGCAGTCACTTTCAGCTCTGCGTGGAAGCATCGTGCAGCTCAATCTATTTCTCCAAGCCCCGATGGGCGGGGCCGAAATGTATCATCATGACACAAAACATTGACAAATCACCGGTCATCACTGACACGTCGTGGGCTCTTGACCTATACTTCATGGAAGATCGTAAAGATATTAAAGTCATCCCCGTTATTACCTGAAACTATAAATACCCTCAGTTGTTCAATCTACCCCTATCTCGACATAATTTGCACGGTCAAAAAGGTTTTCGAGTTTTCGAAGTTCGACTGCATATAGAAATTTATCACTTATCCCCTGTATTAATTGCATTGTAACACACTGGCCTGATAAAGGACAAGTGAGCTTTATCAGATCAATGTGATATTGCATTTCTATGAACGGACTACTGGAAAAATGACAAAACTGTAGGAGTGTAAAATGGGATTAACTGATAAATAGAATACCAGATTTGTGTTCGGCCCCCGCCCATAGGGGCCTGCAGAAATAGATGGACTGCACGATGTTTCCACGTACAGCTGAATCTGACCACACATGAGTACGGGTAAACCGCTTAAAGGATTTAAGCCTACCCAGGCAAAGCGATGCGAGTCGGACTGTCCATATGCTTATAAACCCTATTGGTTTCATTGGGCGTCAGGCATAGAGATATCATTTCATCTCAATGTCGGGTAAAAGTCCCACAAAATTGGAAGCAACGTCTCTAAAATGACCCATACAGTGTTGACCGGGACGTTAAACTACATATCAAACAAAACCAGATTTGTGTCATTTGATATCAAGATTATCAGACTCGGCTTCGAGAACACATGTAGAATCGCTCTGCAAGCCTCGCGATATAACAAGCGTTCTGAAAGCCTTTCCTGATAAACTTGATATCAAATGACACGAACCTGGTATTATCTATATAATATCCTTACTATTTGGATATCCAGAGCTTTGGAATATATCCTCAAGGGACTCAACCACTAGTTCGAATTTAGCATGGGAAACAACTTATACAGTTCATACAAGTTCTAGAAGCTACTCACCTTGAAAACCAGGGGACGCAGCATCGATCCCGGGCTTCTCCAGACTTTCGGATGAGTCTTTAAACCGAAGTCCCTGTCACGTATGACCTTAGCTGTCGCTGGGACGTAAAACTCAAACACTCATACAAATTCTACACCTGATGTGGCGCCAGGATTATTTGCATTCTAGTGCAATTTTTCTTTGGCGATTTTATTCGAAGATGTATACAAGAAAATTTTTACTAACAGTATTTACTATATATGAAAAATTTACCTCCTAAATTATATTTCTGTAGAGCCCAATTAAAGTTTGTTTTCTGTCAAACATTGTAACGTAATTGTATAGTGGATCCATATATTATTGAAAGACGGCCATTTAGTGGGCTTGGTGAAGTAAAAGCTTCTAGTACAGCTTTTCATTCATATTTTTGTCGTCGATGTCAACTCAATTTTTTTGTTTGATTTTAGGCTTAACGTTCCCATCAGCGCTATGTATGTCATTTTGGAGACGTCGTTTCCATTATTTTGGGGACTTTTACCCGACATTAAGATGAAATGGCATTTCAAGCCCTGCCACACAGTGAAACCACATTACGATAACACATCCGTGTGATAAAATGCATTTTTCAAACCTCAAAAAAGGTATTTTTGCTGATGAAAATTTGTGATATTTTCCTTATTTCTGCTCCAAACATAGGTTTTGGGTGCTCGTTAGAACTGCCTCATTGAGGCGGTTCTAACGAGTACCCACAACCTATGTCTTGGAAGAGAAATAAGGAAAATAATGTTTACCCCCGTAAACCCCAGTTTTCTCTATATGAACTGGGGTTTAGGGGGGTCTTTATTTCACGGACTTGTTCACGTGATGAATAGGGTTTATATGCACGGACGGTCCGACTCGCACCACCTTTCCTGGGCAGGCTTAGAACCTCTATGCAGTTTACCAGTACTATTGTGCAGTTGATTTTAGTTCCGCATGGAAATATCATGCAGCCCATTCTATTTCTCCCGCCAAGACCTCATGGGCTGGGGCAGACGACAATGTTACTGAGCACAAAATCTTTTTCAGCGCTCAAGTCAAAATGGCTATCACTGATTTGTTGGTTTCGCATTTCGGTCAGCGTGTAATAGGGTGAACTGTAGAATCTGTATCATGCATTGCTTGGCAAACATTGTAGGTCAATATCAGGGGCCACAGAATGCGGCGTCCGATGAGGGTCTATTCTGTTTGCTTAGGTTATAGTGATGCAGTATGTACTTCAAACTGCACGTGTTACAAAACATATACATCAGATGCATTCAATAAGTACGACTTTACAGAGTGTTCATATTTCTTTCAAAACCCATATCATTCAAGAAACCGCCCATTATAAGATGTTAGAAAACAGGGTCGAAGTAAATACCGCTAAGAACTACTAAGAAGCACTAAGAACTACTAAGAAGCACTAAGAACTACTAAGAAGCACTAAGAACTACTAAGAACTACTAAGAAGCACTAAGAACTACTAAGAAGCACTAAGAACTACTAAGAAGCGGGGGTACTTTAAAGAAATTTTAAGGTGTTATTTATTCAAAACGATATTTTAAATGTTATATTTATTAATGTGATTAATTTATAATTTGACTCTGTAGAAACATTAATGCTAAGAAACAGACCCTCCTGATTTTCGCATCCGGGGCTTGGGACCCGGCGAGGGCACAGTTATCTGTTTTTTTTTTGTTGTTTTTTTTTTTGTGTGTGTGTTTTTTTTTTTTATTTTTTTTTTTTTTTTACATTTGTATTCTTTCTTTTTTAAATATATATTTTTTTGCTTTTGTTTTTCTAGCATTTTGGTATAGTTGATATTATTTTCTTATTTACCTTTTATTAAAATATCTACATATATATACAGTGGCCGTCCTCGGTAGCTGAGTCGGATGCGAGTCTAACTAGTGATCGTGAGGATGCCGAATTGATACCTCATTCTTTCATGGAGATTGATCTTGAAATCCCTTCTGCTGATCCAAGAAGGGTAGTTGTCTTTTTTTGTCTAAACAATGTGTACTGTACTGGTTAACCGCTAGCGTATAAGCCAGCCAGGAAAAGGTTTGAAAAGTAAACTGACTGGCTCAGATTAGCTAAATAGTGTTGACCGGGCCGTTAAACTCCAGTACAAGCAAACAAAAACCTATTTGCAATCGAACGGATGGTGTTGACTGGGTCATTAAACTGCAATACAAACAAATAAAATCTTTTTACAGTCAAACTTAAATGGCTTGAACCCTCTTGGGACCATGGGAATTTGTTCCAGTCTGGAGTAGCTCGAGTCATTAAAGAGCTACCCATCACAAAAAGATGCCAAATTAACTTTAGCCCCTTTAACCCCAATGATGATGTATAAAGAAATACTGGGGTTTACAGGGCTTAACATTATTTATTCATTTCTGCTTTAAAACATAGATCGTGGTACTTGTTCGAGCCGCCCCACACAATCTACCTTTTGTGCAGAAACATAAAGCATACATCACAATTTTCTATCAATAGGTAAACTGACCTGCTCAAAATATCCTAAATAGTGTTGGCTTGGTCGTTAAAAACTCCAATCCAAACAAACAAATCAAATCTATAAACAGTCAAACTTAAATGGCTAGGAACATGAAAATTAGTCCAGGTCATGTGTAGTTCGAGCCATTGGGGGGCTACTCATCACAAATTTTAATTGTGAACCCCTTAAACCCCATTTATAGATAAAAATGGGGTTTACAGGGTTAACATTATTTTTTTATTCTTGCTTAAAACATAGATTGTGGTACCCGTTAGAGTCACCTCATCGAGGCGATTCTAATAGCTTCCCAGAAACTACTGGCTCAAAATGACTTAAATGGTGTTGACTGGTTCATTAAACTCCGATACAAAAAAAAATCTGTTTACAGTCAAACTTAAATAGCTAGAACCCTTTTGGGACCATAATTTTTTCGAGTCAGGGGAAGTTCGAGCCATTGAGGATCTACTCATTACAAAAACACGCCAATTTAATTGTGATTCCCCGTAAACCCCATTTATTGAGAAAAGCCGGGGTTAACTGGGGTAAAACATTTCTTTTAATTTCTGTTTAATGCATAGATTGTGGTACTCGTTGGAGCCGCCCCGCCGAGGCGGTTCCAAAAGATACTCACAATCTACATTTTGTAAAGAAACATAAAGAATAGCGGAAATTTCTATCTGAAAATCTTATTATTTTGATGGTTATTTTCAATATATTCAAAAGGGCATGTACTGTATTGTAATAGTGGCTTGCCAGGGAGTATAATGGGAATAATTTTGGGATACAATTTCCATTCTCAATAATATATAAAGGCATTCAGTGTGTACTCTTTAGAATCGCTGCAATGAGACTATTCTAATGAGTACACACAACCTTCATTCATCAGCTAAAGTAAAAGAAGAAAATCTCCCTAAATTATCCATCATTATTATCTGGGTGAATTCCATTCAGGCATGGTAAATGACCCCTCGGTCTTCGAGATATAGATGTATTTCGTCTTTTATAATTTATTTTCTTGGAGTTCTTGTTTTTGTTGACCTTACACGTGTTTTCTGTTGTGGTTTCTTGGCGACATTTTGTGTGGACCTTACTGTGTACTGTCCGTCCAAAGAGCTTCTTTTCCCTTGTATTCAGCTTCAGAAACTTTCGTAAGCATGATTCTTTGTCCTCCTTTGACTTTGCATGCCATACTGCAGCAGCTACTTTATATTTTCCAAATCGTGGACAGAGACTAAAATTGCCGGTGCCATAGAGAGCACGTCGTAAATCAGTCATCTGGACGCGGACAACATTATACAGCTGCTCGACTAGGTCGTCTGTTTTCTTCGGGTTCCATTTAATTGCCTGCTTGAGCTTATGATTCATTGACACAGTATTGTTGTTCGTCCAAAGTGAGTCGTTGTCGTCTATGCAGTGTTCGGCTATCTTTGTTTCTACATACTTTTCGTAATATTCCAGAAAATCTTGGTGATCTTGTGTTAGTTTCTGCTTCATTGCTTCATTTCTTTCACTGAAATGTGTGCTGTCATTTGCATTTGCCACTGCCATAGGACCGAAAATTTCTCGAATGATGAAAAGTAGAAGTAAAACAAAGATCAGGAATTGATACAATTAACTTACTCCATCCATAAAAGACACCAAAGGGAAAGAAATACAAACATTAAGCGACCAGACCATAATGGAAACCTAAACAAAGGAAGTTCCTTTCTTCTGTTGTTTTAGGAATTTTGTCGGTAAGCTGTCTCAGGATGTTATCTTTTATGTGTTTTGAACAAAGTTTTCTCGTTGCATTCGGGAAGGTCATGTCTATTGCATTCGTTAAGGCCTTTTCGTCATCTGTCCCAAATAATATTTCAAATCTGTGAATATCTTGCTCTAAATGCGCTTTGATGTGAGAGAAAAATCTCAGATATGAAGAGGTTTTTCCATCCCAGTGAAGCATCAGTGGGCCCATCATAAAAGGGGGTTCCCCAGACTCCCTCCGTACAACTTTATGGCTTTTAAACACTATTGTTGTTACATAGCAAGGTCCTAACATAAATGTTCTATCCACCCCAATCACACCAGCATTTGACATCAAGAACGAGCGAAAGTCTAGTAGTTGTTCTGAAGTGTAGCATATTATAATTGGTTTTGGTATGTCTCTTGCATGAATTATTTCAGCTACATATGGGTGCCCTGAGTTAAGGAGTTTGATTACTTCCAGAATCTCATCTGCTTCATTTCTTGATGGCTTGTTACTACCGTTAACCCTCTTTTATCGGTAATTTTGACACTGCTGTAAATTTTTTGGAAAGTCTAAAGAATCCTCCAATTTAGTCAGCGTTTCGTAAGTTTCCGCGGGAGTTGCATGCTTTACGGTATCTTTAATCATCTGGACGGTACCTGGTTTTGTTCTGGTATAAGGTTCTATATTCACTTTTGAATTACCATGGACCTGTGGTGCAGAATTTTCTTCTAGAATTCCTTGATATTCAACCAGAGTTATAAACCGCCTGTGTTGCAGATTTTCTGGTAGGCCACTGAACCAACTAACTCGTTTCTTGTAGTTGTTGTTGCGCTTAAGCGACGTATAATATCTCTGCAGGGTTATTATAGTCTCTGGCGACGGCTGAGGATCGAGTGGCACAAGGGTTTTCTTACCTTGAACCTGTTTCTCTGTGTATAGTAGACCTTCCTTTTCAACCACAAATAACAGTCCTGTTAGGCTACCTGCTGTACTGTCTGTAAGTAGGAACTTAGTTTTACATGTCCTGGACTTCTTGCTATTCCATGCCCCGAGATCATCAAAATGGGTCGCTCGTTTCCCCGACAGATGGTTAACAATGTTTTCCTCACCGATAAGAACAGTATAAACATTTTCTTTTTCCCGTTAGATACTGCCTGAACTGGGATTGCATCACTACTAACAACTCTGAGAAGGTCTTCAACTGAAAGGAATTTACCGTCTGGTAGTGGGTTTAACTTATTGTCACTGGAGTTTTCTACATTCGGGGGCAAAGATTTTAAGTCCATACTGATTTCTGTATGTGACAACTTTCTATTGTTGCTAACCTCGGTTGAACTGGTTGATAATACTGGTATGCTATCGCCGTGCTTATTGTCGCATGTAACGTTCTTAGAACTAGTATTTAGGACATTTTCGTCTTCAAACATGGGGCTGTTGGGCAGTGAAACTGGAGTTGAATTCAAATCATACTCATCATCCGTGAAGCTTCTCAAATGTGATGATTCCCCTGTCTGAATTGGGGAAACAGACAAGGTAGGGCGTTGTATGACTGTGTGTTCCTCTGGTAGTTCCTTAACATTGCTTAAGTTGTTTTTTACAGACAAGGGGGTGACATTTTCAATGCGTAGTCTTTTGTTCTGACCTTTCTTTTCCGCTGTGCGAGACGTGTGTTTTTTTGCGACTTTCCACTGTTTAAATTTTCTTTTCCCATGCACTGTCGCTTGTCTGCTTGACAGTTTTCTACAGAAATTGGCCTGTGCGCTGTGTGTGACTGATCGTGCTCAGTTTCTATAAGGGGACAAAAGTGATTGGGTATCCATTCTTTGGCGCTGAACAGGTTGTGAGTGTAAGTGCTTGTCTACATTATAAATACCTCCTTTATAGACTTTCCCTGTCGTGGATAGAAACTTCTGTTAAGTTCAGCCTTGTATTTATCAAGTAATCCGTTCAGGCTTGGATAAATTGAGGTGACCGTTAGGCCAAGGGCGGATGCTGAAGCTTGCACCATGTAACCTGATGAGTATTTTCCGTCAATTGCACATTTAAGACATTCTTCCTCGTATTTGCCACACAAATCCGCAAAGAGCGAGTTCTTATTTAACCGCTTATAGTATTCTCTATTCCTCACCATTTCCAAACATGTCCAGACTTTAATTTCTTTTGATTTCGATTGGTCCCCGTATGAAGCAAATGACAGGGCGTGAAACAAGCAATTTCCATCGCCATCTACTTTCACAGCTGTTCTTCCCCTAATACCACCACTTCGGCGAATAAATTCATTTGTGATCTGATCTAGTTCACCTGGACTGACGGCATTCCTCTCTATCTTAAAAGGCTTCACCCCACGGAGAAGGATCAACTCCCTATCTACAGCATCCTTCAAACATTCAAAATTAATTTTTGCGGCGTCACTTAACCGTTGCTGGGATGCTCGAAAATCAAATAGACCCCAAACAGAACAACAATCCTTGCAGATAAATCCATATGGCAGACACTTTATCTCGGCCAGTTTTGACTGGCTTAGTCCTTCGCAGTGTGCGTGGAATTCTTTGTCGCATTTTCCACAAGTGATGCACATAGTACTAACACAACTTTGCTGACATTTTCCGCAAACAATCTTTCTTTTCCGTTCCATGTCTGTTAAAAGAAGATGACAGAAAAATGCAGTGTTTGCGATATCTGTGAATTTGTACATTGTCGGGTAAATGTCCCACATGCAGTATTCGAAGCAACGTCTCCAAAATGCCCTTTACAGTGATAATAAGGGCGTTAAACCTCAACCAAACCATTATGAAAAACACGCCTATACAAATACATTGTCAATTTAAGACCATAAAAGTAAATTTTAAGATGAAAAATTGCGATATTTTTCTTATTTCTGCTCAAAACAGGGAACTCAATAGAACTGCCTCGATGAGGCAGTACTGACAATCTATTTTTGGGCAGATATAACAAAATTAATACTTAATCCTGTAAATCCAATTTTACTAAATAAAAGTGGGACTCGAGGGGTCACAATTACATAGGTGTTTTTTCAAGATGAAACAAAAAAATTACAGTACATTATGTCAATCTTACGCTCACAGTCATTATGCATGCAATTTACGACTCTAATAATTTCATATTAAATGTCCCGACTGAGTCTCTCTTTTAAGTTAGGCTTACAAGGGTAGAAAATATGCCTATACAAATTTGACCCCCTCAAATCCCACTTTTATATGGTAAAACTGCGGTTTACATGGGTAAACATTATTTCATTTGTCTTTTTTTTTTCTACTCAAAAACAAAGATTGTGGGTACTCGATAAAACCGCCTCACCGTGGCTCCTGTATCGAAATCCCGCAACCATTATATGGGCAGAAATAAGAAAAATATCACAATTTTTCATCATAAAATAAATAATGAACACCCTTGTAAAACCCTAGTTATACTATTTGAAAGGTTTGCGAGGCCCATGAAAAAAAATGTATGATGCAGCGCCTTGAAATTACATCCACGTTCATACGTTTCATGTGCGATGGGTGCCCGCTTATAAAGTTATGTGTAATTAAGAATCTTAAACATCATCTTTAGCATCAACTTTACCAAGGACCGAAGGCTTGCATTTGAAAAGATCACTGCCTCAATACGAAAAAACGCCTATACAAATGTATTGAGAGTTTTACCACTGAAATAATGAAAAATTTTTGATAAAAAATTCTGATATTTTTCTTATTTCTGCTCAAAACATAGATTGTGGGGTCGAGTACCCACAATCTATGTTTTGAGCAGAACTCGACCCCTCAATCTATGTTTTGAGCAGATAAGCGAAAAATAATGTATACCCCTCTAAAACCACAGTTTTACTATAATATTATAAAAGGTGGGTAATGGGGGTCTTAATTATTTAGGCGTGTTTTCGTGATGTATCGCGCTTTTTATGTAGATACACCGTCATCAAGAAAACCTGCCTATATACTTTCGACCCCCTTAAACCCCTGTATGAAATATAGTGAAACTGGGGTTTACAATGGATATACATCATTTTTCTTATGTGTACTAACTTAGATTGTTGGTAAAGATCGTTCTAACGAGTTATTATTATTATTATTATTATTATTACCCACAATCAATGTTTTAATCGGGAAAATGAACAATATCAGATTTTTGGTGATTTTTTCATCAATGTGTTTGAATAGGCGTTCTCGTAAGTACAAAGGTAGCAGTTGCATAGTACAGGTGTATAAAGTATCAAAGATTCTATTATAATTTCATACTGGTTACATTTAACACAATATTTAAGCTCAGCTGTCAAAAAATTTTCTGTTTGGACGGACGGACGGACGGATGCTTGGCTGATCAGTTTGTCTCCCGAACCATAAAAAGCTGATTCTAACGGAACATAACACAATTATATGTTCTATATTGCAGTTTTAAACAAACATGTAAAAAAGACCTGTAGTCCTTAGTGCTTCTTAGTAGTTCTTAGTGCTTCTTTAGTAGTTCTTAGTGGTATTTACTGCTACCGTAGAAAACATGCTATGCTTTTCTTGTTAAATGTACCTTATCTTCACCAACCTTTCAAGACAGTACAACAACAAAAATATCAAGAATTATTTTATTCTTTACAAATTTGAAAATGAAACAGCCAGTTTAGTTTCTTCTGTACCATATCACGACAACACGCCTATATAATATTGGCCTGACTTTTATATAGTAAAATTGGGGTTTACAGGGATAAACGTTATCTTTCTTATTTCTGCTCTGCAGATATACATTGTGGGTACTCGTTAGAACCGCCTATATTAGGCGGTTCTAACGATTACCCACAATCTAATTGTAGATCAGAAAAAAAAACAAGTTTTCTTCTGAAATTTTTCATTTTTACGGCGGTGAAATTTACAATGTATTTGTATAGGCGTGTTTGCGGTCATTTATTTGTGCCTCACCTAAGCATCAACAGATTATCGGGCATAAATTGGCTAGTTTTTTGTTCGTTTGATTTTCGTCAACACTGTAAAGGTCATTTTGGAAACGTTGCTTCCAGTATTGTGGGACTTTTACCCGAAATTGAGATGAAATGACATCTCAAGCACTGCCACCCAATGAAACCGATAGGGTTTATAAGCACGGACATACCGACTCGCACCGCATTGCCTGGGCAGGCTTAAATCCACCAAACGGTTTAGCAGTACTCGTGAGCGGGTCGGTTTCAGCTCTGCGTGGAAGCATCATGCAGCCCATCTATTTCTTCAAGCCCCGTTGGGCGGGGGCTAATTTTGGCTTGAAGTCGCCGACAACACCGTTTCATTGAGGTGCAAACGTCATTATTTAATATTTACATTTCCAGTGTAAAGTCTAGTGTAAACCTATAGAAAACAATTGCGTTCATACTTCCATGGACGCATCGAATCACATGATTTTCAGTGACGTTAAGTGACGTCATTCTAAACCATTGTTCTCTACGGGCGTTGATGACGTCAACGCTGCTCCGCTCTTTGTAGAAAAACAGCGTGTAAATGTTTTTCAGCTTTAAAAGTTTGCCCTACAGGCATTTTTTTCGCCCAGTGATGAGGGACAAACAATGTAAATATAAAAAATAAACTTAATTTTTCTGCTTTTCATGAAAGTATGAACGACAGTGGGTCGCTAGCAAAGTTTACATGAAACCCCTTCATTTACTTTGCACGCGACCCAATGCGTTCATACTTCCATGAACTGCAGAAAAATAAATTTCATTTCTAAAATGTAGAAAGAATGATTAAAGTGGCTTTAATGTAGAAATAATGATTAAAGTGGCTTTAATGTAGAAAGAATGATTAAAGGGGCTTTAATGTAGAAAGAATGATTAAAGTGGCTTTAATGTAGAAAGAATGATTAAAGTGGCTTTAATGTAGAAATAATGATTAAAGTGACCTTAATGTAGAAAGAATGATTAAAGTGGCTTTAATGTAGAAAGAATGATTAAAGTGACTAATTATTTTTTTAAATGTAGAAATAGTAAATACATGGTTAGTGTCTTTAATAATAAAATATAATCGGTGAGCTTTAGACAATTTTATAGGGACGAGCTTTAGCGAGCCCCTATAAAATTGTCGCAGCGAACCGATTAAAGACACTAATCATGTATTTAGTTTATACCGCAATTAAAAACAATCAAGGGGTTTGGCAAAAAGTAAGCAAATTTAAGCAAAATAGACAGCAGACAGGGTGGCATGTTAAACGACATTCAGTGCCATGGCGTGCATACGTAGTGTAACGTGACGTCAACGAGTGCAAAGTTTCTGACGTCACCGCGCCACATAGACTTAGGAAACAACATGGACGCTCGAATAAAAGTTTCTCAGCGCTTTACATTCTGTATGAAAATCTGCAAATGAATAATTTATTTTAGCTTTAGAAATTATTTTCGAGGTTTAGACACAACTGCAGTAGCAGTGCGCAGTTATTCCAACGGGCCATTCAAACCAGGAAAAGTCGAGAAGGTAAGAATTTAGCTGAAATTTATGAAAATCTGTTCAAATAAATATTGCAACGATTTGAACTTGCAGTTTCGTTGTTTTCTCATGTATAAAAGGTTGTATGTTAGTGTTTACACTTGTAAATTAGTGACCTGAAAAGTAGGCCGGTCTATAAACGGTCGCTAGAATGTATTATAGGTCACTACCGATAATAGCGTGCAGTTATTCCACCCCTTTATTAGGTTACTAGAATGCCTGATTTTAGAAATAGTTCAGCTCTAGCTGTGATTTGTTGAGTAATAAATCACAGTTTGGAGGTCAGTTGTAAAGTAGATCAAATCATTACTCAACAAATCACAAACTAGAGTTGATCTATTTCGATTCTAACAGGCTGCAAATCGGCAATAATGCTGTTGTTTCCTTCAAAATCTCACAACTTTTCGCCATTGTTAGAAGAAATCCCGCTAAAATTATCGACTGAAACACATGTATTTATATCCTTTTCTAGCGTTTTCGATGCGAGAAAATGACGTTACACCGTCTAACGTCAAGGAAATCGACTAGTGACGTCATAAATTTACATTTTTAATGACGTCACTCGTCACGCTCTTCCTTGTCGTGATTTGTTGTAGAATAAAACACAGTCATTTTCCATTGCCTATATAGGCGCGCTGTGTTAGAATGCGGTATAAAGAATGATTAAAGTGACCTTAATGTAGAAAGAATGATTAAAGTGACCAATTTCTTGCTGTTTTCGAAAAAGCGGATTCTTATTATGTAAACAAATGTACTGCTACTTTCTTTTCATTACGTTTGTTTGCTTGATTTGAGGTTTAACGTCCCCATCAACACTGTATAAGTCATTTTGGGGACAATGCTTTCAGTTTTGTGGGACTTCCATCCGACATTGATATGAACTGACATCTCAAGCCCTGTCGCCCAATGAAACCAAAAGGGTTTATAAGCATGGACGATGCGACTCGCATTGCTTTGACTGGGCAGGCTTAGATCCGCTAAGCGGTTTACCAGTGCTCATGTGCGGTCAGTTTCAGCTCTGCGTGGAAGCATCATGCAGCCCATATATTTCTTCAAGCCCCGATGGGCGGGGCAATCTTTTCATTACATAAAATATGGTGAATGAAATAGTACCTTCCGGGTTATCAGGGCGTATACCGAATTTCAAATTGCAAAAATCGATTTCAGTAGCAAACCAACGTCAGAGCCGCATTGCACCTGCTTGGAAAGTAGTGCACGTATGGCATATACGCATAATGAGCTGCCTGTAAAACCCCATACGATTGCCAGGAGCCTGCTAGCTGTCGCAAGTAGACTCAAAAATAACAAGTTCTGGTCATTTCTCTAGCACATTATCTATACATTCCACCAGCTGAAACCGAACCGCACACGAGTACTGGTAAACTGCTTAGAGGATCTAAGCTTGCCCAGACAAAGCGTTGCGAGTCGGCCCGTCCATGCTTAAAAACCCTGTTGATTTCATTGGGCGACAGGGATTGAGATGTCATTTCATCACAATGTCGGGTAAAAGTCCCACACAATACGAAGCAACGTCTCCAAAATGACCTTTACAGTGTTGACGGGGACGTTAAACCTCAAATCAAACAAACAAATCATGCTTCCACGCAGAGCTGAAACCGAACCGCACACGAATACTGGTAAACCGCTAAGAGAAATCTAAGCATGTCCAGGCAAAGCGGTGCAAGTCGGGCCCGTCCATGCTTATAAACCCTATTGGTTTCATTTGGCGACAGGGCTTGAGGTGTCATTTCATCTCAGTGTCGGGAATAGGAAGACACGTCTCGGAAATGACCTTTACAGAGTTGACGGGGACGTTAAACCTTAAATCAAACAAAAAAAACAAAACCAACAAGCATTCAGTCTTGTTGTATTCAAACTATCACTGTAGTTAATCCATCGATAAGGGGGCACATATTTAGATAAATGCATCCGTTAATCTAAACGACAAACTCCTTATTCTACAATCGCATTACGATAACCCACCCGTGCGCCTAAATGACGTTTATCTTATTTCTAGAACTAACCTTTTTCAGATGAAAATTTTTGGGTTTTTTGCCTTATTTCTAGTCCAAATATAGATTGTGAGTGCTCGTTAGAACCGCCTCAAGGAGGCGGTTCTAACGAGTACTCAAAATCTATATTTTGATAAAAAAGGAAAATAATGACTACTCCGTAAACCCCACTTTTCTCTGTATAAAGTGGGGTTTAGAGGGCGCTTCATTATACGGACTTGTTAACTTATTGGGGGGGGTTACGGCCCTTTCAAGATTATTTCACTCATATCGAGCCGGTCGTTTATCAGAGGTGGGCGAAAACCGGAGTACCCGGAGAAAAACCACCTGACCTTCCGTTGCAGAACTTGGCGTCTCACATGAGACCCGAGCGAGGCTCGAACCACAGCGGTGAGAGACATAATGATCAAGAGTCAGTGCTCTTAACCACAAGGCAACGGGGGCCCGTCTGTTAACCTTATAATGTAAGCCGGTTTCTGATGTCTTTTACACTGCCGATTCCCCGAATAACGTCAGATACCTTTTCCGCGACCATTATCGTGGGCGCGTTAGTATTCCCCGATGTCATGTTTGGAAACACTGACGCATCCACAACTCGAAGCCCTATGATTCCTTTGACTCTAAGCTCGGGATCCACTACAGTTGTGGGGTCACTTTTTGCTCCCATTTTGCAAGTGCAACAGTGATGGTAGACTGTAATCGCAAGATGTCGTGTGACGCACTCCCAGTATGCATCGGACCGGAACTCGTGTTCAGAACAGAATGAGATTTTCCCATGTTCTACTTTGGCGCCTAAACTTTGCATATTTGGAGTTTCTATGAATTTCTCCCACAGTCTTATACCGGCGATAAATTCTTTAACGTCCCTTTTATCTGTCAAGTACTGGGGGTCAATAGCCGGGTAATCATACGGATCACTGCTTTTAAGAGTTATCGTATCTTTACTTTTTGGATGAGTAACACAAACCGAAGTCGCAAAACCGTTGTCGTTTGGACCCTTCGCCATTTGTTCCCTGACAACCGCGTCTTTATAGTTGTAGAAATTGGTATCAGGCAAGCTGCTTTGAAAAATGAATTGGACGTCGACGTAACTTTTTCCTCTTCTATCTTCATTGGTGAAGAAAAATCCAGTTCCGTCTATGAGCGACTTGTCTAGTGGACCTGACCCAAACAATTTATACTGTAGTTTTGTCCACCAGCTTTCAAGCAAACTGCTAGTTATACTTACTGGGGAATTGATCTTAGAGAACATTAATACCATCTGATGGTCTTGTAAGTTTTGACCAACAGGCAGGTCAGCTTTAACGTCTATTCCAAGACTCTCCAGGTGATGTCTTGGTCCTATCCCACTAAGCATAAGCAGTTGTGGAGAGTTTATAGCCCCCGCTGACAGAATTACCTCCTTCCTGGCTTTATTGAAACGTTTCCTGTTATTTCTAATTGCGTATACCCCGACAGCTCTTTTATTCTCAATTTCAACTTTAGTCACCAAACTGTTCACTGCAATATGTGGGTTTGTCCTTCCTGCGGTACTCCCTAGATATTCGACACTTGTACTACTCCGAACACCATTTCGAACAGTTGCTTGAAAGTAGTGGAAACCCTCCTGATCTTCTCCGTTATAGTCAGTGACGTCATACCCAGCCTCTTGTCCGGCTTTAATGTACAGATCCGCCAAAGAACTAATTTTGCCACTGCTAACTGCAAGAGGTCCACCAGAGGAGTGATATCTTGATGACTTAAGTCCATCAATCTGAATGTCCTCAGATTTTAGAAAGTACGGCAAGACGTCTTTATAACTCCAACCGCTACAGCCATTTTTTGCCCACTCGTCGTACTCATATTTCGACCCTCTTGTATATTGCAAAGCGTTCAACATACTACTTCCTCCTAGCACTTTCCCTCGAGGCCAGAAACTCCGATTATCTTTTAGTCCTAGACATGACATTTTCTGGGGTTCAGTGTAGTATTCCCAGTCATGCACACCATGCCATGCATGAGTGAAAAACGCCGGAACATGGAGAAGGGGATCTTCGTCAGTCATAATGACCCCCGGCTTCAAGAAGCAGAACCTTCTTATCTTCATCTTCTGACAGTCTGGAAGCGACCACGGAACCAGCAGAACCAGCACCCACAACAATGTAGTCGTATTCGTCTTCAAGAACGTCCGTTAGTATTGATACCTTTTTGAACGGCCCTTGTCCAGTGTAATAAGCCACAAGCAATGCCACAGTTGTAACAAGAACGGCGCTGCTGAACATATCCATTTTATTAACGTCCTTATTGTCACAGTTGTGCAGAAATTGACACAGATTCATGCAATATGCACATCAAATATCTTTTTAATGGGAATGGTTACACCTTTAGGGGAGGAAACTCCTTCAAAAGTATTTTTGTCTCTCATGTCAATAGGGGTCTACTCTTAAAAGAAAGAATTTGCTCCTGAGGAGCAAATTCTTTCTTTTAAGAGTAGACCCTTTTTACAGTGCGACAGGGCTTATAGAAAAGCAAAACAGAAAGTCCCGAAAACTGTCTTCCTTTGAAAAATGGCGGACAAATCTGCCAGGTGTTCCCATTCCCCTTAAGTGCGGTCATGATTAAAAGGAAACTTATGGCATGTGTTATCAGCAAAGGCTTAGACGCAGCTTTGTTGTTGCTCGTGCAAGTCATCACGACGACCCCTCTAAATCCAAGTTCATATAGAGAAAATTGGGCTTATAAGGGGTTACATTATTTCTTAGGTAGTGGATACTCGTTAAAACATTCTAATAAGCACCCACAACCTATGTTTGAAGTATAAATAAGAAAAAATACCACTGATTTTCATCAGAAAAGTAGCCATTTTTGGAGCTGTGAAAAAAAATGCACTGCACTGTGTCGCACGGGTGTATTATCGCAATGTGAAAGTAGCTTACAACATAAATCGGAGAAAGATTATGTTTCACCGTATTTTATGTACAATGTGTCTGCACAACCTAAACCCACGACACGCATTCGTGATAAGTCGATATCGTCTCATTTGCAACACTATCCGTGACCCATATACTGGTGTTTAGGTTTATATAGGATATGCTATTAACCGTAAATTACTAACTCCAACGGCGGCCCCCGCCCATAGGGGCTTGAAGAAATATATGGGCTGCATGATGCTTTCACGCAGAGCTGAATCCGGCCCGCACACGAGTACTGATAAACCGCTTAGAGGATCTAAGCCTGTCCAGGAACCGCGGTGAGAGGCGGACCGTCCATGCTAATAAACCCTATTGGTTTCATTGGGCGACAGGGCTTGAGAAGTCATTTCATCTCGATGTCGGGTAAAAGTCCCACAAAATTGGAAGCAACGTCTCCAAAATGACCTTTACAGTGTTGACGGGACGTTAAACCTCAAATCAAACAAACAAAACTAACTCCAACGGGGATTGAGCCGGTCAGTTTACCTAGCCATACTTTCCTGGGCAGGCTAACGCAAGCGGTTAATCAGTACAGTGCACATTGTTTTCGCCAGAAACTGACAACTGCCCTTCTTGAATCAGCGGAAGGGAGAGAATGACTTCATGACCATTCTCCACGAAAAATTGTTGTCGACCCGGCAGTTATCGAACCCGCGTCCACCTGATCTCCAGTCAGACGCGCATCCGACTGAGTTACCGAGGCCGGCAAGACCACCCAGTCAGCTGATGCGTTACCTTAAATTGAACCCTTTTAACCAGATACATATGCAAACAGTCTCGGCAGGATCTAAACGTTTTGCCGAGGTGTTTATAATTTGATGCCTAGCGCTGGGGTACACTGTAGAAATAGTGTTTACAGATTAAACACTTTCTAAGACGCATTTCTTGCCCCGCTTTTTATGCGTTTACATGTCTCGTTTCTAAACACTTCTAGGAAGGTGTTTAGATATTAAACATGTATAGGACAGTGACATGTTTAATACCTACACATGTTATGTTGAAAATCTAAACATTTCTTTGACAAATCTAAACAGGTCTCTGGCAAAACATGTAAATTTTCTAAAGCTGTTTAGCTTCAACCACTGATTCTATAGCCTGTATTCTCCTTTTCAAAGTGGAATATTCCATTAGGCCAGTGTATAATGAGTCTGTCTTGTAAGGAAGATTCTTTCTTGTGTAGCTATCACTTGTAGACTGGTCATTAGTTTTGCTACAGTCACTAATGCAATCTTTACTCTGCGCCTGTATTCCTGTTTTTTTTTTTTTTTTTTACCCATGTGTAGATTTCTAGAACAAAAAAATGACAGTACATTGAAAATTTTACAAATAAATATGCCTCACCTCTCCGTAAGTGTTGGGTTAGAGGATTGTTGCAAAAGTCTGTGAATGCAAAGAACTCACCTCTCCACAACAAATAGGTATGAGTATTGACATAGAGAATCTTACATGAGTGTTCATGTATTATTGAATTTATTAAACGAGTTGAGGAAAAGGGATAAAATGCGAGGCTTGCCGAGCATTTTATCCCTTTTCCTCAACGAGTTTAATAAATTCAATAATACATGAGCAAGAATGAAATATTCTGTTTATCATTTGACATTTAAAGCGCATTTTATTCAAGATTGTGTACAAAAATGACAATATTCCGCCGTTAGTAAACGCGACGTCGTTAAGGACGAAGTACATGTAACGTTACGGGACGTATGTAGCTAATTTGCATATTTAATCCACTAGTGGATTATCGAAAATATTACATGGCGTTATTACACTCTCAGACGCGACGTCATATGATAAAAGTGATTACTCCATGGTGACTTTGGCATAAAGCTATTAGTTGATCGGAGCAGGAATTTTCATTTCTGTTGCTTGGTCCATCGGGGTTCAATTGTTGGTTTTCTTTTGCGCCAGTGTTCCTGTGGCGTTGTGATTTCTTTGTTTGCTGAGTTGATTTACTGATGAGTTAGAAAACCTTCATGCGGACCGAACAAATACAGTCAAACTTCGATCGCTCGAACCCCTTTGGGACCATGAAAATTTGTTCGAGACAACGGTAGTTCGAGCCACAGAGGGTCACTATCAGTGCCATACCAGGACGCATAATGAAGATACTTGTGGGATATCTTTTCGGGGTTCTGTCTTATAAATGTATGCTGTGTGTACTCATTAGAATCGCCTCATCGAGGCGATTCTAACGAGTACACACAGCATACATTTGCAAGATAAATGAAGAAAATCTTCCTAAATTTCACCTATATCGTATTTGGAGGAATACCCTGCGTACTCAAGAACAAGTTCGACTCATCGATCGTAAACGAGCCATCGGAGTTCGAGCCATTGAAGTTCTAATGTACATGTTTGAACCACAGTGAAAGTGAGGGTGGGGGTTGTGATCCCGTTAAGTATACTTAAACCCACCAGTAATTTTTACTTACCATTCCAAGTCGGTTCTTTTGCTGTGGTTTGTTCCTGTTTTGTATTGGTGGTTCTGATTTTTTCCCTAATTATGTATGTTATTATGTTGATGATTCTTATTCTTTCTTCCCACTTTTTTGGTTCATTTTTAGTTGTGTTTGTCCTTCCAGTTAAATGTTTGTCATGTTGGTGATTCTGATTCATTCCCCCATTATGTTTGTTGTTCATTTTTACCTACGTTTGGGTATTCTGAGTCACCACCTGTTTGGGAAAGATCTGCTGACTCGGTTTAGCAGTGGTCTGTTTGGTTTATTGTCGTCACTCATTGCTTCGACTTCTTTCCCTGGTGATATTGTGGGGAGGATTTGGGATTTGAATGCATCAGTTCCTGATCATTCTATTTTCAATTCAACCCATTTAAGTTCAATGGATTCTTCCACTATCATTTAAATGAGTTCATTTGTTAAATTAGGGGACCAAGGTTGATTCTATTTTTATTATTTTACCATAAACTGGTGTATATTTAAAAAAAAAACAGTGAAGACCCAGATGAGACCCAGATGAGATGTGGCGTCTCATCTGGGTCTGCACTGTCTGACTCGCATCTCATCTGGATCTGCACTGTTTGCCCGTTTGCCCGTTTACAGGACCGTCAGGTGCCAGGCTTATATGGGTTAAAATAAGCAACATTAACCCAAGCTCTATGCTTATGATATTTTTTAAGATTTTATAATGTTATATCTACGCAGATTTAACACATTCACCACATACTGCCCTAGTCTCCTGTAGGCATTTTTGACAGAGATCTAAGACTGTCAATGACTGTTATGATATAAATATCTAAGAGAAAACAATATTTTTGTGCCCATATCTCTTGTCCACTATAACCAAGCATGCCTCACCTCTCCATAAGTGTTGGGTAAGAGGATTGTTCCAAAAGTCCGTGAATATATTTAAAACTCACCTCTCCACAAATAGGTATGAGGATTGACAAACCAAATTTATAAGCAGTTACATATATAAACGTAGGTCATATAGTAGATTGTACGACCAGTAATGAGGGCGGCAGGACTTGAGATGTCATTTCATCTCAATGTCGGGTAAAAGTCCCACAAAATTGGAAGCAACGTCTCCAAAATGACCTTTACAGTGTTGACGGGGACGTTAAACCTCAAATCAAACAAACAAACGACCAGTAATGAATACAAAAAAAAACATTTGTACCTGTATATTCGATTTCTGAATTTTATACTGAAAAAGCCAGTGTTGAGATAGTTTAAAAAACATCTTTCGGCTAGACCTGAGAACTATTACCTGATTGCGGCAGTAGCAGGTTGGATCCCCGGTGCCGGCGAGGAATATTTGGTGATAAAACGCCCTTTTCTTGCCATTTGCAGTGATACGAAAACAGTGTGTCATGCTTTAGATCGAGTCATTACCATAATACACATATACAAACTCAGATCATTCCCAGCAGGCACATGACGTAAATATGACGTCACATCAACGTCGGCGCAACGTCATGACATTTATGCAACGTCACATCAACGTCGGTGCACCGACGTTGATTTGACGTTACTTAGCGACGTGTGCCTGCTGGGTTGTTACGCCAGTAAAAATGAAAATTATAGTCGTTGAAAAAATTGGAATGGTTTCTTATGTCTGTTTAAAATATAGGTTGTGTGCTCTACAGTCTGCTCATTAGAACTGCTTCATCAAGGTTCGGAATGAGGTGGTTCTACATGTAATTCTCCCAAAAAAACACTGCTTTTACTTAAGAGTTTGTGGGGGGGGGGGGGGGGGGGGGTCAAAATTATAAAGGCGGCATTATCTTCACGCAGAGGCTCCTCTTCATTATGCAAAACTAGAGTACAATCATACAGTGTGCACTATTTGTGAGTTCATGTTGGAGGTTAATAAGTCTTTGGTAGAAAAGAAGAACACTACACCTTAAAGCTTATTTAAATTTTACATGTTAAGGTTTTGAACATGTTTACGCTAAACGTGTTTAGACCATGTTGTGGCATTTTCCCCAACAATTCCTCACCTTTTTTTCAGTTTTAGGCAGTTTATATTAATATATATTCAAGAAAGAATATATATGCTGGTTTCATTTACCAATCACAATCTTCTATCAAATGGCATTCGTGAGTCTGCTGAATACAACTAGGATCTAGAAAGAAAATATGAGTCGCGAAAACTAATTACATTAAGAATTAAACACCAATATTTCACTCATCCTTGAAAGAAAAATATGTTTGAAGGACGTACAACATCTTCTTCTATTCCAGGATCAAAGAAACAAAACGTTATAGACAAATACAACATGAATAATGATGAGTTTACCTCTATTTTATGTCTTTGCAGCTCTGCAACTTTCAGCGTTCGTTCAGCGTTCGTCTACGCGGGAAAAAGATCGTATCGATTTCAGCCGAGACCTGTTTACACACTGGTCAATACATACGTACAGGCTGCGTAGCGGTCGCATAGGCTTCGTATTTTGGACGCATAGGCTTCGATGAAAAATGGCGGATGACAGTTCGTCAATGCAGGTAAGAAACTGTTTTTACGTTAATCTAAATGTTGTATAGCGTTGCCCGATACTGACATCCGCCTTACGGACCACTTTATTAATGTGCAGCTTCGTCTGTTGCAAGAAAAAGTTTGAAAAACGGAATATAGAAAAATAGACCCCAAAAGAAATTTGGCATTCCAGACAGATTTACCTGTAGTTTCACTTTGGCCCGGTCGCCCTATGTAATTACACGTTTTTGGCTGGTGTTCTGGCCGATAAATTGTGAATAATGATAATGAAATCGAAAAGCTAATATGCAACTTTCGTCACATCTCTTGCGAAAAAGAAAAATCTTGATATTTTGATACAACGAACGTAGCTTCGTTCCCTATTACAACGCAGAGGCTGCGAACTAAATTTGAAAGCCCTGAATTATGTAGAATAATAACGAATGATATTAAATTAATGTCGAGAAATCAGCCAACCAGCCTTAGTTGGTGATGCCAAAGACATTCTGTATAATTTATACCAAACGCATTTTCATTCTCAGCTATGCAAATACAACATTATGATTCGAATGCCAAAATCTGTAAAGTTACAATTATTTACACTACCGTTCATAAACTTGGTAAGTTTTTTGTCAAATCTGTTAAGTATTAAGCCAAATAAAATTTGCACTGTATGAATTTCTGTCGTGTTTTTATTACAACGCACGTGGCTTCGGAATTTACGACGGGCAGGTTACAGAGATGGGAAGACGCATTACGAAAATACGCCCATTTAAATACCACTGAAAAGATAAAAACATTCAGATAAAACATCCTGATAGTTTTGATATTTCTGCCGCCCGGGCCAGGCGGTTCTAACGCGTATCCAGAATCTGTGTTTCTGAGAAGAAATAAGGAAATATAAGTAATGCAGAACATCTGTCAATGTACACTACCGTTCATAAACTTGGTAAGTCTGTCTTCATCAAATCTGTTGAGACAGGAAAGCGATAATCTGTTACAATAAATAGGTAAACATAAATAAACCCTTTCTTCTACTGAATACTGTAGGTTACTAAGTGGTTTGATAAGGATTTTATCACTGTGTAATCTCCAGCCATTTACTCTGCTACTGAAATGACCTTGAAAATTCCAATTAACCACAGATATGCCCTGACTTCATCCATGAGGAATCTAGAAGCTTGCCGTGTACTGAATAGGCAAATGTAGCAATGTTGAAGTTTAAAACAGAAGCTTAAAATGGAGCAAAATAAGCAAGAACTGGCCACTCTTTGAGGGGACTTCAATTAAGATATTCAGCCTTATATATTTGAGTCCACTGAAACTTGTAATCAGGAATTTAGTGAGGGAAGCAGCATCTCTGAAGATGGCTATCTAACCTATCTTACATGTCAATCACAAAAATTGTCGTCTTCTTAGTCATCTGCTGCTTTCTTTAAATGTCACCTGGACCAATCTAAGACTGCTCCTGATCCAGTCTGATCTTGGTCCACAATGTTTGCCAATTCAGGTTTTCTTACGGTTGATTCTTCCGGTTTTCCACGCATGCGCACTCATGAGCACTCTTAAAATGGAGGTACAGTCTTCATTTTTGATTGGGTGTTTATGGATTTGCCTAACTTTGACCCTTGCCGTAGGCGTGATATAGGAAAATGAAACAGCAACCAAAGTAGCCAAAGCAAGCCATTGGCTCCAGATGAATTCGGCCTAGGTTGGTATCCCTAACGAACGGTTGTTTGTCAATTCATTATTGGTAGAGAATCCTCTCATGTCACAGCACATGACTAAGTGGAACCTTTTTGTTTGTGTTGAGCTTAATGTCACCGACAACATCATTCAGGTCATTTTTGAGACATTGTTTCCGAATTTATGGGACTTTTACCCGACACTGAGACGAAATTACATCTCAAACCCTCACATATAAAGCATACTTGCAATTGCTAAATATGAATGACCCGTTGACTTTTTTAAAAAGGCAAATACTAGTTTTGGGGTCGATTATTTATCAATCGACACAAAGTAAAAAAAGTGCAAGTAGCTCTACCGTGCTTAGGTCCACGTGATTATCACTGATCATTGTTTGTCGGAAATTCAGGGAACTTGTATATAGAAACAGCAGCGTTTATTTTTATCGAAGTGAGGTCAGCGTGCTGCGTAATACGACAATCCATAGGTCATGGATTGGGCTTTTCAAACAGTGTATGTCCAGATCTAATGCCGCAAAACGCAGTGTATAATCAGGGTCTACACTGTTTGCTCACATTACATGAATTGAAGGGCCAAACGCGGCGTCTAATCAGGGTCTACACTGTTTGCTCCAATTACATGAATTGAAGGGCCAAACGCAGCGTCTTATCAGGGTCTTTACCTTTTGCTTTAAATTGTAATTTAAGGGTTAAAGGAAGCAGTTTGAATCCATAAGTAAGCATCCAGCCGACAGACTTTCTTAAAAAAGTAAATCTTTAGGCCGGAGCAGTCACAGAGTTATGAAAGGGCCGTAAAGCAAAAACAATTTTTTTCTACCTTATCTTATTATATCGAAGAATGATTTCACGAAATGGGGTACTGAAATCATTGCAAGCAAGTATTTTTCTGAATTTATATTCTAAGTCACTGAAATTCAGATTCTGATCGGCTATGTTGCAGAAGACAGTCTGGTTAGCAAAAAAAAAAAATGCGATGCAAGGACAGAGATTGAAAATAGATCTGAGCTTATATGTTTACTGTTTAATGAGCAAATGCTTCTCTTATTGGAAACGAAGACTCGGATCAGCCAGTGCAGGTGCGATTAATGGACCTTTGCTGAAGTTTTGCAGGAGCTGCAGATTTTCGATTCAAGTATTTAAATAGAAGTCGGAGAATCACGAAAACATGCCTATATAATTCTGACCCTCTTAAATCCAACTTTATATAGTAAAACTGAGCTTTAAAGGGATATACGTTGTTTTCCTTATTTCTTCTCAGAAACACAGATTGTGGATACGCGTTAAAACCCCCTGGTCCGGGCGGTTGTAACAAGTTCCCACACACTATATCTTGAGCAGAAATATTTAAACTATCAGAATGTTTTATCTGAAAGCGTTTTATCTTTTTAGTGGTATTTTAATAGGCGTGTTTTCGTAATGCGTCTTCCCATCTCTGTAACCTGCGAAGCCACGTGCTTTGTAAAAGAAAACACGACAGAAATTTATACAGTGCAAATATTATTTGGTTTAATACTTAACAGATTTGACGAGGACTTGCCGAGTTTATGAAAGGCGATGTAAATAATTGTAGATTGACAGATTTTGTGCATTCGAATCAAAATGTTGTACATATATTTGCATAGCTGGGACTAAAAAGGTGTTCGGTATAAATGATACAAAATGTCTTTAGCATAACCAACTAATGCTGGTTGACTGTTTCCTCGACATTAATTTAATATCATTTGCTATTATTCTACATAAAACAGGGATTTCAAATTTTGTTCGCAGCCTCTGCGTTGTAATAGGTAACGAAGCTATGCGCGTTGTATCGAAATATTAAGATTTTTATTTTTCGCAAAAGATATTACGAAAGTTACATATTAGCTTTTAGATTTCACTATCGTTATTCACAATTTATCGGCCAGAACACCTGCCAAAATCGTGTAGTTACATAGGGCGACCGGACCAAAGTGAAAATACAGGTGAATCTGTGTTGACTGACAAATTTCTTTTGGGGTCTATTTTTCTATATTCCGTTTTTCAAACTTTTTCTTGCAACAGACAAAGCCGCACATTAATAAAGTGATCAGTAAGGCAGATGTCAGTATCGGGCAATGCAACACAACATTTAGATTAACGTAAAAACAGTTTCTTACCTGCATTGACGAACTGTCATCCGCCATTTTTCATCGAAGCCTATGCGTCCAAAATATGAAGCCTATGCGACCGCTACGCAGCCTGTGCGTATGTATTGACCAGTGTGGTTTAGACTTTTGATGTGTTAATACTCACAAATACCGCAATACAAATCACATGTTAGGAAACAACACACATTTCTAATCATGTTTAGATCTAAGCATGTATAAAACACGTTTAATTTCTATACACTCTTACAAAATACAGACTTTTTTTCTGAATTTTCTCTATTTTGTTATCAGACTTTAATCTCTAAACTAAACTATCTTTCTGCTTTTGACTGTCAGAATTGGTATTTTATTACCAGAGCTGGCAAAAATCTGGAAACACTCAAAAGAAGTTGCTAAAGCTAAGGACAATACAGATGGCTTTTAACTATACAGAGGAAAGTATAAGAAACAGGTTTGAGTGGGTGAGTGAGTGAGTGTGTGAGCACGCGAGCAAGCAAGTGAGTGGCTGAGTAGGTAAGTAAGCAAGTAATCTTGCAAGCACACAACACTGACTCAACTTTGATTCAACGTTGAAACGTTCTAAACGTTTCAACGTTGATTCAATAGCAGGTAGGTAAGTAAATAAGTTAAATGTAAGAATGTTTATAAGTTACTAAGAGGTTTTAGTAATGAGGAAAAATCACAGATAAATAAAAGAAAAAAAAAAAAAAATAAAATAAATATTTTTTCCCATTTTGTACAGAATGGGATGTCCCATCCCACATTCAGAAGGGGTGCATTTAAGAGTTAAGGGGTACCAGGCTGATTAGAATTTAATCATTGATAAAAATTGGTTGAACTTTAAGCAAACAGTGAAGGCGTCTTGTTCTGCAGTATCTGATATGGGCCTGCACTGTTTGCAACGAGTGATAAGTTGTTTCCTTATTCCTTTTTCCTTATTCCTTTGTCCTTATTCCAGATTTATTTTTTCAACCTGAATTCTTATTAAGGGTCATATCAAGAAAGGTCTATTTTTGGCCCCATCAAAATATGTCAACTTTACGCTTCGGCTCCGACTTTACGTAAATGTGCTCACAAAAAGACTTGGTAAGATTTCAACTAGCATAGAATCGACTATTCAGTTATCATACACAATATCAAACCAAAAATCGCCCGCCTATCGTGGCTTGGAGAAATATATTGAGCTGAATGGTGCTTCCACGTAGAGCTGAAACTGACGACACATGAGTAAGCCGCTGTGGGTTCAAGCCTGGCTGGGGTCACGTTTGAGACGCTAAGTTCTGCGTGGTTTTTCTCTAGGCACTCTGGTTTTTTGCCAACCTCTGATTATCGCTTGGCTCAACTGAATAAGTGAAATAATCTTGGAAGGGCCGTAAAACCACAACCATTACGATAACACAGCCGTGACACATAGTGCATTTTTTCACATCACCAAAATGGCTACTTTTCTGATGAAAATCCATGATATTTTTCTTTTTTAGCTCACCTGAGCACGAAGTGCTCATGGTGAGCTATTGTGATCGGTCAATGTCCGCCGTGCATCGTGCGTCGTGTGTCGTGCGGCGTCAACAATTTGCTTTAAATGCTAACTCCTCCTAAACCCTTGAGCCAATTTCAATAAAACTTCATAGGAATATTGCTGAGGTGACCCTCTACAAAAACAGCTAAAATTGTTCTGCTCCGCTGAACAAGATGGCCGCCAGAGCTAAAAATAGAAAAATCTTTAAAGGACAACTTCTCCTGTACCTTAAGGCTAATTTCATTCAAACTTACATTCGAACGTTGCTTAAGTGACCCTCTACCAAAATAGCTAAAACGTTTCCGCTCCGGTGAACAAAATGTCCGCCAGAGCTAAAAATAGAAAATTCTTTAAACGACAACTCCTCCTGTACCCTTTGGCCAAATTTATTCAAACTTCATAGGAATTTTGCTTAGGTGACCCTCTACTAAAATAGCTAAACCGGTATTGCTCTGAAGAGCAAAATGGCCGCCATAGCTAAAAATAGAAAAAACATAGTAAATTTGCTTCAAACACAAACTCCTCCTCAACCCTTGGGCCAATTTGATTCAAACTTCACAGGAATGTTGCCCAAATGACTCCCTACAAAAATAGCTAAGATTGTTGTGCCCTGACAAACAAGATGGCCGCCAGAGCTAAAAATAGAAAAAAATCTTTAAACGACAATTCCTCCTGTACCCTTGGGACAATTTTATTCAAACTTCATAGGAATGTTTTTTAGGTGACCATCTACCAAAATAGCTGAAAAGATTCTGCTCTGATGAGCAAAATGGCCGCCATAGCTAAAAAATAGAAAAACATCGTAAATTTGCTTCAAACACGAACTCCTCCTTAACCCTTGGGCCAATTTGATTCAAACTTCACAGGAATGTTATGTAGGTGATTCCGTAAAGAAATAGATAAAATCATTCCGCTCTGACTAACAAGATGGCCGCCAGAGGTAAAAATAGAAAAAATCTTCAAACGACTACTCCTCCTTTACCCTTGGGCCAATTTCATTCAAACTTCATAGGAATGTTGCTTAGATGACCCACTACCAAAATGGCGAAAACGTTTTTGAGCAAAATGGCCGCCATAGCTAAAAACAGAAAAACTTTGTAAATTTACGTCAAAACGCGAACTCCTCCTCAACCCTTGGGCCAATTTGATTCAAACTTCACAGGAATGTTAGTTAGGTGACTCCCTACCAAAATAGCTAAAATTGTTCAATGCGGCAAACACGATGGCCGCCAGAGCTAAAAATAGAAAAAATCTTCAAACGACAACTCCTCCTTACCCCTTGGGTCAATATGATTCAAACTTCACAGGACTATTATGTGGTTGACTCCCTACCAAAATAGCTAAAATTGTTCCGCTCTGACTAACAAGATGGCCGCCAGTGCTAAAAATAGAAAAATTCTTCAAACGACAATTCCTCCTTACCCCTTGGGCCAATTTGATTCAAACTTCACAGGAATATTATGTCGTTGACCCTATACCATATTAGCTAAAATGATCCCGCTCCAATGAACAAAATGGCCACCAGAGCTAAACATAGAAAAAGATTGTAAATTTGCTTCAAACTTCACAGGAATGTTGCCCAGGTGACTCCCTACCAAAATAGTTAAAATCATTCAACTCTGATAAACAAGATGGCCACCAGGGCTAAAAATAGAAAAAAATATTCAAACGACAACTCCTCCTGTACCCTTGGGCCAATTACATTCAAACTTCATAGGAATGTTGCTTAGATGACTCTCTACCAAAATAGCTAAAATGGTCTTGTTCCGATGAACAATATGGCCACCAGAGCTAAAAATAGAAAAACATTATAAATTTGCTCGCCCCCGCCCATAGGGGCTTGAAGAAATATATGGGCTGCATGATGCTTCCACGCAGAGCTGAATCCGGCCCGCACGTTAGTACTGGTAAACCGCTTAGAGGACCTAAGCCTGTCCAGGAACCATGGTGCGAGGCTAATAAACCCAATTGGTTTCATTGGGCGACAGGGCTTGAGATGTCATTTTCTTATTTATCATTGAAAATGAGGCTTGACATTAAATTTGATGATGTAATTTTTCTGCTGAGTAGACAATTCACATGAAATGTGAACTTTTTGAAGCCTTATTTTTGCTGAGAAATAGTGAAAACAAAATTAGGGGATTATTTTTGTCACGTCTGCTTTTAACAAAGTCAATCAGGAGTCCGCTTTTTAGCTCACCTGAGCATGAAGTGCTCATGGTGAGCTATTGTGATCAGTCAATGTCCGTCGTGTGTCGTGCGGCGTCAACAATTAGCTTTAAATGCTAACTCCTCTTTAACCCTTGAGCCAATTTCAATAAAACTTCATAGGAATATTGCTGAGGTGACCCACTACAAAAATAGCTAAAATTGTTCCGCTCCGCTAAACAAGATGGCCACCAGAGCTAAAAATAGAAAAATCTTTGAACAACAACTCCTCCTGTACCTTAAGGCCAATTTCATTCAAACTTTATAGGAATGTTACTTAGGTGACCCTCTACCAAAATAGCTAAAACGTTCCCGCTCCGGTGAACAAAATGGCCGCTAGGGCTAAAAATAGAAAATTCTGTAATCGACAACTCCTCCTGTACCCTTGGGCCAATTTAATTCAAACTTCATAGGAATGTTGCTTTGGTGACTTTCTACTAAAATAGCTAAAACGGTATTGCTCTGATGAGCAAAATGGCCGCCATAGCTAAAAATAGATAAAACATTGTAAATTTGCTTCAAACACAAACTCTTCTTTAAGCCTTGGGCCAATTTGATTCAAACTTCACAGGAATGTTGCCCTACCAAAATAGCTACATTCGTTATGCTCTAACAAACAAGATGGCCGCCTGAGCTAAAAATAGAAAAAAAACTTTAAACGACAACTCCTCCTGTAACCTTGGGCCAATTTTATTCAAACTTCATAGGAATGTTGCTTAGGTGACCATCTACCAAAAAAGCTGAAAAGGTTCTGCTCTGATGAGCAAAATGGCCGCCATACCTAAAAATAGAAAAACATCGTAAATTTGCTTCAAACACGAACTCCTCCTTAACCCTTGGGCCAATTTGATTCAAACTTCACAGGAATGTTATGTAGGTGACTCCCTAAAGAAATAGCTAAAATCATTCTGCTCTGACTAACAAGATGGCCCCCAGAGCTAAATATAGAAAAATTCTTCCAACGACTACTCCTCCTTTACCCTTGGACCAATTTCATTCAAACTTCATAGGAATGATGCTTAGATGACCCACTACCAAAATAGCTAAAATGTTTTTCGCTCTGATGAGCAAAATGGCCGCCATAGCTAAAAACAGAAAAAAACTTTGTAAATATACGTCAAAACGCGAACTCCTCAACCCTTTGGCCAATTTGATTCAAACTTCACAGGAATGTTAGTTAGGTGACTCCCTACCAAAATAGCTAAAATCATTCAACGCGGCGAAAAAGAGCGCCAGAGCTAAAACTAGAAAACTCTTCAAACGACATCTCCTCCTTACCGCTTGTTAAAATTTTCTTCTCTGAAACCACTGAGCCCAGATCTTTGATATTTGGTATGAAGCTTCATCTAGGGGACCTCTACTAAGATTGTTCAAATTATAGCCCTGGGGCCAATAATGCCCTTGCACTGGGGCCCACCACTTTTACACATAAGTGCTTGCCTAGGGAAATCCTTTATAAAATCTTCTTCTCTGAAACCGTAAGACCCAGGTCTTTGATATTTGGTATGAAGCTTCATCTAGGGGACCTCTATGACGATTGTTCAAATTATAGCCCTGCGACCAAAATGGGGGTGCTTAGAGACCAAGCGGTTTTACATAGACTTACATAGGGAAAATCCTTTAAACATCATCTTCTCTGAAACTGCTGGGTCCAGGTCTTTATTATTTGGTATGAAGCTTCATCTAGTGAACCTCTACCAAGATTGTTCAAATTATAGCCCTGGGTCCAGAAATGGCCCCACACTGGGGCCCACCAGTTTTACATGGGCTTGTATAGGGAAATCCTTTAAAAATCTTCTCTGAAACCGTAGGGCCCAGATCTTTGATATTTGGTATGAAGCTTCATCTAGTGGACCTCTACCAAGATCATTCAAATTGTAACCGTGGGGCCAAAAATGCCCCTGCCACAGGGCCCACTGGTTTTACATAGGCTTATATAGGGAAAACCTTAAAAAATTGTCTTGTTTGGTATCAGATGGCCCAGGTGTTTGATATGTGGTATGAAGCTTCACCTAGTGAACCTCATCTAAGATTGTTCAAATTATAGCCCTGGGGCTAAATATACCCCAGCGCCGGGGTCTACCAAGATTTTTCAAATCATAGAGTTGGGGCCAAAAATTGCCCAACCCTGGGACACACATGTACATATCTTAACTCAGGTGAGCGAATTAGGACCATCATGGTCCTCTTGTGTAGGGAAAATCTTTAAAAATCTTCTTCTCTGAAACCGCAAGGCCCAGGTCTTTGATGTTTGGTATGAAGCTTCATCTAGTGGACCCCTACCAAGATTGTTCAAATTATGATGCTGGGGCCAAAAATGCCACCTTGGGGCCCTTTGGTTTTAAATGGGCTTATATTGGGAAAATCTTTAAAAATCTTCTTCTCTGAAACTGCAAGGCCCAGGTCTATGATATTTGGTATGAATCTTCATCCAGTGGACCCCTACCAAGATTGTTCAAATTATAGTGCTGGGGCAAAAAATGCCCCCGCCACGGGGCCCTTTGGTTTTACATAGGCTTATATAGGGAAAATCTTGAAAAATCTTCTCTGAAACCACAAGGCTAGGTATTTGATATTTGGTATGAAGCTTCAGCTAGTGGACCTCTTCCAAGATTGTTCAAATTATAATGCTGGGGCCAAAAATGCCACCGCCCTCGGGCCCTTTGGTTTTAAATGGGCTTATATAGGGAAAATCTTGAAAAATCTTCTTCTCTGAAACTGCAAGGCCAAATTTTTTTGTTATTTGGTATGAAGCTTCATCTAGTGGACCCCTACCAAGATTGTTCAAATTATAATGCTGGGGCCAAAAATGCCACCGCCCTGGGGCCCTTTGGTTTTAAATGGGCTTATATAGGGAAAATCTTGAAAAATCTTCTTCTCTGAAACTGCAAGGCCAAAATTCTTTGTTATTTGGTATGAAGCTTCATCTAGTGGACCCCTACCAAGATTGTTCAAATTATAGTGCTGGGGCCAAAAATGCCCCCACCCTGGGGCCCTTTGGTTTTACATAGACTTATATAGGGAAAATCTTGAAAAATCTTCTCTGAAACCACAAGGCTAGGTCTTTGATATTTGGTATGAAGCTTCAGCTAGTGGACCTCTACCAAGATTGTTCAATTTATAGCCCTGAGACCAAAAATGCCCCCGCCTGGTGGCCCTTTGGTTTTGCATAGACTTATATAGGAAAAATCTTTCAGAGTCTTCTTCTATGAAACCACAAGGCCTAGGTCTTAGATATTTGGTGTGAAGCTTCATCTAGTGGACCTCTATCAAGATTGTTCAAATTGTAGCCCTAGGGCCAAAAATTCCCCCACCCTGAGACCCTTTGGTTTTACATAGACTACTATAGGGAAATCTTTAAAAATCTTCTCTGAAACTGCAAGGCCATGTCTTTGATATTTGGTATGGAGCTTCATCTAGTGGACCTCTACCAAGATTGAACAAATTATAGCCCTCGGGCCTCAAATGGCCCCACCCGGGGCCCTTTGGTTTTACATAGACTTATATAGAGATACCGTAATCTTTGAAAATCTTCTTCTCTGAAACAGCAAGGCCCAGGTCTTGGATATTTGGTGTGAAGCTTCATCTAGTGGACCTCTACCAAGATTGTTCAAATTATAATGCTTGGGCCAAAAATGCCACCGCCCTCGGGCCTTTTGGTTTTAAATGGGCTTATATAGGGAAAATCTTGAAAAATCTTCTTCCCTGAAACTGCAAGGCCAAAATTTTTTGTTATTTGGTATGAAGCTTCATCTAGTGGACCCCTACCAAGATTGTTCAAATTATAATGCTGGGGCCAAAAATGCCACCGCCCTGGGGCCCTTTGGTTTTAAATGGGCTTATATAGGGAAAATCTTGAAAAATCTTCTTCTCTGAAACTGCAAGGCCAAAATTCTTTGTTATTTGGTATGAAGCTTCATCTAGTGGACCCCTACCAAGATTGTTCAAATTATAGTGCTGGGGCCAAAAATGCCCCCACCCTGGGGCCCTTTGGTTTTACATAGACTTATATAGGGAAAATCTTGAAAAATCTTCTCTGAAACCACAAGGCTAGGTCTTTGATATTTGGTATGAAGCTTCAGCTAGTGGACCTCTACCAAGATTGTTCAATTTATAGCCCTGAGACCAAAAATGCCCCCGCCTGGTGGCCCTTTCGTTTTGCATAGACTTATATAGGAAAAATCTTTCAGAATCTTCTTCTATGAAACCACAAGGCCTAGGTCTTAGATATTTGGTGTGAAGCTTCATCTAGTGGACCTCTATCAAGATTGTTCAAATTATAGCCCTAGGGCCAAAAATTCCCCCACCCTGAGACCCTTTGGTTTTACATAGACTACTATAGGGAAATCTTTAAAAATCTTCTCTGAAACTGCAAGGCCATGTCTTTGATATTTGGTATGGAGCTTCATCTAGTGGACCTCTACCAAGATTGAACAAATTATAGCCCTCGGGCCTCAAATGGCCCCACCCGGGGCCCTTTGGTTTTACATAGACTTATATAGAGATGCCGTAATCTTTGAAAATCTTCTTCTCTGAAACAGCAAGGCCCAGGTCTTGGATATTTGGTGTGAAGCTTCATCTAGTGGAGCTTTATCAAGCTTGTTTAAATTATAGCCCTGAGGCCAAAATGCCCCCGCCCCGGGTCCATTTGGTTTTACATATGCTTATGTAGGGAATATCTTTAAAAAAATCTTCTGAAACCACAAGGCTCAGGTCTTTGATATTTGGTGTGTAGCTTCATCTAGTGGACCTTTGCCAAGATTGTTCAAATTATTGCCTTTGTTGATATTTGGTATGAAGCTTCACCTTTTTAGACCTCCCTCAAAATTATGCACATTATAACCCTAGGGTCAATAATGGCCCTCCCCAGGGCCCACTTGTTACTCTATGGATCAGGTGAGCGATCCAGGGCCATCATGGCCCTCTTGTTATACTCCAAGCTTAGGTTGCGGGTGCTCGTTAGAACCGCCTCATTGAGGCGGTTCTAACGAGCACCCACAAACTATGTCTTGGGGCAGAAATAAGGAAAATCATGTATACACCCGTAAACCCCAGTTTTCTCTATATAAAGTGGGGTTTACGGGGGGGGGGGGGGGTCATTTCACAGACTTGTTCGCCTGATGAAAACGAAATATTTTTGAGCATGGTGGTCAATGGAAACTAAATAATGTTCAACTCTGCTACAATCTGGAAAATTATACTCTGCTTTTTCTAGAATTTTATCTCCTTCCTACAGCCAGTGTACCTTTTTCTAGAATTTAATCAGATAGTCTGACATATTATCTGATTCATAGTCTTTTGCTAGGATCTGTTTGTTTTAATTGTTGGAGCTTGCAAGATCAAAGCCACTCAAATTGAGGAAACTTTTGTCACATTTTGGTAGGAGTGTATACGCTATTTTTACAGTGTAGTTGATCTCAACGCCCAGCTAGAGAATCGTTTGAAAATCGGATATGATAAAATTACGTTAAGATTTTCTAGACGTGACACAACCATTTAATATGGATTAAGGTGCTGTTCAAGAAAATAGATAAAAAATCAGTTTTGTACCATCCTCTCCACTAACCACAAGAAAGCTCCACTGACCCCGAGTATCTGTGGGGTTACACCTGATGCTTCCACGCGAGCTGAAACCGACCGCACATGAGTACTGGTAAGCCGATGCGTGCATACATTGGTCGGCAGGACTTGAGATGTGTAGGGATAAGTCCCACAGTTTGTATTGAGGTTTAACGTCCCCATCAACACTGTATAGGTCATTTTGGAGACGTTCCTTCCAATTTTGTGGGACTTTTACCCGACATTGAGATGAAATGACATCTCAAGCCCTGTTGCCCAATGAAATCAATAGGGTCTATAAGCATGGACCGTTTGCCTGGGCAGCATCGAACCGTCTAAACGATTTACATGTTCTCATTATGACAACATAGTGCATTTTTTCACTGCTCCAAAATGGCCATTTTCTGAAGAAAATCCGTGATATTTTTCTTATAAATAGGCTACTGCAAACATAGGTTGCGGGTGCTCGTTAGAACCGCCTCATTGAGGCGGTTCTAACGAGTACCCACAATCTATGTCTTGGAGCAAAAATAAAAAAAAATAATGTATACCCCTGTAAACCCCAGTTTTCTCAATATAAAGCGGGGTAGGCGGGTCTTCATTTCACGGACTTGTTCACGTGATGTCCTGTGCGGTCGGTTTCACCTTTGTGTGAGCATCATGCAGACCATCTATTACTTCTTGCCACTATGGACGGGGGCCAACATGTCTCTCATAATAATCTCATTGTAGAGATATCAAAAATACCGTAATCTAATGAAATAACGTCTAAGTGCAGATTGGCAACTTTTTCCAGTTTATGTAATAAAAGCTTTACAAATAGAACCCCTGGCTTACCAGACTCAAATGAAAATATTTTTAAAGACAGTATTTGTAAGTGTCAGAAAAATAAAACAGCTATGTGTAGATATTAAGATAAGTTTATTCAGCTTTGGCGTTATTTAGTACGATTAGTTGCACTATTAAATACAAATCAATAATCTTAGAGGATAATTAAATATCAAAGGGAAACAAGAAGAATACATATATACAAGTTATAGCTTTTATAAGAAGGTTGTGATTATACAAAATAAATAAATAAATAAATGACATAAGTGGACGTGGCCGTAAAAAAAACTGAGTAAACAACAAAACAGTCCGGAAAGTGTGTCAGACATGTAAATTAAATTTGTTTGGGATTTTACATTCCCTTCAACACTATTTAGGTCTTTTTGAGACATCGCTCCCAATTTTAATGAATGTTTACCCGACATTAAGATGAAATGACATCACAAGCCTCATCGTTTAAACAAACCGCTGGTGTTTATATCGCAGTGGTCCGACTCGCATCACTTTGCCAGAGCTGGAGAAGGCCCTCTAGGCGGTCTACCAGTAGGCCTACTCACAGCTCTGTGTGAAAGCACCATGCAGCCCATTCTATTTCTGGGACCCTGCTGGTAGGGAAACAAAGTAAGCTACTTATAACTATAAAATATATGTAACAATTGCATATCAACAGGGACATTTTCGGCCCCGCCCATAGGGGCTTGAAGAAATAGATGGGCTGCATCACAGGAGCTTGAAGTTGTCTTTTCTTTAATCTTGTGTTTACGATTTCTGAAAATCGTAGAGACTACATTCTGATAGTGTAAATATCAGCTTCAATTACCTGTGGGCTGCATGATGCTTCCACGCAGACCTGAAACCGACCACAGATACTTGGGGCCCGGACTCAGGTGAGTGATCATAGGCCGAACTGACCTCTTTTGCACAGTTTTTCCTTAGTTAAACATGACTGATTACTACCCAGCAGACACATGACGTAATTGTGACGTCACATCAACGTCGGTTCAACGTTTCTGCAACGTCACATCAACGTCGGGGACGTTGCACCGACGTTGATTTGACGTTGCCCTAGCGACGTGTGCCTGCTGGGTAAAATAACCTGTTCAAATAGCTAAATCGTGTCTAGAAAACTTATAAGTGATTGTAGTTGTGATAGCTATATAGCCCCTTTATCTTTGGGTATCCCCTTTTGGGCAAAAGTTTTTTTGATAAATTTATGTCTACCACTGGTAGAATTGTCAGAATTGATCAAGAGCTGATTAGACCCCTGATGGTGCTGCGTCTTGGTCAGATATGTAATGCCAAGCGCTGTCAAAAAAAAAAAAACAAAAAAAAAACAAAAAAAAAAAAAACAAAAAAAAAAAACGCTGCAACAGGCCTGTAGCATCCGCAAGGTATAATAAGGTTGTTTTCAATGGGCCGCGTCAAGCAAGAACTTGTTCTAGCATGTGCTGTCAGCGAAGATGAAAACCATCAGGCAGCATAGAATGCCGAGACAACTTCGGGCCGGCATTGCAACGTCGCATCGCTGTCGGTCCGATGTTAGTCCGCTCTTTTCTGCTGACTGGACAGGCGACGTTTTCAACCAAAATGTAGCTTTCCTAGCCTGCATGGAGATGCATTGTGTAAACAATTAACCAAATTGAGCACAACGAAGACTCTTATCAGACTGCGCGGATACGAGTCTTTGTGATATGTAGGCCTAGCTTGGTTATCGCTGCTCAACGGGTAGCCACATGAAAGTATCTCTATACCCAGCAGGCACACGTCGCAACGTCCAATCAACGTCGGTGCAACGTCACGTTGCATAAGTCATGACGTTGCACCGACGTTGATGTGACGTCACCATTACGCCATGTGCCTGCTGGGTAGTTTCAGTCATAGCAACGTTAATTGACGAATAGTTTTTGTTCATTATAACCGCCTCGCCGATGTGGTTCTAATGAGTACCCACAAAAAAGTTTATATGGAAAAATAAGGAAATTATAAAAACGGATACAATCAGATTCAATATCAACCGGACAACAGGTAAACCTAGACAGCAATTCTTTCCCAAAATACACATAATGTTGGAATGAGTGAGTGTTTCAGTTTTACGTCCCACCAACAGCTAAGGTCATACGGAGACGGGACCTCGGTTTAAAGACTCATCCGAAAGTCTGGAGAAGCCCGGGATCGAACCTGCGACCCCTGGTTTACAAGTCGAGTAGCGTAACCACTCGACCACGGAGGCTTCTCACATAATGTTGGAAAGAATCAGAATCACCAACATGACAAACATTAAACTGGAAGGAACCAAAGCACTGAGAGTACTGGTGGGTCGATCGTCTCTGAGTGTAGGTTGGGAAAATAGTCATGAACTGAAAATCGAACAGTTCATTTAAATTTAAGAAAGCACAGTAGATCTGATCAGATATCGCAATATGTGGCGTCTGATTATGTAGATTCTGTTTGCCAATGACAAAGTGCACGAGCACAGTCCAACCGCCCCACCCATCGGGGCTTGAATAATAGATGGACTGCATGATGCTTCCACGCAGAGCTGAAACCGACCGCAAACGAGTACTGGTAAACCGCTTAGAGGATCTAAGCCTGCCCAGGCAAAGGGGTGCGAGTCGGACCGTCCATGCTCATAAACCTATTGGTTTCAATGCGCGACAGGGCTTGAGATGTCATTTCGTCTCAGTGACGGGGAAAAGTCCCATAAGATTGGAAGTAACGTCTCCAAATGACCTATACAGTGTTGGCGTGGACGTTAAACCTCAAATCAAACAAACAAACGAGCACAGCCCAGAATTTCCTTCTTACGCTTCGCTATGACGTCTTAGGGATGCTATAAACAACCAGTACTTGGATTTTGTTCAAGGTCAGATGGTCAGTGATAATCACGCGGTCAATAGCAAGCAAAAGATTCTCTGCTTTATAACATAGACTGTGGGTACCCGTTAAATCTCTTCATTATAAGAAAAGTGTTCAGTCAATTTTTTGTCTGAAAAAATATATGGTAGCATTTCCGTCAAATTATTTACATGTACTTGTCATTTGTTGATGTGTTTAATTGTTTCCCTTCTATATACGCGTATATTGATTCATCTTTCTGAATTTAGATTATTTCATTGATTATGCAAAACAATATGTGCTGAAAAAATATTACATGTTTAACATTTTGTCCAACTGCAAACAGTGTAGATCCATCGATGACTTCTGATCAGCATCTACAATGTTTGCCGTTGTTTCTCCCCTCTCTTTTCTCCTCGCTCAGTCCAACCACTGCATCCCAGCTCCTGAATAACAGTGATCTGTAACAGAGCCCCTTCAGCGATATGCTCAAACAAAACAGTTAATTTTACCTGTTGATGCAGGACCGCACACACTTGGGAGGGTGCAAACGGAGCCCCTCCCCATTTTTGGAAATTATCTCAGATTCATGCAGTTTTTCACCCGAAATTCGCACCCTCAACCCACCCCTTTTCAGAGTCTGCGTACGGGCCTGAATCATGTTCAAAACTGTTGCTACATACATATGGCGAAAAGTGCCGACCCGGATCAGAAGGAATGTAGTATCTATCCGATCTGGGTCTACGCTGTATGCCTAATAACGGTACCACCTATAAGGACCGGGCTGCTCATTTTTTGCTCTTAAACATTTCAAGGTTCTAAACAGAAGTGCGAAAAGTCTATTTTTACTCGACTTGGCATACATTTGTGTATCAGTTTTCATAAGACGTAACGTAACAGCGTGTATTGTTTTTCTTTCATTACGTGAGCAACTGGCATTCTTATACTATTTTGTTTAACCCTCAAATGCCAATGTTTAAGCAAACATTTTAGTCCCTGTGCAACCTGCTGAGCAGAAGCAACATCCCGCGGCGTCTGATCTGAGTATTCAGTGTTCACACGATTCCTGTCAAGACTCTATTGATAGCTCAGACTGCTCTGATCTATATGTTGCATCGATAAAAATAGAGCAACGTTTCAAGTTCTATTAATATTGGTTTTCCCAAATCAGTGATGGTCACGTGGACAACTGCAGAAATTCCGTTTTGCCATTTAGTAAATTATGGTAAACGATCGACCCAAAAACGTAACTAAAATGAACAACCAAAAAGGTTGAATCATCAATGTATCAAATATGATTACAGTCTATGGACTAAGTGTCAGAAAATCGGTTCTGAGAACCGGTAATTAAACTAAGGAGCCATGGCGAAATAATTAGCCATAACTATGATACAGAATCTGACATGAGGGCAATGTAATTAATAACCTTGTGACCTGGTGCAAGCCAACCTAAAATTACACATTATAATACTCATATTATGTGCAGTTTAGAGCATATTAAAATTAGACAGAGAATTAGATACACAGAACCATAATGTTAAACTGTATGTAATAATCAGTGTTACAAAAGACTTTTCAAAATGTGTAAAAAGGTGAAGTTCTGAACTGTATCTGGTATTCTGTCAGTTCATGAATTGTGAAGTACAATTAATTTATCTGTAATAATCAGTGTTACAATAGACTTTTCAAAATGTGTAAAAAAGTGAAGTTCTGAACTGTGTCTGGTATTCTGTCAGTTCATGAATTGTGAAGTACAATTAATTTGCCTCTCGTTATATTAACCCTTATCCTGCTGAATAAGTCAATTTGGCCACACCCTTTTCTGACTATCAAACATTCAAATACATGAGAGTTAAGCTTTGTGCGAGATATTGTGATATGTTTTACATCACCTTACAGAAACCATGAAAAACTGCACTCTGCATATATAATATTGACAAAAGTGTGGTATAAAGAGAAATGCATTATTTTTTCTTATTTCTCTCTCTCTCTCTCTCTCTCTCTCTCTCTCTCTCTCTCTCTCTCTCTCTCTCTCTCTCTCTCTCTCTCTCTGAGCAGGTAGTCCTCTTGCAAATAATGGCACACGAGGATCCCCGATAGCATTGAGTAAGTTTGGTGCATGCTATGACTTCATTTGCAGAGAAGAATGGCATAACATGCAACATCTTTCGAGTCAGGATGTTAGCTGGAAGTCTCCTATCCAGGGAAAGCCTTCTTCCATTCAAGTACTTCTGTCGCAATTATCACATGATTCTTATGTAGGCAAGCAATTAGTGTGAATGTAAAATACACAATCTGTGCATGGTTAGATAACTCGAATCCGATTTCAACAGACAAAAAAAAACAACGTCGTGTCAACATTAATGCAACTTCATGGCAATGCATTGACGTTGACATAGCAGCTTCGCTGCAACATTATAACGTTGCATTGACGATGCTGCGAAGTTGCCCAGGGCTGGGACCCATCAATATCGATGTGACCCTTGAGCTGTTAATGTTGGTTTAATTAGTGTACTGTTACATCAATTGACAATGGTCAGATTCCTTACAAACCACTGAACAAATTGGATAAGTCTGATGTGATGAGAGCTCAAGAGAGAGATTTGAGGAAGGGGTATATATACCCGGCAAAAAAGTTCAGCACAACTGGGTTTTTTCGACCTGTTTGCCTGAAACATAAATATACAGAAAAATAATTACACCACAAGAAAATTTAATTCAATCCTGATAATAAACAGCAATCAAAACAAGAATATCATCACTGAGTCATGAATAATGTTTCTCCGAAGGCACATGGGGTAGGTTGTCAAAAATGACAAAATCACAGTTTCTGAACTGTAATAATCAATAATGGGTATAGCCACCAAGATTTCACGACACAAGCCAAGTTTCCCTCTCATGGAATTCACCAGTCTCTGTATATGATGCTGAGGAATCGCAGCCCATTCTTGGAGTAGAAGTCTCTGCAAGTCTGGAAGTCTTGTGTGATGATTGACCCGTTTGTTTACAGCCCGACCAAGAATATCTCACAAATGTTCAATGCGCGCCAAGTCAGGGGACATCGGTGGCCACTCAAGTCTCTGCACACCATTCTGCTTCAGGAAAGCATCGACAATCCTGGCACGATGTGGTCTCGCATTGTCGTCCTGGAAGATGGAGTTCTGGCCTATCTGTCTGAGATACAGTACAACATGAGGTCTTAGAATTTCGTCAATGTACCGACGACCATTCAAGTTTCCAGGCAATACGACAAGGGCAGCTCTGCCATTAGAGCTGATACCTGCCAAACCATTACACTGCCGCCGTTGTAAGCTGTTGTTGGTAGGACATTAGGCTCAAGGTGACTCTCCCCAGTGCGACGCCAAACTCTGATCCGAAGACAAAATCTCGACTCGTCTGAAAAAAGAACTTCCGACCACTGCTGTCGGTTCCATCTGCCATATCGTGCACAAAACTGGCGCTGTAGAGCCCTGTTCCGTTGAGAAAGCTGGGGCTTCCTAGCCGGTTTTCTGGATTTGAACCCAAGGCTCGAACTCTGTTCCTGACTGTCTGCACCGAGAGTCGACGTGCGCCAGGCCCCCGTTGTGGTCTCAACGTTCTCTCCAGACTGGAACCATCAACAAAACGCTGCCTTGCTACAGTAACCGCAATGTATCAGTCTTCACGATGGGTGGTAACTCTCGGTCGTCCGGATCTGGGTCGGTCGGAAACAGCCCCCGTTGCTTGATGACGCTGACGAATACAGACAACTTAGTGCTGCGATACACGTTGAACTGATTAGCAACATCTTGCTGACGAGTCCCCGCCTCTAAACGCCCAAGCGCCCGGGCTCTTTCTTCATCAGTTAGCTTTCTCAAAGCTTGGAAAGGTCTAGCATTCGCCATTGTTGTAACCAAGCGCTTAATAATGGGCAGTTAAAATTGATTTAATGAAATGATAAACATCTTTAAAAAATCATCTGCAAAAAAATGCAGTTGGATATGTAGCCTGGTGAGCACTTTTAATTCCATGCATGTTATTGGATAAGAAATTTGATGGTGACTTTTGACAGAAACCAGTGCTTCAGCTGAAGTGCACGACGCACCGGATGCTTTAAGCTTTATGAGTGTTACCATATATGGGTATAGCGGCCATTTCGGTCATGTGACCTGGACCTAAAACGGTTCCCCCAATAAATGCGCCTTATCGTAAGAAGCAAACATATATCTTATACTTTAGTACTGTATTCTGAATCGTTTGCAGGATAAAATGCATTCTCACTTTTCCAATACAAAAACATATGTGTCAAAGTTTGACCTAGGCAAAAAGAAGGTCAAGGTCAACCCAGGGTCACCATTTTAGCAATTTATGATGGGCCTACGTCCCAGATGCTATTTATAAAGTTTCGTGGAAATCTGTCCAGTGGTTCTGGAGAAGACTATTTTTGAAGGGTTTTCGCCATATATGGCTTGGCGGCCATTTTGGTCATGTGACCTCGACCCCATGAGCAAATTTTGGTTTCCCCCATCCCATAGAGGCTCCATGTGAAATTTGACTTCAATCGGCCCAACGGTTTCCGAGGAGAAGCAGTTCGAAAATTTTCACATTTTTCGCCTCGGCGAGGCTATACTAAATGGAATGTAATATTTCGCAAGTTCATTGGTTAGATCTCATTGATATCTATCAGTATGCCAAAAAATGTTTAAATATTCCAACAAAAGCATATGTGTCAAAGTTTGACCTAGGCACAAAGAAAGTCAAGGTCAACCCAGGGTCACCATTTTAGCAATTTATGACGGGCCTACGTCCCAGATGCTATTTATCAAGTTTCGTGGAAATCTGCCCAGTGGTTCTGGAGAAGACTATTTCTGAAGGGTTTTTACCACATATGGCTTTGCGGCCATTTTGGTCATGTGACCTGGACCCTATGAGCAAATTTTGGTTTCCCCCATCCCATAGAGGCTCCATATGAAATTTGACTTCAATCGGCCCAACGGTTTCCGAGGAGAAGCAGTTCGAAAATTTTCACCTTTTCGCCTCGGCGAGGCTTTACTAAATGGAATGTAATATTTCGCAATTTATTGGTTAGATCTCATTGATATCTATCAGTATGCCAAAAATTGTTTAAATATTCCAAGCGGTTAAGTCACTATCACCAATTTTCACAAACGGGTTACGGACGGACAATCAGACAGACCATATATGGCTTGGCGGCCATTTTGGTCATGTGACCTGGACCCCATGAGCAAATTTTGGTTTCCCGCATCCCATTGAGGCTCCATATGAAATTTGACTTCAATCGGCCCAACGGTTTCCGAGGAGAAGCAGTTCGAAAATTTTCACATTTTTTTCCTCGGCGAGGCTTTACTAAATGGAATGTAGTATTTCGCAAGTTCATTGGTTAGATCTCATTGATATCTATCAGTATGCCAAAAATTGTTTAAATATTCCAAGCGGTTAAGTCACTATCACCAATTTTCACAAACGGGTTACGGACGGACAGACTGACAGACTGACAGAATGATTTTAGGGCACTCTTAGAAATCAACCGACTTCAGTCGGTCGCTTTTTCTGCGGGTCGTGCAATGTTCACTCTTAAAATCGCATGCAGCACCAATATAACAAAAGCCAGGTATCAGAATATCACAAGCCAAAGTCTGCAGCATGCAGCAGTACGTAGCAGCAACAACAAGAGCAGCATTTTACCAAAATCAAAGCACTGAGATTGCTGATGGAGTGTAGCTTTGATAATTTGATTTAGCGTCTGATTGGTATTTTAATTCAGGCTCATATTGATCCAATGAATATAGCTGTTTGAAGCAATTATGGGCCAGAAGTCGTGATAACGCAACAAGACCTATATTGAAATTAACTGACGCTGAGGTGTAGACCCCGCAACAACCCTCACGAAAACATGCCTGTACAAATACATTGTCGATTTTTCGGCAAAAAAAAAATGGAAATTTTAAGATACAAAATTGTGATATTTTCTTAACTCTGCTCAAAACATTGATTGCGGGGACTTGATTGAACCGCCTTGACGAGGCAGTTTTATCAAGTACCCACAATCAATGTTTTTGAGCAATGCAGCAACCATGCAGTTCTACAGTTTACTTGGAGATTTTTGCTGCGCTATAGTTCGTGCAATAAATGCGGCTTGCGCTATTGTTTGGCGGCTTTAAAGTTATTTTATGCAATCAGTTTTTGAAAAATTACTTTGGGGAGGTTATTTATCTTGCATTAGACATTCTCCTTGGTTACGTCTTGATGAAATTTATCTGCATGTGAAAAATTATCATAATTTGCCCAGCAGTTTATAAGTTATACATCCGTAATCAGTCTTTAAACATTGCCTCGGTGAGGCTGTTTATAAAGCTATCTGGCTTTAGACAATATCATTAGCTTGCTCTTGTCAATTTACATCTGCATGCAAAACATTATAAAAATATACCCGTCGGTTTGAAAGTTATACGACCGTGTCAGTGGGTGAATTTTTTACCTTGCCGAGGCTAAAATAAAGAAATTGGGCATTCAGGAGTCTCGTTGGTTTGATCTGTACATTATCTATCTGTATGCTAACAGTTGTCAAAAATATTCCAAGTAGATTAGAAGTTACACTTCGAAATAATTTTTCAGTTTGCCTAGGCGAGGCCGTTTGTAAAGTAATTTGGCATAAGGCATATGTATTGTCAATATCAACCTGTATGCCGAAAATGATCAAAGCCGGGTTTAAATGTTATACTCCGTATTCATTTTTATATTATTTTGCCTCGGCGTGGCCATTCATAAAGTAATCTTGCATAAAACAGCCTCATGGGTTAGGTATTGTCAATATCAATCCTGCCAAAATAATCGGAATATTCAGAGAGGTTTGAACATTATACTCTGTTAACATTTTTCTAAATATATATTGCATCAGTGAGGCTGTTATTGTCAATATCAATCCATAGGAATATTTGAAGCGGTTTAGACATTATACTCCGTTATTATTATATAAAAATAAATTGCCTCGACGAGGCCATTTATGAAATGAACTGGCATTAAGGCAATTTCTTTGGTTAGATATTGTCAATACAGCACAGGGCACAGTCTTTTACCGGAAACCAACATCTGCCCTTTTTTAATCAGCGAAAGGGATAGAATCACCGTGGAACAGATTTCACGATCAATCTCCTGGAAAGAATGTTGCCGAACCCGGCAGGTATCGAACTTGCGTCTGGGCTGATAATTTGCTTTATTTATGGTCACATGCCTAGGACGCAGACAGGTCGCTTTAAAAAAGTAACATTGCCCCCCCCCCTCCCACATACTCACACATTAACCCATACTCTTGAGTATATGTCTAGCAGCCTTTTAAGGGACAAACATAACAGACCCAGATCAGACCCTACAACAAGTGGCATCTCATCTGTATCTAAACTGCAAAATTTACTGCTTATAATGTAAGCCCTGACGTGCATCTGTCCAAACTCATTCCAACTGTCTTATTTTGGTAATACATTATCGACCCACACTGCGTACTTTTTAACCCATTTTAAACGAATGGAATCCTCAACACCTTATATTAGTATGGAGTTCATTTTAAAATCAGGGATGTCAGGTTGTGGCTTCCACGAAATATTTGGCAAAAATGGCCGAACCTTTTTGTAAGTATGCAGTGACGGTCATTATGAGATTCCGCGTTCTGTGGTATCTGATCTGGGTTTGTCCTGTTTGCAAGTTGCCAGGTTTGGGATTTTATGGTACAAATGGGCGGTAAACTGGATTATATGAACCGAACTATAAAAAGATTAGACTGCTACACAGTTCATCTATTAAAAATATTCATCTATTCCGTTTGAAATAGGTGGTCTGTGAAGCAGTCTATTAGAAGATCCCGCATGGCGTAATAATCTACTATGTTAACACGGGGTACTATGTTCTCACTGGTGATTGGGTCATATGCATTAACACCGAAAGTAGTGCCAAAATCACTTCTCATCTCACTGGAGCTACGCTGCAACAGCTACGCTCCAATTAACCAAAGACCCCTTAAAACAATGCCTTTCGTCCTATACACGTTTAAACGTCTTAAGCCAACAGACGGACAGGTAATAAACGATCGCATTGAAAATCGATAATTTTGTCATTTTTGACTGCCGACCCCTGGTGCCTTGAAGCCAAAATCTCCAGGATTTCTTGTGCGATTTTGATTCTGTTTAAAGCAAACTGTTTCCAAAAGGGTAAGCTAAAAGCTGATATGTAATATGGGCCCCGTCAAGCGATTTTGGTACTTATCGTCTATGCGAGCAGCGAAGGTTCAGGCGAGCCTGCGCATCCGCGCAGTCTCGCCAGAACCTTCGCTGCTCGCTCAAACAAGCAGTGAATCAAGAGGAACCTTAGACAGAAAGCCATATCCCTGGCCCCTCTGAATGGCTGGGCATGCGCAGTTAAAATTTGTCATGACGGGATGCTCGAAGACACAAAATCGCTTGGCGGGGCTCATATGAAAACAGATACTACATGTCAGTAAAATAAATTGGCAAAAAAAAAAAAAACCAGTTGTGCAGAACTTTTTTGCCGGGTATATTTTCATCAAAGGATTACTTTATAAAAAAAGTCACATCCCATCAGACTTTATAAGTCTAGTTGTTGGTTGAGATATTGTCAAAATAATGCAAATGACATAAAATCGGATTTATAAAGGCTCTACAAGAGCGTGTTTACGTGATGAAAACGAAATTTGATAAAAACTAGCCAATACAGTAGAACTTCGATGGCTCGAACACCGATGGCTCGTTTACCACGGATGTGTCGAACCCATTCTTGAGCCCCTAGCAAAATCCTCTACATAAGAAATAGTAGGGGATAATTAAGGAGATTTTAGTCTTTTATCTTGCAAATGTATGCTGTGTGCACTCATTAGAATCGCCTCGATGAGGCGATTCTAATAAGTACACACAGCATACATTTTCATTATAGAACACTGAAAAGATGTCTAAATTATCTCGTTATGCCTCCTGACAGTGACCTCAGTAGCTCGAACTACCCCTGTCTCGCACAGATTTTCGAGGTCCCAAAGGTGTTCGAGCCATTGAAATTCGACTGTATATCGGTTGTTTGTAGGAATGTACATAATAATAATAATATCATGTACAACAACAACAATAACAACAACAACACACTATTTCTGCTACTACTGATAATAATGTTAATAACGAAAACGATGATGAAAAGAATTAAACAACTATTACAACTACATTGGAAATAAAATGTGCTGCATAATGTTTCCTCGCAGAGCTGAAACTGACCACACATGAGTACTGGTAAACGGGTCTAAGCCTGCCCAGGCAAAATGGTGCGAGTCGGACAGCCCCTACATATAAACATTTTGGTCTGTTTGCGCGTCAGGGCTTGAGAAGACATTTCATCTCAATGCGGGATAAAAGCTCCACAAAATTGGAAGCGACATCTCCAAAATGACCTAAATAGTAATGACGGGGATTCAAACAAACTACTACTACTAATTCTGCTACTTATGATAATGATAAGTTTAATACTTAAACAATTATAATAACTAGATCTCCAGTCGATGGTAAACCATCGCAAATACCCGCTTTTTCTATTAATAACACTAATGACTATGTATTAGCTAGCCAAAACTACATGTAAGTTTAAAAAAAGTTGCAAAGAACATTCTAACTGATAAGCAAAGTTTCAGAAGTGTAACTCTTATAGTTTAGAAGATATGGCAAAGTCATACTTTTTGACCTTTGACCTTGGGGTTATGTTGAGGTCCACCTAAAGTATCCCAATTTATTCTATATTCCAACAGCCATCCAGTAACCAAGTTTCAGAAGTGTAACTCCAATAGTTTAGAAGATATGGCAAAGTCATACTTTTTGACCTTTGACCTTGGGGTCAAGGTCACACCAAAAGTAGCCCACCATATTCTATATTCCAAGGACCATCCAATAAGCAAAGTTTCAGAAGTGTAACTCCAATAGTTTAGGAGACATGGCAAATCATAATTTTCATACCGAACTTTTTCCTTCATAGGCGGCGATCGGAATAAGTCGTGAATTTCCTTTAAAACCTGACTGGTCGATTATTCGAGTTATCTCCCTGTACACCACTGCGATCAAGGTACAGAATATCCAATATTTTTTCTCGAGTCGCTGACCTCAGGGAATCATTAATCATACATCTGCAGATATGACACTTTGCTTAATAGATCTACCTGTACACTCTTACAAAATACAGACTTTTTGTGAATTTTCTCTATTTTGTTATCTGACTTTAATCTCTAAACTAAACCATCTTTCTCCTTTTGACTGTCAGAATGGGTATTTTATTACCAGAGCTGGCAAAAATCTGGAAACACTCAAAAGAAGTTGCTAAAGCTAAGGACAATACAGATGGCTTTTAACTATACAGAGGAAAATAAAAGAAACAGGTTTGAGTGGGTGAGTGAGCGAGTGAGTGTGTGAACACGCGAGCAAGCAAGTGAGTAGGTAAGTAAGCAAGTGATCTTGCAGGCACACAACACTGACTCAACTTTGATTCAACGTTGAAACAACGTTTTAAACGTTGTTTCAACGTAAACGTTGTTTCAACGTAAACGTTGTTTCAACGTTGATTCAATAGCAGGTAGGTCAGTAAATAAGGTAAAGTAAGAATGTTTATAAGTAACTAAGAGGTTTTAGTAATGAGGAAAAATCACAAATAAATAAAAGAAAAAAAAAAATATTTTTTCCCCATTTTGTACAGAATGGGATGTCCCATCCCGCATTCAGAAGGGTGCATTTAAGGTAAGGGGTACCAGGCTGATTAGAATTTAATCATTGTTAAAATTTGGTTGAACTTTCAAGCAAACAGTGAAGGCCCTGCTCAGACGTCTTGTTCTGCAGTATCTGATATGGGTCTGCACTGTTTGCAACGAGTGATAAGTTGTTTCCTTATTCTTTTTCCTTATTCCTTTGTCCTTATTCCAGATTTATTTTTTCAACCTGAATTTTTATAAAGGGTCATATTAGGAAAGGTCTATTTTTGGCCCCATCAAAATATGTCGACTTTACGCTTCGGCTCCGACTTTACGTAAATATGCCCACAAAAAGACTTGGTAAGAATTCAACTAGCATATAATCGACTATTCAGTTATCATACACAATATCAATCCAAAACTCGCCCGCCTATCGTGGCTTGGAGAAATATATTGAGCTGAATGGTGCTTCCACGTAGAGCCGAAACTGACGACACATGAGTAAGCCGTAGACTGGCTCCAGTCGTTTTTGTTAGCTCACCTGACCGAAGGTCATGGTGAGCTTTTGTGACCGTAAGATGTCCGGCGTCGTCGTGCGTCGTCCGTCGTCCGTCGTCCGTCGTGCGTAAACTTTTTCTTGTGAACAAACTAGAGGCCACAGTTTTGGTCCAATCATCATCAAACTTGCTCAGAATGATCATCATGACAATATCTCGGTCAAGTTCGAATATGGGTCATGTCGGGTGAAAAAGTAGGTCAGTAGGTCAAATCATAGAAAAACCTTGTGAACACTCTAGAGGGCACAGTTTTGGTCCAATCATCATCAAACTTGCTCAGAATAATTATCATGACAATATCTCGGTCAGGTTCGAATATGGATCATGTAGGGTCAAAAAGTAGGTCAGTAGGTCAAACCATAGATAGTCCTTGTGAACACTCTAGAGGGCACAGTTATGGTTCAATTATCATCAAACTTGCTCAGAATGATCATTGTGACAATATCTCGGTCAAGTTTGAATATGGGTCATGTCGGGTCAAAAAGTAGGTCAGTAGGTCAATTCATAGAAAAACCTTGTGAACACTCTAGAGGGCACAGTTATGGTCCAATCATCATCAAACTTGCTCAGAATAATCATCCTGACAATATCTCAGTCAAGTTTGAATATGGGTCATGTTGGGTCAAAAAGTAGGTCAGTAGGTCAAATCATAGAAAAACCTTGTGAACACACTAGAGGGCACAGTTATGGTCCAATCATCATTAAACTTGCTCAGAATGATTGTCATGACAATATCTCGGTCAAATTTGAATATTGGTCATGTCGGGTCAAATGTAGGTCAGTAGGTCAAATCATGGAAAAACCTTGTGAACACTCTAAAGGCCACATTTTTGGTCCAATCATCATCAATCTTGCTCAGAATGATCATTGTGACAATATCTCAGTCAAGTGCGAATATGGGTCATGTGGTATCAAAAAGTAGGTCAGTAGGTCAAATCATAGAAAAACCTTGTGAACACTTTAGAGGCCACAGGTTTGATCCGATCATCATAAAATTTGCTAAGAATGATCATCATGACAATATCTCAGTCAAGTTTGAATATGACTCATGTCGGGTCCAAAAGTAGGTCAGTAGGTCAATCATTGAAAAACCTTGTGAACACTAGTTTTTGTTTTATCATAACTTTAGAACCGTTTGAGGTAGAGCCTTTATATTTGGCATGTTGGTTCTTTGTGACATTGCCTTTGTATTTATACAAAAAATTGACCTGTGACCTTGACCCCTAACATTATGACCTACTAATCATAACTTTTTAACCATTTGAGATAGAGCCTTCATATTTGGCAAGTAGGTTCCTTGTGATACTGCCTTACCACTCATACAAAAACTTACCTGTGACCTTTACCTGTGATCTTTGACCGACTTTTGTTGTAACTTTCTGTTTTAGATAGAGCCTTCATATTTGGCATGTAGATTCCTTGTGACATTGCCTCTCCTTGCATACAAAAAATTTTGACCTGTGACCTTGACCCTGAACCTTTTACCTACTTACCATAACTTTTTAGTTCACCTGACCGAAGGTCATGGTGAGCTTTTGTGACAGTAAGATGTCCGGCGTCGTCGTGCGTCGTCC